>VMOF01000379.1:24167434-24769934 GCA_011764245.1 Trialeurodes vaporariorum
TCTACGTGTAAAACAGTCTATACTGCCCTAAACTCTTTAGATTCCCATTCTCATTCCCACCGTCTTTGTATAGGCGCGTTTTATCCGTTTAAATGCTTGAGCGGCGCGCGCCCCCCTAATAATCACACGGTGGGAACGCAAACCTTTAAAGGACATTTTCATGAACGACATGGAGGAATCAAGTTCATCATTCATCGTGAATTTCAACCGGTGCTCTTGCTCTGTAAACAGTGTTGCCACATCGAAGAGTAGACGAGAGATTGAGTCTTAAAACAACCAGTGCTGCCGTTTCGCGGATATAGTAAATAGTAATTTTCAATTCACCGATGATTCCACCGGTTGAGAAAAGATTACATAGCTCAGTGTATGACTGTAATGGACCAAAATACTCGCATCTGTAATCTTTTCTCAACCGGTGGAGTCGTCGATGACTTTAAGTGAAACGGCAGCTCTGAAAACTATAGTCAGCATGCGTATCAACTCTAAAGGGACTTGGAGACCACCGCATTTTCATTCAACAATAAGCAGTGGCGCAGCAGCCGACCATAGGACCTTTTTCATCTCATATCATCTTGGCTTTTATCATCTTGATTATTCGGCCTTGTCTAACAAACGTGTTTTTCAAAGGAGAAAAGAGAGAGAAAGAGAATTTCTCGTTGGGCTACAGCAAAAAGTGGATCAAATTTGTGTACCTATAGTCACTGCTTGTAATGCATAAAATTGATGAAAATCTGAACAGTTGATGTACACAATTTTGAACCGTGCATAATTTTGTGTCACCCTTAAAAAAAAAAAAAAAAAAAAAAAAAAAAAAAAAATCGACCTGCAAAAATTGCAATGAGATAATTTCTATGCGGCCTCAATTAATGATCTGTAAGAACGTCTTCCCCGGCCATATACTCAGAGACCGTCCTAGTTACCGGTTTCATTGAAAATACCACTTTTCACTTCACAATTATTTTAATATTATTACTTAATTTTGAACAAAAATGCCACGTTCACTAAAGCATATAGAAAATAATAATAAAATAAAAAAAAAAATAGAAAATGGAAATTTATAGAAACTTCTGCTAGATCAATTTGGAAAAAAATTAACATCCCAATTCTCCTCAGGTTTCGAGAAAAACAGCCTGGAACATAAACCCCATTTTAATTTCCAGTAAGGTTTGGACACAGGCGCATCTGCAAATCAAAGGTAGGTTTTCATTTCTGATAATATAAGACATGATTTTTGATTACCGCAATCTGCATGTCCATTCCATTGCGCTTCTTATTCAATCCTTGCGCCGCCAGATATAGGTTTTCGGGCCGTAAATTTCAAATTTTCATCAAAAGTAAAAAAAACGACAGATTTTCATCAGAAATCTGACAACAACATCCGCTCAACAGCGACCGGCGCTCGACGCTCATGTCATCAATGTCGGCTAAAGTCATATACTACTCAAACCGAACGCAAACTTGCGAGGGGTATCTCGCCATTTTTAGAAGAAGCCCCTCTTCCACCCCCGTCCCCCTATACGTGCACCACCCCCCCCCCCGGCCCGGCTCCTAGCGCGCGATCTATTATCTGGTTCTAATAAAAATTATATAAAAAATTATTATCGTACCGCTTTACTTAAGAGAACCGGTTCCGAGCCCCGTTTTTGCGCGATACTCCTCCACGCCCTGTGCACTGTGCAGTATGTGTGTGCTCGATGCACTGTGATATTAGAATCCGCGGCGTGCTGGGACCGGGGGGCGGGAGGGGGGTTGAGAGGGGGACGCGACGGGATTGAAACTGTATTATTTATTAGTCAGCTTTAATCAAATAATCAATCGTTGATTAATTGTGTTAACGAGCTTTGAAAATGAATGAATGGGCATGCTACTCATACCAGCGATACACTATAGAGCAAGCGCACTTGGCCGAGAGGAGTCGTGCAGAGCTAAAGGGGGAATTAAAATTACTTTCGAGGGAGAGAATAGACAGGACTGCCGTTTTGAGGATGTTAAAAGGGATTTGTTTTTTAAATCACTGATGATTCCAAGTTCCACCGGTTGACAAAAAGATTACAAAGTTCAACGACGTGACTATGAATCGGCGGATCCAGGAATTGGCCCTTCTCTCTCTCTCTCTCTCTCTCTCTCTCTCTCTCTCTCTCTCTCTCTCTCTCTCTCTCTCTCCCCATGGGCAACATGTACTAAAGGAATGTACAACGCGAGCAAAATTTGTGGGAGATTTTTAAGAAAATGAAAATACTTGGTGAGCTACAGTCTACACCCAAGGACGCATTTGGTTTATTTCCAGGTTTCATAGTTCCGGAGTTGGAATTTCATTTGTTACTAAATACAGTCTTTTAAAATGGGACTTTCGCGTTGTTGAATCGCAACCAGCACGATTTATCGCAACCTAATACGAATGTATTTCTTAATTATAACAGCGATTCTTGGGGGAAAACCAAAGGCCTTGACTGGCAACAAATCATACAATTATACATCAAGTTACCGAAATGTGGTCGTGTCATTCTGCACTTGCAAATGTTTTTTCCGTGGGGTGGGACTACTATAGGTATTATGGGTACAGGGTATAATTCTCTTCAATAGAAATATGAATCGCAATTCAAATACATTTACTATAAATATTCTTTTCTTGTATTCATTTATTTACTTATTTACTTTTTCAATATTTCAAGATCAAATGATAAACTTTTTTACGCAATTCCTTTTTCAGTGTATAATTATAAATGCTCATGAAATCATTTTTAGATACTTAAAAAAAAAAAAAACAACAACAACAACAACAGCAACAACAACCAGGAAATGGTGAGTGTGGCTTCTGTGCGCGCATGAAACTATTCAAGCCAAAGCGAAGCCGATTCATCGGAGTCATGCGACGCTCGAACTACTCATTTAATAACAGCTTTCGACGAACCTTTAAATACCGGAGATCATGAAATGCTCCTGCTGCTCGCATCCCTGGGAGACTCAAAATCTTCACAGAGCATCCGAGATTGAAACCATTCAACAGAGCATTCTGTGTCCGCACCATCCGTGATTGGATCGCATGTCAAAGGCCGAGACGCCGTATAAAATATGACAAAATTGCAGTTTAAGAAAAAAAAAAATAAAATAAAAAAAAAAAAGTTTGAGCTCTTAAGAGGTGAACGCCGTTCAATACCTGTCATTAAACTAAGCTTTCCTATTTATCTGAAATTATAGTCTGTTCCTTAAGTAGCACGTCTCAATTTCCGAGACCATTCCAAAGCTCTCAAATACGGACGGGTGTAAATGGTATTTTAAAAGCAAAGATAAACACAGCGTCATGGAGAGCGAATTCACAGTTTCTCAGCTCATTCGTGTTGTTGTTGTTTCTTTATTTTTTTTCACGGTGGCCACGGTTATAGGTACTTGGAACTACCTACTGCCTCACAGTGGCGTTAACTGCGCAGCTGATAAAATGCGATGCACTTTTTCATTGGAACCCAGTGGATATTCCTGAGCTGCAGTGGCACACCGAATGGGGTGGTTTTAGGGTCAACCCCCCCCCCCCCCCCCCCCCCCCCTAAGCATCAAGATTTTGCCCTAAAAAAGGTCATCTTCGGCCACAATTTCTTTCAAAACCCCCCCTTAAGGCCGCAGAAAATGGAAAATTTGCGGTGAAACCCCCACCAAACTAAAGTTTTCGGTGCGCCACTGCTGAGCTGCGATCTTATGTTACATATTAGTAGTCAGCACTCCTAAAATTGCATCAGTAGTCGGCACCCATTTTTTATTAAATTAAAGTATTAGAAGGATGGTAACACTGGAGAGCCGAGTATTTTGTTTCAAAGATTTTATTTATAAAGTCTTTTAAAAATCTAACCAAAACGCCAGTGTCGCCATCATACTATTCGATTTCACAAATTGAAAAATGGGAGCCACCTACTTGTGCAAATTTTAGGAACGCCGACTACCTTACAAAGGGGCTATCTTGCTAGGGGTGATTACCTTACAAACGAATTGCGAAACTTGGTCAGTAAGCGTTTTGATCAGACGAATCGTGATTATCAGAAAACTATTTTGTTAAAGCCCATTTGCAAGAAGTTTGGGATTTGTCCGGTTAAGAAGAATATTTTATGATCAAGTTCAGGGGCAAATTCTAGGTTCGTGGAAGTTTCCGTGGGTCAACAGAGACACCAAACATGTCTAACCGATCAGAATAAATCATGCAGCGAATAATTTTTCGGTCGCATAGTTATGAACTTTGAAAACTCACCGATGCATTCTGATTGACCAGAAGTTTTTAAAGCCTGTTGTTGCCCAGAAAGTTACGAACCTCGGATTTGCCCCTAAATCTCATGATAAAATATAATTACATTTTTATCGAGTCGGACTTTTTGAAATTTGATCTTACACTCGTTTTTAGAACATCAAGATTTGAAAAGAGGGTGTTGGACAAATCGCTGTTTCATTAATCGAATTTCAGAATTCATCTACAATAGATCAAAGAAATTTTATAACTTGGAATGTTTAATTTTTGAATTGAAGGTAAAATTGAACATCAAACCTTCTCAATTTTAAAATCATTCGGATTTTAATTGAGAGGATCAAAAAGTAGGCGATGTCCAAAATAATTCAACAGCTCCCATTGTGCGCTGAGACGCGTCTGTGATTATCTTTGAACGAGTCGTCCTCTAGGCAACTCAATGAAAATGATTCCAATAATGATGCCTAATACATTAGGTACTCCACCTGTTTAATGTTGAAAGATATTAATTCTCGTAAGTGCGCGCTAGTATTTATCCCTTCCACCGGGTATCAATTCAATTTTTATTACCGCAAATACTCCACGAAATGAATGTCTTAGTCAAACAGACAAAGAAACTAAACAATCCATCAGTCATTAACGATGCCAGTATTTCTAATTCTCTCAGATATGGCAGAAAGATGGAGACCCAATGTGGCGGTAAACGATAGATTATAGATTCCCTTGCAGCTAAAAACCGAAGCTGCTGAATCCCATCCAATAAATCTTCAGTAGACTTTTGGAGACTTTAAGGTTTTGCAAACTAACATAACCGTCAAAGTTTTCAAGTAATTAATAATGTTTTGTTTACCCAAATTAACCGCTAAATAAACAGAAATGAAGACCTATGGATCCTCCTGTACTGAGAAAGATAGTTACCTAAATACTCGACTCGTATCAATCAGAGTTTTAAAGAGCCAATCTGCATCAAACGATCTTGTGACTTTTACTCCCACCACACAATGAAAACATTTTAATTAGTTTCACAAAAACTTTTACAACAGAGCAAAGTTTGGTCAAACGAACAGAAAGTTTGGTTAACCATCAGAACTCAACCCGAATTAAAATCCTGTCACTCCGCGGAGAAAAATGTGTTCTTCTAAAAATGGCCAGAATAATTCTACTAAAAAGTTCCAGGAAAGAAAATTTTAGCATTTTATAGGAGAATTTATAGGACTTTGAAAGTAATTCTGGCATTTTTGACCATAATAATCTGGTGACAAATTACAGACAGTTTGGCCACAAAGGTCAGACCTCTAATTAAAAGCTCAGCATTCTTCTAAGAAATGCCATAATGTCTCGTCGGGAGCTATTTAAAATTTAATACAATGAGGCTCTTGCAAATTAACGTTTGCTACTTAAAATGTACAATGAATAGTTAAATCTGATGTGAAACAAGTTAAAGTCACTGAAATCACACTAAAAAAGTCTAAAATTTAGTAATAAACTCAATAAACAGCGGCAATATCCTAATGGCGGAGCTACGCAGGTATCATGGGATGTACCTGTCTAATTTGTCACTTTCTCGACGGAAAGAGATGTCTCAAATTAGATAGGAATCTCCCATGATACCTGCGCAGCTCCGCCATTGAGCCCGATTTTGAGAGAAAATGTGATTTTTTAAGGTTCTTGATAAGCGTCATTTTTACAAGTTTTCATGCAAAAATCAACTCTTCAATCATCGTGTAGCAAAAGTTTGTAAGAGCCCTATATGGGGGCCATTTTTAGAAAAACTTTTCCCCCAGTGTTGAATCTAAAATTCAGAGCCAAACTTCATTCGATTGTCGATCCATTCAGTTTTAAGCGAACCGTTTTTCAGTGCAGTATAAAGGCACTCAATAGGGGTGCGTCGAGTCGTTGACAATATACTTTTCTTCAGATGTAGTTTCAGTCCACGGGACTTCAGTACAGCACGCACGCAACATGATAATTTTTCAGCCGCGGATTCGTGCGTCCACAGGGAACGACCGCGCGGCTTATAACGACATGATTAAATCTCTATCCAGCATCCAGTAGTGTTGCGTGCTTTATAGTATGTATACTTTGCAAGGAATAGAAAGGAATTTAACTCTATGGATGGACTCTCACTCTTACAAATCTGATACTTATTTTTTTCAATTTACCCACCTCGCACCCATGCAAATATATATAAACATACATTGTAGAAAAGCGATGGACCCGCTGAGCTCTGTTTACGTGTTAATCGTCCATAACATAGTTAACAGCTTAGTCCCACCGACTTTTGCACATGGGCGGATACACAAGAATTCGTCTTTCTCTCTCTTCTTCCATTTGAATGCATATGTTAGAAAAAGACGGAGAGAGAGGATCTGAAGTCACGTGATGTCCCCCTATGATATCCTTTTCTAACACATGTGTTCTAATGGAAGGTGAAAGAGAAGGACAAATCTCTGTAATCCGCCCCTGCAGACTTGTGCATGTTTCGGTATGTGCGCAACGCGACGTATGCATATTGTGTACATAATTTTGCCATTTAGTAACTGCTGTAAGGACTATTATCTGGATCGTTTCATTGGTGGATTGGTCACGTGAGATAGCGATGACCAATCATCGCGTCCGAAAGCAGGCAGGCTTTTTATAGATGTGTGTGTATATTTGGCAGAGAGCGTGCAAACTGCATGAGCATGGTGTAAGGACTGATGCAGCATTATGAGTTGAGGTTGAGGTGCGAATAGAAACCAATCGAGACGTATCCTATAGCGCAAAGCTTGCAACAGGTGTCCACGTGTCCCTTAAGGCCTCTCTAGAAGCAAAAGATCAAATTAGATCCTCAAAGTAGCCTCCAAGAGATTATTTGATGACTGCGTGCACCATCCACCATCACAATTTGGTAAACCTTTGAGTGTCATCGATGTTGTCAGGGATCATCATCAATCGAAGCACAGATTCATTTTCCCGATAAGATACGCAACAAGTTGAAAGTGTATACTTAAGGCCTTCGTACACGCTCAAAGTAGGATCTTCAAATTGGCATCCACCGCAAACTGTAGAATTGCCAACCTGACATTTCTAAAATTTAAACATAACCTTGACCAAAACATGACAGTATATTGGTGAACAGAAGACATACCATCCATCGTCAAATAATATCTCTGCAGTTTGCTGTCAAATTGCACGGTTGTTTCACGAACGGAACATCCAAACAAACATGCAACGGTTGGCTCACCTGCCGTTTTGTGGTGGATCTCGGTTCATCGATGCCAAATTGACGATCCTACTTTGAGCGTGTACAAAGGCCGGAACGGAACATATATCAACGCGAATTGGTGTTTGATGCGCTCCGATCATCACCGAATGCCCACTTGAGAGTTATTTTTAGGAACCAATTTGATCGTCAAAATAGGTATTTTGCAGCTTAAATTTGAAGAACAACATCAAACAGTCGCCTATGATGTTGAACTGTGTAATTACAAAGGTTAGGTTTGAATTCTTTGAGGTTTGAACTAACGAATTAGTAACAGAATAACGATTTCTTGGAAGTCCAGCTGAGCCCTTTCAGGGTCGATTCTTTTCCACAGGTTTTTATAGATAAAGCATCAGTCTATAGCATTTCACAAACCATGCACCCAATACATGTATTTATACTGCAACAAAAGCTCGCAACAGACCTATAGTGTAGCATGTAGACATCTAAACCCGTGAAAATAAATCGAAGCACTGTGTGTTCGGCGGAAACGGTTGCATTCGACATTTTGCATAGGTATCAATGGAAGAAGTAAGGGCCCGGATCAGTGTTGCCACGCCACTATTAGAAACCATTCGACTGTGCGCTGATTCGAGAGTGCACTACACCGGTGTTAACTCTAACGGCTTCCCCGTTTTAATTGTAACTAAAAGGAACATGAAATCAGATAATTGATTTTGTTTATGAAAACAGAGCCAGACTTCTAAGACTCGAAGACTTCGACTCAGAGGACCAGAGTCAAAGTTCCTTAGTCAGCATTTCCTCTTTCTCTCCCCCCCCCCTCCCCGCAACCTTCTCCGCCCTATTATTTTTTCTTCTTTTTTCTTTTTTTTACAGTTCACAAATGAGTGTGCACATTAAGTGCCGTACATTATCCTTACGCCCCTGCGCTGCGATGCGCGCGCATGAAGTTAGGATGTGCGCATGCGCGAAGCGTCTGCATAGTGCACATATGTGGCCTCAGCTCTGGGGAAAAAAAAAAAAACTTTTACCAGGTCATTCTGACTTGGCTGACTTGGCTCTTGTTCTCACCTATTTTCCAGGGTTGCCGGCTTAAAATTAAAGGGCTTATAATAGATGAAGTTGTTCAGTAGAGCTCGTTTCAGAAGTGCGTAGGTAGGCGCACCCAGACCATAATCTTTGGCGAATTTTCAATTTTCATACCTTCAATTCGAAACAAAACTTGCTTCCGACTTTAAAGTTTCGAACATAAAACGTTCCTTGATGAAAAGCCAAAGCTCAAATTCATTTTCATTAATTTTTATTTTGTATTATGAGAAGTAGGTAATAGTGAAAAATTCCAAAGATTATCGGTCTAGGTGCGCCTACACTTGTGAAACGACCTCAAAGAAGTTTTTGATTTCGATTGAAACTACTACAAAGTTCAAATTTTTGACGATTTGGAGATTTTAGATGAGCATGAACAATCGTGGATTGAAATTAAGCTTGGTTCATACCTTAAATTTTTGATCCCGCACGAGGAGATTTAGAATTTAAAAAAAGAAAAATTGAAAATAAAAATTAAGAAAATAATTATTAATAGAATTGTTAATTAATAAAGGTTAGCTAATCCCTTCATCATCTCAGCCCTTCAATTGTATAACAACGTGTTTTTTTCTTCGCTGTTAAATGTGGAAGTTATACGGTGTTTTTCTTTTTCGTTATTGAAATTGTGTAAAAATAAAAGTGAAACAGAAAAGGAATTCGTCAAGAGCATATCATGTTTTCGAAACGTTTTTCAAATCTTTCGGCGAAACAAACGTTTGTTTATGGGAAAAAAAGACACTAAAAAAGTTTTATAAAATTGATCATTTTCAAATTTTCTAGAAAAGCAAGTTTTCAAGATGTCTCTAAGTGCCTTTAAAAACATTTACAAAAAGTTTGGTCCACATAGTTGAAACCAAAACATCCTTCATGTTTTCGAGAAAATCGTCGGAATTTGCTTTTTGCTGAGATATTTTATCGGGTAAAACTTACACGACCTTGAGAAGTCGAAAATTGCGCATACGTCGCGCTACCTATCAACGAATTGATGAACCGGCAACTGTGTGACTGTGACTTGTAAGAGTGAGCGTATGGTATCCAAGCTCTTTTCTTTTGGAGGATGTGTTTCTTTTGCTTCTTTCGATAGTCGCGCTCCCGATGTCTGCTAACTCGCTCTTCCACAAAATGGTCTGAGATCAAAAAATTAAATGACAAAAAACCAGAGAAAAAAAAATTAACCATTAAAATCATCAATTTCGACCTTTTAAGCAGAATTTCAAATTTTTCAGAGACATTTCCAAGTTTAAATTACTTGTTTAAAGCGTTCTCAGTAATTGAAATTAGTCTTGAAACCTAATAAATGCGGTAAATTATTGAAAAAATTACTTTCTGATTTTTTGCCAATTTTTCTGACGATCTCAGACCACAGTGTTCCGCCCAAGCGTATGCTATATGGAGTGTTGGCGTTTCGTCGCGATCGCCTGGTGCCACTGTTTCTCCTTCTCCCTCTTCTCCCATTAGAACGCGTGTATTAGAAAAAGACAGATTAGAGGCAGTCACGTGACTTTCGCCCCCTTCTATCCTTTTTTAACACATGCATTCTAATGGGTTAAAGAGAGAGAAGGCCAATTTCTTGGATCCGCTAGTTACCTGCGATGCATGCTGCATGTTGCATATCCCGGTCTGTCTTTAGGCGCAGTCCGCAATAACAGTGTGAACTGGACTTATCGTCATTTATAGACCGGGATAGATACTTACTGGCAGTCACCGCGTGGATACTGAGGATACTTGCATGGACAATCAGATCGCACTCCGCGCCGGGAGCTGGGCTCCATTAACTGCACCGATCTGCTACCAAGCTGAATGCACGCCGCGCCACCGCTAGAGTTCGTCACTTCCTACTCGTTCTCCACCTGCAGTGTTGTCACTTTCCGTTCCGAAATTCCAAAGACTATAGGTACACAGAAAAAAAACAATGGTAGAACACTGAAAAAACAAAGTTTAAGTAGAATCGAAGCAGCTTTTTAAAATAGCTTCACAGAGCAAAAGTCCTAACTCTACCGGAGCAAGTTGCGGTTGTATCGAAGCACTACTTCGGTAGAGCCAAAGCAAGGAAAGAGGATGTTACTCAAAAGAAGTAGTGCTTTAGTACACCTGAAACTTTCTCCGGTGCAGCTTGAACTTTTGCTCTGCGAAGCTATTTTAAAAGGCAGCTTCGGCCGTACATAAACTTTGTTTTTTCAGTGAATTTGCCATCTGCATATAGCTAATTTTGGAGTCTGCTATCAAGTATGGTCACTTTTACCATCGTATGGTAAATGCAACGTATACCTTGTGGTTAAATGTACCAACATCTTATCTTAATTTACCACAAGGTACGTTGCACAACCTTGTGTATCACTGACATTAAAAACTTTCCGAGTTATTTTGATAGTAATTTACCGATGATTTCATTGATTGGGAAAATATTACAGATGTAAATATTTCCGTGAGTTAAAATCATAAAGTGAACTGAACCATATAATCTGCAAGAGCATCTGTAAGTTTTTCTCAATCGGTGGAGTCTCTGTCACTGACATAAAAAGATTCCCGATTATTTTGATAATTTACCGACGTGATTCTACTGATTGGGAAAAAATTACAGATGTAAATATTTCCGTGAGTTAAAATCATAAACTGAACTGAGCCGTATGGTATTTTGCTCAACTGGTGGAGTAATCAGTGAATTGAAAAAAGTATTTAATTATAAAATATACACAGAGTGGCAGCTCTGGATTTAACACTATATGTGTAGGAAATAAGAATAAGTCTGCGATAGCTGATCACAGTGATCAAGAAACTTGGCAACGCCGCCTCGGCGGAGGATCCCGGTTCTTTTTGATCCGATCCTCATAACTAACTCTCTTTTTTCGCCTCGTAAGTTCCTCTCACTTTCCCTATTCCTGTCTTCTCTGTTCGATCTTACGCTCTAGTTCTTATCACTCGCCACTCGCACAGAATATGTGGTTCTCATAGACCAAGAAGGTACGAATATAGAGGCCTTTTTCCCGTCCAATTCAAACAGGGCTATAGGGAGTGATAGTTGCGCCCAAAGATTACTAAACCGATGCACACGTCACGTCCCGGCCATCTTGGCTACACGTTGACAATCCTTACCCTCTTTGTGAATTGATTTTTTTTTTTTTTTTTTTTAAGAGGATCTTTTCTACATCCAGATACAATTTGCGACGCACAGGTGTTTACACTGAGAGAAATCGCTTCTTCAAAAACAAGGAAACGCGTTTACTTGTGACAGTTTTCCTTGCGCGAAGTACCTAGAGTTCTGACTGCATGAAGGAGAATCTTTGTCATAACAAGGAATCTTTTACTTTTCCTTGGGTAAATGGAATTCCCCCTTAGTCAATATTTCACTGTGCAGTTTCTTTATAACCAACGAAATATATACCTTGAATTAAAAAAAAGAATTCTCTCGGTGTAAAACCATTGATGTGTTCTCCAGCAGTAGGACTCGTATAGAAAACATCAGATGTGCTCAACTGGACAAATCCTAATAGAGTGTTTTAGTGAGCAGCGGGAAATTCAAAATTGACCAATCAGATGTCAGTTTCAATTTTAAAAGAACATCTAGGCCAATCAAATTCCTGGAATGTCCCGCTCGTTACTAAAACACTCTATTGTTTAACTCCTTCAATACTGCGTCCGAGCTACTCGTTTTCTTAGCTCGAACTCTTTTTGACAGTAAAAGGTAATCTAAGTTGTTAACATTAGCGCATTGGTGTTTCATTGAGCGCCTTCAAATACCGGGATAGGCAAAACGAACACCGCGGAGTACGAATGTTTAACTACTCACTAAAGAGCGAGGTTTATTTTTGATTTTTTCTGGTAACCTGAACGTAAACCTGGCACTGTAAAAGGCTTAAGGATGCTATAATTTTTTGATGACAGCATTATTATGATGTTTCAAGAAGGACCTTCTTACAGGAACCGTTTAACCCTTTATGGATCAAGCCCGAGTATACTCGTTTTTCTCCTCTGGTGTATTTCACATTGTTTCAGTCTTCATTCCGTATAAACGCGACTATCGATTAAATCACTTCTTGCAAGACAAGCTTTTTCCGGGCGCCTTCAATGCATCGTATAGGCAATTCCAACTCCCCTGAGTACGATCAGTTAACTACCATTCCTATACATAAACGGAAGAGTGGCGTTCTCTTGAATAAACCTGGCCCTTAAAGGGTTAAATTATGAAGAGAATAATGAAATACTCTAGATTCGAACGGGCGTCCAGGGCGCTCCATTGCGTCGTTCAGTGTGTAGAGATGACCAACTGAGCAGTCAAAAATCAGAAAGTTAAAAGTACCTAAGCATTGTCGTTTAAAAGCTTTTTAGGACTAAATATTACTCACGTGAACCGCACTCCTATTACATGATTCTAGCCAGAAAAAGCGCTCAAAGAATCTAAAATAAGTTCAGCTTCAAAATGAGAATCATATTATTCAAGTTACTTTTTACTTAGTATTTACTTATTAGTTTTTAACTTACTGATTTTTGGCCATCAAATTGCACAGTTCCGCCCACCTTGCGACGCTCCAAATTTTCTTTTCGAAGTTTAAATTTTAACAACTGAGCTCGTTTCGGTTGTAAAACTGGAGATGAACCGATAATTTTAGAAATTTTTTCAACGTTACTTCTATAATAAGACAAAGGTGATGAAGAAAACTTAACAAAAATTAATTTCAATTCCTGAAGGACGCTCTAAAATAGAAAAAAAAAATTAATTTGAAGATATAAAAATTGAAAAACCGGAAAAGATTATCGGTGAGATCCGAATAACGAACTCAACCGATGAAGACAATTTCGAGGAAGAAAAAAAGTAGGTGTAATTCTTCACGTTATCATAGACCCTCTTTGCTGTTGCATCTATAAGTTAGAAATGGCATCAGTAAAATTATAAAATCTGAATTTTATTTTGACTTATACAGACCGTCAAAACTTGTAAAAACCATTAAATGAGTTTGATTTCAATCGTGCAATTCGGATCACAATCAGCCACGTTGTTATTTTAAAGAGAAATAAAGGGAGAAAAAAATAAGTATCGGCATCTCAGATGACATAATAAAATACTACTTTTGATAACTAACTGCGTCTTTACGATGCTCGAATCCGATCTTTAAGTCAGACCGTGGACTGTGGAGTCAGCGCATCGGTTCTGATCATTGCTGATCATTGTCCACTGTCCAGTGTGCCCCTCTGATTGTCACTTGACAAGGAAAGACTGTAAGGATTGGAAGACCGTCGAATATACACCGATGAGATGGGATGGAGGGGGGTTCAGATTTATAATTAAGCTCTCATGGAAGACTGAAAACGGATGACTATAGAGCTCTGCGTGCTCGCTCACTCTCCTCTGTTGTCGCATGTATTGTGAGGTATATGTATGTATATATATAGAGAGACCCGCTGAAATATTTCAGCTCCGACAAAAGTCCCTCGTCCGATAACCCGCTTTGAAGCGCAATCCGCCGTCCGTATAGTGTATAGATCGCGGAGGATTGTAAGCAGTCGATCACTGGGTCGCGCCGTTTCGTAATCATCTGTTTTGCGTTAATGATCTGAATCGGAGGGTGAAGGGTCTTTAAGTTATTTTGTCAGCCCTATCCAAGCCCGTCCGACGAGAAACTTCTTCTGTTTCATTTGCCCGATTGCTCGCTTTGCCTTATATGTTCTGTTTTCTAAGCTGAGTTGTTAAAAGAAGACGGATGTCACAACGCGCATCGGACTAGAGAAAGATCCAAGACTCACTCCCGCGTCTCTTACTATAGTATATCGAGTGTCTTACTTTTATATATTCATTTATTTATTTGTCTTCTTTTTTTTTTTTTTTTTTTTTTTTTTTTTTTTTTTTTTTTTAATTGGATGCTAACGAAATTAAAGTTTGGCGGTGTTGAGAACAGTAGCGTCGCGTAAACTGCGATCTATCGATTCTTTTTCCATTTGAATCGTCAAAAACAATCGATAATGAGAGGGTTCACAGTGAGCCTCCAGAAAATCGATTGTTTTTATGTGTTTAAATGGAGGATAATTGATCTATCGCAGCTCACGCGACACTACTGGTTGAGAACATATGGCTGGTACACCTCTATAAATTTTGACTTGTTTTAAAAAATTAACCTGAGAAAAAAAGTTCAATGGGTCCGTACAGCATTTTTGAGCATTTTTTTTTTTTGGAGCTTGGATCCCATATAAAAAAGTTTGATGAACTCTGTTCTAATTTATCATGTGGACATAAATCTATACACGGAAATCCACATGGATTAATTAGAACAGAATTCATAGAACTTTTTTCTTCGGGATGCCTACCCTATACAAGCGGCATCCCATTACATCTGTAAAATTATAAAATCTGCATTTGATTGGACTTACAGACCACCGAAACTTGTAAAAAAGCATCAAATGAGTTTTATTCTAGTCGTAAAATTAGAATTACAGTTGGTCACGTTGTGTTATTTTATAATTAACAAATAAACATCGGCATCCCGCAGATGACGAAATATTAGGACGACTAAAGATTGTCGGACTGAATGTTGCCTTTACTTAGACGGTTTCTGAATGAAACGATACGCATCGTATCAATGAGTCTAATGCAAACTTTTGCTACAAAGGCATGGAGATCGCTCCTGGTGGAAAATCGCGTGGAAACCACATTGAAAGCCTCAAAAAGTCTCAAAATCTATACTCACGAACCCACTAATTGTTTTGCACTTTCGTAGATCTATATTCAATTTGTACTTTTGAGTTTTGTCTTTAGATGACCATAATATCTTTAATTTTGATTTCTGAGACATTTATCGTTTTTTCCATGGACTCTTTATATCATTTGTGGTGCTTCTAGTTTTATTACTGAAATTTAGGAACAATATTTAGATATCATGGTCATCTAAAGACAAAAAGTCAAAAAAAGTACAAATTGAATATAGATCTACGAAAGTGCAAGACAATTAGTGGGTTCGTGAGTAAATGTTGAGACTTGTTGAGACTTGCAATGAGATTTCCACACGATTTTTCACCAGGAGCGATCTCAGTGCCATTGTAGCAAAAGTTTGCATCAGACTCATTAATACGATGTATCGTTTTTCATGCAGAAACCGGCCAATGGCAACATTCAGTCCGACAATCTTTAGTCGTCCAATTATTTCGTCATCAGCGGGATTGAACATCAGAATCGACAGTCCATTTACCTACAGCAAAACGTTGCAAATAGTTTCATTTGGCAACGTTGATCAAAGGAATTGAATATGAAGCGCGGAGAGTATAACAAAGTTGTGGACTCCAGAGTGAGAGAGGGATCCAGAGGGGGACTACCATTGATTACTCGGTGAATAGAGTGGCTCCTGCTCCTTGATCTGATCGGCTCCAGATCTGAGCATTTGAGCCAAGGAGGATAACATTGATCGCAAAGTTGCCAAACTGCCGCATTTATACCCTCATTCAATAGAATAAATTACTAATTATAAAGGGTACGATCTGTCAACAATGACGGGACTGAGGCAGTGAGCACTCACTAGTCAATATACGCGAAACGCGATATATCTTCGATTATACGCCGGCCGTTGACATTTTCTTAGAACTTCGTCCGCACGCACACATACATGATTACTAACACACTCACAATCAGTTAACACTATACACACACAGACACGAGTACATACACACACACACTTTCGCGCAAACTCACGGCGATCGAATGCACCGATTACGATAGCAGGAGCAGCGGAGAGGTTGGAGGTAGGTAGGCACTGGGTAAGTACTTCTGATTCGATATTCCTTCGTCGCACTCTGGATTGGAAACATGGAAGAGCAGCAGTTGGATAGGTACTACATTGGTAGAGGTCGTTTCTAGAAATTTAGGAGCATCGTAAACGAAAAACCTTCGGAATTTTTCAACATCATTTCTCATGTTACAAAAAAAATTAAATAAAAACTGAAAAAAAAATTGAACAATGAAGAAAAAAAAAGAGTAATTAATTCATGACAATTAATTTGAGTGCTGGCAGGAACGCTTGAAAATCAAAAGTTTAAAGTCGGAGCTTACTTTTACTTTTATTTGGAGGAATGAATATTGAAAATTCGCGAAACATTACAGTCTGAGTGCGCCTAGCTACACTTCCGAAATCAGCACTAGTTCAAGCTTCAAATTTGATAATTTTTTGACATTTTTTGTGAATTCTTGAAACAATAATCTCGAGAGATTGAATACCTAATTTTTCTGAAAAATTAATTTCATATTTGCAGATTTTCATCCATTGATCGAATGGTGGCGAACACTCACCGTCATCATCTATCGGCAAATCAGAAACTACATCGATGAGGAACAGTGGCGTCACGTACAGCTACTAGTTACTTCCTAACCTTTGCTTTGGTAAGGTTAGTGGCGGCCTGTGCAATTTGGCAGCAATGGATCCTCTCCATTTAAACCTATATGTAAAATAATCGATCTTTCGAAGGTGCACTGCAGCCCTAAGAAATCGTTACTTTTGCATAGATTTAAATGGTAAAACACGTGGTTGCCAAATTTCTTGGGCCGCCTTTGGGTTAGCTCAACACTAAAGTCTTTTGCTGGGTCATTTTTCTCCGAAAAGTTTTGTCAGCGCTATCAAAGCGTTTTTTGTTGTTGTTTTGTTGTTGTTGTTTTTTCTGATGTGTTTATAATAATTCGCACTGATATTTCCGCCAGAAATTTACTCTCACTGGGTACACAAGAAAAAGTTGCAACCAGTGGCGAGGCGTGAAATTTGGCAACAATGCATTTTCTCCATTTAAATTTACCAAATAAGTCGAACGCTTCAGTCATCGGCGATGACCAGGCATTTCGACCTTTCTAATGTATTCAAATGGGGGAAAAGAACGTTGCCAAATCGCACGCCTCGCCACTGGTTGCAACAGATCCGTTGTTTATCTCTCGATTCGCACTGTGCGTCGTAGCGGCGCACAGTGTTTCCCCTCTTATGAGGAATGGGAAAAAACCTCATCGGACCTAGATTTTGCTTTAGATTTGAATAAAACTGCTTGAAAACGTGAACGAAAGGTCTAACTATTACCATAAAATTACCTGGTACACCTGTCACCAACCCTTTGGAACGTCAGCCCCCCCCCCCTCACCAGGCCCCGCAAAACAACCAGCGCACCTGGCGCGCTGGATCATTCCGCTCGAAAATGCGAAAAAATTACAAAATTTAAAATCGTCATAACTTTTGAACTAAAAGAGCTAAAAATATTTCAAGGCCAGGTTCAGATTTCTCGTACTCTCTAGTTTGTTATACATAAGCTCAACTTTTCTTTTGGTCATTTTCCCACCCGTATGAAGAGTTTTTCCAAACCCTCGCGAAAACATTTTTTTTGGAGCATGCACACCTCTAAAAAATTACTCAAACTTCTCACATCACTTTGGGCAAAAGTAGAGATGGACAAAATCTGAGACATGCATCAGATTTCTTACAATCAGGGCTATTGACCTGGTTACCTCAATTTTGTCTACACAATTTTTTTAAGGTCGGAAAATGCACTTTTCCGAGACCATATAGACCGCATCTGAATACACGGTTTACACATCCGCTCAAACATGCGAAAAGATGATAAAAGTTTAAATCGTCAAAACTTTTGAATTAAAAGAGTAAAAAATATTTCAAAGCCAGGGTCGGATTCCTCGTACTCTCTAGTTTTTCATGCATAAGCTCAAATATTCTTTCGGTCATTTTTCTGCCCGTATGAGGAGTTTTTGCAAACCCTCGCGAAAACTGTTTTTTTTTGGAGCACATCTCTAAAAAGTTACTTAAACTTCTCACATCTCCTTGGGCAAATGTAGCATAGATAGACAAAATCTGAAACCTGCATTAGATTCCTTGGAGTCAAGGCTATCGACTCGGTTACCTCGATTTTTTTTTTAAAAAAATTGTTCAAGGTCAGAAAATGCAGTTTTCCGAGACCATATAAAGACCGCTTCTGAACATTATTAGAAATATGCTGCAAAAAAACAATTTTCGCGAGCGTTTAGAAAAACTCTTCATACGGGCAGAAAAATGACCGAAAGAATATTTGAGCGTATGCATGAAAAACTAGAGAGTACGAGGAATCCGACCCTGGCTTTGAAATATTTTTAACTCTTTTAATTCAAAAGTTATGACGATTTAAACTTTTATCATCTTTTCGCATGTTTGAGCGGATGTGTAAACCGTGTATTCAGATGCGGTCTATATGGTCTCGGAAAAGTGCATTTTCCGACCTTAAAAAAAGTTTGTAGACAAAATTGAGGTAACCAGATCGATAGTTCTGATTGTGAGAAATCTGACGTATGTCTCAGATTTTGTCCATCTCTACTTTTGCCCAAAGTGATGTGAGAAGTTTGAGTAATTTTTTAGAGGTGTGCATGCTCCAAAAAAAATGTTTTCGCGAGGGTTTGGAAAAACTCTTCATACGGGTGGGAAAATGACCAAAAGAAAATTTGAGCTTATGTATAACAAACTAGAGAGTACGAGAAATCTGAACCTGGCCTTGAAATATTTTTAGCTCTTTTAGTTCAAAAGTTATGACGATTTTAAATTTTGTAATTTTTTCGCATTTTCGAGCGGAATGATCCAGCGCGCCAGGTGCGCTGGTTTTTTTGCGGGGCAGTGTATTACCTACCGCGCAACATTCTATTTTCATAATATTCAACTCGCTGTAACTTCCGCCTTGGGTAATCTTGGGTTACCAAATTTTCAGGGTTGTTAGTACATATATTCAGCTTGCGAAAAATGTCAACAGACCCGTGACGCTCGTTGACGCTTCAGTTGTAGGTCCATATTTGAGTGAAAACGTCATTTTTTAAGCTTATTCTACTTAAATCCAATCCTTTAGATATGACAAAATAAAATTTAGCCCACATTAAGGGTAGAATGTCAAATTGTAGACTATAACGCACCCATTGAGCGAAAATTTTCAATGAAAAAGCCTAAAAGAGCTTCTTTACAGAGGTTTCGATATTACTCCAGTTTTTAGCGAAAAAACAGAAATTCTGACTTCCACTCAAACAACCTAGCTTTTCTACCAAAAGAAATGCAAAAATTGTAAAAAAATCGTGCAAGTCTATTAGTTTGGACCCTCAGGAATAGATTTTGTGAAGTTTTGGGTAGTTTTGAAGAGGTCGTTAAAAAGGGGTTTTTTCCGCCGAGGAAACACTGTGCGGCGGGCGGCGTCGCGCAACTCAATTCGATTCGATACGATTCGATTCGATTCGATTCATTACCGCCGCGAGCTTTTGATATCTTCATTATAATTTTTGCGCGGCCGAGACTTGCGGTGGATGTTGGTCTACTCCCGCTCCTTGTGTTGCCCGTTTCCTTCGCCCCCTCCCCCCCCCCCCATCTCCACCCCCACGACCCCCCTCGTCCGGCGAGAAAGTTGTTCGGGTTCAATTAAAAAAAAAACACCCGCGGGTGGGGTAAGAATATCCTCTTCGTCCGCGGTCGTCAGCGCCGGTCCCGGTCAGCCGCGCAGCCCTTCCACCGTGGATGACTCCCGCGACGATTGAGAGATTGACGATCGACGTTTGTCGATGGTCCGATTGACGATTGAGGATTGACGATTCTGACGAGGGGGCCATGTTGGCGCTCAGTGGAATTGAAACATGGAATTCCTCGGACATCATTTTAAGAGTAAAAATCAAGATTTCATGCGAGCAAAATTATTCCTGATGAAAATGTTCTAGGACCAATGGAGACTTTTGGATGATTTTTAGGGTGGACCAAAATTGGTGGATACCTCATTAAATTCCATGAAAACTACGTATTTTTCCATAGAGATCGGGCTTGTTTCCATGGAATCGATGTGGTTTCCATGGAAAATAGGCCATGGAACATTTTTACCAGGGATAACTCTCAAAAAAAAAAAAAAAAGACAGCAAAAATACCAGAAGCACAGCAATATGTGAACCAAGGTAACGGATGGTGCTGCTTTTACCGGAATTTCTAATGTTTGTACCGTAGCTCTTAAAAATGTTGAGGAAATTCTGATACTGTGATTATATTCTGATGGTAACGCCTGAATGTTCCGGTATAAGTACTATAGACTCGCCATGGTTCACATCACTGTGCTATAGAATAATACAATCAGAATACGGAAACTACCATACGAGCCAATGGAAACATTTTTTCGGTCCATTTTGGTGAATTTTTATGATGCCAGACATATATCTTTGTCTCTGCCGTTCACATTGCTTTGATGATGATTCTTTTGCAGTTCTCAAGATGGTGGACAAGATAATGATGCTTCAAAACGAACCAATGGGGCTATTGCACACTTTTGCTATAAGCGATTTAATAGTCGATTATGGCGTAAAAACCTCAACAAATAACGATGGCGGCACTTAAAACTTCCAAAATCCACTCCTAAACTCAATAAACGCAGTTATTTGCGGGAGCGTAATGGTGGCCGAAGGCACTAACAATGGGAGATTCCCATCTAACAATTCTGAAACTCCATCAAGAAGTGACCAATAAGAGACTACTTTCATTTGACACCGGTGTCACTCGGTGTTGCGGTACCATTCATCGGATGTGGATCATCACTCTGATGACTAATTACTCTGTGAATCATCCTTGTCAGCATAGAAAGAGTGACGAAATTAAGATAGGAATCACCCATTGTTAGTGCCTTCGGCCACCATTACGCTCGCGCAAATAACTGCGTTTATTGAGTTTAGGAGGGGATTTTGGAAGTTTTTAGTGCCACCATCGTTATTTTTTGAGGTTTTTACGCCATAATCGACTATTAAATCGCTTATAGCAAAAGTGTGCAATAGCCCCATTCCCCGTTATCATTGGAGTACTCTGTAGTTGCGCTTCTTGTAATATTACTAAAATACATATAAGAATTATATTTTTCAGTAAAACAGCAATGTAACCTAAAAATAATTGAAATAATTCATTTCAGAGTTCGAGAAGAATCAAATAAAATGTTTATTTGCAAGAAAATATCACCACTAAAACAGTGGCTTCGTGTGTCATTTGGCAACGTTGCGTTGTGTCCATTTAAACCCATGTAAAAGGTCGAATGCGAAGGTGTTCACCGAACAACTTTCCGTGGCCGGAAAAATCAGTGTTTTTATCGAGTGTGCGGCAGGTCAGCGATTCTGATTCGTGGAGTTCGCGACCGGACTGTATAACGATGACAGTTGACATGCGCAGACACTCAATCTGCGACCTTGCTTCTCGCTCTGCTCGAGTTTGGTTTGATCGACGCCACCGACGAGTTGGTCGCGTCGTCGGTCGTAGCGCCGGCCAATCAACTTGAAGGAGTGGAATGAGCACGTATACATATATATCATGTTTGATTGATCATTTTTCGCAAAAGAAGTCTATTTAAAGTGGTGGCAGGAGGAGGGGGGATCAAATGAAGAGCTTGTGAGATTTTACTGTAGGCAGATGGACTATCAACTCTGGTGTACAAAATCAGAGAAAATAACAGAGACAAATAGAAACCCAGCGACAAAAATAATAATAATAATAATAATAATTCGTTAAAAAATTAAAAAATTAAAAAATAAAGAAACTTGCCACAGGTCACTGGCGGCTCGTGGAGGTGAGGCGACGAAAATGAGAGGTGCACAGGATTTTTTTTGAAACGGTCTTCACATAAACTTTTTTGAAAATTCTATGTTCCGCATTCATACTTTTTGGACTATTAAAACAAAGAATGATAGAATAATAACCATTTCAACCTTCATATGTTATTTTTTTAATTTTTTTTCTCTATCCAACTTCAAAAAATGTGAGGCGATGGCTCCCTGTCGCCTCACTTACCTCACTTGGCGAGCCGCCACTGCGACATGTGTCCAATTTTTCAGCTCAATTTTGATCAGAACTCATCGAAACAACAGCCAACTGTCACCTAATGTTGAGTGATGGACATACAAAGCATTGGGTAAATTTTCTTCGTGGATTTTTGGGGTTTTATTTTTTATTTTTTTTTTGAAACAGAATAACGGTTTCCGATTCGACTCATTTCAAAACTATTTGCTTTCAGTATGTACGTATACTAAAAGGCATTTCCAAATTCGACTATAATTCTACTTGTTGACCAAAAGATTACCGTGCTCAGCTCAATGGTTTGAATATATTGAACGAAAATATTGATGTGTAATCTTTTCTTAAACCGGTGCAATCCCCGTCAATAACTATAAAACAATTTGAGAATGTATTTTGGTATTTTGTTAAGGAGGTGATATGCCACCCGCGATTGAAGAATGATTACACAGATACGAGTGAGTGTTTTCGTACATCACATATTCATAAAACTGATCTAAACTGTGTAGGTGTAATCTTTCGGTCAATCGGTGGAATCATTGGTGAATTAAAAACAAATGTCATTGAATACACACAAAGCGGCAGAGAGCTCTGAAGAAAAACGAAAAACGGAAAACGGCGCCTTAACATGATTCAAAAGAACTACCTCCTCGCCAGCCTCACGCCAGCCACGATCATACACTATCAGTCTGGATGATCTTTAAAGCGAGCTGGTTTCTTTTTATTTTTATTCTTCTCTGAACGGAAACGCTCAGCTTTATGCGACACATGGGCGGGTAAATGAAGCTCTCTTCTCCCATTTAAACGCCTGAGTTAGAAAGAGACGGAGCTAGAAGCTAAAGTCACGTGATAGCCCCCTCTGCTATCCTTTTCTAACACACGTGTTCAAATGGGAGGAGAGAGAGATGGACATATTCCTGTATCCGCCGATGATGCGACAGCGACACCGTTCTACGTGACGCAGAGCTCGCGGGGTCCTCCAACCTCCATGTCATCTTGAATAAACGTCAAAATTAATTATGAATGAATATAAGAGCAACACGCATAATTGACTGATTGTATCTGAATCGGCAAGCCCGAAGAATGAAGGATATATATGTATATAATATACAAACGTGAAAAGGAACACAGGTGAAGACACGTCAGGTAAGAGATCCTCTCCCTAACGCACGGGGGCGCATCGGACGTACTTATACAAGGCTCAAGAAAAACACCGAGTGCGCTCAACTGGACTTGAAAGGGGGCGGGGCCTATTTGAAATCAAGACTCAAGCATACTTTGCGCACGATTAATCCGTCACGTGTGACGTCATAAATGCTCGCGCTCTGATTGGCTGATGAAACGTCTGACGAGAGTAGACTTTAAACAACATCCTCAAGTCGTCGAGAAGTAAAATTAATGATGATGATGAAACCACCATTGAAAAGATCTCCAATATGCTGGTCCACAGAATATAAGGTGCGCTCTTCGGAATAAATCATCATTAAAACAACGCTATTGAACTGAAATAAAGAGCAGATCTTATGTTTCGAGGGATTTTCTTCCGTACAACGCCTTCATTATGATCATTCTCCGTGACTCCTGTCGTGGGTGATGATTGACAAAGAGTGGCTTATCTGTCTTTTTAAATAGTCGATGCTGGATGCTTTTCTTTCGTTTTTATACGTATAATAAATGGTTAGTCGATGCCTTGTTAAATTGCTGTTCTTAAGATTACTGTTTTATTTAAAGCATATGTGTTTACCAGAGGTATAATACTCTGTGTATGCATACAACACACAACTCGTGTGCCTAATTATTTGAGAGGACAAGCTATTCAAACAGGCGAACGAGAAGCATAGCCGGGACTTTGTATATATACCTCTCTCTCTCTCTCTCGTTGCCCATTTGAACGCACGTGTTAGAAAAGGATGGTTATAGAGGCTATCACATGACTTCAGCCCCTGATTCTGTCTTCTTCTAACACAAGCAGTCCAATGGGCAAAGAGAGAGAGAGAGGAATAAAACATCCTGGCCTTAGCCAAGGCGAGAAGTTAGAAAATGGGATCCTCGTTGGGTCAAAATTCGATTCGGAGAATTTTCGGTCTTGAAGCTCTAAATACGAGCTTGACGTTTTTCGGTAGGACAATACTGTCTGGAAAGTAGTCGCAAACAATTATAAAGAGCACCGAGACTTCAGGAAAGACTATAGAAAAAGATTTAAATTATTCAATTTTTAGTCCTGGTGGCGTCCACTGAAATTTGTATGGATGCATACCGGAGTTTTAGGGAGGGTGGAGAGGGGGGAGAGGGGGGGAGTAAGCGGCAGACATGATTGTATAGATATTCTGAGATCATATATAAGACCAGTTTAAGGTGTGAGATCGTAAAGACATAAACCACCGTGAGTGACCGCAGTTGTGTGGTATATAAGATCGGGTGCAAGAAAACCCGAGGCAGGATTAGATGTTTCTCTGGCGCCTTGATCCCTTTTGTGCAGCCAACCCGTACACATTCTTTTTTTTTATAATTTGTTTCACATGGTTTCATTTTGTTTCATTTAAAAGAAAAAAAACTTTGAATACAGGACATTTCAAAAGGAAGCTGTTCTTACGTAGAGCGCCTTCAATTGAAGATGTAGGCAAAAACGAATACCGAAGAGTAAGAATAATTAATTATCTACTAGCTTGAGTTATATCGTAGTGCGCACGGTAAGTTGGCTTATTAACTTGGTGCTGAAAGGGTTGAAGTGGAAAAGTATTGACTTTATCTTCCTCTCTCACAAACTGCATAAAGCGTCAGGCCCTCGCAATCGTCCCTTGTGTTGCTTTTATTATACGGTACTTATTTTCCTACCACTGAAGATGACCATATTCTGGTAGTAACACCAGAATTTTCTGGTCAAAATATAACAGACTTTCGTCGTTCACATATCATTGCGCTTCTGATAATATAGATAGAATCTGGTATTATGAGTAAAGCTCTTTTTTTCAGTGGGTAAGGTAATGAAAAATCCAAGACAAGGGAAAACGGTTATTCAGTTTTTTTTTTTTTTTTTTTTTTTCTCACTGAAACTCAAAAAAACTGCAGTTTCCTATCCATTCATTTCCCTCGGGTCCGTGAGAAACGGTGATACCGTTCTGCAATTGGAACGCTTGGCAACTATGCGAGAGAAAAGCAGAAGACCCTGTATCATGTATAGTGTATACCATAGTATTGGAACGTCGGAATATGAGTATGAGGAATGTCGGCAGAAGTCTCTCTTTCTCTCTCTCTCTCTCTCTCTCTCTCTCTCTCTCTCTCTCTCTCTCTCTCTCTCTCTCTCTCTCTCTCCCTCTCGCGGCTGTCCCATCCCGTCCGTCCCGTGACCCGCGGTGCGATCTTTCCTCCGTCCGTCGGGGCTCTCGGCCCTCTGGCCGTAGCTCGGAGGGCCCCCCGCCGAGCTTTCGACTAGACTTGTTACCTGCCAGCTCGTAAACAAATATTTTGCAATTTCATTCGGAAAATTGAGCCGCGCGGTTCACTCTTTCGCGGCCACAGCGCATGCGCAGTTTGATGTGGATAGTGGATGGAGGAGGAGTGGAAAGTCAAAGAGATCCATCGGAAACACGAGATACCGATAACGTCATCCGTCATCTCTCTCATCCCCCTCCCCCTTCCTTCTTCCCCCCTCCACCCCCGCTCCCGCCACCTTCACATCTCTCCTGTTAGTCTGAATCACATATCGACAATGTTGCCTGCTTTACGGAGGTTGCGAATGATATAGGTGTGGCTCCTTCATTGCGGAAGAGATCATTTTGTTAGTGAGTAAAGTGGCGCGACGCCGGCGTGCGCGCACTCTGTCGTGGGTAAACTCAACGAGATGAGCTGCGTTGTTTTTTTTTTCACCGGTGCGCGCACTGATGAAACTGATGCTGCACCGCACTGTTTGTTCTTTTTTAATAATTATTATTACCTCACATGATTCCGATGAATTCAGAGGCGGCTTTGTGGAATATGGCAACAACGGATTAACTCCATTTAAACTTCTGTAAAAAAATCTACCTCCAAAAGGTTCATAGAACTCTCTAAGAAGTCGATACTATTACATAGGTTGAAATGGCTAAAATCAAGGTTGCCAATTCACACGAGCTGCCACCGGATGAACTACAGTGCCGCAGCGGAGTGTTCTTTGTTTGTTTTTTTTTCTTCAGTAGCGGTGCATTGCACATGATGCTGCTCCGGTTTAAGCTCCAGCACATGGGAGTAAAACATACCGATGGACTGGATCTGGAAATTCCGAAAAGAAGGAAGTATCAAATTCACCTGTAACAGAATTATGCATCCAAAGACGATGTGGTGATGATACTGAAGAAGAAAATTCCATCGGTAAATTATTATTAGTGGCGGGAGTCGCCCATTATTTATTCATCGTCGGAAGTTGATTGGATCAAATAAGCCGATTAAGTAATTGAGACCGATCAAGGTCAACAAAGAGGAGCAAACTATATTTTTATAAAAAAATGTCATTTTTGCAGTCAGCTGCTGTGCCGAGGTGTTTTTTTTTTTTTTTTTTAATTTTAATAATAATAATAAAAAAATAAAAGAGTCGAACGAGCTATTATCCGAGGAAATTTCCACTCTGTCACCAGAATTCTCTTATTTCTACTGATTGTGAGCTTCTTGAGAATTCTAAGAAAATTCGGGTAGGTCGGATAAATTGATAAGATAATTAATTCATTTCTTATTTTTGTCCACTTTTTGACAATCTCAGACCATAGTGCGATGAGTGCATTGTTGTGATTGTTTGCTGACCAGTGACTTCGTACTAAAACCGTCTATATTGGTCTTAGAGTGGATAATACTTATTCTTCATGACTGAAAGGGTTATAGTATAGACAAAACGCAACTTCTCCAGATATAAACACAACGACCGCGGTACTCGAAGATGATGGTCAATCGCCGTTGACAATTTCCTTGTCACGTGCCTTTCCTTTCCAGCGTGAAAACGTGGAGGGAGAGGAGTGGGGGGGGGAGCAGCAAGGACAAGGAAAAGAAGAAGAAAATGAGGAAGAGGTGGAAAATGAAGGAAGTCAGAGTTCTCTCTCTGTTACACTGTCTCACTGTCGCGTATCGTATATGTAAGAGGCCCGTCCCAGCGTGAGTTTCAAGTTGCCCGGTGGGAACATCACTTTATTAGCAAAGAAAAAGGGGGGAGGGGGCTATGAGGGAGAGGGGAGGAAACCTCTCCTAGTTGTTTTGCAACAGTTCCGAGAAGAATAGTGCGCCTGCGCAGATATCACATATGTATACGCAACGTTTACACACGATTCGTCGAGACGATATCTCAATTTAGGGCTTGGAGAGAAGAAAGAAAAAAAAAAGTAAAAAAAAAAAAGAAAAAACTAAACACAGAGCAAGCGACTACTACTCTGACGGACACGGACGAAATTAGTATTCTAAGACCGATTCCTCTCTACCACAACCCCCGCACTGCCTGTGACCGCGCACATAGCGTCGCGTCGCGGAAAATAAATGAATTAATAATTATATCAATGCAAGCAAGCAGTCCTTCTCTTTTATTTTCCAGAGCTTCTTCTTTCTTCCTCTTTTTTTTTGGTCTTACTTAACTTGTATCATCTTTGTATAAAGTGAGTGGGTGTGCGAATTGCGAGCTAAGAATATATATACGTTCTGAAGGGTCCACTCCGCGTGTAAGTCCTTTGGATAACGATTTCTTCTCTCCTTCGAGCTTAGAATGAGGGGGAGGGGGGGGGATGATGCAATTCAGGCCGACCCGCAAAAACTCACTCGTCTCGTGTCCGCCTACCTACAATTTGTATCGTTGCCACTATCCAGGAAGCTATTCTTCTCTCTCTACTCCCATTAGAACGAGTGTGTTAGAAAAGGACAGATTAAGGGCAGTCACATGAATTTCGCCCCATCTTCTATCTTGTTTTAACGCATGCATTCAAATAGCTAGAGAAAGAGAGGGAGAATTTCCTGGATCTGCCAGTATGGTTGCCACTGTACCAGCCATCCGGCGGTGCAGAATGTTGAAAATACTTCATGACTCATTTCCAATTAACGAAACGTTACGTAATAAAACTACGCAGGGGTTGAGGAGGAGGGGATCTGTCCCATGTACGAGTGTACGTGACTTCATCATGAAGGTTTTCGACCGCTTCTTTGGGGTTGGCTGAAAAAAGAGTCGTTTTTGAATAAGAAGAATAGAAAGAAAACAAAAATTGAAAAAAATTATTCTCAGAGATTCTGTGATACAAGGTGGCACACCCTCCCACTTGATTTTGAAAATAGTATCACAGTTTGTTTTCCATCATTCTTCATAATGATTTAAAGATGACACCGAATTTTTCCATCTGACGTCAGGGTGAGTCGGAAAAATCAAAGTTTCAAGAGAAAACGACTCACAGTGAAAAAAAAGTCGTAAAAGAGACTACAGATGATTCCAAAAAAACGTTATAGGTCCCCTCCAACCACCTTAGATCCTACCGCCGTGCTAGAATATTGAGTAGTTTCACATCTAATGAGAAATGCGAAAAGTCAAATGCATTGCGAGGAGTTCACAATATAGCCTCCGCTACAAATTGTGGCCCGGTGAGCGTGGAAACTCTGGTCATTTCTGCCATATTTGCAGCCCTCAAACCTCTGAATGGCAACATTGATTCAATTCAACCAACTTTCCAGAATTCATAGAAATTATCATACAAATTTAATGACACTACGAATTCAAGGGTAAACGACTGCAGTAGTGTACAAAATTACCAAAATTTTCGACGAAACGAATTCAAAGTAAAACTCTAACACGTGTTTACTGACGCTTCAGATGGCGCCCAACGTGGGGCGCTCTCTCCAGACATAGACTATTGCTCACTTTCGATTTCGTATCTAATCCTTACACGACCCACAATAAACTGGATTGAAATTTCAAATGGACTGTATTCTACGGCACTTCGTAATTAATTGTAGCAAGTAATTCTTCCACGATGTATAGTGAAGGGTTAGCATGACCATGATAGCCAGTAAGCTGTATCTATCTGGTATATATTGCCTGTGGGCTGTATGCGCACTCCGTTGGTGATGTCACACCAAATCAGTTCATCGGTGAGATTCGAGGCGACTTTGCTTATGCCATTCACCATTCACCGTTCGGAAGAGTCGAAATTAAATCCAGTTAACGCAAACGCGTTCCTCGGTAAGAAACAACGCGTCGTAGCTTACACGTATATACACGGGGAGAGGGGGGAGAGGGGGACGTTAATTGGTGCGTTTTAAGTGGTTTTAATTAAAAGAGGGCACACACAAGCCCTACGCGAAACGGTGGAGGGGGGAGGGGCGGCTAGACAAATAGTCGTACCACACACCGAGACTGAGCAACGCTTCAGACGAGTCGGCCGTTGGTTGGGTACTGGGTACTGGGCACTGGGCAGTAAGTCGAGTCTTCCTCGCTCTGAGACACAGTCCGAGCACAGTGGGAAAAATCGTAGAAACCCTCGGATATTTTTCCATTCATCAATATTTTTCTCGTACAATGGGGCAGTTGCAAAGGGTCTGAAATTTCGTGGTTTTCTTAAAAAAAAAAAAAAAAAAAAAAAAAAAAAAAAAAAAAAAAAAAAAAAAAAAATCGCACTTTATGAGCTGAGAACGAAGGGAACCTCTGGCCCCCCTCCCCCCACCGAGTGGCTCGGCTTTGGAGATACACTCCCATAAAGTTCCAAAAATCGTGACGTCACAACGTGGAATTCCCATTGAATTTGAATAGTTCCCCCACATGGTGTTAGGGGCCAAAATCGCACCTCAAGAACTTTAAGACCAACTGAGAAATCAACCGTATTCTTGTTCTCAGATCTCGGAATGCTTTCATTATCACTTACTAATTAGAAATAAAAATTCAGACCCTTGTAACTGTCCCATTCGTTCAAGTTAACCAATGGCGTAGCGTGCGATTTGGCAACGCTGTACTTTCTCCGTTTAAACCCATTAAAAATATCGAACTATACTATGGGTGTTCGTTGAACACCCTCAAATTCGACCTTTTACATGGGTTCAAATAGACAAAATCCAACGTTTGTCGAATTCCAAATCGAACGGAAAGGGGGTGATTATAACGGTCGTACACAGATAATCTTCCAAGAAGAGGGGGGTTCAATTTTTTCCCATTTTTTTTTATACTGTCGAGAAATTTAACGCGTTTAGCCCTCTCATTTTGATGTTTTTCCAGGACAAGTCAAGGTGGAACGCCCTTATTAACTATCCCCATGTCTTACACCCTTGGTGATCAACACCCCCCTCAATCTCATGTTTCAACTTTCGGGTTAAAAGCGAACACTTTTTATGACCCAAACTTTCACTCCTCCCGGACCAGTGTGCGCACGAGCGTCGCAGAAGCCCGAAAGCGGGTTCGACCGCTCCTGCGGCTCAGCCCCGAGAGCCGCGAGTGGAAAACCTTGAGGATTATCCATTCCGCTCTCCGCCACTCACCACTCATCGCTTACCGCTCACCGCTCTCACCATCCACCATCCGCGAACTGAACAAAGGAGAAGTGAAGTTCACGTCTGGAGGCGAACGCGAAACGCCAGCTTCAGCTTCACTTCTTCTCCAAGCGAAAAACTCCTCTCTCTCGTTGGGCTTCGAGGCTTACCTTTGACGTGCTTTAAATCAATACTGATTCTTCATCGAGCCCCCGAAGAAGGATGAAGGGGTGGGAGGGGGAGAGGGGGGGGGGGGTGAGAGAGAGAGGAGGGGAGGGAGAGAGAGACTCCAGCGTGCAATTTATTGCGGATCCTCCCTCTTTCTCCAGTCGGTCGGCCCAGTCGCATTTTATTTTTAGTCGTGCGCTTTAAGAAGAGTGAAGCTGCTTGATAGACCGCGGCGGCGCGGCGGGCGGAATGGGCAACACAAGCAGAGCAACCACCAGTAGTGGCGTTTTGAAAATTCACCAGAGAATCACCGGACCGATGCAAGAAAGATTACACAGCTTTGAGTCGCAGTATATCTGTATACCACGAAAATAATGCTGAACGTAATCTTCTTCGCACCGGTGCAAGCACTCCAACTCCAACGGTGGATTCAAAAACGCCCCCAAATGTGCGCATCGCATCAATCGCGGCTCGGGAGTCGGGCCTGCCCTAACCCTTTTCTGCTCAGACCTACCGTTTCATTACAATGGAACCTCTTGTGAAATCATAACCGATATTAAAAATAACGTGAAGGTTGATGATGCCCTAGACAGTGTTTTTCGCTCAACCTCCACGGTGATGGTTTTCTATGGTGGATGGTGTTTGCACGAAAATGAATTTTCCTAACGTGCATACTGCGCAGTTAGGTAGTAGCGGGGACAAAGATACCTAGCCAGGATATGCAATACGCAATGCACGGCATACAATTAAACACATGTATTCCATGCGTTGCTTATTGCGTACTCTGGCTAGGTATATTTTCCCCCCCTAGGAAACAGGGAAAGAAAAAGGTTATGGTGTAGATTTCCATTCGACACTGCTAGACACAGCCACCTAACCTAACCAGTATTGTGGTCTTATGCATGAGATTAGTTGTAAAACCATGATCTCATGCCTCTAGTGAAATGTACTGTTTTGTCAAGATGCACGGGGAAAAGTTTTCTACTAATTTAAAAATGGCATGAATTCTAATAAAAAGTTCCCGGAAGGAAATTCTGGCGGTTTTCAGGGGGATTCTGGTCTCTTATGAGTATAGTATGGAATTCATCCTATTGAAGCTGGTCATTTAGACCAGACATTCTGGCATTTTTCACCTGCTGGTTCTAGTAAAACACGCCAACAGTGTATACTTGAAAAGACCAGAACTCTCGTAGATTAGGTGCCAGAATTTCTTTCTGAAAACTTTTTATTAAAATGCTGCGGCCATTTTCAATAGAAAATTTTTCTCCATGTGCGTCCTTTTCAGCCATCCAGATTGTAAATTATGTCCATCCTTTTTTTCCCTGGCAAACTTTTTCATTCCAACTTCTGGTTAAATTTTCAAAAGTTAACCATACATGTTGTCGTCATACATGTCATCGCGTCATACATGTCGCGTCATACATGTCGCGATGATGGCTAACCATTTTAGCCATCATCGCGACATGTATGACTTGGTGGTCAGTGCTACAATGACTACAAATGCAGGGGGATACCGGGTTCTAATCCCCTGCTGAGATTTAGAGATTTGATGGTCTCATGCAGATCTCGTAACTTCAGGGAGTAGGATCTATTTCTTTTGTAGGATTAAATGGAAAATATTGATTCTTTTCCGTAAGATTAAATAGAAAAGGGTTAACTATTTCCTGTAAGATAAAGTGAAAAAGATAGATTCTTTCCCAGAGGTTTGAATTAGAGAGATAGATTCTTTTCCTTAGGTTTGAATGAAAAAGATCGAGGTATAAATGGGAAAGATCGATTCTTTTTCATATAGGATTAAATAGAAAAGATCGATTTTCTTCCGCAGCGTTGGAAATGGGAGTGATCGGTTCTTTTCCACTAGTTTAAATAGGAAAGCTCGATCTTTTTATAGGTGTATATAGAAAAGCCATTGATCAGAATTCTCAAGCCACCCACCATCTTACATCAACTATCCAGTATCAAACCTATAGCACGTCTACGGTTCTGGTGACTCATTGTATAGCCTTTTACTGTTTTGATTCGTCGCGTCAATAAACAATAAATGTATACCGATGGTTTAATCGATTCAATCAATAATCGCTATAAAATTTTACGAGCAGTTTATTTTTATTCAGCAGTTAAGAGCGAAAGAATTAACGGAGGCTCAACGAAAATGAAGTAAGACGCGACCCAAACGTAGGTGACCAGACAGTTTGCCGACCTGTTTTCCCGAATGTGAATCAAAGTCGAGGAGTGATTTTTATCGAAATAATTGGCGAGGTCCTGCGCTTTAACCGCGACAGCGGCCGTCTTTCCTCGACAGAGTTGTCTAAATTCTTGATCGAAGGATTTAAATTTACAAGGCTTGTGCCCTCGTGTTGGATGAATAATGAAATTACGCTAATAGCCATCTAAATTTATTTCCTTGTGTCAATAAATCTCTTTTTGAATATTTATTCATAAATTTAAACCATCGACAATAACGGCCATTTTATTACACTCTTTAAGAAAACTCCGCGTTTAAAAAAGAGGAGGTGTCAATTTTACTCTTAAATGGTTCTTATATTGTGTATTATATGTATGGATATTATGGTTAATATTTATACGGCACGTGAAGTAAAATACAAGACAGTTTGGTATTATTTACAGGCATGCGATTAACATTTACGCGCGATTAGATTATTTTACTATACAATTTTAATCATCCAATAGGGTACATTATAAAGAAACCAATTTACTTTTCCACTCTCTTCAGTGCGAGGTCTTTTTGAGCTTAGACTCTTCAATCATTATACTTTGGAAATGTTTAGAAGAGAAAGATCTCATCCATTGTGACTCGCCATCCAACAGGCATCTTGTAATTTTGTTCAAACGCATTTATTGAGTATTTGAGTTAATAATTTTGGAACTTTCTGATGCTTTCATGCAACTTCACTTTATTCAAGTATTTTTGCACAGGAACTGACCCTCATTATTGATGTCGGAAAAGTAACCTTTTTTTCCGCAAACCCGTTTGTTTGTGATATCACCGAAGTAGTCTAAAACACTAGCATGCTGCATAGGTATCTTAAGCATAACCGAAAACAATATAGATTCATTTATTCACTTATTCAACAACATATTCACCAAAAAACAGAAACTTTTTGCCTCCACCTTCTCAAAGTCAACCCGGGATCATTTGGAAGGGCAACACTGAGTATCACAGGCGGATTCAGGAATCTGTCTGTCTCTCTCCACTCCTATTCGAAATCGTGCTTTAGAGAAGGATGGAAATACGGGCAAAAGTCAAGTGATGACCCCCTCTGCTATCTTTTTCTAACATGTGTGTTCAAATAGCTGAAGAGAGAGAGGGAGAGAGGGGGAGGGAGAGAGAGAGAGAGAGAGAGAGAGAGAGAGAGAGAGAGAGAGAAATACAAAATCCTGTATCCGCCTATGGTCTAAATAGTAATCGTGACAAAATTGGGAGATTGTTACGCGTAACGAGCGACATACCTGACTTGCCTCGACTTACCTGCGGTGTTGCCATAATTGACAAAAATTAAGAAAATTTTCAATATGATTTAATTTAAATGTTTATTTTTTGCCAAATCAGGCAACACTGCGACTTAACTTGCAATGTAACCGTGACGACGCCCTCGAATGTTTAATTTTCGAGTTGCTTTCTTCTTCTTCTTTCTCTCTCTCTCTTTGCAATGTATGATGCGGTTTCGTCTGCTCCGACAAGACGAGACGGAAATATTCTTAATGTGAATTGCAACGACTAATTAAGATCGTCGTTTGAGTTTTCTCGAAATTGTTTATTGAGAAGCGGACTTTTGAATTTCAAAAAACAAAAAAAAAATGAAAGAGTGTGATTAAGTTATTAATTATACAGTTAACGAGGTACTTCAATTGTTGAGAGAGGGCAAAGAATCAAAAAAACAGAGGAAACAGCGAAAGAAAAGGAAAACGGTGAAAAGCTTGGAATTCATTGCCATGTAATGAGTCGTATGGGTGCGGCTTTGATACGTGGCTCAAAGATGATGGAATTTGTATGTTACTTTACGGTTTTGCCGAAAACAAACAGTTGAAAAAAGAAAAAGAAAAAAAAAGGATTAATTTTTCGCTGTATGTTATATACCATATCAGTTTTATTACTTCATTACTTTGATATTTTTTAATTGCGTGTTAGACATAATTGGATTTCAATTTTCTTTTGCATGCTCGCCTTGCTTTTGGATTCGTTGCTTCATTTTACTTGAGAGGTAATTTTAAAGTCGCGCGATTTCAGCGTGAAATGCTCTCTAAAATTCAAACTTTTTTTAAAGTGAAAACGGCACCTGTTGTTTGGTCAATTTTGAATTTCCCACTTTTCACTTTAACAGTCTATACCTATCCTTTTCTAACACACGCGTTCAAATGCGCAAGAGAAGGAAAAAATTCCAGTGTAGACTCTGGGTACAGGAAAGATCTCATTTAACCCTTTTACCACTGGGTTACGAATACAAATCAGTGTTCGCTCGCGCTTATAAATTAACAGAGTAATTACATATTCCTACACTTCGGTGCTGATTTTGCATACACACAGGATTGAAGGCGCTCGAAGAAATTATTCAAAGATTAACAATTATTTAGAGTTGCAATTTCTGAGATTAAAAAACTAAAACCGTGTGAGGATAGACAGTCACAGAAACGAATATACCTGGTCGTGGTACTGAAAGGGTTAAGATCCGCAAGGGAAAATAAAAACAATTGCTCATTAGTTTTACGAGCTCGGACATCCTCTAAGGAATACATTGTAGGATAAATAAAGTCTGCTGCGTAAAAAGAAAACATTTTGAAGTGTAGGTATCTCAATGTACCGGCGTTTGAGCTCCCGACTGAAAAAGGCAGATATAAATAATCCGGGACGCGTTATGAGTCCAGCTACCTTTTTTTCTCTTTTTTGTTTCGTTGGGAACCAATTATTCAAAGAAACAAAAACTAATGATACGGAAAAGAGGGGGAGGAAGGGGAAAAGTAAAATATATTACTACGGTATAATTAACATCTAGTTCTAATTAAACTACCTCTCCAGTTTTTAGGGGGTTCGGCCGGCCCATTCGTCCGGCGCGAGCAAGTTAATAAAACGCGGAATTAACACGGCGCTCGCTCGGTTTGGTTAGATTAGTTGCATGCAAGGTTGCAAGATCTCCGGCCGATAAAAAAGTGATCTATAGTTCCGTAGATTTTATATTCCTTCCGAGCGGAAGAAATATAAAATAAGAAAACTGCCAGAAATCTTGTCAAAGGACATTTTGTCATTGGTAAGTAGATTTTGAGCGCTAAAAATGAAACATTTTTTCCCCTCGAGGTTTTTATTTTTCAAGACGGCGTCATTTCCTAGAATGAAAAATAATTTAAATTATCTTAGGATTAGTTCCTTTTGGCTGGTTTAAAGCTTTCTCCGGCTACATACAGTGAAGCGTGGAGGAGGGGGGGGGGGAGAAAAGGTGCCCCAAAAGATTTCCTAACCCAATCTCCGGATACGAGTCGTAACCGATGAAAAATTTCCAAAAAAAAATATAAAAACATTAGTTGCGAAATTTGACAGGGTGGGCCGGTGGGGGGGGGGGGGGGGGGGGTTATAAAACCCATCCCCTTAGCGCCACTGTTTCACAGCACCTTACGCTCTCCAGTCTCTTTGATTCATGGGCGGAAGCAGAAATTTGTCTTTCTCTGTCTCCTTCCATTTAAACGTGTGCGTAAGAAAAGGACGGAAAAGGGGGCTAAAATTACCTGATACCCCCCACCTCCTATCCTCCTCTACCAAACGTGTTTAAATGGGAGAAGAGAGAGGCAGAGACACTCCTGTATCCGCCGATGCCTTCATTACATCAGAGGAACTCTTCCTCCATCTATAACCTGGCAACGTCGGACTCGGAACGAATCAGGTAGCATGGGCAGTGAAAAGAGACTGATTAAATGAAAAAGTATAAAACAATAACAATGTAAGTGGAGAGCAGGTTGATATTGTTTTCGTTTCAGGTTGAGAGTCAGGTGTGTGTGTGTGTATGCCGTATACCTTCCGCAGCAGTCGCGGCACGGCATGCATCGATCGAGCAGAGCGCTACCTCGCGGCAAGGTAAGCAACTAACCACCAACACGAGCGAGAGGAGCTAGGAGCGCAAGCAAAAGCAGATGGTTTTGATTAGATGATCCTCACCTTAGGGTACTTTGGTCCTCCGGGCCGGATCTCTCAACTCGAGTCTCACACCGCCGCGCGCCGCGCCGCGCTGCCGCATTACTCACCACCACCAAGCGGATGAATGGAGCTGCATAATATGAATGGGGGTCTCTCTCTCTCTCTCTCTAGCTCTACGAGGAAACGTAAATAAGAGCGAGCAGCGTAAAAAAAAAGCTTTACGCACAACCGCAACCCAACGACCACAAACATTGAGACACTGAATGGAGGAGGAATTTCAACGTAACGGGCAAATGGTCGCCACTATACTCTGCTAGTGATTGTTCAATGTTCATATTGAGTCGTGTGCCAGCTTTTTGCATATACGTCTATTATAATTAATCAGCCGGCCTAGTCCCGCGCTCAGGCGTTTCCCCTCTAGTCCTAAAGAGCTCCTCGTTCGCTGTCGCTGTCGTCTAGCGAAAGGGGTCTCTTGGTCTCTCCACCTGCGACTTCAAAAGCGCGAATAAACTGATTGAGCCAATGAGCTGCCTTGAAGTCGATAGGTCGAGTCCGATGTATCGACAACAAAGCGAAGCTTATTGGCTCAAGCAGTCAATTCGCAGGTGGAGAGACCCCTTTAGCGTCTCCACGTTAATATTAGGTGCATTATTTAAAGTCGAAAAGAATGGAGTCAAATTAAATACGATTTTTATGCGCACATTCCGTTGTCACTGAGAAAAAAATATGGTCTGGAACAATCGGAATTCTGGTAGTCATGAAAAAGGAAAAAAAGAGTGGTACGATTTACCATACGCATGGTTAATTTTGACGTCGGCCTGAATGTATGGTAAACTTCACCAGAGAAGTGTAAACTGTACCAATCGGTTAACCTAATTTACTACAAGTTACGTTGCAATTACCATACTTTGGTGAATTTTACCATACTTCCTGGTAGACGCTAAAACCAGCAGTGCGTCTATGGTAAATTGTGCCTTTCCTCTTTTCCCGTGAGGATAACTGAACCGTTAATCGCATAAACCGAAGTGGTCCACTGATCAGTTTCAAATTCGGAACAAAAAGAAAAAAAAAAAAAACTGTTTTAAAGCTAGATAGGTTGCTTCAAAATGTCCAAGTTTTCTACTTTGTGAGACCACCAAAAATAGGAAAAACGTTTTTATGAAAGTTTTAAAACAACCTGCGTGTCTTAAAAATAGTTTTTTTCCTTCCCGAGAAACTTAGTTTTATTGGACAACTTTGTTTTCCGCAATTAGTGATTCAACTAATACATCAAAGGCTGTACTTCTATGATCAGCAGGAATGCTAGTAAAGCAACCTAACCTAACAAAAATGCTTTTTGAGGTTACCGAGGAGATATATTTCTTTATTTTTAAATAAAATAAATAAATTAAAAAAAAAAAAAAAAAAAAATTAGTGCGGAAAACTCTATCTTGATGGTACTTCAACTTTGTGGTCGAGTACAGAAACGGGATACGGGGGAGGGAGGTGGTGGTTCGGGGGCAGAACGAGAAGAAAAGGGAACAAAAATGTGCGGTCAAGCCATCCCTCCATGAGGGAGGTGGGAAAGAGGAGAAGAGAAGAAAGAGTCAAGAGACGCGGTGATTGAAACGATTGAAGAGCGAGCCCAGGAAACTAGTCTGAGAAATCAACGACTGCCCAATGCCCATTATGCATTCGATTAGAGTTGGAAATAGTTACACATGCATGCATATACCTACTTATACATTTAAATACAAAATACATACGAATAAATAAATTAGAGCTGTTAATATTCGAAAATCGCGCGCGCGCGGAGGCAGCGATCGATGTACCACTTTAATGGCTTCGGCAACGAAAGCATTTTAGAAAGAAAAAAGGAATAAAAATAAAGAGGAAGAGGTCGCGCACATTGGGATCGGAATCGCGGCAGGACGAAGGAACAAGGAGAGCGCGGACCAGCCCGGGCGGTGCGCGGCCGGAACGAACCGCGTCGCGTCGCGGCAAAAAGATTCACCGATAACCGATTGCCAATGGTCACCGATGGACGATGCACTCGATGGCAGATGGGTGGTGGACGGTGGCCAAGAAATCAGAACAGGTTGCATGGAGACCGAAGACCGACCGGTTGCCAAGTGGATTGATGTGATGCGGGGTGCATGATCTCCGATCACCGCAGAGAGCAGCCGCAGCGGGCGCTTCCTCTTTCATACTCATGTGAAGCACGAATCAGTGGAGTTATCCGGCCGAGGAGGACCAAATTAGACAGAGTTCATTTAAGTTTACATAGGGCTGAAAGAAACTAGTAAAACGCAAAAACAAATACCCGTTTAAGAGATTTTTAATTTTATTAAAATTAATTTTTACAACATAATTACCGCATGCAGTAGCTGTACGTATATTTTAATATTTATAATATCCTACCCCCTATTGCATTGAAGTTTCGAGTTTAATAAATTATTTATCATTGACAAGGGATAAAATAATGATAACAAAAACCCTTTTACTACCAGCGGGTGAATCTTTGAAATCATTCGAGAAAGACTGGTCGACTGGGTAAATGAAGGGCTGCCATAGGTCCCTCTACATTGTTTATCGAAAAATATACCTCTGTGACTGAGTACTCTTCCGCTACATTCGGTAAGTTACCCCTTAATCTAGGCAGCCTTTAGCTTATCAAATGTATCGGAGAGATACACTTGATTACAGAGCTCTACTTTTCGATAGACACTTCAGAAGGACCCTTCCACTACATTCGGTAAAAGACCCCTTATTCTAGGCAGCCTTTATTATAGCTTACGGAATGCAGTGGAGGGATACACTTGATTACAGAGCTTTATTTTTTTGTCGATAGACCATTCAGAGGACACTTGATTTCAGAGCTCCATACTTTTCGATAGACACTTCAGAAGGACCCTTCTACTACATTCCTACATTCGATAAGTGACCCTTTATTCTAGATTACCTTTATTAGCTTGTCGAATGCTGCGGAGGGATAAAATCGATTACAGAGCTCTACTTATCGATAGACACTTCCGAAGGACCAAATAGCGAGGGTTGTTCAAAGCGATCCAATGGGGCTCTTGCAAAATTTTGCGACAGGGAAATGAATAGTTAAATCTGATGTAAACATCTGAATCTGATGAAAATAATCTAAAATTCAGTAATAGACTCAGAAAACAGCTGTAAAGGCAAGATCGTAATAGTGGAACTACGCAGGTGTCATGTGAAATTCCTGTCTAATTTGTCCTTTTCTCTACGGAAACACAGAAATATATGTCTCAAATTAGAAAGGAATCTCCCATGATACCTGCGTAGCTCAGCCATTAAGCCCGATTCTGAGAGTGGATTTCGTGATTTTTTAGTGTACTCATCGTCATTTTTCAGGTTTTTCTTATATGCACGAATCAACTCTTCAATCACCTGCAGCAAAAGTTTGCAAGGCCCTATTCTATAAGCCACTAGCTTGCAAGTCCACCTGACAATGCTGATGTAGCGACTCGCATCATTTCGCTGATGTTTACGATATGGTTTGCTGACTTGGGGATCGATTCAGCAGGCCAAGCGCAGGAGGTTCACTTCCAATAAAAAGGAGCTCGAAGACGCGGCGAACGCCAAACGGCAAACGGCGACCAAGAGCAAGAGACGAAGGATCCCAATGCAATCCTTCTTCGCATATCCGACATGAAAAGGTGATTAACGCATCTTTAGCTGATTAATTGCTCTCATTATGCCGGAGCACTGGTCTCTCGTCTCGTCTCTGCAGTCCGGTCTCTGTCCGTTGTTGCCGGGTCGCATTGTAAAGAATAAAATAATAATGAAAATTATTGTAACCCGCAAATTTAACCGACATCTTGGACTCGTTTCCACTTTTTCTCGCAGTTTCCCAAAGCTGCTTCTCCAGGTCTCACATAAATTCCATTTTTTATAGAGTTCCGATGCAATTTAACGCAGGAAAAAAAAGAAGTAATTTAACCGTCTATCTGTTAAAATGGTGAGTAAATTTTACAATCCGATTTGTAGAATCAACAATCTAAAAGGGTAAATCAACAATCCAAAAAGATAAATAAAAAATCTAGATTGCTGATATAACAAAAAAGCTAGATTGTTGATAAACCTTTATGGATTGTTGATTTGACAAATCGGATTGTATATAATCAACAAAATGGTTAGTTGAATCAGCAAATGCGTTCTTACTCAGCATTTTTAACAAATAGACTGTTAACTAACCTAAATTTTTTTCTCGGTGCGAGGTTGATCCCAACCAGCCTCGAGAAGTTTGCTGTTAAACAGGGGAAGATCCTTATTTATCATGAGCGCTTCCTTAAAGAAACGAACGAAAATAGATTAATCGCGCATACCTCCACCTCCGTAGTATTTCGAGCCAAGGAGGTTTCTAGGAAGTTCTGAGAAAGTGATGGAACTCAGCCCTAATTCAAGAAACCGATTTCTTAAAATCAAAAGGTAAGATCTTGTCACACAAAGCCAAAGCCATCGCTTTTTACGCCCGAGTCAATTTAAAATGTGATTTTATTCCATGGGCGGATACAGGGAATTGTCTTTCTCTCTCTCCTCCCGTTTGAAAACGTGCGTTAGAAAAGGGGGCCAATGTCACGTGATGGCCCCCTCTGCTGTCCTTTTCTAACACATAAGTTCAAATGGAGGGAGAGAGAGAAAGACAATTCCCTGTATCCGCCCATGTTTTATTCCCCGCAAACGATCTGACAACTTTATTCCGCAATCTTTTCTAAATACTCGCCGTTTGTTTCAGCAGATATTTTTCCTCTCAAATTATATTAACGCGCTCTCTTCACTCTTTCTTTCCTCCTTTCCTTCACTTCATAATATCACGTTTCTTGCGTCAATCGGCATCATTTCCCCTCCCCCTCCCCTCCCACGACCTCCATAAACCCTCCGATCTGAATTCCTGTCGTGAAAATCCCTGACCGACAAGTTCCCGACTCTTGTCCCGCTCCCGGTACTTAATCAACGCACAGTGAGCATAACCTCGCTAATTTAGCGGCAGAAATTGAACGAGTTTTAGTCAACTAAAAATTTTATTTCAACAATTTTCAGAACTAATTTTAAACACGCGGATTCCAATATACTCACAGTTAGTTTCGGCTATAGGACATGTTATTCAGGCGTCTAAAATTAATCCGAAAAGTTTTTGAACGTGTTCGGGTAATAGCTCATTAATTTTTGGCCACCAATTCGATTATATCTCCCCACTGTGAAACAGCCAACCGTTGAAAAAAAAGCTTATACTTCGTATACTATATTAATTTCTTCGACTTGCCGCACGACCGCTTTCTTGTCAGTGATCCTCATTTTTTTTTATTTCAATCGCGTTTGTTGAGATACGGTTTAAGTGTTAAGGAGTGACCGCGTCGCGTCGGCTCGTGTAATTTGGCAACTATGCTTTTTCCATTAAAATATATGCTAAAGAATCGAACTCGAGCCCTCTCCGAAGATCGATTATTTTACACAGGTTTAAATGGAAAGTATCTGTTGCTAGCGTGTATGCTTTAATGGCGTAATGGAGGAACGAGAGTGATAGGGCATAGCTCGCCGTTGCGTTTCTGGAATTACCAGCATCCCCAGTGAAGCCCGCATGGAAAATAATCGATCCTCCAACACCGAACCTCTGAAGAATCGATACTTTTGCACACTTTCGAATTATAGGGAAAACGACGGACCGCCACTGCTCGGAACCTTACGTATCCCACTCGCACAGAACTACAGGGGGAGAGGAGGACTCCTTTTCTGAGCCCCCCGGCCGCTCCTCAATGCTTCTATGTTTAGCCGTCTAGACCTCGAAGCCATCTCATTTTTAAATTCGAAACGAATCAGTTGCGAAATGCATGTTCGTGACGGTGAGATGGAGTTAGGGTAAGCGGTATATATTTACAGGGTATATTTTATACATATACGTACATCAAGATACGCGGCTTATAGTAACAAAGACTGAGGAAGGTGCCTTAGCGACAGTTGCGTAGCGTTCAATTTGGCAACGTAGTATTTTGTCCATTTTTTTCATGTAAAAGATCGAATGCGAAGGTGTTGATCGAACACGCAATACGTCGATTTTAAATTATGATGAGTTTAAATGAACGAACTGCACCGTTGCCAAATTGCACGCTACGCCACTAATTAGCGAGTCCTACACCTCTGATCAGCGTCACGTTAAGTCTAGAGAGTCGCTGGATTCGCACGCAGCCGGCGGCAGCGCGGGCGTCGCGTGTATGATTTGGCAACATCGTATTTCGTCCGCAGTTAAAAAGGTCTGAAAAAGGTTGAACTATTACGGTTGCACAGTGTTCTTCTTCAAATTGATAATTTTGATGAATTTAAATGGACAAAATGCAGCATTGTCAGATTGTACGACGCATATGGTTCACAATGCGCGGTGGGAAACCCAAAAAAATGGGGGGGGGGGAATCTTAATATTTATCAATCTTGAGCAGTACGCTTACACTCATCAGAGTGACGTATAGCTTAACCTGGCAACGTTGCAAATATTTTGTCCATTTAAACCCATGTAAAATATATTTCTCTCTCTTTGCACAGTTAAATGTATATGTATTAGAAAAGGTTAGACAGGGGGCTGTCGCTTGACTCCAGCACCTGATTCTGCCATTTTTTAATAAACAAGCAGTCAAACGGGGAAAGATAGCGGGAAAATCAATTCTTGACTATACGGCCATGAGCAAAGTGATACATTAGAGAACATGTAATTAATGGCTCATGAGTTCAAGTGCATGGGTTATAAGCACAGGTATGCCACTAAGCCATTAAAAATGGGAAATACGGAGCCGGCAACAATGGTGCACCCGACTAGACGTGTGGCGTTGATCTCTTTCAGACTATGCGAACGGAAATAAGTTGAGTGATTACTGGTCTCAGTGACATTTTAATTGCTAATTTCCTCCTTTTTTCGAGGAAAGAAGAACCGAAAGTGCCCGCGTTCCGGTTTAATATACGTAGACATCGAAGCACCATCGGGTTCGAATCGCGCCGTGAGGGGGGGAGGGGGAGGGGACTGGATTCGATGGAGCATAGAGATGAAGGGATGGAGGGAGTATGGTTTCATTTCCCAGACAAAACGATTGGATGGTGTGATGTAAAAGTAAACTCGATAATTTGATACCTCGATAGTTCAATAATTAAATAGGCATTATAATCACCACCGTCTCCAGTCATAGGCGGATCTAGCAATCTGGCAACAACGGATTCTTCCCATTTGAATGTTTGATAAACAATCGATTCTTTTGAAAGGGCTATAGCCCCAAGACTCATCGATTATTCCTCATGCAATCAAATGGGAAGAATACGCTGTTGCCAGATTGCTGCATCTGCCAATGGTTCTATAGTCTCTTTGCCGAATCTGATTGGACTGTGGAAGAGTGGCTGCCATCCATAGCTTTCGGAGAACAGAGATTTTTCGGTGCGGAATTACGGAACGCATCATGAAATATGGACAAGTAAGGAAACTCCTTTAAAATTACCAAAATTTTCCATCCAGTCTACTAGGATTATTGTTCTCTTCAATTTTACGAGAATGCTCGATTGAAAGAATGAGAATTCTGAGGGCCGATCAGTTAAATTTTGGTTGAATTGCTCGCGAGTACCGTCTATGAGTGATGACCAGTGGCGGCCCGAGCAATGTGGTGACAACGTATTCTCTCCATTTAAAAAATGTGAAACAATCGATTTTCAGGAGGTGCAATGCACCCTCAAGATATCGATACTTTTGCATACATTTAAATGGCAAAGAAGCATGGTTGCCAGATTGCACGAGCCGCCACTGGTGATGACATACATATATACCCATAAAGTGTCCTTCATAAAGCTACAGCAAACGAGAAACTTAACCAGGAGTATCATCGCAACGTCCAATACTTCTAATACTCAACCAATTTCATCAGTCATAAAGACAGTATTAACGATCAGTTTAGCTTAAAAGTAAAGGATCCGTATGCTGATAATTCTAGGAGGAATTTCCTCTCATTATTCAGGGAATTCAAGAAATTCTTGAAATGATTACCTTTTAGTCCATATTCAACGAGACATTTTTGTTCTCCGCGCGACGGGTCTTGTATATAAGAAAATTTGAAATCGTTTCGAGATTTGGCAGCATGGCATTTGATCCCTTCAAATCCACACGAATTCGAAGACACTCACTTGATCGATATTTTTAATGAGTTTAAATGGACAAAGTGCAACGTTGCCAGAATCAACTCCACCTCTGATTTAGAGATCTAAATCTATTTCGTCCACTATGCTCCTTGAGTCCTTGCAGAGGAATTCAGAGATTTTCTGAGCTTTGGATATTCGGAGTAACGGGGCGTGGGGGAGCTAGGGGAGGGGGAGGTAGAGCCCGGGGAAGGGGGTATGAAAGGAGGGAGAATTTAGTATAACGTCATTCATTTTGCATATCCCAGATTCCTCGCGATGAATGGACTTGAATCATTGATTCGACATGATCGAGAGGAGGTTGTAATGCAAACAGGAGGGCAACAGAAGACATGGCAGGGGAAGTAGGTGTTCTGCACAGCGTTGCCAGTTGTTTCACAACTAAAGAAACAACTCACGCGCACGTTCGTCATCATACACCATAGGAAACTTGAAAGAATAAATGAATGGACGGTCCCCTGGTAAAAATGCTCCATGACCAATGGTATGGAAATTGCTCAAATTTCCATGGAAACCGAGTATTTTTCCATGAAAACCTCGCATATTTCCATGAAAATCTATGTAACTTCCACGGAAAAATACTTGGAAATCGATTTCCATGTAAAAATTGGTCATGGATTATTTTTAACAGGGTCATTTGCACATATTTGTGAAAACGATTGAATGAAAGCTTCATTCAAAGATAATAATAAAGATATCTTCTATAAAAGAAAAACAAAACAAAAAATACACACGTATTTAGGGTAATAGTGCTTGCAAGCGTTTTAATTTTTTCCCCAACTGAAAATAAATACTTAAATGGGGTTTTTCATCTTTAAACGATACATTTAAATCAATGATAATTTCCAGAGTATGTTAAAAACCACTTTGTATCTTTTTAGCCATTTAAGTTCTGCATCTTCAGAAAAACAAAAAACTAAAAAATAAAATGGAAGTTTTAAACTATCAGAGAACTCAATTTTTGAGTTCCAAAGTGAAAATAAATACCTGAAAACATAAAGTTTCTCTAAATAATAGAAAAGAAAGAAATGGATGAACAAATATTAGTTTTCACTATTTTTTGTTTTGTTTTTCCTTCCATTTTCTTGATTTAAATTGCTTTTTGGAAACGTTGAAACCAAATGATGAGGTATAATCAGAAAATTTCCGTGCATAAAAAATGCCTAAAACAATTATTGTTTTTAAAAAAAAAACAAAAAATGAAATAAAAATTGAATTTACAACTGGCGTATACCCTCTCAAAAGAGGCTCTTTCATAAGAGTCTGCCTGAATCCTGGTTAGAAGCTCTCAGCGGCGGCTCGTGCAATGTGGCAACAATGGATTTCCTCCATTTAAAACTGTGTAAAATAATCGATTATTTGGTGAGGCGTAGCGCCTCACCTAGTATCGATCTTTTTGCATACGTTTAAATGACAAAAGTGCACGGTTGCCAGATTGCACGAGCCGCCACTGGAAGCTCTGTTTCAAAACATTGGGTCAAGTGAACCGAGAGGCTGAGTAGGCTGAAGTTTTCCATCTCCTTTGCTTTCCACAAGACCGCGACAACTGACAACTCCGAATCCATTACCATTGAGTGAACTCATCTTGGTTAATTAACATCCCGTTCTTATCGCGGTCCGAGGTAGGTTCCGAATGGCAATGGGTGAAGTAAAAGGCAAATGCACGTATCAATAATTCAATTTAGACCGAAAACCAGTTCGAATGATGTTTAATGAATTTAAAAGGCATAGGAGGGGGGAGGGGAGAAAGAAAAAAAATGTAAATACATATATATGTATACAATATACATTTACGTTTACTTTGTATATCTTGGGGGCCGCAAACCCCGCACCGCGACTGGACTTGCGCGACGCATCACGGGGAAAAGAGAGCCACACACATCAAACCTCCAAAGAAGGTGGGGGGAGGGGGGAGTAGGAAGGAGAAAAAGGGGGGCAAGATTACACAATTTATAAGTTGGTTCCAGCAGCAATTTTTCACAGGATTCCCGTTGTGATTCTGCATCATGTTTCCTCCTCCCCCCCCCGCGACCCACTCTTCTTAACCCTTCAGCCCCCCACACCCCCCCCCCCCCCATTCATTACTCTTTCCTGAATTGCATGGGCGCTCATCTTTTCAGTTGTTGTCAGGTTGATTAATTCAATTTGAACAGAATAAGCGACAAGTTCATGCTGCAGCAATTAATGCAAGGATAACTTTTGAAGCAATGCGCAGAGCAGGGAAAAAATTGAGCCGATACAGGATATTTTGTAACTTTAACAAAACTATCTTTCGGGTATGAGTCAACATTTTGGAGCACCTTCCAAGTTCAGTTTTTGATATCGGCGTTCCTAAAAAAATAACTCAGATGTTGTCGGATACTTGTCGTTCACCCTACCATACAAAAAAGTATGTGCATTGCTTACATCAGGAATATAGGTGGATTTTCTATGAAAAAAAAAAACAAAACAAAACAAAACAAAAAAACAAAAAACAAACGGCATTTCAGACCCTAGCATTTACCCTGGTGGAACAGACGTGGTCATCTCATATGGCATCCGCAAGGATATGGTTATAACGTTCCGAAAATGGATCAAAAGCCAGTTGTCACTCAAAGAAAAAACAAAAGCAACAAAAAACAAACAAAAAAAACCACCTACATGTAATCTTTTGGTCAACCGGTGGAATCATGGGAAAATTGAAAAATGTCATTAAATGTGTACTATCAAACGCAAAAGTGTTGACTGTCACAAGAATTCAAGATAAGATCAACGCAATCTTTAGCGCTCCACATCACATACATTCGTCGCTGTTAAAACATTTGCATTTGCTAGTACACACAACGGCAGTTCCGCAATCTCTGGAGGATAAAAACAAAAGCCCCTCTTCCTTATAGCTCGTTACTCCTCCAACCTCATTTTCTGTGACGTGACGCTTTGTATTTGTATGAATGACAGAGTAACATGGAAGGGAAATTACACCGCAAACCCATTGACAGGGAGCGGGCGAGATTAAGATGCAGCGGTTAATGAAAATGTTATGACAAAAAGTAAGCATGAAAAAAGCAAGACGAATAAATTAAAAAGCAAGATGAGGAGGGTCGTATATCCAAATCCGAATAATCGTGTACAAACGCCATGACGAATCCTCGCTCACCCGGCCCGGTCCGTTCCTCGTTTCGTTCCTTGTTGAGACTTGGAGAGGAGAGCCCGGCCCGCGCGGTTTAAACATCATTCAATAAGTCGGTAATTTTGTATGCATGACAAATTCAACCCCCCCCCCCCCCCCCTCGCCTCATGGGTTCACCGCTGTTGGACGGTGGCTGCCGCAAGTCTACACCTTTCTTCTAATAAATGAGAGCTTCAGGTGGCTGTTGCCAAATGGTTCAGAGCTGCCGTTTTGTTTAGGATTAATGACATTTTTTAATTCTCCGATGGTTCCACCGGTTGAGAAAAGATTACACAGTTCAGTTCAATTTATAACTTTACTGCACGAATACACTCGAATCTGTAATCTTTTCTCAACCGGTGGAGTCGTCGATTACTTTAAAAACATGCGGATATTTTAATTAATGAACAGCGTTTCCACCGATTGAGAAAATATTACAGATTAGAGTATTTTCGGTCAGTACAGTCATAAACTAAACTGAACTGTGTAATATTTCCTCAACCGGTGGATTCGTCGGTGCATTGAAGACAGCCATAAAGTCTACGCAAAACGGCAGTCCTGAACTGGTTGGAAAAAAGTTAAGAGTCTAAACTTGATTGCTGCTCAAATATGACTGCGACGCACTATCATCTGCGAGATCGTCAAAAAGTGGCCAAAAATCAGAATAAATGTTCATCAGTTTATCATTTATAAATTTTCAAATCAAATTTTCATAACAAAAAACACGTTTAACTAGCAATTTAAACCTATAAATGTCACTGAAACGTCTTCAGTAAAGCTTAAAAGGTCGAAAACGATGATTTTTGATTACTTTTTTTCGCTGGTTTTTGGCCTCTTTTTTTTATTCTCACAATCAGACCATAAAGTACGTCTGGGAGGAAGGACCTTACCTTCCGCGTTGTCGGAAAGAAGTTGTTGATACTACTGTAAAAAGGGGAAAATTACAAACACTTTTTAGCCAAAAGCGCCCAGATATCTAAAAAATTACGCGAGGTAAGTTGATATTAAAGTCTATTATTCTTATAATCTTTGATTTAAAATTATTTCTTACACCCGCACTCCTGAAAAATGTTGCTCCCAAAAAGGCCCTTTTTTACAGATGTGGTCACAAATGTTCTGCATTAGTTGAAAAACGCGATTGGTCAAAAAACGATCAAACGCGCAGTCAAACATTTTTCAGCAGATTTGCCTGCAATAGATCAAATATGCAATATTGTATCCTACGTGTCAAAATAGTTGCCCGGTTTTAAATCTCACACGACGGACGATTCTAGTGCTCTTGGAGTTGAGTTGTATTCCTTTTACGTAGAAAGCGATCAGGCGCAGTGGTGAGGTTACATTTTGTCCATTTAAACACACATCAAAACTCAAATTCAAGGGTGTTCTCTGTGCATCCATGATAATTCGGTCTTTTTTGTGCGTTTAAATTAACAAAATGTAACGTTTCGAATTTGCTTGCTACCTACGATATTGTGGCGTTAGAAATGAAAAACGAATCGTTCTTCCCTATAGAATAAAAGATGAATCTTACCCAACCGCCAGGGAATAGAGGAAGTGAATCCATACGGAATTATCAGACTTACCTAAAACAGAAATAAAAACAGAAAAGATTATACATGCTGGCAAGTTTAAAATTGAGAAAAATTCTACGGCTGCGCAAAAAGTGATGTATCAGAAAAAAAAATAAGACTCAAACCTGCAATTCCATCGTTCCTTTCTGTTTTTGTTTTTTGTTTTTGTTTGGTAAATTGACCGACCGTAAAAACCATCTACTCAAGATGGGTGAAATAATGAATTATGGCACTGTGGTTTTTGCAATAACCATCGCATTGCCCGTATTTAAAGGTTGTCGAAAAAGCATTTTAAAATGGCCGGCTTATTCTTGCTTAGAACATATACTAACCACCTTATCAGTTCATTTTACCATCAATAGCGTACAATACAAAAACAAAAATACAATTAAGGAAAGAAAATACATGAAAGAGAATTATAAGAGAGGATATGTATGATTGTATGGGCCCGGAAAAGAGAAATAAATAATTAAAAAAAAAAAAAAAAAAAAAAAAAAAAAAAACCAGTAAGGTCAAAAAATTGGAAAAAAGGTAAAAATAGAAGAGAAAAACACGGCTGATATAGCTCTCTTGGCAACAGCGTCATAGGATCCGATTTTTAAAAAAAACCTGGAGCACACTTTCGACCAGGATCGAGACCAATTCATTTCCTCATGCTCTTTGCTACGCTTCATAAATTCTCTCCCTTTTTTATTTATACCCCTAATGACTCAAATACTTGGTACACTTTTTTCCCTTCTCTGTATCTCTAGTTTTTTTTTCTCTCTCTTGAAATAAAGGATGCAAAAAAACGCGAACCGAAAGAAAAAAACAGGAATATAAAAAAGGGAAAATAACAATATTATAAAAAAAGGCTAATCAGTCCAATATTCAAATTTTCTTCGCCGAGTTTTTTGTTGCATAGTTCCCCCTTTCTGTAAATAGGGAATTTACGATGCCTGAATGATCATGTCAACAAGACTATTGTCACATAGAGACGGATAATATCAACTCAATAATAATTAGGGCCTCCTTTGTATTTTCCTTGCATGTCCTTATTTTTATTTTTTCCCCCTCACATCTCTTTTTTCCACTGTTATAAAAACGTTGGCTTTTTTGATCATCCAGTGCCATAAAGATTACATTGATGATTGACTCTTATGAGTACTTTCCTTTCATGCAAATTGTTAGACTGATATTTGTTTTTTTTTTTGCTATTTTTTTGAACGGTTTCAATTATTATTATTCTTCTTCTTATGACTGTCGTGCGTTTTATCCTGAAAGTCAACAGTGCATATGGCCGAGAAATAGAAAAAAAATAATTTCTGACGGTTGTGCTCATAAAGTTTTACCGTTGTGATTTTATGGGATCGGAGCCCATCATCCAGGCCTGAAAGTCGTAAAAATGTCCAGCCGTCACTATGAAAAAAAAGGTGTGTGCACTGTACACGTGTTAGAAGAACAATTGTGTTTTTTTTGCCTTTGCCTCAGGGTAGCATCCCTACCCGCGGAGATCCCCCCTCGATTAATGAAAAAAAAAAATGATTGAGCCCCACTCCTAGATATCCAGCTGCTGCTTGGACAAGTATATAATTGTTTGGTCTAACTGGAATGAACTTTCAAACATTTCCTCCTGCTATACTTGCAACGAAAAAGTTTCTTGGAAAAACCAGCATAATTCTCACCTTACCATTATTCAACCAATAATGGAGTAGCTTTAAATGTGACAACGTTGTATTTGCATTTCTTCCATTTCAACTCATGAAAAAGATTAGAGTATTTGGGTGCGTATAGGAAACACCCGAATTTTACCTTTAGCATGGGTTCGATGGAGAAAACGTGGCATAACCACATAGATAAATGAGTGAGACTGAACAATTTTCAATGGTGATTCTCATATAGAGCTTGTAATATATCATCCAATCAGAGGTGGCTTGTGGGAGTAGAATTCCTTGAAACGGAGCACTGTTAAAGAGATGATTCAGTGGCGTAGCGTGCAATTGGGCAACGTTGCAGTTTATCCATTCGAACCCATGAAAAATATCGAACTTTTGGGTGTTCGGTGAACACCTTCGCATTCGACCTTAAACATTGGTTTAAATGGACACAACACAACGTTGCCAAATTGCACGCTACGCCATTGAGATGATTATTGCAGAACACACTCAGCTCTGTAGTATACATTAGTATGAGCAATGAAAATATATTACTATCTGTAATATATTTTTCAGAACTGGTGCACCGTTTTGGTAAAGTCAAGAACTCCCCCATTTGTTACCCTCTTCCCCCAACTCTCGTAGCTATTTGAACTCAACCGACAGTCAAATCAGAGGGAAGCAGACGCCTCATAAATGCAGAGTTTATAAAATAAAACTCGGTAGCGACAATGTAAAAAGTAAGATGAGAGTACAGATACATTTTGCATACTTAAATCCAGAGCTGTCAATTTTAACAAAAAAAAAAAAAAAAATACACACTTTACACAGCATCATTTGATAAATCAGTGTGCTTTTTGCCAAATCTATCAGCCCTGCTCAAAGCGCAACCCCACGTGAGGATTCAGAAAAAGTGAAATGAACATTTGTGTCAATTCAAGGGTGGAGTAGATGTGGAACAAGAGGCGCAGTTCTCTGGAGCCGCATTCCCTCAGGAGCGAGGGTTGCGGGTAGAGTGGTAGTGCGGGTTGCGTTACCGCATCACCCAGGCGCAACTAACGATACGACTCGAATATTATGACGCTCGGTTTTTTTTTAAACAATGCTTACTCAAGAAGGAAACTATAGTGGGTGACATTAAAAAATTATAGAGGGGATGGAGTATATTGGAAAAAGTAATTAATTTTGGGTACCCTCAGGGACGGATTGAGGGTATTAAGAAGAAGAGCACAATAATAGCCCGCGCAAAGTAAAAGTATCGGCCGGTGTTGATATTTCTGATTATTTGGTGATGAGTGGTGAGTGCTGACAAAATGAATCGATGAGGCAGACGATTTGGACCGAAGAATTTGACTTTTGAGTCTAGAATTAAAAATGAAGATAATTATTACATCACAGGCGCTGAAATACAATAATTATGAGAATATGTAAAAATAAAACAAACAAACAAAAAACGATAACCTAAACGTTTCATACTGATAAAAAACTGAATCCAACTTAGAAAACTTTCAGTCGTAACTTTGTTACTTATTAAATCTAAGCATCTTTCTAAAAAAAACATTTGGGGCTTTCAATCTAAGTTCCTATAACTTCTCTTCCGCACAGAATGCGAAAAAAAAAGCATGGAAATTTCAAATTTTGCAGAAAAGTTTTACAGACTTTCTAAGATCAATTTCCTTTGAAAATATGAATAAATTAAAACAAAATAAAATAAACTGACTGTTCCAGTAAAAGAGCCTTGAAAAAAATAAAATGAAAGTATAAAGTGAAAAAGTGCGAAAAATTAATCCACAACAGCACAATAAAGACTTCCCGAATTCTCTCTCTCTCTTTTCTGCATTGAAACAGGTATGTTAGACAAGGATACACAAGGGAAAGAAGCCCTTTCTTTTTCTCTTTTTTCAACTAATACTTTTGAAGGGAAAATAAAATCTATAGAAGAGATCCTGCTACCGAAATAATCTATATGTTACTTACTGATAAAGGGAAATTGTAAAAAAAAAAAAAAAAAAAAAAAAAAAAAAAAAAGGATAGGCATCATTTTATGTTTCTTTCAACAGACGTTCGATTATTATCGATTACCTTAACACAAAAACATAAAATCCCGCCCTGGAAGGTTCAATGAACGATGCTGACACCACATTCACCGCAACGCAAAGAACTGACAAGTGTTACGCATTGAACCCGAAGAATCAACACTCTTAATTCAACCCTCTTTTGCATTTTCCAACCCCTTGTAAATTAGGGTTAACATCGTTAGCCATTCATTGTTTTCTTTTTGAGAGGAGTCCTGAGCCAATGACACCCTTAAGGGATATGCAGGGTACACTGTATACGTCATGCTGAGTGCTCTAAATGCATCCCATTTGAATCGTTGCTCTCTGCTAAAACGACGTATATCCATTTTACATAGAGCTATATACTGAAGCAGATATCACCCATTGCAGAGCTTATATGCTAAAATTGACTTGGGTTCTTTTAGTAGAATATGATTCATTTTTTCTGCCAACCTAAGACCAAGACCTCTTTGACGACATTATTTTCAACAAACCTTCCATAAATTGCATGATACAAGCTGAGTCTAGTGGTCGTAAATTTGCGGATCAAGTTTACAGGTCAAGTTAAGAAAAAGTCCTGAAGATGCTCTTGAAAATTCAATTCATGGGTTTTGATTTTAAACGGAGAAGGGCAAAATTGCATTATCAAACAGTAAAATGATACATTTAAGTTGCAAAAAGCGAAGGTTTTGATTAAAACACCATAGGTTTTCTATTAAAAATTTCGAGCTGATCAATCACTTTTCCGCATAATTAAACGTTACAATTGTTTTCACGCAAAAAAGAAAAGAAAAGAAAAAAGAAAAATAAAAAAATAAAATAAAAATATATCTTTAAACTTACGCAAGATGTTGGTTTGAAGTTTACAGTTCTTATAATCCTAAATTCAAACTTATTTTCTGAAATCGATCTCCTGAAAAATTTGGTTATAGAAAAAGTGTGCTTCTCTATGAAAATTTCGGAGGTTCTGTACCTGCAAGTCACATTTATGGATTGATTTATTTCTTCCATTATTTTTTTTATTTATTGATCAATTTCCCCCCCCCCCCCCCTAGCACAACACAATCATCAATCTAATCAACAGTCAACACAGCTTTCAAAATACCACAAAGAGAGATGCATGAGATTAAATCGGAGACAAGGAGAGAGAGACAGAGAAGGAAAGTTGAAAGATGAAAAGATTAACCGATGTCCACCGAAAAAGGGTGGCGGCGTAATCTAAAGCCATCAAACATAGTATCGCACGTTGGCACGGATTCGAACCCGCCGCTACCTCAAAGCTGAAAAGAAGTAGTGGCACAATTGTTTGGTGTAAAAACACTTGTGTTTCGCACAAATTACTCATGGGGGTTGGAACAACAAAGTATCATGTGGTAAGGTCGGGAGCGAATAAAAAACGAAAAGTGCCAAACAAATCCAAGAGATAAAAAAGGCGATAAGTTTACAAGAGGGGGGAAGGGGATGAAAGCCTGAATGAGTCAATAATTGAACGAGAGCCGTTCGATATAGAGGAGAGTTAATAAAAATCAAGTGAGCCGTCAAAAAGGGATCAAGCGGCTCGATTTATGAGGCGCTTCAGACACACTTTGCTCTCTCGAAGAATGGACTGAACTCGCGTCCTCGAGCTCGGGCCCCGGGTTGGGCGCCACGAGCCAATGATTGTGAGTCAGCGGAGGACACCCCGATTTAAGGATTGCGAGGAGCAGGAGAGGGCAAAGAGGACCATCGCGTCGCACACTCGCAGACTGCCGAAGAGCAAGCGCGGAATGTGCTTGCGCCGCGAACCGTGAACCACCACGATTTCAGCGTTGCCAACTCGGAGGGAGAGTGAGCCGAGAGCAAGTTAGCAGGGGGAAATAATCTGATTTCGGGGTTCTTCAGCGGAGCCATGTATTTGTCCATCTCTCTCTCTCTCCTCATTTAAACAGGTGAGATAGAAAAGGATGGAAGGAGGGATGAAAGTCACTTGACTGCCTCTAATAATACGTCTTTTACTAATACATGAGTTCAAATGGGAGAAGAGAGAGAAAAGCAGATTCTTGGATCCGCCATTGTTGATACCCCTTCTACTGAGAAAAAAAAATCTCTTAAAATTGATGCTTGGTTAGAGTTCCAATATGAAGTATACGAAAATAAACACACGACATTGATAAACAATAAACATTGATACTTATTCACTTTACACGTGACTATATGTATAATTATCTCAGTCGTTCACAAGGAGAAAAAAGGTTTCCTTAAAACGGCAAGAATGGGTATGTTGCAAACTTTTGCTGCAACGATTAAGAGTGTATAATCCATTGTAAAATCGCCTGAAAAGTCCAGTGGTGGCTTCAGAAAGTCATAAAATGCAATTATAAACTCACAAGAGGCGTTTAATGAAATCCAAGATGGCGGAGAAATATCGAGCGCTTTGTATGCATGCACCACGCGAACATCCAAGGATAGCCAACCTCACAATATCGATCACAACCAATCACAACGTAAACAAACACATAACCCTCGAATGTTCACGGTGTATGCACATAGATTGCTCGATATTTCTCCGCCATCTTGGATTTCATTAAACGCCTCGTGTGAGTTTATTATTGAATTTTATGACTTTCTGATGCCACCAATGGACTTTTCAGGTGATTTCACTTTACATTAAACACTCTTATTCACTGTAGCAAAAGTTTGCAACAGACCCATTCTATAACAATAAGTTTCCAAATGTTAATTTCATCAGTCCTGAGGCTGAGCCGCGATTTCATCGGAAATTCATCAAAAACTGAACATACATCTTCCTCTTCTGGACGCGGCAACGATGCGCGATTTCGAAGCGCCAAGTGAATTTTTTCTCCTTTTTTTTTGTACCCTCCTCGCGACAAAGTCTCGGAACTCGAAGCTCGAGGGGGACTCTTCCCTTCCTTGCGGCAACTAGGAATCACTCCACCGCACCGCCGCATCTGTTGTAGTGTCGCAAGTTCCGTGTCTCTAAAAGGCGACGGCATCCCCTCCCCTCCCCTCACCGCAACCCACCACCCCTTCCAAGCCAATTCATCCGACACGTAAAATAGCCAGGTTTTTTTTTTTTTTTTTTTTTTTTTTTTTTTTTTTTTTTTTTTTTTTTTTTAAATTCCATTTGCGGTTAGTGAAGAGTCCCGGTGGTTTTTTTTCCCTACTGTCACATTTTTTTTCATCGGGCGGGTTTGTTTTTATTTTTTCTAAACGGTTGCAGCTGCGCGAAACTGACCTAAGTCACGAGGTGTGCTTTACGGGAAGTATACATTTCGGTCGATTCTTTTTTTAAACCTTGATTTCCGGATACCAGAGCAGAGAGACGCGTGCCAGAGACGGGGGTGCCCCTCCCTCCCCCCGTCGCGCCCTTCATCTGGATCCACCCTCCATCAAGATGAGACCCACCGGTCTCTGCTTGCCTCCACACACGCCACATTGTATTTAAAAGCTAATCATTAAAAAATAAATATGAGTTGCGGGGAAAACAGCTGGATGGGCCTTTCTCTGATCGCCTTTTAAAAAAATGTCGAAAAAATAGAGAAAGGAGGATGGTAACAAAAGAGAGAGATAGAGGGAGAAAAAAAAACCAAAGTTATAAATAGGTGATATTTAACCTCCCCCTATCATTCCCATTGACGTTGGCATGCGGAACTAGATGCGACTAAACCTATCTGTGTTTTTCATGGCCGTAATGGGTATTTGTTTTCAATTCCACGTTCTTTTTTTTAGAGGCGAGCCTTAAAAATCTCGTGAAAAAACGCCACGGGTGATTGTATAGTGTTAATTTTGTTTTGGGGAAACAATTCAAAACAAACACTTTAAAAGGGGCGTGAAAGAATATTCGATTGACCCTTAAACGAAGTGATTGAAGGTTATTTCATTGATATGACTGTTTGTGAAGTTCGTTTTCGGCAACCGATTTAAACTTCTCTTGCTTCTGTTTTTTGTTTGTTTAGGTCCGATTTTGGCCCCCGCAGAGCGAAGAGTACTGCAGATAGATTTATTGCACGGTTGTGATTGCAAATTCAAAGGCGGCTCGATGAATCATGTTGAATTAATTTTTCTTCCGCATAGAAACCCATGGAAAATAAGCAATTTGGAGGGGTTTCTTTAAGCCATCAGACTATTAAATACATCAAATAGATTCAAACCACACAAAGAAAATCGGAACTAACGGCCTGAAAACCCCATCCGAAGAATTTAAAAGATCGTCTGACTCATACATGCGATCTTCCGATAATCGTGGATGTAATCGATTGACCAATAATCGATTAATGTTAATCGATTATCTGCAGTAGAAAGGTCGGTATCTCCGATTAGAACTATAATAGAATGGAAAATTAATCGATTTGTCGATTATTACGTTGATGGAACATTTCTACACCGATAAGGCACTGGAATTCGTCACTCGGCTCGTACAGCAGTGACCGTAACTCCAACGCTGATGAGCGAGAAGGAAACATTGAGTAGACAACGTTGCCAAATTTCACACCAACAGATCCCTTTCCCTCTCCTTACTCCATTTTCTAATTAGAGTCCAAGTTTTTCTTATAAATAAAAAAATGGGGGAAAAACCCTGAACAAAAGGTACGTGATTGTCAAACCTGTAATTCTTCTAAAAAGGACTCATAAACACAGTATATAAGTAAAATATACCTTTGAAATAAATACGTGCAATAGTATATGTATAAACGAATACATAAAGCGGTTGTAACTTCACCACTAGTTATCAGAATTTCAAAAATGCAGTCTTACAAATGGATCCTCAAAATTTGGAGAAATATGAGAGGACGTAAAAAATATAATATGTCTGCATACCTACATTTCTTGAATTTGACAAAAATCCACAAATTACTTCCCTCCACCTTTTTACTACCAAGTTAGGAAGCCAAATCAATGTTCGCTCTCTCAAATTAAGTGAGTAGATAAATATTCCTACACCGCGGTGCTGAATTTGCATACACACTTTATCGAAGGCGCCCGAGGAAAAATTATTAACAAAAATGTCAACAATTTGGAACCACGATTATTGTGGATAAAAAACTGAAACTGTGCGAGGCAAATATATTCACAGCAACGAATGTACTCGAGTGTGGTATTGAAATGGTTAAAAGGTAGGAAATCCTTCGTTGTCAAATTGCACAAGCCGCAATTGGTCAAAAATAATGAATTTTCTTCGGTAGGGCTGGCAACGTCGCTGTTGTTGCAGTTCTATACTTACAAGGCGCACATGGATATGCCTGCGCGTATTGGTATCGGTATGAGCCGCATGTGGTAACGGCTCGGTACTCTTTCCAGGGATTCCATTTTTTTTAATCATACTGTCAGTGGGAGGCCTGTTTCAAGCTCTCTTATTCGCTGAGCTGGTGCTGGTGAGTGGTGCTGGTGCTGGACTGGATGCTCTTCTTCAAATCTTCACTCTAGTGCGAGATGGCTTGACCGGGGCCTCGACGTTCCGATGTCAAACGTATGAAGGATCACGGTTGCCAAGCCTCTACTTCACTGAGAAAAATTTTCCTGTTAATTCAGCCGGACGTCTGTTCAATATTTACTGAACCGAAATTCCTGTTGTTTCAACATCAATTACTGTTATTTCAACAGGAATTCCTATTATTTCAAAAAGAATTCCTGTTACTTGACCGGAATTCCTGTTGAAGTACCAGAAATTCCAGTAGGAATAACAGGTATTCCTCTTGAAATAACAGGAATTTCTTGACAAAATAACAGGTATTCCGGTTAAGTAAGTATTATCTAGACGTCCGGTTACAGCAACAAGAAACTTTTCTCAATGTTGGAGAAAAATTTTAAACTAGAATGGTCAGAATTCGAACAAAAAGTTCCCTTTACACGAAATTCTTCTAAAGAGAATCGGGGCAGTTCCAAGGGTTTGTTTGATGGGTTTTCTTTCCATTAAGACAATGAAAGTGCTCGGTGAATGGAGAACAATAGAGCCTTTGGTTTTTTCGTAAGTGTCTCGGTTTCGGAGATAAGCTCGTGTAACGTTGCAAAAAATCGTGTGCGTTGTGACGTCAATACGCGGAATTTCCTCTGAGAAAAATTTCTTGCTGCCGTAAACGGACGTCTTGTTAATGCTTACTTAACCGGAATTCCTGTAATTTTAACGCAAGAAATGCCAGTTATTTTAACAATACTTTACCAAGATTTAACTACAACTGTTACTTCGACAGGAATTCCGGTCAAGTAACAGAAATTTTTATTGAAATAACAGAAATTCCTGTTGAAATAACAGCAATCCTGTTGAAACAATAGGAATTTCGGTTAAGTTAAGTATTAAACTGACGTCCGGATAAATTAAGTGGAAAATTTTTCTCAGAGTCCAATCATAATAATGTGTTTTCAGTCAGAATCATACGTAGCTCCGAAACTAAGCAGTCTGCTAGTTAGAAACCAACGATATTCAGGTTTTCAGCTCAGCCGAGTACTTTCATTTGCTTCATAAAAAAAACAAAAACAAAAACAAAATAAACAATAAAAACAAAAAACAAAAAATCTACCATCCATAGCGGAATAAGCGGTAAATATTGTCAAAACATCCATTATAAGCATTTTCAGACATAATGGCTTGAGTTTTGGTTATTTATAGTATTTGTCCACAATAATTTAAAATTCGATTGTTGATTTGACTAAAAAAATCAGTGTTTAGATGTCGCAACCCTGCTTTTGCAAGATTGTCAAACTGATGGCTAACCTCATGCGTCCAACTTTATATGTTTTGACTTGCATATCATTCGGGATGGTTACTCTACTCTTTTTAATATGCATTTATGCATTAGAATCTATCTTTAGCTCTTTTCTTTATTTCGTGTCCTGTCTCATTTTCTCGGGTGGAAATCTCTGAGCCCCGACGCGACATGAAACCCTCGCACCCTTCATCCTGACAATGATTCGAAAATGATTTGGATGATGCTCTCTGATTTAAATTCGATTCGTAACTTCGAAAAAGGAAGGGGAGAAAAAAACTGTCCATTCTTTGGTGGCGTTTTCGAGGGTTACGTCATTCATTCCAGGTAAGTTTAGAATGAAGAATATCTCGTCAAAATCCTGGAAAGAAAACAGAGAGCAGGCTACATATGTATAACTATCAGTAGCGGCTCATGAAAAATCAATTATCGTTTTTCTTCCATTTGAATCTTTGAAAAAGTATCGATTTCTCAAGCGTTCGGTTATACCTGCTAAAGATCGATTCATTTTCATAGATTCATTTAAATAAAGAAAGGTATCGCTATGGCTATCAAAGGCGGCTTATGAAAAATCGATTATCGTTTTTCTTCTATTTTTACTAATGCAAAAGTATCGATTTATTTTCGCTGATCAATTGAACCTGCTAAAGATCGATTCATTTTCATTGGTTTAAATGGAGAAAGCATCAATACATTGCAATCAGTGGCGACTGGTGAAGAATCTGTTTTCATTTTCCCCTTCTATAGAAAATATACTTATTTGAACCTATTCATAAGTATCGATTTCTTCATTGTTCAATTGAACCTGCGCTAAAGATCGATTCATTTTTATTGGTTTAAATGGAGAATCCATCAATACATTGCAATCAGTAGCGGCTGGCGAAGAATCGATTTTCATTTTCCCCCTATAGAAAATATATCTATTTATTATTTGACCTATATTCCTATTTATTTTATATATTTGAACCTACGTTCCTTATTTAAACCTATATTCCTTATTTGAATCTATATTTGAACCTAGATACATAAGTATCGATTTCATCAATAAAACCTGCTAAAGATCGATTCATTTTCATTGGTTTATATGGAGAAGACATCGATGCATCGTACCTTTCTAGATCCGCCACTGTCTAATTTACAAGTTCAATTTGCATGCTCGTGCAATGCAGGTACATGAGGAGTCGATCGGGTCCTCACCTCGCTCGCTTGCAAGCACCTCGAAGGTGAGCACCTACAGCAGGACCTTTTTCTTTTTTTCTCTAGCGGCTCTTGGCAACCTGATCCAGCGGTTGGATGTTGGCTGTCCGGAGCTCAACGCTCAATGGATCGCACAATTTGCTGAACGAATCGATGAGCCGATGAGTGGTGAATAAGACGAAGCGACTCGGTCAAGCAAAATCGAGACCCGGGGCTCGGAAGGAAGGCCGCGAGGGCGCAGACGAAGATGGTTGATCGGGGCGTTCTTTCGTCGGAGACTAACCAGCGTTGTCAGATTTGCAAGGATGTTTAAATCAAAATCCTCTGTGCTCATTGTACAACAAGTTCTGACGACATTGCAATAAAGTATCTAAGTGTACAAGCCACCGGAAAGAAATCAATTTTTTTTTTTCATTTTCCAAGCAAAAGTTCAGGTTGAAACAGCAAGAAGTTTTCCCTCCTTAACCCTTTCAGACCTGAAGTCCATTCTAATGGACATTGAAATAACATGTAGTCTTATGGAAAACATAAAAATACAATATGCGCATCAATTTAGATGAGGAGGCAGCACTAAGATCGATCATGTTGGTCAATCATTCATCCGTTTCTGAACAAAAAGAATTTCAGGTCTGAAAGGGTTAAAATTTAACTTAAAATCACCAGCAATTATTTTTGAGGGGACAAAGAAACTAAAGTTTTTCCTTTCTTCGAGAAAAGCTCTCCTAGAAATGGCCAGAATTTTATTCAAAAGTTGAAAAAATAAACGCTATCATTCTTGACTAGGATTCTTATTGTATTTTAATCGTCAGAATCCGTAATTTTCGACTCAAATGATTTGCCATTTTTGATACGAGTAATCTCGTGAAAAATGTCAGGATTTTCGGGCAAAGAGGCTAGCATTCCAAATTAAAAATTAAAGGACCAGAATTTTCGTCAAAATAATTCCGGCCATTTTTGGGCTGCTTCCCTTTCACTGCCAATTTCTAATTCTTCTGAACTATTCGATATTCGACCAATCGTTCGTCTTGACTTCAGATCCTGCTTCTGTAGCTCGCTTTTAAACAGATCAATTTGATTGAATCAGTTCGTAATGTCTAATCCAATTTGCCAACAAGGTTTACCCCCATTTGAATTTATGAAAAAATGATCAAGTGCTGATGAGTTGCTGCTTCCGTATCGAATCTAATGTTTTAAAAATAATCAAATGGAGGAAATACATTGATATCAAATTGCACGAGCTTACACTAGTCTATACTCACTATTCAGCATTGATTCATTTAAGCCCCAATAGTAACTGCAGTATCGATTGATCTTCACTTTAAGAAGATGTCTCGAAGTACTGAAGCAGAGTACTCTTACGAGTAATGCTTGGTGAAATTACTTTTATTTTTCTCCTTAAAATCTTCGAAATTAATCAGCCTAAATTTCTTAACTTGCTTAAATGAAGCAATCGTTGCAACAAGAGCGGTATTTTTGGATGGAAAATCAAGGCTTAAAAGAGTGCGACTTAAAATCCTCTTTCTTATGACTCAGCACAGAAGAGGCTCGCGACAATCGATGAAAGTTTTTCTTCCATTTGATTTCATGCATTATTATGTATCGCTTTTTTAGAGGGTTCCAATGAACCATCCGAAAATCGACTTTCTCTTGTGCGTTAATAAGGGATTAGACGCCGATACATCGAATTTCATGCATCGCCACCCACTGACCAGGCAAAGTGATTAACCCTCCAGCTCCATCATCCAATATTATAAAAAAAGTTCTGTTAACCCTTTCATGCACGCATTTTGGGATTTGAGTTTTTTCTTAGATTTATTTAGACCGTTCGAAAGAGGACACTTTTTTAAGAACTTTGATGGGTCACACAATTTTTTGAAAAATGTCCATTTAAATTCCATTGAATCACATCTTACATAAAGTGGTACACATGTGTACCACTATCCAAGAAAGGGTCAACATAAATTCTTATGAAATTGGAAAAACTCGAGATGCGCAGATGATATTATGTGGAGAAAAGGCATTCGATTCACTAGTAAAGGTCTGTAAATTAGTATTTTTTTTTTTTTTTTTTTTTTTTTTTTTTTTTTTTTTTTTTTTTTTTTTTTTTTTTTAATAAGACTCAGCTTTGAAGAGGTTAAAGCGAGATTTCTTTCTTTTGTGTATACTGTATATAGTGCTCTTTCTTCATGAAAAAAAAATTGCATCGAACGTCCATCCCACTCTACGATGTTGCGGTGCCGATTATTTACTGCAGAGGTACTTCGATAAAGTCGTTAGATAGCCGCAACTATATTTCAATGCACGGCATCGACACAAATGTCAATGTTCGTTGAACAACGCATCTCGCGATCGCACGGACACAACTCGGAGGACCGCGCGCAAATTTTAAATATGCAAATCAATTTGAGATGAAGAGATGTTTTCCACATTCGAACCGGCAACCATGAGACGGACCAATCAGGAGCCGGTACATCGTGAGGTGGCCGTTCTCATAAACACGTCGCTTACATGCAATTTAGATATGGTATGCCCGTGTAAAGTGCCCCTCTCTATCTAGATTCAACAACTCTTAGCCTTAATTAAACTAACCCGTTCTGCTTCCAACTTTTGCCCTTTTTTATATACCTATCCTTTCTCCTCTCCTAATAGCCCAGCTCCCTCGACTCCGGACCCCTACCCTCTACCCCCCACCCCCACACCCCCACCCCCACACCCCCACCACCACCCCCTCGTCCTCTGGGGCCTTCCCTTGTGTGCTTGCGCCCGCCTGCGCGATTCGACCACTCGAATCTTCGTCCGAGAGGAAACCATCACACAGTGAAAAGAATCAAACGGAGGCTCGTGAATTTCGAGGTATCGATTTCTCCTCCATATGAACATGTTGAAAAGAATCGATTTTAGTTGGACTGCAGAAATATCGATACTATACTATTATTATATACTAGGTTAGGTTAGGTTAGGTTAACCTAACCTTACTTATACTACTTATTATTGTTCAAGAACCACCATGCTATTGAACGAATTGGACAAACAAAAAACAAAAAACAAAAAACAACCCCTATAAGATGAGGGCCTTTGGGAGGGCCTTTGGGAGCGCCTTCGTTGATGCACTATGGTCCAAAATAAAAATTAAAAAAAGTGGCCAAAAATCACTAAAAAAATTTCATCAAATATCATCGTTTCCGATTCTTTCATCAAAATTCTAAAATTAAAAACTTTCCATGGACATTTAACGGTTGAAATTACTTGTGAAAAGTGTTTTTTGTATTTATAGAGTTGGTCTTGGAAGTTTTTAAATGCGATAGATTGATGGGAAATTTACTTCTTGATTTTGTCCACTTTTTAGCTATCTCTGACCAATGTGCGACGGACGCGGATGGACGGGCTGAAGCACTATATGGATATGGTATGAGATCGAAGAAATTAGTCAATCATCAGTGAAAAAATGAAGAAATCAGAAATCATATATTTCAACTTTTCGAGCTTAATTTGAAACTTTCCGGTGACATTTCTAGGTTTAAATGACATGTTGATATAATGTTTTCTGTAATGAAAAATTACAAATTCTGACTTTATGAGAAATTTACTTTCTGATTTTTATAGCCACTTTTTACCGATATCAAGCCATAGTCCGACGTGCGGACGGACAAAAGGACGCCGGACAAACTTAAATTTCGACTTTCCCTTAATTTGAAACTTTCCAGTGCCATTTCTATAAGTTCAAATTAAATACTATAGTGATGAAAGTGTTCTCTATGATGAAGAAATTGACATTGAAAAATTACAAAAGCAATTACAATTTGCTTTCTGATTTTTTGCCACCTTTTGACGATCTCAGACCATAGTGTCTGGACGGTCGCGATGAACTCCTCCAACGTCCGCCGTCCGATGTGCACTAAAACAGTTTCCGCAGTCCGTAAAATAGAGACCGCGAGCTTATGCAATCAGATTCAAAAAGACCTTTTTGCACGTTATGATGCGGGACCCGTGCGAATACATTAACTCCTTTTATCTCTTCTTTCCTCCCCCCCCCTTCACCCCTCCTCTCCCCTCTCCTCAAACCGCCTGCGTCCCGACGCGACACGTCCCGACCGGCGCAATGTCCACGTCGAGCGATCAGTGCGATTCGATGTCTTTTTCAATATTTAGTTTGAAGCTCGTGCAATGCGATCCAATCGTGTGTAAGTGTGAAATAGGGTGCGTTTTCAACGGTGTTGCCTGATTTTAAGGTTGAAATCCGAATGATTTTCCTTTATTTAACCCTTCTTTGCATCGTGGTTCATTATAAGCAACAATTATTCCAGAGCGCGTAGAATATACTATGTTTGAAATATCAAGGCAGTGAGCACAAAAAAAAACAAAAAAAAAAAAACAAAAACAAAAAACAAAAATAGGCAAAACCAAAAAAAATTGGCGATTTTTCCCTAAAATTTGACGTTCTATAGCAACACCAACACACTGAAATTTTGAGGTTTTGAGATCGGAAAAAAATGGCCAAAAATCTGTGAAAAAAAGGCATTAAAAATGATTGTTTTGAACCTTTCAAAGGTTAATGAAAAACTTCGCAGTGACTTTTCTAGGTTAAAATGACTTGTTAAAAGTGTTCTCCGTGATTAAAATTTATCTTGAAAGTTTTTAAATAAAAAGAAATTGATGAGAAATGTTTTACTAATTTTTGCCACTTTTTAACGAGCTAAGACCTGCAACGTTATGCGTAAAAGGGGCGTTACTTTGAAATATTGCTAACGTTTGAGGGAATTTACACCAAAAGTTGGAAAGTAGGTAGCAATCACCCCCGCTTTTCTTACATATATACTGGTGGGTCAAGTATAAAAAATAAGATATATAAAATCAAAAAGTTAACAATCGTTTATGTTAAGCGAATGCGCCCCACATTGGGCGCCATGGTCTCATTAAGTGTCAGAAAACACGTATAGTCGTTTGTTTTTTCAGTATCTTACTGTGCTGCTCCAGGTTCAGTAAAAACAGGCTTTCTGTAAGGTTTTTACACACAAACAGACAAATCATTGGAATTTTTGCAGTATTTTTCCTTATAACTGTGGGTCAAACAACAAACAAAAAAAAAATCATATTTTGGTCGAAAAAGAAAGAGCCATGCAATAAATGGTCACATGGGAATTACACGGCCTGACACCGTATACCTGACTTTAATGATTGTTAAAGTGTGACAGTGTGCGTGTTGGTCTGTCTTTCCTCACTCGCTCGAGTTAAATATTTATCCTAGACGCGCAGAGGTGTCAGATTTCAGATTTAAATCCACATATCTTGTATTGATTCAGATGGAATGTAAATATATATGGATTAAAGTGGTACATCAGACAACACCGCCGACGCGATGCACGCACATGCGCGCGAGAGCGCGGAAAGAGGAGGCCAATCAGATCGCTCTTCAAGCATTATTAGCATCCCACTGACCAATCCTCGCGTCTCTATCCCGCATTTAATGTCCAGTCTTAATCGTAATCTGATAGCGGAGGGGGACACATTGAGAACTTCATTCAGATTTCTTTACGGACGCCCGAGCTTTGTGGTCCAGGAGACTGTGCCCGGTTGAGGTGCTCGATGGCGAGGTTTTATATTCTATCGAATAATGCGGTTCTATTGCAAATTTTTGCTACAGAACTATAGAAAAGGATTGTTCTGTTGTAAAACCACTCGATGAAAATAAAGTTGGAAGCACCAAAAAGTTCCTTAATTAATTAATAAACTCGGTAAAGTGTTTAAATAAACTGTCAAGATGGCGGTCAAATGAGCAAGTCAGAATGAGGGAGTCCCTCATAAGCGCCACTTTCTTTATGCTGAAAAAAGTGGTTCACAATAGCAAATGCTGTTATTCGATTAGACCAGTTGCGTAGCGTGAAAAGAAGAAAAAAACCCATTAAATAAACGTGCATTTTACCCGATCGGTGCTATTTGCCATAAATTCGCACAACCAGCAAATAATAAACCAGACTTACCTAAAACAGAAAACAATACAAAGAGAATTAGATCAACGTCATACTGAACATAGTAAAAAAAGCAAATTAGTAAAATGAATATGACAAATACATATTTGTACAGTAATTTCTCAGAGCATTATGAGAATTTCTCAGATCATGAAAACAAGAGCAGTCTTGCCAAATTTTGCAGGAACTTGACAAACAATTTACCTTGGGTTAATTAGGAAAAATGAGTACAATATTGTAAAGGGCACTTGTTTTTCGAAATTTCGTCCTTTTTGGTTCATTTGATTGGAATAACAGATAACTATGCCTATTAGCGAAACTTAACAGAACTCTGCAATTTTGCGTGGATTTTTTTAAAAGCCATCGATCATCAAAATTAGTAGGGAAATAAAGTAAGTAATAGTTTTGATGACGGATTTCGGAATTTTTTTTTTTCTTTTTTTTTTTCAGTAGTTGCGACTGAGACTTATTGGTAGTGAGTGTCTAGGTTTTTCTACAATGGGTTTTGTCCATACCACCTCTCCAAACCGTTTGATCACAGTTTGATCACAGTACCGCTGGAATGACTGGAATGATACGAATTTCGCAACGCAAACCGGAGAGGATGCGTTGGATAATGCACCGATGTAACATGCGTGTGTGTGCGTGATTTCACAAAGTTTGCGCAAACAAATCGTCGTATTCGTTTTTCAAGTTTTCCAGGGTGGAATGTTAATTAAAAATATAAATTAATGAGCATTACCCGCGGAAGCACGGAGCAAATCACCCATGCGCGTACGCGCTTTGCATGTCTGTAATAAAAAAAGACGGAGAGAAAGGAAAAGAGAGAGAGAAAGAGAGAGAGAGGGGGGGGGGGAGAAAAAAATGTGCACATTCGTATAATGACACATATAAGTAATTGTCCGGCCAATCCAAATCACTTTTTCTTCCGTACCTTACGGACGCGTCTTACGGGCACTCGACCACACGGTTCACAAACTTACACACACCAACACAAGACAGGCACGCACGCGCTAAAACACCCTCGCTCCCTTGCACGCTGAGAAGAACCTTCTCTTTACTGGAGCTGAACCAAAGTCACTGTTGCCAGAGACCTGATTTATTTACCGCTGTCGCACGTCGCTTCTTATACGAATATCAGTAGTGGCTCGTGCAATTTGGCAACAGAGTCTACTCCATTAAAACTAATGTAAAACAATCGATTTTTCAAAAGCCTCCTCAAGAATCGATTGTCATGCATATGTTTACATGGATGAATTGCATGGTTGCCAAGTCGCATGAGTCGCCATGCATAGTCGAATATGCATGCAGTAAATCTCTGAAGTTCTCACCAGGCCGAAGTAGAAAATCCAGGGACAAATAGTATGGCCCAGCACATAGTATGCTTCCATTATTGTGAGGAAAAGTCAAATGGGTGATGGGTGATTCAATGGGTGAATGATGGGTGATGGGTGATTATGGGTCAAAAGCAGGGTGATGGGTTTATTTCGGGGGCTCAACAAAACAAACAGCTACACACGTCGCCTAGTGTTTGGTGGTGAACATTGCTCCAGTTTCACTTTTGAGTGTAATTTTCAATTGTATGAAGTACGTATGTAAATATTTTATGTAGTTAAGAGGGCAATTGTCTCTTTTAAAATCTGAAAGAAATGCATCACGTGGCCCGTGTACGGGCGAAGTGAAAAAAAAAGTGCTACGTTTAAGTGCTAGTATTTGCATACTTAAAATTATGTTCAAAACTAAAAAACGATTAGTTATACCATTTGAAATTGTAAAATTACTTCCATGCTGAGTTAATTTAACTATTTGAATGTTGAACTATAGCAGTTGTTAAGTTTTTACTATATTTTCAAGCATGTTAGTAGTTCAATTTCGCACTTTTTTCAATAAGCAATACACCTATAGGATACAGATGAAAACAAAACAATGGGTCTATTGCAAACTTTTGCTACAGCGCTATAGAGTGTGCAATCTAATGTAAAATCGCCTGAAAAGTCCAATGATGGCATCAGAAAGCAATGAAATGCAACAATAAACTCACAAAATGCGTTTAATGAAATCCAAGATGGCGGCAAAATATCGAGCAATCTGTATGCATGCACCACGAACATTCAAGGATAGCCAACCTCACAATATCCATCACAACCAATCACAACGTAAATAAACACATAACCTCTACCTGCAGTGAGGTTGTCAAAGTTGGCAATCCTTGGATGATCACGGTGCATACATTCAGATTCCTCGATATTTTGCCGCCATCTTGGATTTCGATAAACGCCTCTTGTGAGTTTAATATTGTATTTATTGACTTTATGATGCCGCCAATGGACTTTTCAGGCGATTTTACATTGGAGTAAACACTTTTTATCGCTGTAGCAAAAGTTTGCAACAGACCCATTCTAGGAAATTCCCCACGCCCCCAAACGCAAATAGCGCTTCTCAAAAGTAAAGTCTGGATCCGCCCCTCGGAGAAAGCTTTAGCCCCAAAGCCTCCCCCACCTTGGATGCGCGCCACTGTAGATAAATTACTAGATAACTCGTAACATTTTCTATACAAAACAAAAGTGAACTGCGGCAACAATGGCCGTCAATCTTTTCACCACCGCCGCTAAAATTCCTTTTTTTTTAATGCATCCGACGATAAATTATCGCTTTGCAAATCCTTGTACAGTATTTCTTCGAGGGCATTTCATTCTCTTCTTTTTTTTATGTTCAAATAAAAGTAAATACCCGATAGGCTCTCCGTCTCTTTATTTTCATTTCTTTTCCACCGATCCTCTTGACAGCAGGAATCGAAAACGGGACGAAAACGGGGAGGAGGGAACTGGTGGAAAGGAACGTATGAATGATTTTAATTTTACTTTTTTACTTGCACTTGAAGAACAAGGAGACGAACGGAGAAGAATAGAGATTGCGATGCTTGTTATCTTCGCCAGCTAGTGTTATTTTATTCCAGATTGAACTGGAGCGGGCTGTGAATCTTCCAGACACCGCGCACAGTGAGAAAATAGTACCGATTCAAAGGCAAACAAATGAGCCGGTCAAAACAACTTAAAATATTTTAACCCCTAATTACAAGACGTGGGGTTTGAGTAAACATCAATCAAGACATGGTTGTGACCGAAAACGTATCACCAAATCTTGATGTACTAGCGGAGACAAAGATACCTAGCCAGGGTATGCAATGAGCAAAACACAGCATCCCATTCAACGCGTGTATTAGGTGTGGTGCGTGTTGCATACTCTGGTCAGGTATCTTTGTCCCCGCTATAGTACACTCGGAAATTATAATTTAAAGCTGCATGTGCGGTGCTTCGTGCTATATTTTGGCAACCATGCCTTTTTGCCGCTTGAACCAAGGCAATTCGGTGTCCCAGGGATTCAGTGAATCCTTTTCAGATCGATTATTTAACATAGCCTGAAATTGAGAGAATCCACTGCTGCTACATTACATAGGCCACCACTGATGTAAAATTTGAAATTCAATGAATTTTGGGAATTAAAATAGCTAAATGGCATATTCTGATACACTGAAAAAATTGAGGTGCACGGCAGAGCACCAAAATACCATGTCCTTGAGCTGACAGAATATCTTTACAGGAAGCAATAGAGGTTAATAGAAGCAAGCGATATGTGAACTGATATAAGGGATGGTACTGTTATGATAAATCAAGTGTTTGAACCACAATTCTTTGGGATTTTAAGGATATTTACTGTGGCCATATTTCGATAGTAACACCAGAATTTTCTGATAAAAGAACTGCAGTAGCGAGGTGTTCCATTTGGTAACGTTCATTTTTCCCATTGAAACACATTAGAAAGGTCAAAATGCCTGGTCATCACCGACGACTGAAGCGTTCGACTTTTTTGGTGAATTTAAATGGAGAAATTATATTTTTGCCAAATTTCACACTTCGCCACTGAAGAACTGGACTCTCCATGGTTTACATAATATATCATTGTGCTTCTATCGTAATATCACAGAATAATACAATCAGAACGGAAACTCTGTCGGATTTTGAAGCAAATTCATATCGCGTCCGCCATGTTAGGATATAGGATGTTTACATCTGGATTCGCGCTCGAAAAAAAAACTTTAGGACATGATCCGCGAAATTTTCGTTCTGAGATGCCATTAGAATAAAAATGAGGCCGGAAACTCAAGATTTCTTTCCAGAATTCACAGAAATAAATAAGTTTCAACACAAATCACACACGCCGCCATGTTGGAAAATAGGACCACAGCGTTGCCTATTGGTGCCGGTAAATTCCAAACTTGCTTCCATTGGCTCTTATGGGAGTTAGTTTCCGTTCTGATTGTATTATTCTGTGGTTAAATTACTAGAATTTAGAAATTATTCTTTGAGTGTAGGAGCTTCAGAGTTCTCCAGCAAATTAAATTCAGGCAAACCGATCACTTGATTTGGTTCCAAAAGATGAATTCGCGGGCCATATCAACGAAATTCCACGATCCCAATGTGCGCCGTGTCATATAGACTCACAGGGCGGCAGCGGCTGTTAATTAAAGTTGATGTAATTTATTTCTCCTATATAATTCCTCCCCCGATCACACCCTATATACGATCCCAATCTTGAAAACGAAGCGACCGCGCGTCTGTACTAAAATAATCAGCATATTTTCAAACAGAGGCTGCGACCGATTCGATCCGCGATCTCTGATGGGTTGCGTCCTCGCGTTGAAGGAATCGCGAAATTGTCGCAGCCTGAACCGCCGCACTATGATCCAAGATCGACAAAAATGGCCAAAAATCGGAAAAAAAGTCATCATTAAACTACATTTAAAACTTTTCAGTAACATTTTTACGTTTAAACTATACTTGTTTAAAGTGTCCCCTGTGATTAAAATTGGTCTTGAAAGTTTATAAATGATTTTATGAGAAAAAATTACTTTCTGATTTTTAGGTCACTTTAAGTCAATTTTAGACTATAGTACGCCGTTGCGTTACAGAGATGAATGTGAATAAAAGTTGGATTCGAATCCAGAGCCATAGCTAGGAATTTGTTTGTCTTTCCCTTTATACCCATGATTCAAACATAAACTGTAGAGAATACCCCACAAACACTTTCTCACATCAAACTCAATCGGGGGGGGAGGGGGGGTGAAATCCCCTCATATTTTCTGGGGGAAACCCCAGAACCCCCTTTAATAATCTGGGGGTCCCTTATAATATTCTGGGAAAGACCCCTAGACCTCAGGGATTAATTTTATGGTAGGCTGGTTGCAGAATATTTTTGCAAATTTTAATTAAAATTCAAACAGCTATATTTGAAAAATTCCAATTTTTTCCTATGTTTGCCCATTTTACCCATTTCTTCACATTGATTTTATTGGAAACCTTCCAAACTTGCTTAAAATTTGAAATTTCGAAAAAAACAAAAAAAGCCGCTGGGAAATGTTAGAAGCAACCTCTCAGCAAAATTTGAATGTACCTGGACCATTGGCTCTAAAGTTATGCCGGGATACAGGCAGACAGACAGCTGCGCCATCGCAATACTTTCTCAATTACTAATTTCGTTAAAGTGCGAAAGTAACAAGAGTTAGAGAAAGACAGAGATAGGTGCTATCGAGTGACTTCAGCCCCTGCATGACGCATGTGTCTTTTTTGAACACACGTGATCAAATGGGCAAAACGGGAGAAAGACAGATTGAGCGATGCAATACAGTAGAATACACATATGTATACAACGAGACGCGCGAGCGGTCGCGGTCTTGTGCGGCGCGTCGGCGGCGTGTCTGGGGGGTGGCGGACAGGCGCGGCGCGGCACGGCACAGTGAAGAACTGAAGAGAGTCAGTAGATCACGTAAGACTCAACCGAACAAGTTGAAACTTGACTTTGTACGTGCGAGGACCCCTTTTAACCGGACTTCGGAGGCTGACCTTGCGAATGGTGGATTGGATGGGGCGTTGTCAATTGTTCAAAATTTGATTCCAATTAAATTACGAATGGGATTCTTGCAAACTTTTGCTATGAGCAAATAAATGGTCCAATCTGATGTAAAGACCAGCGGAAATCAAGAAAATCACACAAAGTAAGTCTACAATTCAGTAATAAATTCACATAACTGCTAGATAACGGCAAGTTTGTAATGGCGGTTCAACACAGGTATCATATGGGAGATTCCCGTCTATTATGTCACTTTCTCTACGGAAACACAGAGATAAGTCTCAATATAGATAGGAATCTCCCATGATACCTGCGTCTCTCCGCCATAAAGTCCCTTTCTGAGAGTGAATTTCGTGATTTTTTAGTGTACTCGTCGTCATTTTTACAGGTTTTTATGCAAGAATCAACTCTTCAATCCCCTATAGCAAAAGCTTGCAAAGAGTCCCAATATAAAGAAGAAATGATCGATAAAATAACCATGGAAAGCATCTCCTTAAGGATCTGCAAAATTGCGCAATCGGGCGGTTGCAAAGGTCTGAAATTGTGTGTGTTTTTACAAAGAAACTGATATAGAACTTGATGAGCTGAGCACAATGCCTTTGGTTTTTTCTTTAGTGTCCCAGTTTTGGAAATACACGCTTGTGAAAATGCAAAATATCGTGTGCGTAGTGACGTCACTAAACGTGGAATTCTCTTTTAAAACAATGTATTTTAGGCCAAAATCTCATCTCGCATTGCTCGGCTGTACAAACTGACAACTATGCAAAGCGGTCTGACCACGGAGAAGCCGCGAGACCGATTGTAGAATTTGCATTATAATTTGAAAATCACTCAGGGTTAAACAATCGTGTCTGCTTGCTGGACTTCACTAACAATCAAGCCTTAAAACCACTCCGAAACATCTTTCAATCTTGTCGGCAAATTAATTATTTCATTTACTTCTCTTCATCATACTGTCTTCCTCTGCTAGTTTATTTGGAATCTTTACCGTTTTTTTGACTCCCGCACAAAATAAAAGATAATGGAACACCTCCCATCCCACAGAGAATCCAGTGGCTCCGCCTAATAAGTTGCAATTTTGAGTACACTACACGGGTTTTTGGATCGAATACGAAAGCAGTCGGCAATAGACTGTTCTAGTAGAGCGATATGTCGTATCGATTGCCGTCCGAGGGCCTCTGGGGGCTGATTCTGCTCATTTTGACGAGACGAGACGAGATAGCAAAAATCGACCAATCCCATCGGTTTAAACGGCGTCACGTGACTGATTTGAAGTTGTTTCGAGTCGTTTATTTCAGAAAAATGATGTCTCCGGTTATCAAATGACAAGAAATAAGTCACGTGAGGCTGTATAAACCAAAAGGAATGATCGATTCCGGTTATATCTCGTCTCATCTCGTTCAAAAGAGCAGCTTCAGTCCCCAGGCTTGCTCCGAACGAACTCTGATTCAATGTATTTCCCCGATAAGCGATCTTTTGAACGGAAATTTAGGCTATTTAATCAAACAACCCATCTTTTTTCCGTGATACACAGAGGCAAAAGGCAACGCCTTGTTTTGTTACCAAACGCCAAGAATGATACAACCCGGTGTGCAATGAGGGGATCGCAAAAATTACAAAAACTAGAGATTCTGCAATCTTTGCGTGACTTAGTTTACAAAATCTATGATATGTAATCTTTTTACGCTTGCTTTCTGTAATCTTTACAGATCAGATCTTTGCAGAAGCTCATGTATAGCATAGGCAGATATGCAGTTGAGAAATACGTCCAGTCATAAAGATTCAACTCGCCGACGATGTCCATCACGACCATTGACCATAATCCCCGCGTGCGCAAATTAGTCCCCAATTTAGAGGCGCCCACGCATGTTCTCTCATCTTAACTCACTTGTTCTGGGAACTCTTTACCGAAGAAGCAAGGTAGCCTCTTGTTGTCTTTATTCTTCGTTAAATCAGTCATAAGAACAAAACCGAGAAATGCGTAGGATCTCACTGTCCATTGCCCTCCAACGCTCCGCCGACGCACAGTAGACCAAAACATGGATTTTTCCAAACAAAAAAAAAAGTTTTAAAGTTTAAAAAAACTTAAACAAGTTTTTCCTGCCTTGAAAAAATTTTAATGTTGATATTTACTTGCAAAAATCATGTTATTTGACTCATTCCATACTCTTTCATAGATGGTTTAACATATTTTTAGGTCGTCTTGCTGTTTTTATTGTTCATAATTTTGATTTTAATTCGTGAAATTTTGTCCCGAAAATGGAGCTCTTGCAAGCTTTTGCTTTAAGCAAATTAATTGTTAAATCTGATAACAAAACTAGCGAAAATTACGAAAATCACCCTAAAAAACTATTCAAATCAGTAATAAACCCAAAACAAAGGTGTAACGGTAATATCGTCATGGCAGAGCTACGCATAGGTATCATGGGAGATTCCTGTCTATGTCTACTTTTTCACTTTATCTACGAAAACACAGATATATCTCAAATTAGATAGGGCTTAAATCCCCAATGATACCTACGTCGCTCCACCATATAGCCCGATTCTGAGAGTGAATTTTGTGATTTTGACTTTCTCACAACTAACAAAAGTAGAAATTGAGAAAGTATGGCGGTGCCGCAAATGTCTATCCGTCTGTATCCCAGCATAATTTTTGAACCAATTGTCCATATGCATCAAAATTTTGCTGAGAAGTTCCAAGAGCCATATTCCATTTTTCGATCCACAGGACCACTACTGAGCGACTGCGGCGCGACGGGCGGACAACATAAGAAGTTTGGAGACAGAGTAGCACCGCGGAGAGGGAAACAAGCGAGCGCGTAGGGTTCTGATTTTTTTTGAGCCGACTCATCCTCGAGTGTTGATGTTTTGGGCCATGTTGTGAACTCCACCCCCCCCCCCTCCCTCCCTCCCGTCAAAGCCCCTCTTGTCCGAACTCATATAATCCGAGTCACAAGCTATAATCCTCTCGCGCTACCGAAAACAATAGACCGTCCGGAGTCGGATCATTAACATGCTTGCTTCCCAATCATCTTCGTCCCCCAATGATGTGGGTATGGAGTATGGATGGACCATAGGGAGAGACAAACCCCCCCTCCCCCTCCCCCTCCCCCTGACTCTCAACCCATACCCTCACCTCTTAAACATCGCCGAGCTGTGATGTGCTGTGCTGTGTGCTGTACCCTCCCACTGACCTTCCTTTCCCTTATTGAGCGAGAGGCAGAGACCCAAGAGAGCCACGGTGAATGTTTATTTCGCAGTTTGGTCATTTGTTGCATTTTCATCCGTTTTAATGATCTTTTCATTCTCTTCGACCCGCCCGCGCCCCTCCCACTCCTCCCTCTTCGCGTGGTCGCCGCCCTCCCCTTCGTGACAGCTTTGCCCCGTTTTAATTGACTCCCGTCGAATTTTCGTTCGACGTTTCTCGCGTTGGATGTGATGGCTTCTGCAATTTTGAAAAACCACGATATTCCTTCTAATAATAAATAATCTGGAGGAAAATGAGAGATGAAGAGAGAGAGAGAGAGGGGGGGAAGATTTGAAATGGGAGGAGACTTGTTTCTAAAGATTTTTTTTTTTTTTTTTACCTTTTACAACTTGGACTCCTGAATAATATGAATGATTGGGCGTGAATTTTGAAGGGAGGAAGGCGCACTGTTTAGTTACACGGTGTTTTTCTGACCCAATGTTCCGCGAGATCGGTTTCGAGAATTATTTTATTTTATCATTTGGGGGAGGGGGGGGGGAGTGGAACTATTAATAATGAATTTCACCCAATACCCAAAATAAAAAGTAAACAAAAATAAATCACGCCCTCAGTAGGAAGAAAAATAGGTAAATAAAGCTTCTTAAATCCAATAAAGATACATGCCACTAATAAATCCAGATGTTGGAAAGTCACTGGTACTAATAGACAAGCTAATTGCAATTTTATTTCTTTAACCTTTTCTTTGATCACCGCTAATTGCCTTTGTGTATCTTTGCGAGTTCCCACAAAACAATCCATGTGCGTTCCTTGAAATTCGTGGATTTTTGAAAGACTACATTTCGTGGTTGTCAAGTCTCTATTCAAAGTACGAATTTCGGAATATATCAATCAAGAGACTGTCAGATGCTTAAAACTCTCCGAGGGCTGATTGGATATATTCCAAGTTTTGAATGAACTTGGCAGCAGTGGCGTAGCGTGCAAATTGGCAACGTTGTATTCTGTCCATTTAAACCCACGTAAAAGGTCGAATATAAAGATGTTCACCGAATACCCAATACTTCGATCTTTTTCATGGGTTTATATGCACTAACTTCAACGTTGCTAAATTGCACGCTACGCCACTGCTTGGCAGCCAGATCCATTCACAAGCCCTTAATTGCAAGGATCAGTCTCAGGAGAAATATGGCACGTGAAGATATACAGACTTTAAGGTTAAAACTCAAAACGTTTATTGATAAAAATAAAAATGAAAAAAATCATTTATATTTAAGCATTAATTAAGCATTGGGTGTACCCGCCACAAGATTTTTTCTTTTAGAGTAAACCCCATCAGTTCTTTTGTTTTTTCTACTCCTTTTCCCTTATGTTCAGTTTTTTATGATGAAATAAAACTATTATTATTATATTATTATTATATTTTATTTTTCATTAATATTTTACCTAGCACTAAAAATATTGCAAACTCTGTGATTTTCATAGAGAATCTCCAAAATTTTAGAAATGAAGAAATGTTACCTGGAGAACTTTACAAGAGCTTCCCGCGAGAAATTCACAAGAGCTTTCCAGCACCCGCGACTGACTTCCGCTCTTGGGAAAATCCAGACCTCTAGTCTAGATGCAAGTAATAATGCGTCCGTACATGCTCAGAAAGTTTGATCAAATAGAACAATTTTCTTGAAAGCCGGAATTCACCATACTGAATGTCAATTACCTACCGCCGCATTTTTAGCTTGCATTGGTGTTCGTCCAACATGTGTGAGATGTTTGATGGATTGATTTGACGGGCCATCGCAAATAAATCCTTCAAATAAGGTGACTGATCATCAGCCTGTCAACGCAAACGGCAAAAGTAATCAGATAATGCCTTTAGTCAAGTTTCTGTTCGAACTTTGGAAGTGTCAAGTTTAAGTTTGTAGCTCTATGTAGTTTGATCAAACACCTTTGAGCATGTAAGATAACGGAGGGTACTGATAACGTCGACACCCACAACGTCGACTCGCGACGTCGACAACCACAACGTCGACAAAAATTCGGTGTCGACGTTATGGGTGTCGACGTTCATAAATCGCGACACCGCTCTCGGAAATGAACATCGACACCCACAACGTCGACACGCGACGTCGACAACCATAACGTCGACAAAATTTCGGTGTCGACGTTATGGGTGTCGATGTTCATTTTTGAGCGCGGTGTCGCGATTTATGAACGTCGACACCCATTACGTCGACACCGAAATTTTGTCGACGTTATGGTTGTCGACGTTGCGTGTCGACATTGTGGGTGTCGATGTTCATAAATCGCGACACCGCACTCAAAAATGAACGTCGACACCCATAACGTCGACACAGCAAATTTCGACTTGGCAACGCCGCCGTCGCACAAGAGTGAAAACACAAAAAAGACAGGCTTGTTCGGAAATCACTGCATCGTCGAAGACCAAAGATGCGGCTCATCAAGGCTGCCATGCTTCTTGACCATACTGGCCAATTGAAGGCGCAACTTGCGCTGGGTTTGTTCGAAATCACTGCATCGTCGAAGACCAATTCTCAGAGTAAATTGATTTCCAAAGTGAACCCGTTCTACTCTGATACATAACAGAGAAAAGATGGCGACAGGTCCTGCTGATTGTATGTCATTGCACGTGTTGCCCGCCTACATTGCAATGCCGAAGCAAGAGGTTCGGGACTGCTAGAGCATGTGGCTCGCTCCTACCGACGGAAAGCCCGCTAGTCACGGAACTTTGCTTCGGATATGCCTCCTTCAGCTTCCTGAGGCATGTATTCGGTAGATTTTCAGCGCTCGCGGCCGCAGTTGAAAACTTTTTGTCAGCGTTACGCTGAAAACGGGGTCACTCTCCCCCTTAGAAAAGTGTGAGGGGGCCCTTTGTTGGGGGATACATTCTTATTTTATTCACTTTCTTTTCTAGTTATAATATTTAGTTTCGTTTTTTTTTTATTATTATTTGTTAGTTTGGAACTGTGTCTAATCTTAATTGGGGGAGGAGAGTATCTGGAAGGCAACTGGTAATTTAGTTATGATATAGTGGCTGCGTGCCGATGGTACGGACTCTTAACTTGTCGGGGGACCCGAAAGTTTACAGAGTGGCCCTATCTAATCTTATGAGAAAAGGACGCAGTCGGAAGAACGGTCAAATTTCTGCTTCAGAGATCATGGACAAAGACATGGGCACCCGCAAAAAAATTGCCCGGAGGGGGCAACATTTTTGAAGTTCACTGGAAGGTCTGAAACCTCATCTTAATTCCATGAGGCCAAGTTTGGACACTCGCATTTCCCTACATTTTTTTCAGCCAATCAGAGGAACTCTTATCTGCATTGACTACGTTAGCTCTCAATTCAATTGGGATTCTTTTTTTACTCTTTGCAAGCAACCATTGGCGTAAACTTGAGATTTTTATTGGGGGGGGGGGGGGGGGGGGGGCAAACCAACTTTTGAGATCGGTGAAAAAAACATTAGTTTAAATGCTTCAATTAGAACTAGAAACATTTTATTCGAAAAATAAAGGAAAACATTGCATTATCTTGAATAGTAGATTCGGAAGTGCCCCGTGTGCCAAGCGTCCAGTTCTCTGGACACCCTGTATCTCCGAATCTAATCATGGGGAAAATCTGACATTTTTTTCCCTAATTCTACTTTAGCTCAAATCTCAATTTTCATCAATTTTGGTTCACAGGGGAGCCTTATGCATTAATGGGTTAAATCCCCCCGCACGGAGATGTTTCTTCGCTACTCTCTTGCTACGCCAGTGTTGTCTGAGGTTTTCATCGAGTCTTATGACGCGTCACTTTTCGGACTGCATGATAGTTCAGCACGAAAGATATTAAGATCAGGCTCCTGTTTTTCTTAGTCATAGAGATTAAGAAGGAAAAAAAGGAGCAGAGTGCGGAAACATATTTGCGAAGCAAGGAAGGACACTCATACGATCAGCAACAGTTAAACGAGAGTGCGAAGAAATAGACTGCGCGATGACTCGCGACTGATGTGAGAGGAAATGTCCCTCGCAGCGCGGCCGTTCAAAACTCCCGCGCAAGAAATAAGGCTGGCTCACACGAGCTGACTCCCTCTGCAGACTCATCTCACCGCGCCCGCGCCAGCCGCTGCTCGGAGTCAGCGTAAGGTTTGCCCTTCATGATCTAACATTTGTTCGAATTTGATCTCTCTGTGTCTCTTGGACGCAACAATGCTTTCTAAGTCTCTCTACTTTTCCTTTTAGTGCATGGTCCGGTGTAATTAAGCTTTTCAAGATCAACGAAATCTACTGGCGCAATAATCTCGGAGATAATATCGGTTATTAAAGGGCGTAATTTACTATCTAGAAGTGTCTAGCTTCTTTGTGGAATACCACGTGAGAGCGGAGTTAGATGGAACTGTAGCTCGATTGAAATTTGCTCGTGAAGTCACCACTAAAAGAAAAGTAGAAAGCTCAGAGTGGTATCAAAATGTTCCTTAGGATTTGACCTAGAACGCAACGTTTATACATTTTCGAAAAGTTAACTCTACCTCTCGCAATGAACGATTAAAGGCGGAAAATCATGGTTTCTGGAGCGCGGAAATGTGGCGTTATCTAGCGGATGAGAATCTTACTACAGGTCGCTGAGGATTCACCTTAATGACAAACATTTGTATGCGACAGAGAATCTAACCTCATTTCCAACAACATGAATAACGACAATGTTTACGGTCACCAGCGTACTGCACGTTGTATCACGGCCATTCTGCAGGCGTTTTTTACGGAGCCCGCCGGCCAACGATTTTTCAACACGGCGGAGATAGGAAGTGCCATATCTCATAGGCTTAGTAATCTCTGGTCTTCGACGATGCAGTGATTCCGAACAAACCCAGCGCAAGTTGTGCCTTCAATTGACCATTATGGTCAAGAAGCATGGCAGCCTTGATGAGCCGCATCTTTGGTCTTCGACGATGCAGTGATTTCCGAACAAGCCTGTCTTTTTTGTGTTTTCACTCTTGTGCGACGGCGGCGTTGCCAAGTCGAAATTTGCTGTGTCGACGTTATGGGTGTCGACGTTCATTTTTGAGCGCGGTGTCGCGATTTATGAACATCGACACCCACAACGTCGACACGCAACGTCGACACCCACAACGTCGACACGCAACGTCGACAACCAAAACGTCGACAAAAATTCGGTGTCGACGTAATGGGTGTCGACGTTCATAAATCGCGACACCGCGCTCAAAAATGAACGTCGACACCCATAACGTCGACACCGACATTTTGTCGACGTTATGGTTGTCGACGTCGCGTGTCGACGTTGTGGGTGTCGATGTTCATTTCCGAGAGCGGTGTCGCGATTTATGAACGTCGACACCCATAACGTCGACACCGAATTTTTGTCGACGTTGTGGTTGTCGACGTCGCGAGTCGACGTTGTGGGTGTCGACGTTATCAGTACCCTCCTAAGATAACAGTTCCTACATGACGGTACCATTTTTGCATAAACCGTGAATTGAAGGCGCATTTACAGACTCGTACGCTTAGTTTCCTGCGATAAAGATATTTTCGGAATGAGTCAGAGTTTATCATTTACTAATTATTTTTGTTATTTATTTTTTCTTTTTTTGTTCATTTCTTTATATTTTTTCCTCACGAAGATTATAGACATAAACGGAATGACTGAACAGTCACGCGCATAGGTTTTTCCCTGTAATCGGTAACTTCAAATGCAAGAACTGTTTCCATGTCACCATTCAGCGGGTTCTGTGCGCGTTTACATGTATGGGTCTATGAAATTGAAATTATTTCCTCAGATTTAATTAGACTCAGCTGCTGCAAAAGTGTTCCGCAAGAGATTATAAACACAAAGTTGAACGAGTATAAAAATTCAAGCGAGCCCTCACGGACGGCGCACCCTAGCTCGAAACATAGATTTTTCTGGACAAGAAATGTTGCTATTTTTATTTTTTTTTTAACATCTTAGTGACGATATTTTCTAGATAAAACTATGTAATTGGACTCGTTTAAAGCTCTAAAATGAACGATTTCACTATTTCTAGGTTATCTTTGCTATAAATTATTGTTTATCATCTTGATCTTTTTTTATTCGTAAAAAAATTATGACTGGAAAATCCCATTACATGAATCTATCACCTGCACTATGGTCTGAGATCATCAAAAAATGGCAAAGATCAGAAAGTCCATTTCTCATCAATTTATCATTTATATACTTTCAAGACAAGTTTGAATCGCAAAGAACACTTCCCCCCCCCCTCTCGAAAAAACGGTTTTTCAATTGATTTTGTCTCATTAAAATGAAAAGGAAAAATAGTGAAAAAATTCCTTGCGTTAACTGTAGCGTTCAAGTAACCTGCAAAAAACCGAATTGAACATGGACCAGCATAGAGAGCAAAATCAAGGGCAAACGGGTTAAATATGTCGGTGAAAGCTCTAAACTTTTCCTCGATATGTGCCCGAGGGATGACGACATGAACAAAATTATATTTTAACTTTCAAGTGTTCAAAGAGGGGGGAATAGATTATGTGCCTCGAGGGTGCCACGGTGCAGTAAAAGGTTCAACCTATACAAACGCCAATGGAAAGTTTTAAAGTAAACTTAAAATGCTGAAAACGATGATTTTTGTACACTTTTTTTCCACTGTTTTTTGGCCACTTCTTTTCGATTTCAGACCGCAGTGCACTGTGCGGTGTTTGAGATAACCACTAGAAATTATCAAGTATCCCCACTCCTCTATTCCTTGATGTCTAACTTCTATTTCCTTCAATTTGATAGAGTTGAAACGAGAAACAAGGAAGGAAGGGAGAAAAAAGAAAAAAAAAGTCCCACACTCCACTCAATCCATACTGCACTCTCTCCACACCAAACCAAACCAAACGTCAGCTTATAATTTCCAAAGAAGTTTGTTTACCATGGTGGAGCACAATTAAAATTACATCCAAAGTCCGCTAATCCTCATAATTATTTTTTTTAAAGCTCCGCGCCGCGCCTGCGCAGTGAGCAGTTGAGCACAGCGCGTAATTTACGCGATAGTCTTAGGGTTTCGTGCAAAAATGCAGTAATGTAACATGCGGAGGCATATATTTGATTTCCAAGAAAGGGTGTAACCGGCACGGTATGTCTATATGCCTATATACCTGTATACCTGTATGCCTGTGCCATGCCGGCATGCCGTCTTCATAGTATTATAGAGACGTATTCTCGCTACCCGGTGCAATGAAAGTGAATCATGTTAGACATTAATATTATCTTGTAAGTTTCCTTTGGTTTTTAATATTGGTGAGGCTTATTGGTTTTCTGCTCCATGACAAGTCATTATTTTTCTACCGAGGATACGGCCACGGCCGATTGCCGACCGGCCGCGCGGCCTCCATGCGAGTTAAGTTGCGACCCGGTGAAAATGAGCGCTCATTTTCAAATGCGCCATCCTACTTTCCTATTAGAGCGCTCCTTGGAGTTGAGGAGTGTAAGAGAAGATGTTATTCATAAGTGACGACTCCCCGCCAACGAGCTGTATTTAAATAAGCGATAGAAGGGTTGTGCAATATGCGGTGACGGCTCGTGAAATTCGATGTAATCGATGTATCGATGCACCTATATTCAACCTGCACCGAAAAAAAAAGACTGGGAGAATTTACCACATAGCTGATTTTGGAGTCTGCAAACTGCAAAGTATGGTAAATTTTACCATCATATATGGTAAATACAACGTACCTTGTGGTGAAATGTACCAACAGGTTATTTTAATGTACCACGAGGTATACGTCAAATAATGTCCGTTTCCTTGCGCAAATGTCACGCTACGATCATCAAATGCCATTTGAAGCGAATTTTACCATGAGGTTCGGAACTCTTCGGGGGACCGAACGCCGGAGTCAACGAAACGAAACAATTTTTAGTCATTCAGGAGCACTGTTTATTGTTATCCCTCACCGGTTGAGTTTTACTCTTTTTACCTCCCCTCCCCCACTTGTGTGACGGGAACACATTTCGAAGTTCCGGTACTGCATCGGTGCTATCAATTGTATCCGAACAAACAGTTGGCTGTTGGAGTGAAATGTAGATTGCAGAACCTCATGATAAAATTCGGTTTTGGAAGATACTTTTGAAGTTCCAATGTGATCGTCGGAAGAGGGCCTGAAGTTCCTCCTTCGACACACAAACATTCTGCTTTATACACAGCACAAGCTCACGTTTAAGGACAGTTTCGGAAAGTGTAATTTTTCCCCGTTAATCCACAAATTTCATTTGCATGTGCATAAGGCGTAAAGTGTTCCCTCTCTTCCCCCCTCCTCCCCCCTTTCTTTTCTTCGACTCTAAATCACAGCTCGAATGATCAAAACCGACGCGGAGCGTGAAATACATTAATTTGTTCGGCTCGAGTAAGCAATTCATACCGGTAAAACCGGCTCTCTTGAAAACCGAGTTGCCAAAAGCTCTGACTATAGTGACTCGGGCAAATATTCCTCGGATATCAACAGGGAGGTGAGACTCATCGATCAATGTTCAATGTTATTTTCCTCACATTCAATTACCGGACACTCGATATCTCCCCTCACGCGCGCGCCCAGACGCAGACGACCGTGAGGAAGACGCGACCGAAAAGTCAACGGACGCAGTCTGATGAGGCAAAGTGTTTACAGGGTGGAAAAAAAGTTTCTCAACCCTTCTTAATTTTTCCGTGGTTTACCATTCAACATCATGCCCCCGTTTCCAAAAATACGCCCTGAAAAAAAGTAGATAGCAAAAATATAGCAGAAAGACATCAATATGTGAACCAGGTAAGGGATGGTACCAGAGACAATATATAATAGAGACCACGCACTAGCCTTGCGCGCGGTGGCTGACTTTTTTTTCGGAGCTCAACAGAAATTAACATAGGGAGCATGAAGGAGCACCATCTAGCATGGACCATATACGTTGACTGATGCAAGTTCGGTGCTTCGGATTCACTAGGAAAAAATCTCAACGTTATTTCTCATCAGTCAACGTATGGACCATGTTCTCGGTGTTCTGTTGAGACCCCGAAAAAAAAGTTGCTACCGCGCGCAAACATGGGCAAGATAGGCAGTGCGTGGTCTCTATTATATATTGTCTCTGGATGGTACTTTTACCAGAATTTTTATAATGGGTTTACGATAGTTCTAAAAAATGTAGAGGAAATTTTGGTACGAAGACCATATTCTAATAGAGACTCCAGAATTTGCCGGTAAAAGTACTTGTCTCTCCGTGGTTCACATACAGTGGCGTAACAATAGCCCCCGCAGCCCCCGCAATTGCGGGGGGGCGCAAGGCGTCGGTGGGCGCAAAGAGGGAGGAGGAAAAAACGGGGCTAAGGAAAAAAAGGAAAAGAAGGAAAGGAAAAGAAGAGAAGAAGGAAGAAAAGGAGAAAAAAATATAAAGAGAAGTACAAAAAATAGGAAAACAGGGACGAAGATGACGTTCGTAGATTCCGTTTCAGAAGTGTAGGCGCACCTAGACCATAATCTTTGGCGACTTTTCAATTTTCATTTCTTCAAAACTAAACAAAACTTGTTTTCGACTCAGACATTTTAATTTTAAAGTGTTCCTCAGTGAAAAGCTAACGCTGTAGTTCCTTTTCATTCATTTTCATTTTGAAACAAGAGAAATAATGTTGAAAAATTCCAAAGATTATCGGTCAAGGTGCGCCTACACTTCTAAAACCACCTCTAGAGGACGTGAGTACAATGAGTCAACATCGTCTCTCAAGCGACTTAAGCTTAGCGATGCTCAGCATTGAAGCAAGAAGGGCCAAAGAGATGGATTTTGGAGGACTTATTGACGAATTCGCAACAATTAAGGCACGAAAAAAAAATTGAAAGAAAGGGTAGGCGATTTTTTATTTAAAAAAAAAAATAAATAAATAAAATAAAAATGATTCGTGCTTTTCTTTCGTCGGAGCATATGTTCTATATAGTCCCGGGGTCATAGGCCGGTAAGGATTGGAGTGGAGAGGGGTGGGATGGAGAAGGGAGAGAAGATGATTTGGGGGGGGGGGGCGCAGCTCTATTTTTTGCGGGGGGGGCGCATGCATGCCTAGTTACGCCACTGTTCACATACTATCGTTGATGTGCTTCTGATAATATCACTAAAGGATTTAAGACTTGTTTTTATTTGTGCGGGTCATAAATATCGGAATATAGTCTATATGGGGGTACGAGCATGGATTTTTTGCCTATACATGCGATGTAGGTGTCCGCCCCCAAATGAGCACCGAAGTAGGTTTTTTCATACGATTATACTTCAGTCCGCGTCATTCGTAAGACTTTTGACTAGCCAAGGTCGAATTTAGCCTTCGTTCCGATCAAAATATACCTTGGTTTTTTCACAATTTAAACTTTTTCGCGCGAAAAATATTAAAAAGTACAATAACTCAACATAACAGCAGCCACCTGCTGTTGAGTGTTGAGTGCGGTTTTAATTAGGGGAAAATAAAAAGAATAGGCGTGCACGTTACTTTTGCTACGCCCTGTGTTTGTGTGCATCCAATCGCGCGCGTTTAAGTCCCGATAAACAATGTGACTTATCACAATAAGTCCTAAGGAGTGACATAAGACTTCAATAACCATCGCGAATGAGAGGGACAGAAAAAAAAAAGAGTGGAGAGCCCTTGACATTGGACGAGTTTGAAAGAGGAATTTCGAAACTTTACCTCTCGCAGAAATCAGATTGAATCACTAATCACACGGTCTTAAAGTATGTATGTTGCGGTCAACAGTTTGTTTGTTCTTGTTTTATTTTTTCATTGCGATTGGTAGAAACAACGCTCTGGTGGAATTGATTGTTTCTGGTCGTAACTTGCAATATGGCAACGATGCATTTTCCCAGGCAAAAGGGTCGATACAGAAAATTTCCATCGGTCAGTCGGAACCAGAGGGTCCACACGTTCACGGTCCAATCGTTTCCCTCCAATTTTAAACTCATTATACTCTAAAGTATCGATTTTGTGGAGATTCAGTTCAATCCCATGAGGTGGATAGATTATTTTTCATTAGTTCATACACGGAAAAAAAAGATTAGTGAAAATAACCATACGGATACCTGATTTTGGCACCTGCTAGATGTTATGGTAAACTTGAACAGAAGTATGGTACATTTACCGATACTTTGAGTAAATTCGACATGCAATCAGGTAACATCACCTAGTACCTAGTCAAAACATAGCATACTTCTGGTTAACATTACCTTAACATCTAGCAGGTGCCAAAATCAGGTATCCGTATGGTTATTTTCACCGTAGTTTTTTTTCCGTGTACACACTCAGGAAAAAAAACTTGGTTACCATCCGCATAGCTGATTTTGGAGTCTGCTATCAAGTATGGTAAATGCAACGTATACCTTGTGGTGAAATGTATCAACAGGTTCTCTTAATTTACCACAAAGTACGTTTCATTTAACATATGATAGTAAAATTTACCATACTTTATAGCAGACGCCATAATCAGCTATGCAAATGGTAAACTCTACCAGTCTTTTTTCTTTCTTCCGTGTAGGCACACAGTACAGTGTGTAAACACGCACACTGCTCTGTGGGTTGTGATTGTTGCGAATGCAATTTCACATCTGGACAGTCAAATAAACAGACAACTTGTAAATTTCCTCAAATTAGTCCTCATATTTTTCTCATTGTCTGTGCTCTGCTTTAGTTATTTCATTCTATTAAAGAAAAAAATAAAATAAAAACGCAGACAGTGCTACACAGTCATGCTAAAGAATCTTCACGAAAGAAGGAAAAGATACTGCGTTTGCACTTTTTCTCTCACTCTATCTCCGCCTTTCCCTTGACTTTTAACAAATCTTTATTGAAAAATATGCAGTTAATTTCGTGAATTTTAGTTCACATGCGGTTCATGCAAGTCTTCGGACTGAGACTTGAAATATTTTGGAGAAAACGTTGGTTACACCTAAAAAATAATTATTCGAGGGGATTATCATTTGCGCAATAATGTGAGCTATTCAGACAGAAATGCAAGGCGTAATTTCACAATAAGTACTTGCGGATGATTCACAAAAATACAAGACTCACGTTTTTAATGATTTTCGCGAAATTTTACGATGCCGCAGAAGTAATGAAAGGTGAGAACTAAAATTCCCGCCGGGAGTTGCACTGGTGCGGGCAACTGGTGCCGTTGCACCAGCAGAAGAATTTGAAGATTATTTTCTTCTTCTTCTTCGTCTTATTTTTGTCTCTTTTAATTCTTGTAGACCTCGTGTTATTTCATAAAATGTCATGTTGACTGAGGCGTTGGAGTGATTAACCATTTTGCGGATAATCAAGTCATTAGTCAACACAGATCCTGGAGTCAAGTTCTCATAGTTCTAAATTGGAGACCCTAATACGTTCTGGAATCGCCGGTTATACTTTCTCTGCGGTTTTCCCTGAATCCGCTTTTGGTGACACAACGTGCACAATGGATTATCTTTATTTCCACAGTCGGAAACGACTTAACAGCGTCGATTATTTTATGATTCATATAGTGAGGATTGGTCGTTTGTTGCCAACTTTTGTTACAGCGTATGTAAGCTTTGATTTCAAATTATTATATAGAAAATATGCTTGATACTTATTATGATGATGATACAAAAACAACGAGATTAATATGTGCCCGACTAAAGTTAGCCTGACATTCCAAAATCCATTTTACAAAGTTTCCCTTTCCTTTTCAGCACTAAGTCACAATTCTCAAGCGACCAAGTCTGAAACCACAAAGCGAACCATATTGTACCGGACTGTAGTTATGGTTCTGTCGAAGTCCAGTATAACTCGAACGAATAACATTGAGCCCCCCCCACGGGGGGATCCCGATGCTTTCAAGAGAGTCAAGAGTCCTGAACTCATGAGAAATGTTCATTGCCCGAGCGAAATAAAGTTCAACACCTTAATTAATTAAAGTCAGGGGAAGTTTTTCCTCTCTAATCAGTAATGACTGATCAGCAATCAGGAATGAGCAATCAGTAATGGTATGCAAACTGCTCTCCACGAGAGCGACAGACCTCGCGAGGAGTATCAAGGCAATAGGGAGGGGAGAGGGGGAATTTCGGTGAAGAGGGACAAAATATTTATCAGATCGTTTTAATTAACTGCACCTCGGCTAGGTTGCCAGATTTTCACAAAACAAGATTTCGCACAGTTTAAACACCGTAGTTATATTTGATTATTTCGGTTAGATTTGGTGACTGCGGAGCGGGGCCTTTTTTTCAGTAAGGGCCAATGAGCATTTAGCGAAGACACAAAACCAGGGATGGAAGATCAAGACGTTCTTTTTCTACTTCTCCTTCTTCTTAGTCACTCTATTCTTATTTTTTTTTTCTTTTTTTAGTCAAGGTTTGTTTCCCGATGTAACACGAACACGAGCGGGAACGAACGAACTTCTGCCATCGTTGGCACACGATTAGAAAACGTGATAGATGCTAAAAAGAACTGGACGAACGAATAAACTGCGGTGGTGCCAGGTCTCGGACCCCTAGAGAAAAGTTTTCCAGAAAATGACTATAATTCTGATGGAAAGTTCCGAAAAGTAGTGATGGCCTTCTTGAAGAGAATTCTGGTTTTTTCATCCAGAACTCTGGCATTTATGACCAGAGATTCTGGCATTTTTTATCATATCATTCTGGTAGTTTTAACTGGAATTCCGGCAAGAAAAGTTGCATTCTTATTCATTTAATTGAACAATCTCAGACTCTCATCTTCTCTCTCAATGATATTAATTTATTTTCTTTAAATTGCTATTAAATTTCTTAGTAATCAACAATTAAGGGCAAAGCAGTTATACATTTTTTGGCTGTTCATTCTAAATAAATGTTTCATTCTGTTTAAATGTTTCAATATGCTCTCTTCTTAAATACAATTAATTTTTCAAATTGCATTACTCGATCATTCAAATTGAAATTTTAAATGTGAATTTAAAGTCATATTTAAAGCCTCTCGCGAAATCTACACATTTTTATTGATATTAGATTCCCTTTAAATTTTTAAATTGCTCTTATAAGTGTCATACTCATAATAATTGACAACTGAGGGCGAAAGAATTAGAAATTTATTTGCTGCTCATTTAATTTTAAATGTTTCAATATGCCCTCTTCTTAAATACAATTAATTTTTCAGATTGCATAACTCGATGATCGATTATCAAATTTTAAATTTAAAATATTGGTTTATATAAGGCTTCTTTTTCAAAAATGCAATTGATTTTTCGATCTTCGAATTTTAAATTTACCAATTCAAAGTCTTCTTAAAAGTTTTACTCGCGGGATCTATACCACTCCGTTCTTTACGGGGGTACCAGTACCCGGTGCCTTTTGGCAACAGTCTAGAGGACGATGCCGAACTATCGCGAGTCGCGGGTTGTGGGGATACGGATTCCGGACCTAAATCTAAAACGTGGAGCGATACCGATGCGATAGGATGCGGCCAGGCCAATCTGATTGCGATCTTGAATAAAGGAACAGTTTCGGCTCTGGTCGCAAGTCTTGCAGGTCCTCATTCGGTCCTTCTCCGGTCCGTCCGGCCAGGATTAACAACTAAAAAACATGGCTCCATGTTTTTCTCATATTCCGGAATTTACCTACCGCATATTGCTCGAATCTCGTCTCGCGTCGACCGCACAGTGGTTTCAGCGTGCTATAAACCACAATCAAACAGTGTCCAGAGTCTGCCCTGGCAAAAATGGACCATACACACTGAAAAAAGTGGGTTGTGTTGTAGGCACGAATTTGGGTTCACCAGCCACAATTTGGATCAGTTTTTTTGCATAGGATACAATCAGATTGTGTCAACGACAAACTCTGATTGTGTCTCATGCAAAAAACTGATCCAAATTGTGGCCGGTGAACCCAAATTCGTGCCTACAACACAACCCACTTTTTTCCGTGAAGATCCATAAGGTCCATAACCAGAGGGGCAGTTGCAAGGGTCTGAAACTTTGTTTTCTTTTTTTTTTTTTGGTTTTTTTTTGTTTTTGTTTTTGTTTTTTTTTCTTACAAAGAAAATGATAGTCCTTCATGAGCTGAGAAACTATATGGAGCCTTTTCTTTTTTCCGAAGTTTCCCCGTTTGGAGATACACATGTGTGAAGTTGCAAGAAATCGCACGTGCGTATAGTGATGTCACTTCCCAAAATTCCCTGTTAAAACAATGTATTTACGGCCGAAATCTCTTGAATTTTTGAGTAAATGCTCGTCATTTTCAAGCATTTTCAAGTGACTTCACTCAAGAATCGGCCCTCTTTATCAGTGGCGTAAGTTTCAGTAAGCAAGGCAAGCACTACCTACCCTAATATTTTCTGAATTACTCAAAATTACGTTACAAACCGACTGATTTTCAATAAATTCTCTGTCATCGTTCGACTGATTGTGATTTCAGCGCTTACGAAGTAGAACAGACATGTTTTTTACTCCCTAAGAATAGTCTCTGAATACTCATTCTTGCAACGAGTATTGCCTGACCTATTTTTATATTCACCCCCACTGTACTGTTATCGCCGTAGTGAAAGTTTACATTCTACACGAAAAAAAAGACTAGTGGAATTTACCATCTCATAGCTGATTTTGGAGTGTCTGCTATCAAGTATGGTAAATTTTAACATCATATGATGAATGCACTGTACCTTGCGGTAAATGAAGATAACCTGTTGGTACCTTTCACTGTAAGATATACATCCCTGGTAAAAATGACGACTATACGACTATTCCAAAAACGACTATAAACATAGTTGCCGACTATAATCTATAGTTGGCCAACTATAATCCATAGTTGGCCAACTATGTTTATAGTCGTTTTTGGAACGGTTATAGTCGTCATTTTTACCAGGGATTGCATTTACCATATAATGGTAACATTTACCATACTTCATAGCAGACTCCACAATCAGCTATATGCAGATGGTAAATTCTACCATTCTTTTCTGTCCGTATAGCCAATCAGCATTTGAGTCAAAGAGCATCAAAGTGCATTGGAATCAGTGGACTTTGAGCATGGTTCGGCGAAACTTAGCGCTTTGCGCCACTGTGCACTGTAAGTACAGTCGATAAACCGAGCCCGGATGACTTGTGCCGGAGCATTTAGTAACATTACATACACATCCTTCCTCGCGATACATTTACCATTATAAACCCTAGCCTCCTGTGCATTACTGCATTTACTACATAATACGGGTAACATAACCTAAGCGCACGCTCCCTCTTACTCCTCGTCCATCGTTTCCATCGTCCATCCGATATGCGGATTGTAAGTTGAGGTTCGCTAGCCTCTCTCTCTCTCTAATGGCTCATCGATCACCGGTTCGTTGCCTTTCGGAACGTTGAACGTTGCGCCGCGTCCGTCGGTTCGCGACTCGCGACTCGCGGCTCGCTTGTTGTCCGGGGGCATTGTATCATCGGAATGGCCATCGGTGCATCGCGAGCGATGCATCATGGGGCCGAAGTGCAAAGGAGCAATCGAGAGTCCCGCAAAAAGTTTGATCCATCACACATCGTTTTCCGCTTTGTTAGCAATTATGACTGCACAAAATTAAACCGATAACTATCACAGCTTATTATGTTGCTGTTTAAAATTCCGGCACCGAATCGATTTATGACAAAACCGCAGCTCGAAAGGATCCTAATGACTGTCCATTGGTGGATGCCAAAATACGCGTAATGGGCTTTTCTCTCTCTTCGCCCATTTAAACGCGAGAGATAGAATGAGATGGCGATATGGGCAATGGCACTTGATGGTCCCTTTGCTATCCTTATCTTACGGAATTCCGATTCATATGACCGGAAATTTTTCTCAAAGTATAGCAATTTGTTAGATCTGAAAATTGTTCGCAGAAGTTTAAAAAAAAAACAAAAAACAAAAAAAAAACAAAATCCTCAAAGCTTTGCAATAAAAAAGAAGTCAAAACAAGATAAGTCAAAGAATTTTGTTGGAATTTCCTTTCCTGAGAAATTATAAGAAAATTGTGGGAGTCCTTCCGAAGAACATTCAAAAATAGCCATAAAAAGAATCAAAATAGCTAGTTTAGCATTTAAATTGGAATTCTTCTGTGTTGTTTTTCATCGCATAAAAAAAAAAAAAAATAATGAATCGATAATAATGACTCATCCACTCTACTCAGCTTTAAGCGGATGATTTCACACAGACTAGGTGAAACAGTGACGATAGTTCGGAATTCTTACGGATAATGGTCGTGAATTTCCGTTGTCAGCTCTGGCTGTTTGAGACAAAGTCTTGCTGAAATATCCGAACATTAACTCATTAACAACCCGGCAGATTTTCATGCACCTTGAAGACAGAGAGAGAGTGAGGGGGGGGGGGGGGGGAGCATTCCAGACCAATAGAAGAGGGAGGAGTGGTACAGGTATATATCTATAGTGAGGTGGGCGGTATGAGAAGGACTGAGTGGATGAGCTAACGATGATCAGCTTTTAGCCTGGTTGCCATGTGTTTTACAATCAGCAAACACAGAGGAAAACAACAAATCGCAGTGTTAGAGGTGACAAAACCTTTTTGGTAGAAACATGACCCAATAAAAGACTTGAGAAGAGCTAACTAAGGGTTTGGTACGCCTAACTTAAAGAGATTTTGTTGGGAGAACCAAAGATGTGGTCGCGGCTCAACTAAAAACTTTTGCTAGGTAAATTGTTTGTTTTGTTTTTGTTTTTTGTTTTTTTTTTTTTTGCCAAAGGGTTTGTCAGCGCTACGATGTGTATTTTTTTCTATTTCTATTTACTCTGTGCTAATGCGGTGCTAGAAAAGAAATTTCAATAAAATATAAATTTTGAATTGCTTTTTTAAAATAAATTTAGACTGAAACTATGCAGCCGGCTGTATGAATCAAAAGGCTCAATATAAATTCGTGTAACAATTTTGTTTTTGGTAATCACCATCATCAGTAGTGCACTGAGAGTTTCTTCATCTCTCTCTTTTCTCCATTAAAAAACGTATGTTAGACAAGGATGGACAACGGGATAAAACCCCCTCTTTCTGTCCTTTTCCTACTTATACATTCAAATGGGAAATGAGAGGGATGGAAGAGATCCTGATTGCGCCAGTGATCATCATTATTATATCAAAAGGATAATAGTAAGGTTATAGAACCTATAGAACAGTCCAAAAACACCTGACGTGACAAGGGAATGAACGATTGATTTGAATGATTCTCTTTTAAAAAAAAAAAAGTTTCCATTTTTCCGTTTGTTCCTTTCACAACTTAGTATTCCATTTGTTGTACATTTGGCTGCTTATTTTCTTTTATTTAAATGTATGTTTTTACTAATAGTAATTTTGTACTTTTTTGCACTTATGAAAACCATTATAAGAAAGAAATGTCTGCCTGTAGGATTTAAAGTGAATTCATACAAATATTAAAACGTTCTTCAAATAATTTTTGAATAAATAAAACGCCGTACTTTGATTAGATTCACAGATATTTTGGCTTCAGCTCAACTTTTAAAAAAGTATGCTTTAATTGAGCCAAACGATCAGTTTGACCTACATTACACAATTTTTGATGCTGTTTTATTTGTATCTTAACTTATTTATTGGAATAACTTTTTGGCATATTCTTGACTTTTTTTTTTTTACTTATTCCTTAAATTAAAGTTGTTAAGTTTTTATAGTCTTTGGCAACAATGCAGAATAAAAGCACTGGCCGCGCGCGGTCTTGAGCTGAGCAGATCTAATTAGGAGGAAAATATTTTCGTTGTGACAAAGGGGAGCTGTGAGCACAGACACGAGGCAAAAGGCGCAAGAAAGTGTATAAGAAGAACGGAGGAGAATGATAGGTGGAGAGGGAGGGAGGGGGAGGAGAGAGGGAGAGAGGGAGAGAGGGAAAGAGAGGGGCAGGGGGGTTTAGTAATCCGGTTATCTCAGATTCGAAGTAGTTCGGTTTTAATTTTGTTTTGTTTTTCTATTAAATTTGTCTAATCGTGGCGGGGCATATTCTTAAACACACATACACTCTTTTTATATAAACTCCTTAGCAGCAGCAGCAAAGCAGAAAACAGCAGAAGCAATGGCTGAATAAAAAATTCATTGGCGGATCCAGGAATCTATGTCTTTCTCTCTCTCCTCTCATTAGAAACATGTGTGTTAGAATAGGATAGATTAGGAGCAGTCACGTGATTTTTGCCCCCTCTTATATCCTTTTCTAGCACAGGCATTCTTACGGGATAAGAGAGAGAAGGACAATTCCTTGGATCCGCTGGTGGAATAAAATATTTGTATTTTTAATTGTGTCTGTGGTTCGAGCTTCGAGCTAAGGCAGGCTATAAATTGAAAACCGTCTCTCGTCTCTCTCTCTCTCTTCCACTCTCTCGATCTTTCTCTCTCACTCTCACTCTCTTTCTCTCTCCCTCTCTCCCTCTCTCTCTCTCTCTCTCTCTCTCTCTCTCTCTCTCTCTCTCTCTCTCTCTCTCTCTCTCTCTCTCTCTCTCTCTCTCTCTCTCTCTCTCTCTCTCTCTCTCTCTCTCTCTCTTCGTCCATCCGTCTTTCCGTCCATCCGTCTGTCGTAGTCTTCATTCCTCATTCTTCCAGGTAAACACTCCATCCCCGCCGTCCGCAGTCCAAGCAAGCCCTCAACATCCAGATACAGATATACAGGCAAAGGTGGGCTAATTAAATAAAAAACAAATCACGGATATCTTCCGAACCGTATGTATGGGTATCAGCGGCTCGGCGCACAGAGGAACGAGTCAATGGGAGGGGTCGGAAATGGCATATATGACTAAAAATACAGATTCGGATATTTTTACAGTAAAAAACAAACTATGATGAAGAGATTCTTGCAGAAAATGATACTATGAAACCAATGGAAACAGATTTTAAACTTCCAAGTTGCGTATTAACACAGATATACGCACTTAAAGGCGACACCCCGTGTCCGATTTTTCCCACTGACTCGCTACACTGTGCGGCGGGGCAGAGACTTCTATCTCTCCGTTTTTTTCATTTGAACGTATGCGTGGAAAAAGGATGGAAGGAAGAGGTTTTTCACCCTCGTCTATCCTTGTTTAAAAAGTGTGTTTTAATGCAGATAGGAGCGAGAGAGAATATCTCATTGCGCTACACTATATAGGTTTGTATAAGACTTATACACCACCATGGCTTCTGAAGTCCTCATTCTGAAAGTTGTTTGTGACCTCTCTCTTTCTCTCTCTGTTTCTATTTGTCCAGTCGAAATGGAGAATTCTGCGAGAAAGCAGTAAGAGCCGATTCAAAAAGTCAAAAATTCACATCTCACCGGAAGCATTGCTCAAAGTTTAGATTGATGATCACCCGGTCTATGTAAAGTATGTATGCATGTGAAAATAAAAGAAAATGAAGTAAAATAATATGTTGTTCCAATGAGAGAATTCGTACATTGACCCCATAGAACCATCGAAATTATTGATTTTACTCCTTTGTGGGTATCAGTTCAACTGAAAACCCCATTCCGTTCTGTTCGAGGTTTATTGTTTTTTTTTTTTTTTTTTTTTTTTAATGTAAAATCAGGGACCGACAAAATGACAGATAAGTCCTGTAAGTATCAGCTACCCGTAATACTTCGGGCGGCCTTTTGACCTACCTAAGCTAAAAGCTAAAGATTCGTTTGACATTCTTTTCGTCCTTGATATGTTCAAACCTCCATATACTTTCCTAACCAAGCGTTTAAGTCTCTCATCATTTCATTGTCAGTGCACCGCGCATAGTTCTTTACGGATAGAATCAATTGTCTAAAGTTTAAAACTGAGTGTCTGCCTACCGATTGAAAGAGAGAGCCATCGGCCGGTTCAATTTCTCAGTTACTGAAAACTGATTTGAGACCGCACGTACGGACGATAACTGAAAAACTCACGCTAGCGCGTCTCCCCTGCATCAGTCTCGTTCCGTCTCTCCTGTTTGTTAGGAGTTGCCGCGGATCCAAATCATTTTCTGTCTGGTTTCTGTTGCCCTCTAATATTGGTTGTTAATTGTGAGGTGTACTATTTTAGATTCTCTCCTTCAAGCTCACTGCACAATAGACTGGGTGTCTTCGGTGACTTAGCAGAAATATCACCAGAGGAGGTTTTTTATTAATCGTTCCTACCTCACACAGAAAAAATTATTTTTAAATATAGACCGAAAAGAAAATTATTTTAGAATAATAATAGGTTCATTATTTCTTATAACTCTCCCTGTTGAAAAGAAATTCCCTTTGAAATTACCAGAATTCGAGTTAATCCAATTGAGTGGTCTGATAATTCATCGGAAGAAAGAATCGTTGAATCAGTAAAAATTCTGGTTATTCTAAAAGTAATTCCTTTTTAGTCCATACTCAATAGTACGTTCTCAATTTAAAAGAGAACTTTTTCTCCGCGTTTTTCGATGCTACGGAAAAAATTCTACTCCAAATCACCGGAAATCGTGTCTGTGAAAAAGTTTGTCATTTTAAGTACTACGGAAAACCATTAGCCTTGCGATTTCATGAATAACTTCTGGTGTTTTCATGTAGAATTATGAGATTGGACAAGTGTTAGCCTTTCTTACCGTAATTCCAGTTCAGAGATAACACAATCTCTTTGCGGGGATTATTCAATTATTCGCACTGCCGTTATGGTCACGAATTTTTTCTCAGTGTGCTGCTGGTATATTATCACATATAATTTTTTCAAAAAACACCTCAGATTTTTGATTTTTGTCATCAATGTTGGTTTTTTTTTTTTTTTTTCAACCGCATCAGATTAATTAACCGAGAATCTATACCAAGGCCGTAGTTAGGAATTTGTCTTTCTCTCTTTCCGTCCATTTGAACGTATGTGTTAAAAAAGGATGGAGATTGGGGCTATCACGTGACTTCAGCCCCTATTTCTGTCCTTTTTTAACGCAAGCAGTCAAATGGGCAAAGAGAGAGAAAGAAAACTTCCTGGCTTACGACTATGCTCTTTGCTCAAACCCAAAGTCACCCTTTTGAGCTGAGAATCGAGCAAAGAGGATCACAAGATGTTCCAATTAAGACTCTTTTATTGAGCATTACGATTTTCCTATTTTCCTCGCATTCCTCAATACCCAAGATGCATTGCGTCGCCACGAAGGGGCCGCCGCGGCGTCCACGCTACAATTATTATCTATCATCTTTAATTTACCCGCGCTCACGGAGGCTCGCGTCGATCTACCTTTAACACTTCGTTATGATGCGCAACGGGGGAGAGGGGGGAGGGGGGAGGGGGGAGAGGAGGCCAGGAGGAGAGGCCAATAGTGATGCCGCCCTGAAGTACGAGATTCGATTTGCTTCGAAAGAATCGAGAGTTCGATCCACTCTCCCCGCCTCTTCCAATTTCTTTTTTTCATCTCCGTCATACAAAATATTTCTTCTTTTTCTTTCTTTTTCTCTTCATTTCGCCCCCCCCCCCCCTCCTTCACTTATATAATACATTCTTTTTAACCCAAAACTAAAAGTTTCGTCACAGTTTAAAAGCCAATGATTCTACTTCACGGATGTGTTCCTAATAAGAGACATAAGATTCTTTCGATTCCACTGTCGTTTATAAACAGTGTTGCCGATTATTTGGCGGGTAATTCAAAAATTTAACATTGAGTCGAAAAGGAAAATGCGCAGAACGATACGATAATACGTAACATGGCAGCCATGTTCAAAAAATGGAGGCCCGGGGTTATCAGCTCAACCAACATTATTTTTCATTGTTTTATTTTTTTCTTTTTTGAAGGAAAATCTTTGGCTACGTCAGTAAAGAGAGCTGAGGTTGAAAAAAAAAACGATTGAGCATCGAAAGTTTCAAAATGACTCAAAAACTCAATAAATAAATGCGTTTAAATAAAATTCCAAAATGGATGTCATAAGAGCTATTTAGTCATGATGGGGAACTCACATCTAATAGCAAATTTCTATGCTTGCGAAAAGTGAATCATCATAGAGAAAGCTGCAGTGGATGGGACTCGGTCATTATCAGTAGCGTCGCTTGCCATCTGGCAACAATGCAAGTGCTCCATTTAAACTCATTAATTATATCGAATTTTCCTTGTGCACTGTGCACCCCCTGAATTCGATCTTTTACATGAGTTTAAATGGATAGAATACATTGTTGCCAAATTGCACGCGACGCCACTGGTCATATCTTGGAACATATCTTGGAACATCTTGGAAATTTCTTGAAACGCGCATTTATTGAGAGAGTAAGTTAATTCTTCCTGCGTATAAACTAGAGCTATAAAGGCGTAGAATCCATGATCACTAAATAGTTTGTAATTATTAACTAACAAAATTTTGAGGAGCCATTAAGACAAAGACCGTAGCAAAAATGGATGTCTGGCCTCTCCAAATAAACCTAAAAAAATTTGATACCTAGAGAGTCCTGTAGTAGAATCTCTAAATGATCGATACTTTTGCACGGTTTCAAATGGAATGAATATGATACGTTATAACTGTTCACGATCCGCCACTTATTAATGTCATCTGCATTTAATCCTATGCAAAAGAGCCGGTCCTCGTGCAGGGCGTTCAATTGGGCCTCAAAAAATCGATACTTTAACTAACATAAAATCAAATGGGGAAAAAAATGAAAATCGATAAATCTCAGGTGCTCTGGATTAAGGTAAACACAATTTGGCAACGTCAAAATATAATAATTATATGAAAAATGAGGAAAAAAACAGGACGACAAAGGGGTTGAGAGTAACCCCAATTTAAGGACCCCCACTTTTATAGGGTCTTGTGATACGAAGTCACCATAACGATTCATTTTGGACGTGATTATGATGTCTTATTATACGTAGAGGAAACAGTGCCGAGTGTCAATCCCTCGGATCGCTCCGAATGAAGTTATACTCGATTAGGATTAAAACTGTAACAAAGGTGTAAAATAATGGAGAAAAAGGGTTTTAATTCTCGCTCCCTCTCTCTATCTCGCCCTCGATTATCTGTGCCGATTTCTCCTTTTGTATTATTGTGAGGCTTGATTTGTGACGCACCTCAGGGGCGTCCAGACATTCACACCCCCGTGAATTCGAGTCGCTTCCCCTCTTCAGATACGCTTTGATGCGCTTATTAATGAGGACAGCTTATACCTATCAGTTCCACTGACACGCAATCGAACTTGAAGATAAAAACACACACGCACTCTGATTTCTTCTCTCGACCGATGCAACTGGGGCGTTTATTACGAAAGAGAAGGAGAGAGGGAGAGAGAGAGATAGAGAATGAGCAATTGGTGCTTGAAAATTAGGGAGCGAGCGCAAGTGCATTTCTCAATGGTCAACAGTGGGCATGCAGCTGATTTACATGCACATGTAATCGAAACAAATACGCCATGAATATCACAACGGGGGAGTCCGATACAGTCTATAATCATACCCGGTTGCTCTATTTAAGCTCTATCAGGTCAGTGTTTGTCTTGGTGTATGTAAACTTATGCTTATAGCCTGCTTATCCATGGCAGTTATTAAGTTTTTGGTTAGATAGCTTTTTGAAGATCAACCAAAATTGGAAGAGTATACATCAGTAATGAAATTGTTGGTTTTAGTTACTATACTAAAAAGAAATAAAAAAGTTGAAATTCGTATTTAGCGAGGATAAATTACAATTTTGCATTTCACTCTTTATAATAGATAGCAGATAGCTATCTATCTATTATGGATAGCTGCTCCAGATAGCAATACTAAAAAAAGCAACCTCGTATGTTTAATGAAGATATTGGGAAGTCCTCATTGTGACTCGCTCATTCGACCATAATCTTTGAATTTAAAAAAACGCATTCATTGATTTTTTTAGTGGATTTTGTGACTTTCGGCCAAGAAAATGAACGTTCAACGTCCTCGGGATGTCCTATGGACATTCGAAGGAAATTTTGAAAAAGTCTTGAATTGATCTGTAAAGCTTCACTTTGACATTAAAAAGGTGATCAGAGAAGAAACAAAAATTAACATCCAAATCACACTTTTTTGCCGGGTTTTCGATGCTTTCAATGAGATTCTTACGCGATTTTACACCAAAATAAACCCTCTCTATAACCGTAACTATAAAGCTTGCAACAGACTCATTGTAGGCTCTTTACTAAAAAGCAGCCAAAGGCGGATCCAGAAATCTGGCAACTGTGTATAATTCCCATTTGAATACATGAGAAACAATCGATTAGTAAGAGGGCCATGGTACCCTTCAGAATCGATTGTTTCTCATGCTTTTAAAAGGGAGGAATTCGTGGTTGTCAAATCGCTGGATCCGTCCGCCTATGAAAGCAGTCTCTTCCTCCGTTAACAAAGTTTCAGCACTGCTTTTACTAATCTCCTCACCACATTGTCTACTTGAAGAAGAAAAACTGACTTTCTGCGCCTCCCCCCCCTTTTCATCTCAAATCTCAACGCCCAAGATGGAGTTTAACGGATTAGATTTTACCTCAACCCGGTGATGAGAATTGGCGCTAGATTTGCTTTTGAAGCTATCACCATCGAAGCCGGAGCGGAGCGAGCAACCGCTGAGTTGGCGAGTATAGGGCGCACTGCAAAGAGAGGGAGGAGGGAGGGACAGGGATCGGGGACCCCTTGCGTCCCCTCTCGCCGCAGTCCTATACCCTGATCCTCCGTGATGGTTGCTTTACGGTCTTCATTAGCGGCGGGACTTAATGTCCACGACAGCCTGGCAACAGATGCAATTACCCGCTTATATTTACGTTGATGCTGATAATAACAGTTAGTTGATGATGGGCCGATGCACAACTCCACATTGAACATTGCAAGCTCTGCCTCTGCGCGCGCACTTCTTCACACTGCGCAGTGCGCAGGCGCAGGTGAGTGACTGCCGCGCGGCTCGCGAATGCGCCATGTCTGTCCGTCCGGCCGTCCGCGCGTCCCTCCGTCCGAGAGTTGTGATGCGTTCTTAAAGTAACGTTGCCATGGCAACTCTCCTTTTATGCACGTTATTTCTTTGTTTACTTTTCTTTAGATCCTTTTTTTTTTTTTGGTTAAACAGAGACCATGTATGTAGAGAGTTAGGACAAGACTGTAGTCAACCTTTGATTGGTCATGAGTTTTAGGCTCTACGGGCGCCGCCATTTGGGTGTGCTTTTGCGCATTCACGGAGAAAAAAAATTCTTCTTGAAATTACGGAACGTAGGAAGAAATTGGGGTAAAAGAAATTCCCTTTAAAATAATAAGAATTGTTATTGATTCAACCAGGACTATCATTGGTCCAATTGAACGATCTGATGATTCAGAAGAATTGCAAGAAAGAATCGTTGGATCAATAAGAATTCTGGTTGAGCCAATAAGAATTCTTATAATATTTTAAAGGGAATTTCTTTTTACCCCAATTTCTTCCTACGTTCCATAATTTCAATCAGAAATTTTTCTCCGTGTTTTGTTTAACAAACGAAGGGGTCCAACGGTATTGTACACGGAAAAAAAGGAATGACTGTGGCAACATAAAGTTATGTTGCGGCGTTCAAACCGTCGGATGACTATGCATTCACCGGCCAGGTTTGAGCACCGCAACATAACTAGTTAGGTGAGGGATTCACAGAGCCAGAGTGAATGGGGTAGCAGAGCTGTAGGGTTGCTGGTGTACTACCGGTTGCACTACCCGAACACAACCTTATGTCCCCGCTACATAACTTTTCTCGCCAGGCGCCTGGCTCTGTAGCACCGAAATATTCACGGGATGGACCTCGGCGGCGTTGTCACATCTAAAAGTATTCACGGAAACCCTGTAAATAATCGTTACGCTCGGCTTGCGGGGGAAATTCACAAACCACTGACGCGAATCATGTTATTCTGCCTTTACATCCCATCTCTGAATTGATTTAACCCATTGCCTCACCATTTTTTTTATTTTACTATACTTATTTATTTCTTATTTTCTCTTTTCGTTGAGTATTTTTATCAAGTCATTCACGATAAAATAGCAGCGCGTTTTCGGTGCGGCGTGATATCACGTCAAAGTAAGGCAATGGGTCAAGAGCAATACGACACCAACAATGAAAGAGGACGAAACGACGGGCGACAAACAAGTACATCAATGGTTACTTAGTAATTACAACTGTGGCCTCACTACTTATACTGCTTTTGATTTTAAGCAGAAAAAGGTTCGGATAAATTATCGAAGAGTCGGAAATTTTATGCATCTTGTACATGCATTAGTCTGAAACTCAAATGTTGCAGCCTCGGACTAGTGATCATTTATATTGCTAAGAAATTGATTTCAATCTGAAATCCACACTTTTTTATTACTCACTCAAATTAATCTAATAATCGCCCGAAAGATTCCACATGGAGAGTTCAGTGGCAAATCTAGAAATATTTGGGTGGGGAGGGGGGGAAGGCTTGAACCTACTTTTTCAACGAATTTCCCAAAATTCTTGCAAAATTCCCTCAGAAGAGAAAGTATGTTTTTGGCTCAAGGGAGACAAGTCCCTGTAGCCTCTCTTGGATCCGCCACTGCTGGAATAAAGAAATCAGTGGGTTTCCGGTCATTTTTCCATAATGAGTCGAAAATTTCCAACAAAAAAGAAAAGTAAGCTCTCCCCCCTCCCCCTCCCCCATGGAAGAGTGTGTAACAAGGCGGTTACCCCCTCCTCTCCCCCCTCCCCCTCCCCCATGTAAGAGTGTGTAACAAGGCGGTTACCCCCTCCTCTCCCCCCTCCATCCCTATGAACCTCCAAAATTAGAGAGAACAATAAGACTGCTTAAAAGTATACAAAATGGGCAAATTAGAGCTTATGATATCCCCCCACCCTAACATTTTTACTTGGCACATCATTGCTGACAGGAAATTGTTTTCAAAGCATGCAGAACCTTCTCATGCACAAAAAAAGCTATCACAATAAAATTGTGGAGGCTGCAAAACTTGTGGCCTCTTCAAAAGGGAGACACTTTTTTTTCTTCTTCCTTCAAGGACAAATTTAATTTCAACTTTGAAACATAACATGTTGGTCAAGGCAATTATTTTTGAAGGGTGAGAAAAATAAGTATCAAAAGAAAAATCAATCATGAAATTAGACAAAAAATACTTAAAAATCAAAATTATTCAGTGTTTTGAGACCTCGGTTGATTTTTTTTTTTTTTTTTTTTTTTTTTTTTAATAATTTTTAAAAAGCTGCTATTTTAGATTGATAGTGCCACATTTGTTGGCATTCTTTACAATGAGAGCTGAGATACCATCTTGGTTAGTTGAAGGAGGAATGAATAGATTATTTTTTGAGTCCTAAGAGCGCTGTATTCAACGCGCGATGAAAGAGAAGGGCAATTGTTCACAGCATGCTAACATAGAGGGATAATTCACCCGGAAGCCTAGATACCAACTGAGGGCTGATCAGTAATGTCATTTCGATGATCATACATGAGATTTTATTCTTTGGAAGGAAAACGAATAGAGATTCCCTGAACCCCCACAGCATTTGGTTAGAACACCCACAAATTGGGCCCAGAACTTTTGGTTAGAAAATACAACATTGAATTAATTAAAACTGTGGTGTCTGAAACATTAGTAAAACAGTAACTTCACTGACAAAGGCATAACTTTGCAAGGGTTCCTTGTTACTTTTGAAATTGATTTATTTCTACATTCAAGATTTTGAACTGCACTTTTCACTCAAAGTGATCATCTCCTATTGAGATCTTCAAAATTAGTTGGACAAGATGTTCCTGAGACACTTTCTCTAAGTGCCTCATGGTTAAAAATGCAGACTTCTAGTCAAGTGAACTGATTTAGAGAAAATTTGAGATCATTCTGCATGAGTGACTGGTGATTAACTTCAACTGAAATGACTTCTAATAACATTTAACTTTCATAGCTCAACATTCTACGCGTCGGATGACAAATCTCAGATACAGTCAGATAATTAATTAGAGGATCAATTCAGAGTAACCTGAAATATTTTCCAATCAAATTCAAAATTATTAGTTGTAATATGTCCTAACCTGTTCGAATTTGAGTTCCACACTTGAAGAGGCAAAATTGACCCAAATCTTTTCTTTCAATCAAAATTAGTTTTTTGCTCTCAGAAATTACTTTGTATGGGTAAAAGTTTCAGGTAAGAACTGGAAACCATTGAAATATCATTCTAAGCAAGATAAAAAGAAGCATTTTACTCTCAATGAGAGAAACATGGACCATTTTCTCCTTGTGAGACTTTTGCCATCAAAGCGAGAGGTTATTTCAGATGATTTTTCCGAAAGAAAGTTGTCAGGCGATGCGCATTAAAATAATTACCGTTGGTAGAGACATTACTTTTGGTGCGTAGAAGGTGCAAAGCTGTTCCTTATACTTATTCTTTATGAACTGTCATTAGAAAACTCATCTACTATGACCTCAAATTAGTGAAAGGTCTTTACAATTTAGCTGGGATATAAACCACATTTGACAAACTTGGAATTTCTGTGCATCGGAATCAATATTTGTATTAATTTGAAGTGTTTCAATGCTAATCATACAACAACTGTTATGTGTTAACTGATTTAAACCAACATCTCTGTTTGATATCGCTTAGATTTGCTGAAAAGTATTTAGATTTGAATGCATTGTGAAAAAAGTCAAAAATGTGTGCATCATGATTCATGCAACGCAGCAATAAAACAATGCACCAGACTCAATGATTTCCAGACTTTTTGAAAGGATTGACTGGAATAACCCTCTGATATTACATTTTAGATTCATTTGCAGCAGGATACAACAGAATAAGTAAATGAAAAGGCAACTTACATGTTGATGGGGTAGTTTCCAAAGATCAAATACACTAACGCTTAAATCTTTTATTAACGCACAAGAGGTTAACCTCATCTTTTATTTTGTTTACAACCACAAACTTTTAACATTCACAATATCAAGAGGCGGTTTAAGGTGGTGAAAGATTCTTACAAATTTGGCTGCGCAGAATGGAATTGAATCGTATGGAGATGAGAATCTACTTCCAAGATAATGTTGCATGAAAACTCCAGCTATGTAACCTTTTGAGAAAGAAATATGAGAGGAATATTCTCTCATAAGGTAATTGCGTTTAACCTCAAAATATACCTGATGCTTCCCATGGAAACTCATACTTGAGCACATTTCGAATAATTAATTGAGGCAAACTGCAGAAATTGTAGTCACACTAGTTTTTAAACCATTATTCACATTGTACCAAGATAATTGACCATGATTAAAAGTCCACAAATTTAAGGGCTAGAAGTTTCCACCATATAAGAAGAGAAGGAACGAAAATCTCAAACAGAGAGGGATCACAGTGAGCACATGTAAACAAATAAACAGCTGAGTGAGATATAGATATGTCCTTGACGATGCACCACGACTCTCCTCACAGATGTAAACAAATAACCAATTTCAACTACACTTATGCAAATGCATTTTATCACTTAAACTAATTAATTATAGCTATTTTGGAGGACAGAACGCGATTTCGAGTTTCATTTTGACGCCATTTTTGTTGTAACTAGAGTTAATACACGACTCAACAAAATGAGTGTTGTTCTAGTCGTATCAAAGATTGACTCCCAAAGCAGAACGGTTCGACTCCTCCAACATAGCCGGGCGATTCCGGGGCCTCGCATCCACGGTTATGTTCAGAAGCAGGTAACTTTATGCGCTGGAGTTCAAACCCTCGCCTCATCAAACCTTTCAGCCCTTGGCACATGACCGGTTTTAGAAGCGCCCACTCACTGTTCGACGCTCTCAACATAAAGTTATGTTCCCAGCGTCAAACCGGGGTTAATCATACCGCTATGTTACCGGAACATGACACTTTTTTTTCCGTGTACGGATATTTTGCTAGGTTGCACGCGACACCTCTGAAGTCAAATAAACAACTCCCGAATAGAAATTCTGGCATTTTTAGGAGAATATCGGCATTTTTAACAGGAATTGTAGATTCTACACTTGGCTTTTTTCTTAACGTAGATAATCCTAGTCATAAATGCTAGAATTCGAGAAATATCAGAATTCTCTTACAAGGAGCCAGAATTTCTTCATGGGAACTTTCTATTAAAATTGTGGCCATTTTAAGGAGCGCTTTTGTCTCCGTGCTAAAACTATGTTGTCTCGCGATATGTATGAAGTATGTCCATTTGGTCATGCAGCGTTAGGAAATTATAATCATTTTTTTTTCCCAGTGAATTCCGCCAAATGGCAACTCCGCATTTCGTAGCTTACTGCCGCGCGCCGCCTGCAGAGAGCGCGCTGCGCGAAAGCTCTTTTTTTTCTTCCGTCTATTTCACCGTCAAAAGCTTTTCCAGTACTTGCGTGTAGTCGGAGTGTCTACCTACTTTTTTTTTCTCTCTTCCTCTCAAAGCTTCAGATGCGGCTGCGAGTGTGTGGAGTGTCTACAATCGTAGCCGCGTGGCTCCCACAGTCTCCCACCTCCCCTCCCCTCCACTACGCTGGATCACCCCACCCCTCCCTTATCCCTATACGCTCCGTTCAAACGCGGGATGCAGAATTATAACGCCATGCTAAGCAGAACAATTATGATGAAAATAAACTAACCGATGATATGTTCATAATCGAGACTGGGCAATCAAGTCCCAGGTTTTACGGCTGGATCCCGCTCAATTTGAAAGCTCCAAGCGCGCTCCAAACGCGCGTGGCCGGTCGAGCCGATTCACACATGTCGTTAAAAATCGAACCGCTCAACATCACGGGAGGAACTCTTCCGGGGGGGAGAGAGGGGGGCCCTTACCTTCTCTTTATTCAGGTTGTTTTTGAACATTTTCCAAAAGCTCTGGTTGAGTGTGACGTCATATACCAACATAACAGTGTGCAGGTCAGGTGCACATATCCTGTCCTAACTGTAATTGAGGAGTTCTTTGGAAAAGCCACGTATAAAAACAGAGGGTATGCTCGTCCTGTAAAATTACAGTTTCAAAGTGTTATTGTGTGTGTTTTTGATGATTTAAGGTGATGTTTCTTTTTTATTTATGACGATGGGGCTCTTGCAAAATTTTGCTCTAAGCGATTAAATAGTCCAAACTGATGAAAAGACCATCGAAAATCGAAAATCACTCTAAAACAGTCTATTTAATAATAAACTCACAAAACAGCTATGACGGCAAGATCGTAATGGCAACGCAGGTATCATGAGAGATTCCTCTCTAATTTGTCACTTTCTCTTAGGAAAAATTTCTTAAATCTCCCATGATACCATGGTTAGGTAGGGAATCCGTCCTAATCCGTCTAGGAATCTCCCATGATACCTGCGTCTCTCCGCCATATTAAGCCCGATTCTGAGAGTGAAATTTCTGAAAGCGAAAAAATCTAATAACCTTTGGGAAGTTCAGCCAGATGTCTGGTAGAGCTTACCATATGTCTTGGTAGGGGCCTAAATCAACCAAAAGTATTGTGAATTCCACCTGTCATTTTCACTGGAATAAATTCAAAAATATTCTAACCAATCGAATAAATATCGATGTAAGAATTCACTCCATTGAACTTCTTGAAAAAGAGACGGACTCGCTGGTTAAACTAATACAGGAAGCAGCCAAAGCCAGCACTCCAGTAGCATCCAATGGGATACGTCCTGCCAGCCTCCCTCTTGAATTAATTCAGCTCATTAAAAGTAAGAGAAAGGCGCGTAGAAAAATGCAAGCAACGAAATTTGAAACAGATAAAAAAGAATTTAATCGTATTAATAAAATTGTTAAAAAAAGGTTAGATAAATTCAGGAACGAAAAATTTGAAAAATTCATTACTAGTTTGGGGGCTAGAGAAATAGATGATTATAGTCTCTGGAAAGCAACAAAATATTTGAAACGTCCCGCCCAGTTAAGCTTTCCCATTAGGAATAGCGAGGGGGGGTGGGCGTCCAACAGCCAAGAAAAAGCAGATGTTATAGCCAAGCATCTCGAAAATACTTTTCAGCCTAATCCCTGTGAAAATCCAAATAGATTACGCCTTTTGGAAATAGAAAATGAAAACATCACACTGTTGCCAAATGTTAAAATGGAAAAAATTTCATATGACGAAGTGTTTAATGAGATTAAATATAAAACTAAATTAAAAAAAGCTCCAGGTTTCGACTTAATAAATGGAATCTTAATTAAACAACTTCCTCAAATAGCCATTAGAAAACTAGCTCAAATTTTCAACGCAGCTTTGGAGTTAAAAAGTATCCCAAACCAATGGAAGAAAGCAGAGATTATCGTCCTACTGAAACCGGGGAAGCCCCCTGCCGAACCGAGTTCATATAGGCCGATATCATTGCTTCCTACAATTGCAAAATTGTTCGAGAAACTGTATATCAAAAGACTGTTAAAAGTAGTAAACGGAAAAAAATTACTCATAAATGAACAGTTTGGATTTAGATCCAAACATGGGACGCTCGAGCAACTTCATCGTGTATCCTCTACCATTGAAAAGGCCCTAGAAGAGGGAAGTTTCTGTAATGCTGTTTTCCTAGACGTCGCCCAGGCGTTCGATAGAGTGTGGCACCAGAGATTGATATTTAAGCTCTCCAAAATGCTCCCGGGCAACCACGTGGAGTTAATAAAATCATATGTATCCGATAGATTTTTCAGGGTTAGGTTTGAGGACTCCATTTCGGATTTTTTGCCAATTAACGCAGGGGTACCTCAAGGCTCAGTGCTTTCACCTTTGTTATATAGCTTATTCACCTCAGATATCCCAAAAGCGCGGAGAGGGTGCAAACTGGGAGTCTTCGCGGACGATACAGTGTATCTTGCCACTGCTCCCAAATATGACCAAACAGTCGCGCTGTTACAAGAAAGTCTGGAAGAAGTTCAGGAATGGACTTCATCCGACCGCAGCAAATTAAATGCAAGTAAATCTGAGAATGTTGTTTTTACCAATAAGTCCTATGTTCACACCCCCTTGGTTCTCAATCGTGAACTCATTCCTCACACCATGAGGGCCAAATACCTTGGCCTTATCATGGATTCGAAACTAAGATGGAAAGAGCACATATTAAAAAAGAGAAAGCAAATCCAGCTCAAAAATCGTCAAATGCTATGGCTAATCGGACGCCAATCAAAATTAAAACTCGACAATAAACTCTTACTATACAAATCCATGATAAGGCCAATATGGGCCTACGGTTGCCAACTATGGGCGTGTGCTGCTAAAAGCAACATTCGTCAGATAGAAATTACGCAAAATCTAATTTTGAGGCAAATATCCAATGCCCGGTGGTATGAGAGTAACAGTGATATTAGGGCTGAACTCGGAATAGAAAGCATTGAAACGTACATCTCTAGGATGTACAACAATTATGAAACTAGACTACATGCCCACCCAAACCCGGAAGCGGTTATGCTCCTGGATTGGTGTGGAGATGTAAGAAGGCTAAAAAGAAGGAAGCCACACGAGCTCTCCACCCCGTATTTTATAAAAGTTTAGAGCGCGCCTTGGCCTGTTTTTACCGCCAGAGACCATCTCTTAGATAAGTGAGAATTCATGAGAAAACAAACAGCATGAATGTAAATAGCTATACTTGTTAAGTTTTTCCCACTTTTTACTGAATCATTTTTATATTTAGTTCATTTTATTTTTGTCTATTTATTTAATTATTTGTTTATTTTTTAGATTTAACTTCTTTTTATTTTTATTTTTATTTTTATTTTTATACCTATCCATTGTATTGTATTTTATTTTATTTATTTTCATTTTTATTTATTTTGTTTTTATTTTTAATTTTATTTTTTTTATTTTTATTTTATTTATTTATCATAGATAAAAGTGGATGTTACTATGTATCACCGATACGATAAAATCAAAATTGTATAGACTAGTAAGTAAGTCTGAAATTTGTATGTACGAATCTGTTAATTGTGAAATTGTACAATAAAAAAAAAAAAAAAAAAAAAAAAAACCTGTCATTTTCTTCCGTGAAGAGCTAGGGCGCAAAACCTTCAAACAAAATTGCGAGGGGAGGGAAAGACAAACCCTTGATTTTCGTAAATGTTTGCGGGTTTTCAGCTCATTATTAAGGAAAATGGCATGGAAATCGATATTTCCCAAATTCAGATAGGTGTAGCTGTTCTTTTTGCCCCCCTCCCCCGGCGCCCCTGATTAATAGGCATTGTATCTCGGATCAGTAAAGTTCCCCGAAAAAAAATTTAATCCCGCAGAGTTTTGCATCGAAAAAATTTCAAGAGCCAGTGATTTTTCCCTCGAGCAGCCACGGTGGGCAGCGAACTATATGGCAACGCTGGATGATTGCAATTTCATCTGTTGTCTGAGGAGTGAGGACAATAAATTGTGACTAGTTATGGAGCACTTTTACCCGTTTCGTAAAACTTGATTCCAGAGAACTGAGAACTGAGAAGTGAGGAGACTCCACTTCATTAACTGAAGCGCACAATATAGCCTATAACAGTTGACAGTAAAATATCACCCTGACTGCGCTGCGGCGCGCGCAACTTCGAGCATTGCGCGGGCCGCTAGAGAGGACCAGCGCGCTCGCGTCGGGAAGGCCGTAATAAGTACCCACAACGACATACTCAGAGGGCTCTCTCGACCAATAAGAGGCAGGTTCAGGTGTCTCTCATTTGAATCTATGCAAAAGTATCGATAGTTGGAGAACATCGATTCTTCCTTAGATGGGTTTATGAGGAGGGGATACTGATTCATCACAATTCACAAGGTAGCAAAAAAAACAAAAACAAAAACAAAAACAAAAACAAAACAAAAACAAACAAACGGAACTGCCACCACTGCTGAGCAGCGGCAGATCCGCGTGCGGAAGGGGGGTGAAAGGGCTTGAATCCCCCCCTTGAGCCAAAATTTTGCATTTTCTCGGAAGGTGTTTTTACGGGGAAATTGTGTGCTTTTTGTTGGAATTTGTGGGCCACGTATCGCCCTTTTCTTGGGACCTTAGCCCCTCGGTGAAAGATTTATAGATCCGCCACTGTTGCTGGAGAAATTTGAAGCTATTTTGAGACATGGTTGCGCATGTTCCCTCGAAATAACTATGAATGAGCCCTCTAGTTTTAAACGGGTCTCTTCGCGTTGTGACGTTTCAAAATTTCTCTGCATATAAATATGTATTTTCCTTAAAAAAAAAAAAAACAAAAACAAAAAACAAAAACAAAAAAACAAAACAAAACAAAACAAAGCAGAGAGCTAAAGAAAGTTTTGGTACAAGACTCATCTTTGTATTTACAAAGAATTCCCCGAGAATTTTTACGTAGTTTAATTCATTGGTTCTGAGCTAACATTGAACAACAATGAACACTGAACAGGCGTTGGTGGCATTGTAAGTAAATGTAAATGCTACGTCATAGACAAAATGGGGGGGGGGTATCTACCCTATGATTTACCCTTCACTCTAAATTCACGCTCATTCATTCGCGACATTGTTACATTGAGTTGGGCAATGCATATTCTAAGCCGTCAATCAATCGGAAATGATTGATCGATCGATTAAGATCGCTACACTTGAATTGAGACATGACATTCATGCAAAAAATGATTGGACAGGGAGTTGAAACTCTACTGATGTATAAAAGGTCATAAAGAAAAAAGAATCCTCAATTATGGGTGCATTTTACTATCTATGTTAAGGTAATTACATTCGCACTTACGATAATCGATTACTGGTATCGATTCATATTTGTAAGAAGTGTAGACCTTCGCTTCCGACAGAAGAATTAGATGGAAAGAAAACATGAATTAATTTAAAAAAAAAAAATAATAATGACAGCACCCCTCTCCTCAATTTCTCCTACTATGGCCTTCTTTGCGTTGGTAAGAAATCTTATGAAGGTGTCTCATCAACTCGCTTACACAAGCGTAAAAATAATTAAGAAGCAGTTTTTTTTTTTTTTTTTTTTTTTTGCACGCCTTTTCTTTCCGTGTGAAGCTCATAATCTGCAATTCCGCGAATGCATCTCTCCTCGCTCTGAAAAGCAGATGGCTTATTAATTATTTTTTCCCTTTTTAAAATTAAGTTATAGCGAAATGTTTAAGTGATATACCGACGTAGATAAATCGATGTTTTTTAAATACTTTACAATTCCTATTAATAAATGTACTTTTGTTATATATATATATATAATATATATATATATATATATATATATATATATATATATATATATATATATATATATATATATATATATATATATATATATATATATATATATATATATATATATATATATATATATATAAAAAAGCCGGGAATTATAATGCTCTTAAAGTCTTAAAAAATATTACTTAAGAGCTATAAGGACCAACCGTAAAATTTGACGTCATTACTTTGTCGTGTTAAATGTTAGTAGGATCAAACGCAAGGGCAATCCATTCTAAAAGGAAAAAAATTGGAATATTTTTTGCATTTTTATACAGCCAGGGCACGATCTAAAATTTCAAGAGAAGGAAGAGGTGCGATAGCAAGGTTACGATTTTTGCCGCCACTTGAATGAAAACTTAAAGAACAAAGTAGTGACCAATCAATCTATACTCATTTCTCCAGTTTACTGCAATTTTTGCCACCCTTCAAAACATAATTTCAAAGGTATTGACCTTTCTTGTAGCGTGTTTTTTTTTCTTTTTCTTTTTTCCCTTTTTAATTTTTGATCGGTCCACCCTCAATTCGCCGCCACTTTGAGTATTCGCAGCATGAGAATCCTCACTTTCCCTTAAAGCAAACCTTGACTTTTGCTGATTTTTTACTAAATCTTCAAAAAAATTAAAGTGATGGAGCAAACATAAACATTTGTTTCATTCTTGATTTTCTTCCATGAATATAAGCACCGAGTAGACGTACGCATGTTTCCAGCAGATTCACATGGAGGTCGGAGGGTTGGAATCGAATAGCTCGGTAATGAGGAGGTTAAACAAAGATTACGAATCTACGATTTCATCCCTTACGGTCTAATTAGATGAATCTCACTTGGGTGTCCAAAAGACCAAAAGTTCAGAAAAAGATAAAAAAAAAGAAACTGAGATTTAGGGTTCAACGATGATGACTGAAACGCGATCGACGACAAAGATTACCAACCGCGCGACTTCATTTTTTGTAAGAGAACTAAATTCGAATTTTATGGATCTTATTATTTTTATATTAAATTCAATGAATCCAATCGCAAAGGGAAAGTATAATAAGGTGCTTTGCTACGATAAAAAGATCGAGCCCTCCAATTAAACTGATTTAAATCTTTGAATGGATATACACTACAGGGTGGCTATGAAAAAAAGACCCATCCGTAACCGTCAAAAGGAGTCAAACCCATTTTCAAAAATTCACAATTTTTTAAGCTAAAAGCCTTTAAATACTTAACCCTGAAGAGTGCCAAATTGTGTTTAGTTTTTAAGAATAAAATTTCTCAAAGGAGATCCTCCCTTGTTTCACACGAAAATTGTCTTTTTTTGATGTTCAGAGATTTCTGGGTGGGCTCTTTTTTTATCACCTTGTACATTCATAACAACACAATCCTAGTCGAACTAACCCTTGACTTTACCGATTTGAATTTCAGAATAAATATAGTCGTAATTGATTAATTTTGGGTTTCATCTGAGTGAAAGAAGGATACAGGTAACTTCTTCGTATAAACAAATAATGGTTTTCTCGCGCGGTTGAAAAAGATGACAATTAGGGCTTAGTTTGGTTGACGGTGGATCGCGATGAATGGTGGAAGTTCGGATTAATTGTGAGCTGGAATGGGGGGGGAGGTCATCGAGAGGGGAAAGTGGGGAGCAGAGAAGAATTGGGTGAGATTATAAACTGATGAATATATATATACATCGCGTCATGAGATGTGTGTCACACAGTGGTACAGAAACTCAAAAGATTGAACGCAACACAGGGATGCCGTTTTTGTGTGGATTTAACAGTGGCGGCTCGTGCCATTTGACAACAATGTCTTCGCTCCATTTGAATCTATGTTTCACAATCGATTGCTGATGATCGAGGCATAGGTGATTTACTTTCGAATCGATTTTATTACATATGTGCAATCAAATGGAGGGATGAAATTGTTGTCAAATTGCACAAGGCGCCACTATAGTATATTTAACGACATTTTTAAAATACCGATGATTCCACCGGTTGACCAAAAAATTTGAAAGTTCAGTTCAGTGTATGACTGTATAATGCTCATCAAAACTCGCAACTGTGATTTTTTTGTCAACCGGTGCTATCACCGTTAAATTATAAAAATATCAGCAATTTCTTTTGATATCAGTGACGGAAAGGACTCCACTGGTTGAGAAACGATTATAGGTCACAGTATATTTTCGTGAATTGAAGTTATACGCTAAACTGAAATGTTTAATCGTTCCCGTCAACCGGTGGAAACATATGTGATTTAAATAAACGGTCTGCAACGTTGTCACATTGTACGCTCCGCCGAAAATGTGGTCAGTTCAAAAAGCCACCACAAGCCAGTAATTTTTAACTTTGATATTGTGCATTTCAAAAGGATTGCTAAAGCTAATTCTTGTAAAGTAAAGAAGAGGAAAAATTTATAAAAAATTTAAAAATATAAATTTAAAAAAAATTAAAAAATATAAATTTTAAAAAAATTAAAAAATCGAGACGCACGAAAGAAAAGAAGCAATAGCAAAACCGAATAATTGATTAATTTCAACATTTGAGTGAGTACAATGCAAATCAAGAATTAAACCGCAAAACATCATTAGAATGCTAAAACAGCGAAGAATGAAAGAAAAGACAAAACTCACACAAGTATGAATAAATTCGGGAGTGACCCAGACCCATCACTCATCACCTATCACTCATCACCCATGATGACCATGAAATCGAACGCAACGTTCCAGTGAGCGCCGCGCCTGCACCAATCCACATCACATCGTATCGGAGCGGGAGGTGATACAAATCTCCCTTCCCTTCCCTCCATCTCTCCCACACTTTCGAGAAGGGAATAATTGATGGAGCACCCTCCCCCTACCCCCACCCCTCACCCCGTGCTCGACCACCACTCTCCCTTCGCCCTATCTCATAATCAACATCTACCGCTTAATTGGTTGGGAACTTGTGAGCGCGCGGTCATTATTGCATTCTAGAAGCGTATTAATAAAAAAAAATAAAAAAAGAGAGGAAAAAAAAGAAAACAAAAATCCCCCGGTCTTTGAAAATAATCGTATTTTTTGAATTGACACCGTATATGTATACCGCACCGACCGCGTGGTAGAGAATGTAATTCGGATTTCGGTAGATCTTGAACCCATCGTATCGGTATACGTCCATCCTTGTCTACCCGACATTTCTCAACTAAGAAACGCGCTCCCCCCTCCCCCTCCCCCTCCCCCCACTCTATCTCTCTCTTCCTCTCTCTCACACACTCCATGTTTACCTTTACAGGACTCCGATAAAACTCGATACTACAGATGGGTATCTATCTACGAGTTGTTACTCCAAATATTTCTTTGCCCTATTTTTCTTTCTCCTCTTTCGGGGAAATATACTCACTTGAAAGTCTAGAAACTCTTGAACGGGTTGAAATCGATGGGAAACGAACTTATTAACATTTTATTTCGGATCCATGGAAATTTTTCAATCTTCAAGAGAACAGAAAATAATGAAAATAAATTAGGGACTCTATTTCTATTCTTTAATCCTTATATCAATAACATATGATAACGTAAGAATGGATGAAATATAGTAAGAATGTCCTTATTCATCGAATAACGTCCTTTTTACTGAACAGACGTGATTTCATAATGGCACAGTAGTAGTACAAATTGGCGTATCTTCGTGTTTTACTTTCGGGGTGAATGTAGAGCAGTGTTGTCAAATTTGGCAGGAAATACATAAAGTTTCCATTGAGATAAGTACATAAAATAATTTAGTATTTTTGTTTATAATATATACCCCTCGCTTCTATGTTTGTTTATTATCTTGTTCTGTCTTTGTTTATTCTGATCGATTAAATGCATGAATTTTTTATTTTAATTTTGACTTACTTAATTACATTTTTAAACTTACTTGTTCTTATACATAGTTATACTTTTATATTACATGATTTTCACTTATTTAATTGAGTTTGAAATTTAATCATTTTTACTCATTTTTATAACTTTAATAATTTTTATTTGTTCCGTCGTGTTATAGTTTTTAAAGTTTTGAATTATATGTCATTTTAATCAAGTTCTGAAACAATTGATGAACGGTTTCAGTAGAGAAGGTTTTAAACTTTTGAGCCGTAATTGAGACTATTAAGCCCAACGAACATTTCTGGAGTTTTAAACCCTGAATTATCCCGCATTATGTCACGGCACCTAATTCCTCAACTCCCTCTGCATCAAAACACCGCTCATATTTATTTTAACAGCTGAAATATTTGATATTTGAATGAACTAAAACTTTTGATATTACTCGGCAGTTTCCTCATTAGCAGCGTGCCTCCAAAATGACTTCATTAATGTTGAAAGAAGAAAGGGAAAAGGTGTTTGTCATCAAAAATGCAACAGCTCTCAACGAGACGGTGATGAAGCATGCACCAGACCAGAATAACTTGTTCTTAATTAAGGAAACTATTAAAAAAATGAACTTATATAGAAGTATTTTATTTTAAATACAACGAAAATCCACCCGGAGCTACATTTAATTAACTCTTTTTGCCCGGTATGCAGTCTGTAATATAAGCCGGTCCACATACACCCGTGCACTTTTTTTTCCACATAAATATTATTTAGGTTCCTCACTTTTTTCTCTCACTCTTATTCTTTCTCCCTTTTTTCCCTCAAAATATCACGAAGGATTTTAATCACATGCACACTGTTCACACAAATTTTCGAGCGTCTAATTTTTTGAGTGTTATTCAGAGATTTTGACAGACAAAAATGTGTGATTTCTTTCCTTGCGCAAAAAAAAAAAAAAAAAAAAAAAAATGATTTACATTCGAATGAGAAGAAAGACGAATAACTCGCAAACATTTTTATGAACACACTTTTTTTCTCATTAAATCTGCGTGGGTAATTAGTCATTACACGTTTGAAAGTAATGAAACTTAAGTAAAAGCAAACATTAAAAAGGAGCAGATGACGCGGGGGATAAGGTCCTAGAGAGTGTGGGTAAAGCCGCAACTGCGCTCAATTAGAACGTGATTCATTTATTAGATGGAAATAATTAAAAATAATTAAAATTTTGCATCGTGATTCTCTCTTCTTGGGATTGAGATCACCTCTCTATCTCATTGTTCTGCAATTCTCGGATGTGAGGCGAGAAAAAAATTGAAGCAGTACAAATTTTAAATCATGAAAACGAGAGATGAAGCGACATTTAAATGAATGCAGGATAAATCCAAAACGAAATTGTCTTGAATTATTTTTTTTTTTTAATAATAAAAAAAATCGCTTTTGAGTGCATGATTAATTCCGACTTGGTGAAACTGTTTTACACTAGTTTCTTACAGTTGCTTTAAAATCCCATCTATCCGTTCCATAATAAAACACTAATGCTTAAGGATGATTCTCTAGTCTAACTGAAAATCGGGAAAAAAATTGAAATAAAATAATTTTTTTTAGCATAGGCAGGAATACTTTTTGAATTCCAAAAGGGAGGCAGAGAAAAACAAAGACCTGGATCCAAATACGTCCTATCCTTAATTTTGACTCTTCAAGTGCGGGCTACCAATTAATTAATTAATTTTGTTCCGGGAGGTCTTCTAGGTCGACCGTAAGAAGCGAATCCTAGCTTCTGATTGGTCGAGTGGAGACGCAGCTTCGTATGCGGTTATACGCAACGGCGCAATGGAGAGACATTCTCTACCTCTCTCTGTCCTCTATCAAAACATGTGTGTTAGACAAGGATAGACAAGGGATTAAAATCCTCTCTCTCACTATCTTTTTTCTACTCACACATTCAAAGGTGAAATGAGATGGATCGGAGGGATGCTGGTTGCGCATTACTACAGGTTAAAAGGAGGACTGGTCGGAGGACCAAACATGATTCTGGTCCGGTTTTTTTTCTTCTTTTTTTTCAATAGTATGATTGAGATTTGTCTATCCAAAGACTTGACACTTTGGATTTAAACATAATCATGTATACTCGCGTTTAAGACAACCAGAAGACAAGTCTGCGAGTGTCGAGTTGACATCTTTTGGTGAGCGCTCGGAAGTTCGAGACGACAAATATATCTCAAAGTTCGTCCACGCAGTTACGGCCGTGACCGAACGGCGAACGTGGCCTCTACATAGAACACATGGTGACTGGTGAGGGCCCATCAGACGGCTCAGAGTCTAGTCTTGGGGCTCACGCCGGGTTGTCGTGTTGAGAGTGACCCCGGGCCGGCAACCCCAACCCCTGAATGATAATCATTGACTCCTCCAACTCGACGCACCATGTTCTGAGATCGAAAAAAAGGGCCAAAATTTTGTGAAAAACTTGGATTAAAAATTAATTTTTTTTCAACATTTTAAGTGTAATTTCAAACTTTTCAGTGATATTTCTGGTGTTAAATCACTTGTCAACAGTGTTATTTATGGTTAAAATTGGTATCAAAAGTTTATAAATGATAAATTGATGAGAACTTTACTTGCTAATTTCTGGCCATATTTTGACGATCTTAGTTCATGGTACGAGACACAATGGTTTGAAATTGTGAAAAAGTGGCAAAAAAATCGGTGAAAAAAAGCTATCAAAAATCATAATTTTCGACCTTTTGAGTTTATTTTAAAACTTCCCCGTGACACATTGGTAGGTTTAAATTACCTGTTTAAAGTGTTCTATATATAGTTAAAATTAGTCGTGAAACATAGAGCCGTAGCCAGAAATTTGTCTTTTTCTCTCTTTCCACCCTTTGACTGCATGTGTCAGAAAAAGAAGGAGATAGGGGTTGGATAATCATTTTATATGAGTCTAATCGAGGTTAAATGAATATGATGCCCAGTGGTGGTTCGTGCAATGTGGCAACAGTGTAATCCCTCCATTTAAACCTATGTAAAACAATCGATCTTCAGGAGGTGCAATGCACCCCTAAGATATCGATACTTTTGCATAGGTTTAAATGGTAAAAAAGCATGGTTGCCAAATCGCACGAGCCGCCACTGATGATGCCATTCATGGCGAATAATGAGAATACTTGCAAAGAACAGATGAATAATATATTGAGATTGGTTATCAAGGATAATTAGGCGTAATACCGTTTGAAACAACAGGAATATAACATAAATAACAGGAGTAACAGTGGAGGAAAAACAGGAGAGCACACAGCTCTCAACAGAAGACGTATCCTTCATGTGTAATCTGTTTTGTGATGTAATTTGAGCCCTTGTTTCTATCCTTTTCTAACGCATGTATTCAAATGAGCGAAGGGAGAGAAAGGCAAATTCTTGACTGCGGCTATTTCTTGAAAGTCTATGAATGATAAATTAATGAGACATTAATTTGCTGATTTTTGGCCACGTTTTGAAGATCTCAGACCATAGAGCGGCGTTATAGAGCAAGTGCAAGAGTCTCTGAGTCTCAAGGAACGATTTCGGCACTCACCAGTCACCACTTCACCAGCTCACCAGTCACCAACGCACCACACAAGCGCAATCGGATCGGGTCACGTCTCGCTGAGTTGAGTTCTGTGAATGTGTGCCGTGTGCTGGGTGGTGGTATAGTAGCACTGGCAGGGGGCTTCTTAATAACAGAGGGCCCGACAGATAATGAAAATATTTTACCCTATTATTATTACTATCATCCAACCCCTCACCAACACTGTGCCGTCTCTCTTGTGCATGCACAATAGGGCCTCAAATTAAGTGTTGCGTTTACTTAATCCGCCCTACAGGGTCCGGGGTCCCCTCACCTTTCTACCTACCCCCTACCGCATCTCGATGTCTCGATGTCTAACATCAATTTCCTTGACGCGGATACTCTTCAACCGTTTCCTTCCTTTTTTTTACAGACACATCTTTCCTTTTGCTATTTCTTTAGATTCTTCAACCTGTAGCAAACCCTTCCTTTATCAGTCATCCCCCTCGGATTTAACGGAACTTTTTTTTTTTTCCTTTCTTTTTACGGGAGGGAGGTGATACGAGAAAGACAGAAAGTATCTACTCAAAATAAAGAAGTGAGTTATAATGTTTAATTAAAACTCAACACTGGTGTTCTTAATTACAGCCATAACTAATGACTTATTTTTATTTTTATTTCCCCCTCCCCTCTTGTCTCCGTGCGATTTGAAAAAGGGATAAAACAATTTTTTGGTTCAATTATACTTCAATAAATCTTGCTTCAAATCACGAACAATTTAATGTTGATTAATGGTGATATTTCATTAAGTATTTCATTGCAGTGCCTAACCAGGAGGGGGCCGGGAGTGCCTCCCCCCCCCCTTAGCAATAATTTGGTTGTTCAACCCTTAACAAAAATCCCAATGCCTATATCATTTTTTGAGTGAGAAAAAGCCTCGAGCATGTAGACTATAATTTAGTATTTTTATTGCAAAATAACTGTCCAAGAGACAAAATTCCATAGTGATGTGAGTGTCCGATGATCACATTGGTATGAATGGGAGCCAAATAAGTCAGACCAAAAAGGGGGGGAAAGAAGGGGGGAAAGAAGGGGGAAAGAAGGGAGAAAGAAGGGAGAAAGAGAGATACCTATAAAAAAGAAAAGGCGGGTCACTGAGGGGCGAAAATCCCTAGTTTGCCTTCCTCCGCCCTCGTTAGCGAGGGATGGATCCGACCATCATGGATCATGGCTCATGATGTATGTAATAAATCATAAAAGTATATAATAATGGCATATTTCTTACTAGGTAATTAGCCACAAAATTGTCATGCGGGTTGCATCCTCTACCTGCACGATCAAAAAATCAATTTCAATCACTATTTCGTATACGGTAACTAACGCTATAAGGACTCCTCTTTACATTCTGAGAAATATCGACAGAAAAATATATTATTTTTTTCTAATCATTCACAATGGAAGTCATAAGATTCCCTTCGAGAAAATAAGTTTGGCAACATTGCTTCGCAAGGTAGCTATAAAGATATGATGCGGGTTGCATCATACTGTTACGAGCACGGTCGAGAAGAGAGTGTCGATCACTATTCATATAATAATAATTGACGCGAGAAATTTGACTCCTCTCTACTCTCTATATACTCGTTCAACAATCGACGCCATACATTCTTCCGTTTGTTTTCACTTAATTAAAACGAAACAATCGCCGCATGATTTTAATGGGCGGTCTATAGATTAAACGCGAGTATTTATGACATAGACTTTCATTGATTGATGAATAAAAGAGGGCGGTCTTTGGGGCATTGTTTGTAGTTCTATTGTTTAAATATTCGTTGGTATAATTCTCAAAAGACCTGTTTTTTTTAACTAGGAGCTAAATCTGTTCCATAAGTTGAAAGTTATATGGCAAAATAACGTGGACTTTGGTATAAACACCTCACCTACTATACGAACAGATCTACCTCAATTTTTAGAGAGTAAAAATCAAAGATATATAGCAAACTATTGAAGTTATTGATATCGGTGAGCTGAATCTTTTGTTGTAAAAGAATAATTACTATGAAGTTTGATCTTTCGGTTTGCTTTGAACCTTTATTTACCCATTTATGCAAATGCATCTTTTGATTAAACCTTTCCATAAACCACGCCTGAGTATTCATTTCTGTATAACTAGATCTGTCTCACTCAATTTCAGTGTGTTATTCACAATAACTGTGGCTACAAATTGTTATAGTACTTAATTGAAAAATAAGGTTTCTTAGAGTGCCTTGAATCATGTAGGTATGCAAAGTCAAGGCCGCGGGAAAGGAAATATTTAACTCCTCACTTAATTTGAGCGAGCTAACACGAATTTGACTTTTTAACCCGGTCGAAAAAAAGATTTAACTCATGAAAAATTCCACTCTCGAAAATCGAAAATTCACTCTATATAGTCATGGTGGCGCGATTTTATTTTTACTTCGCATGCAATTACTGTCAGTTAAAAGCGTTCTGTGTTTGCATACTTCATTTTGTTTCTATATTTTCTATCTAGGCCCGACTGTGTATCGGATCAGAGTGTTTATAAGATCAGCTTGGCTTGTGAAGAGGGTTATAGCGGTAAATGTGGAAATACTCATGATTGCTTCGAGCGGCAAAATTTTTGCGGCGGAAATTTATCGACAATTTCTGACGGTGTTCAGCAAATAATAAGAGACAAAAAAAATGTTCTCGTTCGCAAAGTCAGCAATCGATGAATTGCCGATCGGATCGAATTTGGTTCGCGTTTAAAATGTGGATAAATAACTGCGACATCATATAGCTTTGCATCTTAAGTCTGAGTGAAGGTATTTCTGAACCACGAATAAGACAGCAGGATAAGAATGCGATTCATGGTTGCCAAATTGTAACGCAAAATGTTCAAACATACATGGAGAGTTTTTAAGGTTGCAGTTCAAGTGTAATAGTCATGATTTTCCTTACTCGCAATGAAACTGCGACGACTATAGGTATAATACATGGGGGAAAGGTAAGGAAAAAAACATCTTAACCCTAACTTAAAAATCTTCCACGTACACAGAAAACAAAAAAATAAACAAGGAAAACGCAATGGGAAATAATGTCTTCAAACGGCTATATCTCAATTAATACTGAACAAAGCCCGTTACACGATCGAGTTCTGCTTATTGTATTTGTCTCGGCACTTTACAAAAGAATTAACCATCAAACAAATTGAATCTATTGATAGCATGCAACTAGCTCATTGTAAGCCAGTGGACAAAAATATTAAATAAGTCAATGGGGGCAGTTGCAAGGGTCTAAAAGATTGTGTTTTTTATAAAGAAAATGACATCAAGTTTTTTTCATTTTCCTTGTAAAAAGCACTAAATTTTAAACCCTTGCAACTGCCCCATTAAAAAACTCATAAGCTCCACAATAAGATATCCATGGATGCATAAAAAAGAAACGGTCGAATCTATAATCTTTTCATTCGCACTACTGATGGAATCCTCGCTGAACAAAGTGATTCCTTAAATATCCCGTATAACGACAGCAGTGACAGCACTGATAAATAGGGACTTAACTTCTCTTGCGAGAAGAAGCGACTACACTGTTGGTTATGGGTTGGGTTGGCTACCGCGATGAGTTTTGATCACCAATGAATTTTCCAAAACCATTTAGTAGGTAGCAGGGACGACGAGAAAAAAAATGAAGAAGAAAAAAAGAAGACTTCAATAGACGGCGCAGACAAACGGCCAAAGCTATCAGACGGCACTGGGAATTTGTTGTGATGCGCTGTAAGTTGAGAAAGGGGAGGGACCCAAAAAGGGCCAAGGGGGTTCTCATTGCCCATTCCGTGGTCGAGTCGTTACAGGAAAAAAAAAATTAAAACGGCGATCATCACTCGGACCCGATGGAGGTTAATACGCTACCTAATTTAAAAACAATGATGCCAAATTTATTTGATAAAAAAATGCTTGCCCGTACATTTTCTCAGTAAAGACAGTGATTTAATTTTCGATGATATCGATGAAAACAATTACATATTTTATCTACAAAGACACCTCGTACGATGTGATGTAATCAGTGGCGGCGCGTGCAGTCTGTCAACGTTGCATTTCGGCCCCTTAAACCAATGAAAAGTATCGATTCGAGGTAGTGCACTGTGCACCCCCGTTGCCCTGTTCACCTGTCGACCTGTTTCATGGCTTTAAATGGACTAAATGCAACGTTGCCAGATTGCACCCACCGCCACTGGATGGAATCGATTCTCACATGCATACCCACTATGTAATGACAGGTTAAGATGAAAATCAAAACTTTTGTGAAGAAATATCACAGCAATACAGTTTAAGGGCTATTCCGGGAAGAATTCAGCATCTGTTACACTTATATAATCACTGTAATTGTGACTTTGAAAGTAACGCAATTTTCTACTTGGGACAGAAAAAAAAATCCAGCAGACGTATAACCCAGAATGCTTCAAATGAAATACCAGGATTGCTAGAAAAGCCTCAGCAGCCGTGATCGCGTATTTTTGTTTATTGCGGAATATTTTCCGATCACCTCTGGTAGATTAATTGTTCGTCCATGATAATGAACACCTACGACAGTAGACGGCAAATCTATCTACCGTGGTAGAAAAACGTGGGTCATGGAATATTATCTAATATCGGTTGCTGAGGCTTTCTTACAGCAATCCTGGCAGAAAATATGAAGATTTTATTTTTTCCGTAAGCTACGAAGCTGGCAAGCAAGTAAAAATAGTGACCTCCGACCTTGGTCATCGTTAAAAAATAAAAATAAATTAATTTTAAAGTCAAAAATTATTGTTTCAAAATGTTCAGAGTATTACAGTTTATCAGAAATGACCCTAAACTACAAAACGAAAGCACTCAAACAAACAAGCTGGACAAAAAATTATTCATCAGTGATAAAATACCGTCTTACCGACCGCGCGGCAACCCTGTTAAAACAGAGGAAAGGAAGGGTTTTCGTTTTCATTGGGCATTGAGCCGCCCACTGGTCCGTTCATTACCGCAAATAATAGCCTTCGGGAGAATGCTACTAGATTGTTTTTCTCCTTTTCTCGGACCATAGCGAAGGTTGAAACAAAAATTAATAGAATATAAAAATTGATTTATATTTTAATCTGTACCGTTCGCAGTCTCTGTGTGCGCTTCTCTTTTTTTTTAAATTTATTTCACGCGATTACCGATACTTGATTTTCATCCCCGCGGTTGCCAAGTTTCATTGGATGATAATCTCGATCAAATATCAAACAATATTGACCATTTAGTTGACATTACTTGAGCTCTTGTTGAATTGACGAGTTAGCGGAGCATATGTAAAACCTTTAGATTGGAAGTGATTAAAAACAAATAAAAATAGTGTTGTGGAAAATTGTGAGAGTAGCTTTTTGTTATAAACAAGTCACTAAATTTTAAGAATTACCAAACCCACTTTGAACTTTCGCTTACATGCTGAAGCTGCTCGCGACTAGTAATCTTCGTTAATTTTTCGTAAAATTCGAAAGTTACAGCATTGTACAACGCTAGAAGAGTACAGGTCGTATAGAGCTGGTTTCAGAAATGTAAGCCGGCCGATAATCTTTTTGGAGAATTATCAATGTTCAATTCTTTCAAATCAAAACAAAACTTACCAAACATTTTCGCTTTTCTGGATTTAACCCTTTTAGGGCAAGTGGTACACGTGTTGTCCTTCTTAATTTAACATGAGATTCACTGGAATTTCAACGGACATTTTGCAAAAAGTTGTGTGACTCATCAAAGTTCTCAGAAAATAATTATCCTCTTTTGAACGATTTGATAAAATCTCAAAAAAGCTCAGATCCCAAAATGCGTGCACGAAAGAGCTAAGGCGTGTAATGGAAACTCAAAGCTCACATTTAATTTCATTCATTCATGTGTATATCGAGCGATATGAGAAAAAATATTGGAAAAACACATATTTGGAAATTCCAAACACTATAGGTTGTGGTCCACCTACATTTCTGAAATGGGCTCTAATTCCATTTCCATACACCACGGCAATTAAAGAGTTGGCAATGTTGCAACACTGTTTATGCAACTACCTCACAACCTGAGTGAACTCGGATAAATATTTAAAGAAACCTCTTTTTGTAATATTATTCATATGGCGGCGTGAGAGGGAAAGGGGGGAGGCAAAGTCGAGTTTAAAACTAATTTCGAGTTTTCATTCCACCAACGGAGCGGCCTTTCTTACAAAGTACGCGGATTATTCATTAAATATGGTTGGTTCATGATATAATTATATTGAAATTTTAGTCAAGTAGCCGCTATTAGTTCATGCCGCGTTGGCGCCACCGTACCTAATTACTTGTGGGAGAGAAAATCGGGAAATAATCTTATCGGTTATTAATATACTCGAGAAGAATTTCGGTTGTTTCCTTACTTGCCGTAAACTAGTACATGAGCGTTAAAAATGCGATATCCGACACTAAACAAATAGTAGTTATTTCTGCCGTTTTGCTGATCTTTAATGCGGCCCACTATACTTCACAAATCCATCGGTTACTCAACCGGTTGGAGCAAAGATTACATATTTTATATGTATATACATCAGTCGAAAAATATAACAAAGGCATATATAGAAACATGCCCTTGTCTTAACTCTTTCGAAAACAAGCCCAAGTATATTCGTGTGACTCGACCTATCGCATACTATTCCAATTGATTTATCACATCAGTAAAAGACAGTGGCGTAGCTAAGACTTTTTCTAGGGGGGGTCGGAGGTCCGAAAATTATCGGGGGGGGGGGGGGTGTCAAAGATACTAACTTGGTCTTGGTTTTAAAACGCAAAAAATGACCCTTTTTTAAGGCAAATTTTGGTATCAATGTCGGAGGGGGGAGGGTCTAGACCCGGTGGACCTCCTGCCCCCTCCCCTCGGCTCCCGGCTACGCCACTGGTAAAATATATCACAGACAGTTGATGTCTACATTATTTGTAAATCAATGTTTCGTTCAGCCGCGCCTTCAATTAGACGGATAGGCAAAATTAACACCGAGGAGTAGGAATATTTAACTACCCTCTAAAGAACGAGCTAACGTTGAATTCTTTCCGGAACCTACGGGCCGATCATTTACTTCATCGATAGACCTATCGTTACGACTGTCAATGAGTGATGCTATTGGTCAAAAATTGTAAAACTTGGATGTTGCTAAAGTAACCATCCTTAAATTGCTTGTTTTCTGAAGACTATTTCGTGGACGCCCTTTAGAAAACGAGCTCCGTACCGCTGGTTACCAAGGCAACAGCCAAATTTTACAATTATCAACCAATAGCGTCACTCATAGATTGTTTCAACGATCGGCTTATCGATGAAGTAATAATCGGCCTGCTGATAGTTAACGGGTTAGTCGATACCCACTCAGTTCGCAGCAAGTTTCAATTTTCATGCACATTAGAAATTATGAATGGGAGAGGTTGTTGATGTTACTCACCGTCCATCTGAATATGAATGGTATGACGAGCTTTCCGTTGGCGCGATCGGGGTCGGTGAGGGTGAATGAGTTGCCACCGAGGACTGGACTAGAAGTGTTGCCGAAGGAACAAGATCCGGTGGACGAGACGTTGATCTGATACTCTTTGAGGCAGACGCGGAAGAAGGTGTTGCAGGGGAGGTGACACGACTCGGAGCTATCCCGCCGGTAAACGCCGCCGCAGCAAACGCCGCTCATCAGCTCGCCTCGGAAGTTGACCATTTCTAGGATCTGCAGCTCGAAGTACCCTGAGCCCCGAGCATACTGAAACAGAGAGAAGTTGACACAAAAAACCATTAGGTACATTCAACAAGTTGCAAAATTACTATGTGTTTCAAAGATCAAAACAAAACCCTTACAATGCATGACACAGAAAAAAACAGAAGAAAACACTTTGGAAAGCACTGGCAAAAACCTTTGGTAGGAAAATGACCCAGCGAAAGACTATTGTTGAACCTTTGGATCACCCGGCAAAATCTCTTCAGTTAAGCGTACAAAGCATTTAGTCATGGCGCACAGTGGCGGCGCGTGCAATGTGGCAACAACATTTTTTCTCCATTTAAACTTAGGAAAAACAATCGATCTTTAGGAGGTGCTATCGCATCCCCGAGATATCTATACATTTGCTTAGATTTAAGTGGCAAACAATAGCATGGTTGCCAGATTGCACAAGCCGTCACTGGTTGTTGAATATAATGACGGGGGGGGGGGATACTGACCCTAGAGGAAAAAGAACTTCAGGCCCTCAGAAATCATGTTCCAACTATACCCTCAGAACCTCAAGAAACCCTGAGAGCGCCCTATGAATATGTGTACATTTGAATTATAGTTCTAATACACTCTTAGCTTAATATAGGTTAAGCCGGTTCAGGTCCTGAACTCCAAAAGATAAGTTTTCAAGGGCTGCAAAATCTCAAAACTGAATCCTACGGAATAAAGATCAAGCAAAACCTCAATTATCATACATTATTGTTTGTGGTCGTTTTCACCTCTTTGTGGAGATTTGCTTGAAATTCGGTACTAGCCTAATTCCAGCCCCCTTCCTCTTTGCCCCCTCTCCTCGCCCCTCCTCCTCTTACCCCCATGACGCTCATAATTAAGGGTAAGGTTAAGGTTTGATTCGGTTAGATTAAATTAGGGGTAAGTTTAGGTTATAGGTTAGGTTAGGTTGGGTTAGATAGTTTACGGGAAAATATGCTAGAAACTACGCCCATTTGAACTAACTTAAAACAACCCTTGTTGAAAGATCGCATAAAATCGTCTTAAATACAATGCTCGCGAGGAAAAATATTAGGCGAGCAGAACCGGAAGAGAGAGGAAAAGAAGAGAGGGAACGAGAGACCGGAAAAGTCGTAACCGGAGGCAGAGAGGAGAAAAATAAGGGAGAGAAATAAAGTTGGAAGAGGAGTAGGATGAGTGGGAGGGGGTGGGGGAGGAGGAGGGGGGAGGGGGAGGAGGAGGGGGAGGAATCGGGTGCAAGAAGTTAACTGGACAAGTCACGCGGGTAGCGGCGAAATGTGCTCTCTTGAATCCTCAGGTGATTGTTGAAGAGCAAAGTGGCTGTCGCGGTGTCGGCATTGCTCTTATTGCAGCTCTTTGCTTGCGCTCGCTCTCATCGCACAATGGGTGGAATGGAGTAGGATTTCTCGGACATAATTTAACGAATAAAAAAAAGCATAGTTATGAACAATAAATTGCAAGATAACTTAAAACGGTAAAAAATCATTCATTTCAGAGCTTAAATTGAGCTAATTAACAAGGGGTTTTCTCAAAAAAATATCAACTCTGAAATGCTTTTAAAACAAACAAAAAACAAAAACAAAAAAACATAAATTTTTCGTGGCCGGAAAAATCCATGTTTCAATCCAGTGTGAGGCGTGAAGGCGCAGGGGTAGCGGTTAGGCCGCCAAGCAATTCAACGCAACAGAACGCAACGCACCGCGCGACGCAAGAGCGGATGTGCGCACGGATAAGGGGCAGTGCAACAAGATAGACGGACAAACTACGATAGGACAGGAGCGCCAAGCGCGAGCGAGTGAGATCCATGCTCATTCGCTGATTGGTCAACGAGGAAGGACACGAGGACGCGCGACGGACACTGAGACTGACTATGGGTAGCATTGCAGATACAGGGTGTCCCAAAAGATAATTTATTCGTGAGATATTTAAGATACATGCATACATTAAAACAGAACTATTTTGAGTATCGAGCTCTGACACGGAGCATGCATCACAGAGCATCGGTGAGCGGTCGAATAGCAAAGCACCAACCGCTCACCAATGCGTTTTGATGCAGTTTGGAAGCAGACACCGCTCCTTTTCAGAGCCCTGACACTCAAAATGGTTCGGCTCTATAGACGGTTTCAGTTATGACTTGGTGATGACGATATCCAGCGATGAGCGTTCCAAAACAAAGACAAACCGTCTCTCTTACTCTCACGTAACCCCTATGTACTGCTATCTCACTCTAACTTCAAGAATCGTGAATAGAGACATCTTTGGTGAAATTTTTTGGCAGAAATGAATTCCTCGAGGCATTTTAATGCGATTTTGATGGTAACAGGTCGTAAAACAAGGCCCTGTCTGCTAACTTCGAAACTAGAAAGATATGAGTATGTTCATACATGGGGGTCACGAGAGAGTGAGCGAGATAGTTTGGAATGCTACGCGAGTTTTGTCACAACCGATTGCGTCCGATGAGTGCATTGTTGTGATTGTTGGCTAACCGTTGACTTCGCACTAAAACCGTAGATTACCCGGAGTCTCTTTATATGTAGATTGAGGAGATTTGAGACCATGGTGTTGAAAACTTAAGAGGTGCGTGCGAGTACGGACTTTATGCAAGACCATAAGTTTTCAGAATACCTCTTGATTGAAAAAGTCAGTTTGGAATATTTGTATGATCAACGACGATAAATCGAATTCAGCGCCGGATTTGGGGTGTGAGGACCCCACCTCAGGGCGGAATTTGTGAGTCTCAATAGTCAATGTTCCATACCCTCGAGATGGTCTGCAGGACGAGGATGCTTGGTGCTCCCCCAGAAAAAAAGGGGGTACCTACGTCCCTCCCCCGGAAAATGTTGAACATTTTTAACAAAAGAAGTAACCATCAAAAATCAAATCCACTGGTGGAGCAACTGGCTCATAGCGTCATTCATGGACGAGGGTGGACAAGGGTTGGCAGTATGAGGAAGAACCGACAAAAACGTCACTTCCCTTTTCATTGATTTTCCACCACAAAAGGCAGTCAAATAAAAATCAACAAGCAAGCAAAAAAAAAAAAGTCATCAGTGTTGGAAATTTTTCACCAGAGGGCAGGAAAATCACAACCCCCCTCCCTAACAAAAACCTAGATCCGCAGTTGCAGTACATTTTGAACGTGAATCTGATAACCTAAGGCACTTTAATCATCCCATCGGCCACTAAATGACAAACATGTAGGTGTTGCAGAGAATCAACGATCGATTTAACGAAAAAGTAAATGATCTACCTGTCGATTATTATTTACTGCATCTATAAAGCAATCGTTAAGACTGCCTATGATATGAGTGATGCTATTAGTCTAACCTAACCTTCAATTCCCGTTGGCTTCACTACTTATTTTAATTTACAGAGAAGAGTAATGTGTGAATTTTATTCTGTTCTGAACGTACTTTTATCAATTCCGATAAAAAAATTTCATCAGTACAAGCTAAAAAAGCCACAAGTTTCCTCAAAGCTGGGCAGCGGGGAAGATGATTCCATGAAGATGAGATGTAAACAAGAGGCGTGCTTCCAGGCTTCATAGAGACTATAGAGTCCCTATATACTATGAGAGTTGCGCCATTGCTGAATCCATTTCTGATTTGCTCTCAGATTTAGGCTGTCAAGAAAGCTCCAAGAGGCAAATGCAAATGGCGGAGAGTTTGTTTACTTTTCGCGTACTAGCTTTCATTACACATTTGAAGTAACAGTGACCGCAGTAATTATTGTTAATTTTTCCTCAGCTCGAGTGTTATTTTGGAGAACATTATTTCTTTCAATAATAACGACCGTTATTGTCGAGAATCTGAACCTAACCTATAAAAGATAGCAAAATAGTGGCAACAGCGCAGAGGCAAATGGCCATCCGCCATTTGCAATTGGCCTCTTGGGGGCTCCAGTGATCCGCCTCTTCTTCTTCATTTTGAGAGTCTTGTCGCAACTCTCATAGTACGTCGGGACTCTGATAGAGACCCTTTCTTCTTCCTCAGTTTTCAGCAGCCAATCAGATGGAACCTCGTACGGCGAGACTCTTTCATTTATATGGACTCTGCCTTTTATCTAACTCTGCAGATTCCCCAATAAAGCGGAGGATTTCTCGACCACACTGTAATCAAAGCGGGAGATGTTTTGCAGCCACAGAAAGGGCCCCGAGGCTCGAAGTTGTCCGCAGACTGTTGGACTGTCGAGAAAGGCCGAAGCAATGCTAAGCAAGCCGCGTACCTCTTCCAAGCAGATTCGCACTCATTAGCATCTTATTTCCCAGTCGCCAAGTCGCAATCGCGGCTCGTAAAGTGCAAATAGATAATTTCAATTGAAATCCAGTTCGTTCTCCCCGTTCTCCCTCCTTCTTTCTCACTCTCTCTCTTTTCTCTCCCTTTCTCGCCCTCTCTCTCTCTCTCCTAAATGTTAATTGATTGCTCACTGGAAACAGGAAACACTTCATCTTTATACGACCGCGCGGAGATTTTTTTTATTTATGATTTGTATCAGCTCGTCGTGGCCGTTTCCTCCATCCTCCTGGACGAGCAGTCATGCTGACTGGGTGACTTAGCAGCCACGACCTGCAATGCATCGCGACGCTCCACCTGCAACAGAGTTGCCATCCTAGAAGAGATTTCCTTGAAGATCTCGAAGCGTTTTGGATAATCGGAACGTAAACTTTGTCATGACCATCAAGGCATAAAAAAATATGGTATTTCCAAAGGGGTCACTTAGCGGCCACGGCCTGCAATGCATCGCGACGCTCCACCTGCAATAGAGTTGCCATCCTAGAAGAGATTTCCTTGAAGATCTTGAAGCGTTTTGGATAATCGGTAACGTAAAAATTTTGTCATGACCATCAAAAAAGATAGTATTTCCAAAAGAGCCACAAGCTGTTACCTGTTGGGACCCAATCGACCAATCACAGAGTTGGCCGTGGGCAAAAATGGGCAAACGGGGGAAGGGGGATGGTGTAATCGATTACACGCTTTTTCATTAATCGTAATCGTAATTTTTTCGGAGGTTGAGTAAATAGAGCAGATTTTTGACAAGTTACCTGTCACAGTTGCTGAAGAAAGGGATTTAATCGAACTAGCCTTCACGTTTATTTTTAAATTGATGAAAATTACATTTAGTGGCACCGAGAGGATTATTTTTTTAATCCAAGGTGTATTTCGTTTGTGTTAAAGAAACTGCACAGTAAAATATTGACTAAGGGGGAATTCCTTTAACTCAAGGAAAATGTCTGCTGATGCAAGTAAAAGATTCCTTGTTATGACAGTGACTCTCCTTCATGCAATCAGAACTTTACTTCGCGCAAGGAAAACTGTCACAAGTAAACGTGTTTCCTTGTTTTTAAAGAAGTGATTACTCTCAGTGAAACATCCAAAGGTTTGATGATTATCGATTACCTACTCATACTATAATCGTGTAATTGATACACTGCAAAAGGGAACCCACGGGCAGTTGTCATTCCCTCTCTCACCACCTGTATTCGAACAGATGATGTATTTAGAAAAAGAAAGACTTTGCCTTATCCCTGTTCTTTTCTAACTCATGCGCTTAAGTTAACGGAGACAGAGAAGGAAGAAAGTACAAATTCCGGGACCCGCGACACTGTGATCGCGACTAATTTCTCTTCGATTGGCAACGATGAGCAAACAGTGCCTGAAACAATGTAACCTCAGGTTCCGGCGACTTGCACGAAGACAGGGACTCCCGGCCGGCCCCGGTGTCCTCCACGACCAGAGCTGCCGCTTTGCGTATAGTAAATGAAATTTTTCCATTCACCGATAATTCCACCGGTTGAGAAAAGATTACATAGTTCAGTTCAGTGTATGACTGTAATGAACGAAAATACTCGCGTCTGTATAATCTTTTTTCAACCGGTAGAGTCGTCGATGACCTTAAAAAACTTGGGGATATTTTAATAACTTAATGGCGATTGAACCTATTGAGAAAAGATTACAGATCAAAGTATTTTGGTGCATTAAAGTCCTACTTTGAACTGAACTGCATAATCTTTTCGGAACCGGTGGAATAATCGGTGAACTGAAAAAATCCATTAATTATACGCAGAACGGCAGCTCTGCCCGCGACCGACACAGCAATGAACTTTCTGATTTACAATCCGTTTCATCTTCAACCACTCTAAATTACATGTTTATTTAAATCGAACTAAAATAAAGGGGAGAGGGGGTGGGGAGGAATAAAATAAAATAAAAAAAAGTCGAGGTTTAACCATTACGTTTCCTTCTTGCTCTGCTAGTGCAGAATTTATATTCTGAGCCTATGCACTGAGCATTGCATCGAACGTTTTTTTTTTCTTGCTCGCGATGTTCGTGCAGGAGAAAGTATGATATTAATTAAAATTGCACTGAGGGGGGAAAAAAGAAAAACAGATCCCGCAAGAGTCGCGCGCACAACAAGACAGGGTGGAAGGGGGAGGGGGGAGAGGGGATAAGTAGGGGGGTGCGGAGGGGACAAAAATCTACGACAGTCAAAGCTCATAGAAACTGTTATTTATTGATCATCTCTGACAGAAACTTGTTCTCCGGAGGTAGCTCCGAGGAATATATATATATATATATATATGTATTTCTTTTTTTTAACCAAACAACTGTTTTGCAACGAAACTATGAAGCAGTTAAAAGCTGGAGCTCGCGAGCCGCGACTGAAAACGCATTGTCAATACACGATTGACCTGACGTTATTGAATAAGAGAGTACACGACTTACAATTGCCACCGCTTCGATTCAAAACCGCTCAATGCCATGCTTACAAATGTAATCATACGAAGTCTATATATTTTTTGATCTATTTTCATTGCCTGCCTACAAGACAGGCCGATACCGGCTTTCGTCTTCGAGCGTCCGTTATATCTACATAGAACTCTCTTTGCTGCAAGTTTACAGTTTGGACTTTTGCTGTTGGAGAAAAAGGATGCAGATTGCAGAGTGTATGCAGACAGTTTCCTGCTTTCTTGAAGTAATTCAAGAAGCAGATTTTACCTAGTTAATTTATTTTTAGATTGAAGACAATAGGTTAGACTAGAACAAAAATCCCAGAATTGTCTAATTCTTTGTTCCTCGATTCGAATATAAAACTAGAAGTAAGAATGAGGGAAGTTTGAAAAAACTAGAAAAAAACCCCCCTAAAAAAGTAGCCTTCAGTTCAGAGATAACAGAGACCACACAGTACACACTACCTCGCCCAAAGTGGCGTTTTTTCCCGGATGCGCAACAAAACAACGTCCAACAGCTCATACGTTGACTGTTGAGCAATGATGTTGATATCAGCAGCCAATAACCGAATTTTATTATGGGGCTCCTATGCGCGATGCAGTGACCGAACCTCGGACTTTGTACCCGTTCCGAATCCGCGAGGAGGGGGTGAAAAGAGTAACTCAGCAGTGAGAGACAGCAATACCCGGTGCCCCTGATTGGTTATAAATGGTGTTGTTTCATTTCGCGTTCGGTGTCCCCCGAAAAGTTCCAAACCTTCTTATATCTTCACCTGAACCAAATAACATAAAATATGCTCAATCAAATCGACGCATCAAATTTTTTGTTCATAGACAACAATCAACATAGCAGCCGTTAGATGTTGTTCCCTGTGTTATATAATTGTCGAAATCCCGAAAATAAAGTCTTCCGCCGCGCGAACGGATAGTGCGTGGTACCCGTTATTGTCTCTACTTCGGAGCTGATGGCAGATAACGATAACTTAAAGCGAATTTTCGCGATCGAATATATTTACTTTTTTGAGCAGATTCGTTGCCAACTTTGCATGCGGAGAACAACGGGTAACAATATTCGAGAACATTAAATTGTGTGTTTCGGTGTTTTCGAGGCATTGATGGCATCAATTCGATTTTAAATTCACCTCCGGACTTGAATTCAAATCGAATTGATGCCATCGGTGCTCCGGTAACACCTACTTGATCCGAAAGTCATAACCGGAGGGAATTTAGTTCTGTCGGTTACGTTGGTATTGTTAATCATATTCGATGGCGAAAATTCGCATTTCACAATGCTTACCAAAGCAACGTTTCAGTTTTACAATGATCGACCAATAGCATCAAATGGTTACCAAAGCAACGGTCCAGCCTTCCTTACAATGATTGATCAATAGTGCCTTTCATACAGACAGTCTGTCTTAACTATCGGTTTAACGAAAAGGTAAATGATCGACCCGCTGCAAGCTGGTTCTGGTCTCAGTACACGGCCTTTGATCGTGCTTTCATTTTTTATGTAAAACTAATCGAAATTCAGAACTTGCCACAGATTCATTGATAGACCTTTCGTCTCACAAACCACAGTCATAGGCTAGCGCCATCTTCATAGGGTCGGTATAGCGAAGTTGGCGGGTGGCTCCGCAAACGCAACGGAGCACACAGTGGTCATAAATGACCAATTTGACGGTCAAATAAACTGTAGGGAACGCTCCACGAACATTTTCCACATTAAATTTAATCTGAGGGAGACCCCCAAACCTCCCTAAAATATTCTGGGGGAGACTTCTAGATCCCACAAAAGGGGTTAATTTCAAAGAATGTTGCTGCAAGTTTTAATCAATCAGCTATATTTAAAATATTCCAATTTTTCTCTTAGTTTGCCCATTTTACCCATTTTTTCCCATTAAATTTATTAAAATACAAATTTTCTTAAAAGATAACCCATTCCACGTTGACCACTTCAAACATTTTCTCAAAGTATTTCATCAGTTCCGAATAAGTTTCACAATGCCCCATTTACCCCCAGACTTTTTTGCAAAGCGCGGTATATCCTAGTCCTCTTTTCTTCTTCCATGTATTTCAAACGGCACATTTCAAGTCAAGAAAGTTTTGAAGAAAAGTCGAGGAACGGATTGTTAAAATTCGGCCGTAAAATCAGGTCGGCTGAAAATGATAATTATTTCGAGACGCTTTAAACTTGCGCTGAATTATAGCCGCTAAATTATAAATGCCTGTCCACTGTGGATAGGTCGTTGAAAGCAAGCCGGCGGCCGGCGGCGGCGGGAAAAGCCGTGTAAGTACATGCGGGAAAAGATGAGAGATTAGCGGAACGGTCTCACAAGCGTGGATATAAGATCAGACCTCGTTAGTTAGCGTGTCAATTGGGGTTTCCGAGGGCGCCTCTTGCCCATCACCGTCCTACAGGAGCCCGTCACTTGCCTTGTCAGCGTCGTTACCAGACTATACGGTACAAAATAAAATAAAATCAAGTCAGGCGCGTTTTATATATCGATCTTAGTGTAAAGAACCGGTAAGTAGGCGAATTTTTCCCCTCAGCCACCACACCAGTAACCGGCAACCGGCAACGATGCCTGTCAACGCGTCTCGTAGTGTCACAGTCACAGGCCGGCGTCACTCTTCGATTCTGTCAAAGTTTCCTCTCCTCTTCTCTCCGGGACTTGGGACCGATGAATGATGCACGCCCGAGCTTAGACGCTTGCTGCGTCCCTCTTGTCGTCAACGGTTGCGGTCGTTGGGTTCGCCAATCGCAATCGCCGTGTCGATGTCGCCTCCTGCAAGTCTTCACACCGAAACTGTTCTTTGGACTCGTGGTAGGTCCATCAAACTACACTCGGCCTGTCTTGTTATTTTGTCCTCTAAACCGAAGCCATCTTTATCGACCATCAGCTTTTACCCAACAGCGCCTGTGCCCTCACCTCAGCCAGTCCACTGCCCGTGGTCAGTTTATAGTGGTGGTCCCTCCATCGCGACTTGTGCGATTCCGCGCGCTTTTACAATTTTACAACTTGCCTTCCAGGTTTGCCAAACGCATCGTTTCGACAGTTCCTCTGAACTGGCGGGTCCAGGATATTGCTTTTCTCTCTTTCTCTGAGCATCTGAACGCATAAGGTACACGGAAAAATAATAACTGGTAGAATTTACCATCTGCATAACTGATTTTGGAGTCAGCTATCGAGTATGGTAAATGTCACTAAATGATGGTAAAATGTACAAGCAGAGCCATAAGTCCTGCGTCGACGATACGACGCAACCCGCGCTACACATAAAATTAAAGCTCTCTTCTCCTTCTTTTCTTTTGTTCTCTTAAGACCGAGAAAGGTTCAGACTATACGTGTAGCGCGGGTTGCGTCGAATCGACGACGCAGGACTAATGGCTCTGCTTGTACCAACAAGTTAACTTAAATCACCATAATTTACGTTGCATTTACCATCTACATAATAGCTGACTCCAAAATCAGCGGTTCTGCCAGTCTTTTTTTTCCGCGTAGAAAAGGATAGAAGAGGAAGCAAAAGTCACGCGACTGGCTATGGCACAAATACTAGGTCCTTTTCTAGCACACGTATTCTAATGGGAGATGAGAGAGAAGGATAGAATCCTGGATCAGCCAATGTGCCTGCGTAAAACTGCGTGTGCCAATAAATCACATAGGATGATGATAAACCAAGGAGTATCTCTAGTTGGAAGGGGGTTATTGCTAACTTTTGCTATAAGCGGTTGAATGGTTAATTCTTGAGTTAAATCCAGAGAAAATCACGACGAACACACTAAAAAATCACGAAATTTACTCACAAAATCACGAAATGACTTCCAAGTTTAAAGTTCAATGGCGGATCTACACAGGTGCCACCATGGGAGATTCCTTCCAAATTTAAGACAATCCTCTGTGTTATACCTAGGATAGAATCCTGGATCAGCCAATGTGCCTGCGTAAAACTGCGTGTGCCAATAAATCACATAGGATGATGATAAACCAAGGAGTATCTCTAGTTGGAAGGGGGTTATTGCTAACTTTTGCTATAAGCGGTTGAATGGTTAATTCTTGAGTTAAATCCAGAGAAAATCACGACGAACACACTAAAAAATCACGAAATTTACTCACAAAATCACGAAATGACTTCCAAGTTTAAAGTTCAATGGCGGATCTACACAGGTGCCACCATGGGAGATTCCTTCCAAATTTAAGACAATCCTCTGTGTTATTCTATAGAGCAATGATGGCTCGTGCAAAGTGGCAAACAACGGATTCTCTACATTTCAACCAACGTGAAATAAGCGATCTTCGGGGACTCTCTGAATCCCCGAGAAATCGATACTTTTCCCTAGGTTCAAACTGCAGAAATACGCATAGTTGCGAAAGAGCACAAGCCACTGATGCTATAAGTAGAGAGAGAAATAGAAAAATTAGGTGGGAAACTCCGATGATATCTGCATAGACCTGCTCTTAAATGATGGAGCTAGTTAGGTGAACAGGTACCAGAGATGTCTATCGAATTTGAAACTTTTCTCTGTGTGTTTCTACAGAGAGTGACAAATTAGATAGGAGTCTCCTATGACATCTTTGCTCCTAAATAACGGAGCTACGCAGTGCAGATGTCATGCGGGGGATTCCTGTCTAATTTGCCCCTCTCACTGTATAGAAACACAAAGAGGGAATCTAAGAATTGGATAGGAATCTACCATAGTACCCTGCGTAGCTCCGCCTTAAACTTTAAAGTAATTTAAAAAGTCTTTGAGGAAATTTTGTAATTTTTTAATGCGTTCATCATCACTTTTGCTGGATTTTATTATTCAATCGCTTATAGCAAAAGTTAGCAAGAGCTCCACAGCAAAATAAGCGTAGAATCTAGAAATATTTGGAAGAACTATAGCAAAAATATATTGCTTAGAGGAAAACCGCTGCTTAAAACTGTGCGCCTATTCCGGCAACAATGATCCCACAATCCACAGTCCCATCCCGTCTGGAACTGACCGGAATTTAATATAAATACAGCTTCATAAATCCTTCGGGCTGACTCGGCCTACCGCGATCGCTAGAGCTCCCGGTCCACTCTCTATATACCAGTCCCCAGTCTTGGTCCGCCTCCTCCAACGTTCCCTCTCCCTCTCTAATCGTTGTGTTCTATTCGAAATCTGTTACAGATTTCAATTCGAATTTCGTCCCCTCAAGTTTCCCTCGTCCAATCAAGTCACTACCACTATACGTACTTGGGCGTTCTTAGTTTGCATTTGCGTTTACTTTACAACGTGCCTTCAAAAAACGGCGATATCTATCACGTGCGCGCGCACGCAGAAACGCTTCGATGGATGGAAGACGCGCAATGCGCATTCACCAACAATGTTGCCAGGTGTACGGCTTTAAGGCGCATAATACGGCTGCTGTGGGCACACTTTTACTGTAAGCATAATTTAAGGGTCGATTCAGAGGTAAAAACGTGCAAAAATATAACGACGGTTACCCTAATAAAAACTCATGAAATCCACTCCTAAACTCATAAAAGGCTTTTAAATATCTAAACATTTTTCCCCATCTAAAAATACTGTAACTCCATCAAGAAGTGACCAATAAGACGACTTTCCTTTTGACACCGGTATCACTGGACGTCACGGAACCATTAATCGAATGTGGATCACTATTCTGGTGTCTAATTACTCAGTGAATCTTCCATGTCAGCATATAGAGAGAGTGACAAAATTGAGATAGGATTTTCCCATTTTTAGTGCCCAACAACGAATCACCACTATGCTCGGGCATCTAAAAATATTTTATGAATTTAGGAGTGGATGTCGTGAATTTTTAAGAGCAAACATCGTTTTTTGTCTAGGTTTTTACCCCTGTATCGACCCTTAAATCGCATACAGCAGAACTGCGTGCAACAGCCCCAATACCGTAAGAATCAATAAAAAAAAGACGGTTTTTAACCTAAAATGTGGCAACAGTGGGTGCCTCACACTCGTTTTGCAAATCACTGCCGCGTGCAATGTGCGTGAGTATATGCGTGGAAAAAATAATGACCCTCCTCGAAAGCGCGGGCGCTGCGGGTCCGCGGTCCGGTCCGGTTTGGTCCGGTCCAGTCCAATTTTGCGCAATTCCTTATCGCATGGAATTTGCGGACTGTCACCAATTAAACTTTTTGCGATCTATTTCGAATCGCGATTGCTTGCTCGCAACGGGTTTTTCCTGCCGCTAGTAAAAACGCCGCCGTTCACACGGTGGAATTGGAATATGGAATGGGTTTGTTGCATTCTTTGTCGCTGGGAATATGGCAAAATGATTTTTAAAAAATTCCGCAAAAAATAACGATGCGCCTATTAAACCCGTTTATAATTTACTTGGTAACCAGATACAATAAAAAACGACAGTAAAACTAAGACAGTACGCAGCACGGCTCATAATTCTTGGTGCAAAAAAGTCTTTAATTCTGAAATACATAAGTCACAACTACTTGTATTAAATTTGTTTTCGCTGAAACTCGTGACAGAGAATAAGGAACAAAAACGGTTTGGCAAAAGTACTGGCAGATCACTAGATCACTATATACTATATAGCTACGTCAAAATTCAACAAGGCCTCTGAAAAGTGAGAACAGTTATCCTTTTTATCAGATAGTATCTAATAATGACACATCATTAATATCACGACTCAACTTTCAAGTCAAGCGGCAGATTAAAATACGATTACCGATGAAAATTCAATACTTTTAATCACTTTCATGACAATGGCTTTGGAAACATATAAAGTTCGTGAGCTTTGACAGGTGAGACGAGAGCGACAAATGACCATGCGCACAATGGTACCCGCAAGACCAGTGAAATGAACGAATGAACGACCGCCCAATTACTACGTTCAATTTGTGGGAAGGGGTGAGGGGTAGAGAAGTCTGAAGGCAGTATTGCCAACTCAATGAAAAAGAAAAAAAATTAGTACGTTCAATTTGTAGGAAGTGGTGAGAGGTAGAGAAGTCTGGAGGAAGTATTGCCAACTCAATGAAAAATAACAAAAAAATTCTATAAAATTAACACTTGTTATCTGCAAGCGGCCACTTTATCAGCCACCGCAGGGTACAGTTGAACGTTGTTTTCTTAAGACCCAAGAAAAAAATTACAGCGTGATTTTAACAGGGACAAGATAGCCGGTGCGTGGTGTATACCACGTATTATCTCAGGGATTGTAAAGCGCAGCACAAAGATTACAGCGCTACAGGACTGACCTATTATTAATCGACCTTGAAATCTGGCAACGCCGATGACGGAGGAGAGAAGACGTAAGTGATATCTGCATCTTCGATTCGTTCGACCTCCAGACCTCGGGGGTGAGAACTGAGATTAAAAGTTGGGATATAAGTGTATTATGGGTAAAGCAAAGCGATGCCGGGCGTTAACAAAATTAAAGGCGGAACGATATTTATTCCGAAAAGGAATCGATGGAGCACCCGGGAGCTCACCGGGGCATGTAAACAGAGCCGATTGGGAGCCACGATTTGGCGGGCTGTTTGAATTGATATAAAAGAAATAACATTTGTTGGCATTTTAGGGGAGTTGTAACGCCCTTCGGGCGAATACGCGCGCTCCGCGCTGCGTTTACCTCCCGCTCGCTTCGCTCGCTCCCGGTCTTTTTTATAATCTAACTTGGGGTTGTCTGCACTCGGAAAAGGGGTTTTTTTTGGGGATAGTGGCAGGTTTCTCCGCTTTTCTTTGGTGGACCACAATGGGAGTTCGTCGATATCACGTAAATAGAACCTCAAAATTGAACGGCCCTTCATCGAACTACACCATCAAAGCATTTTTGTGAAAATTAAAAAAAAAAAAACAACAAAACAAACAAGAGACTAGCCGGGGATCGATCCAGCAATCTTCTGGTCCGGGAGCCAGCACTGTACCACTAGGCAGCAATCGACCGATGGAGATGAGGGTCAAAACTCAGGTATATAAACTCAGCTCATCAGGACGTACGTAGTTCAAACTTTTGCCGCTAGGTGCCACGCCGGTCGGCTCCCAATCGGCTCTGTTTACATGCCCCGGTGAGCTCCCGGGTGCTCCTTTGAAAAGGAATAGGTAAAGAAACGAAGGAGTTAGGTTAGGTTGTGTGCGCGGTGGTTATAAGTGGTATAGAGTAGTATAGCTAACCAATGGCTCGCGTTCCTTGCGCGCATCGCGGGCGCGTAAAGGTGATTGCATCCCATTGTGTTTCTAAAATGTTTCTTCTCTCACTGTCTCTCTCACCCTCCCTCCCTCTCTATCTCTCCCTCTCCCTCCCTCCCTGTAGGATTGCGGGTTGATAATTACATGCGATAAGTCTCAGCATGTGTCGCATGGAGCCGAGCGCGGTCCATGGAGAGTCAGAGTCAGAGTCGCGACCCACACTGTGTTCACGGGGTGCTCATAGCCACGGCCGAACCGCCGCCACCGCCACACTGGACTCGAACACACCTCTGATGCCAGTTTGCGCGCCATTTTTGAAATTCTTCGCAGAAAAAAAAATAATTCAAGGTCGCGGGGATCTCTTGTGTAGTGTGGGAGAAGAAAAGTTTTGTTCGACGAATCTGATCTAGCCACGCTCTGCTACCGTTTTCGAACCACGCTCTGCTACCGTTTTCGAACCACGCTCTGCTACCTAACCAACTATGACCATTGAGGGGCTTTCTTCAACGTAATGCTAAAGACATCACGGAGGAGATAGTCTTTATGTGTAGGGGGTTAACACAAGTGAAACCATCGGCGCCGCCATAGGTTGCGTTTTTGCACATTTGTTTACATTCTGAGGACCATTTCTGTGATTTGATCCAATACAAATGGACCATGCTGTCTCACTTTGAGATGGGACTTATAACATACCGTTTACTTCTATAGTTATATGTAGCTCGTTTTTGCTAACGGTTTCAAACCAAGTGTTTCCGGTGATTGGTGGTGGCGAGGCAACTGGTTCCTGGTTGGCAAGTCTATTCGACAATCGGAACAATACATCTGGTTGGCTGTCTACAGTGCAAGACCCACCAGCCAATTGGATGTATTCTGAGTTTTGAGTACATTTTACGGTCACGAGACTCACCTCCACCAACCATGCATCATCCTTGTTTCTAATCCAGTCCGTTCAAAATCCATCGATTTCAATTAGATCAGCCTGGGGAGGTTTGTTTCAAATCCTCTTTTGAAATATTCTTTTTTTGGAAAATCAAAAACTATTGAGCTATCGGACGCGTTAAAACTTCAGACACGCTTATTGTTAAATATAGTAAATATTTTAAAACAACTAATTTGGAAAAACGCATGGAATGAACAGAATCAGCGTCAAGTTATTTCATCCAGAAAAAAAATAAGTATAGTACTGGAGTAAAAATCCCTGGGAAAACTGAGCACCAAAGTGCACTAAAAATGTTCCCCAAAGAATACCAGTTTTTACAGCAGGGTTGCCGTTTTGTACGTGAAAATACACATTTTCCCGTTTAATTTAACGTAAAATTTTCGAATCTCCTGCCAAATTTGCCAATACTGCCACAGAGTGAAAAAGGAGATTTTTTTCCCTTTTTCTTCCAAGTATTTTTTGATCATTTCCGTCAATCCTAAAGTCATTCGTTTGCGCCTCTTTCGTTATTAGAGCTGCCACTTCGTGTAGTTTTCAATTCACCAATGATTCCACCGGTTGACCAAAAGATTACACAAATCATGTCAGTGTATTTGACTGTAATGTACAGAAATATACACCGATTTGTAATCTTTTCCGAGCCGGTCCAATCTCCGTCAGTGAATTTAAAAAAAAATGCAGAGTCATACTGAGATAATCAACCAGTGATTTCAGTGATTGATACAAGATTATAGATATAAGTATTTACGTACATTACAGTTATGAACCGAACTGAACTAAGTAATCTTTTGGTCAATTGGGGGAATCATTCACGGAAAAAAAGACTGGTAGGATTTACCATCTGCATACAGCCAATGTTGGAGTCTGCTATCAAGCATGGTAAATTTTACCATCATATGGCAAATGCAACGTACCTTGCAGTAAATTAAGATAACCTGTTGGTAAGTCACCACAAGGTACGTTGCATTTACCATGTGATGGTGAAATTTACCACACTTGATTGCAAACTCCAAAATCAGCAATGCAGATGGTAAATTCTATCGGTATTTTTTTTTCGGGTTGATAAATTAAAAATACCTAAAGCTGCAACTTTATTCGCTATAGACACTACAGAAACTCAAAAAAGTTGCAAATTCGGCAACTACGCGCGACGCGTCGCGACTATACAAGAAGATACTCTTTCGCGCAGCATCAGTCTTTTCCCGGCCGCGGCCTGGCTCGCTAATTTGTTTGTCTTGGCCGACATATCACATAAGCCAGTCGAGCACCTTTGCGATGCGAGAAGCAGTCCCAATCAAGATTGCCACGTTATCTCGCGGAAGGAATCTGAGAACTTCACCTTGAATCTCCGTAGATAGGGACTCCCGCGAAAATCATACGTTTTTCTTAAACAATTCGGCAACGACGCTGCTTGAAGCGACGGAGGCCCATCGCGGTGTGATTTATGCCCACGGCTCTGAGTTTTTCCTCCGATTTCCCCCGCGAATATAAGCACATCTTTGTCTCTCGCATCACTTGCCGAAGAGGGAGCCCTGGCCTATGGCAGCCACGTCATTTTGAAAAATCCACGTCCTCAGGCCGTCTGCATTGCTAGCGGTCACGCCACTCCTGATGTGCGCGCGCAGGGTGCCGTTTCTCAAACACACCCATCATGCATCCTCCCGCAAAAAATATGGCATGGGTGTATAAGATATTCATTCGTCAGATCCCAACTCACATACAAGGGTTCACAGCGCAGGCGGGGTGTGAAGTATAACAAGGCACGGAGAAAAATTTCTGATTGAAATTACGGAACGTAGGAAGAAATTGGGGTAAAAAGAAAATCCCTTTAAAATAATAAGAATTCTTATTTATTCAACCAGAATTCTTGTTGATCCAACGATTCTTTCTTGTGATTCTTCTGAATCATCAGAGCGTTCAATTGGACCAATAAGAATTCTGGTTGAATCAATAAGAATTCTTATTATTTTAAAGGGATTTTCTTTTTACCCCAATTTCTTCCTACGTTCCGTAATTTCAATCAGAAATTTTTTCTCCGTGTTGCATTTTGACCATATAATTCCATGCGAAAGGTAGAATTAGAGGAGGTGCATAATATCCATAAGTACAATACCTCGATATTTGTTTTGGATTTCTGCTGACGAAACGCAATGTTGTCAGACTTGAAGCTCCGACACTGGTTTTTTATTAAGAAGCTGTTACGACAAATACAGAGAACAAAGCTATAGTGACCAACAGTGCCCCTTTTCGTGACTCGTATATCATTTAGTCGAAACCAGTTGCGGCTCGTGCAATCTGGCAACGATGCTAATTTTCCATTTAAACATATGCAAAAGTATCGATATCTTGGGGGTGCAATTGCACCTCCTGAAGATCGATTGTTTTACATAGGTTTCAATGGAGAGAATCCGTTGTTGCCAGATTGCACGCACCGCCACTGGTCGAAAGGCATCGAAACAACTGTCGACAATCGCCTATCAGTGGCGCAGCGTAGCGTGCAACTTGGCAACGTTGTATTGTGTCCATTTAAACCCGTATAAAAGGTCGAATGCGAAGGTGTTCACCGAACACCCTATCGTTCGATCTTTTTCATGGGTTTAAATTGACGAACTGCAACGTTGCCAGATAGCACGCTATACACCGCGCCACTGTCACCTACATAATTTTGAGTGATTAAAATAGGTTGGGTTTTCAACCTAGTTTGAACTACCGTTTTTCAAACAGAGCGAAGATTTCTAATGATTTATTTTAAACTAAAATAAGGACTCAAAAGCAACAGCCAAAAATATTACATCGGTCTTGCTTAACGGCATGTCAAGCGAGTCCTTCAAATAACATCATCAAACATCAGGTACATATGGAGCGTTTGTAGAGGCCCCATGACAGCGCAGCAACGGGGTTTTGTCGTTGGACATCAACCAACGGAACGTAGGGTCCGGTTGGATGTGTAGTCCCCTATACGGTATTTCGTTGAGTCCTTGAAAAAATAGTTAAAGTCACCACGTAATGGAATTAGTGCGTCGTCTCTGGTATCTTTGTCAGTGGCGTCGCGTGCAATCTGGCAACGCTGCAAGTCGTCCATTTGAACTTGTGAAAAATATCGATAGGAAAGAGAGCACAGTGCACCTCCAATAGTTTTGCACCTTCAATAGGATTACACGCGACGCCACCATAGTATCTGTTGCACACCCATCAACAGTCCAATCTAGTTCATAAGTTGAATATGGACTAAATGCAACGTTGCCTAATTCAAGAGCCAATCGACTGATATTAATGGGTTTATAAACTCGTGCGAAAAGAGTTCAGAATTCTTTGCAGTACCGCAATGTGCCAATGGCAAAGCGGTCACGGTCGGGACATCTCAACTCTCAACAGTGCAGTCATGGGAGTCTTTATACAAAAACGACTCTATTTTTAAGAGAGAGATATTTCACAAATAGAGATTGGAAGATGAGGTGAAGAAAAATGGGAGGCATTTAATGAGGTGGTAAGCAGTTTATAATACATCTTTAGGAGTGGAGAAACAATACGAAAGAGGTGAGATAGGATGGACCGGGGGGGGGGGGGGGTATAGTACAGTGGAGAGAGGCCTTGCCGCGGTACGATGTTTGTATAATGTTTACGGGCGTTACGATACGATACGAATACTCGAAGAGCGGAATCGGACTTTTATCCGGGATCTAAAGATTTACATAACTTAAGAGCAAGACGAGGGCAGTGTCAGTGTCTCTTCTGTTCTCCTATAAAGATGGTGTCACCTGATATTGTTAATTCCCGCTCTCCTGTTCTCGCGGGCTCCGATAATCTGCTAACTGCGCTTATGGATTGGATTTAATTCTCTCCACCGTTTTTCCGCAGCCCCTTTATATATATACATGTATATATACACACAATACACATACAGACGTACACAAACCTCTCCTTTTCGCTGCACACTTCACGATGAACGCTGCAAATATCGCCTGACCACTATAACCGCACGATCACCGCGTTGCAAAGTTGAACTTTTTTTTTTTTTTTTTTGGGATGCAGCACCGCAATCATAAAGCATATTTCAGAGACAAAATAAAGCTAATTGTACTATCAGGTTCGTTAACTCTTGCGAAATAGGATAGAATTTTTTTTTTTTTCCGGAAACAACAATTTTCACCGACGGTAGGCCGCAGGACCTTCTAGCTAGGATGATTGTTGACCGTGATGAGCAGGAAATCGTTGACCAGATAAGAGGGAGCCGCTTTTTTGCATTCACCGCTCAATAGTTACACACCAGTGGCGGCTCGTGCAATCTGGCAACCGTGCACTTTTGCCATTTAAATGTATGCAAAAAGATCGATACTAGGTGAAACGCTGCGCCTCACCAAGTAATCGATTATTTTATACTGTTTTAAATGGAGGAAATCCATTGTTGCCACATTGCACGAGCCGCCGCTGTTATACACTGAAAAAAAAAAGATTACTAGAAGCATGACAGTACGTGAACCTATGTAAGGGATGGCACAATGACCAGAATTTTATCGTTTTACGAGCAGTTTTTGAAAAATGTCAAATTCTAGTTCTATGAGTGTCTATGACCATATTCTGGTAATAACACCAGAATTTTCTGGTAAAAGTACTAGACTTGTTGTCGTTCACACATCGTTGTACTTCTAGTATGATATGACTGGAACCTGACATTATAACCAGAGGCGTACGCGGAGGGGGGGGGGCTAAAGTCCCCCCCGGACCTCCGAATATTGGGGTTGGAGGGGACGGGGAATAATTTTCGGTCAAACACTTATCAGTGCGAGCCCCTCCCAAGAAAAATTCTGCGTACGCCTTTGATTATGACTGTCGCTGTTTTTCAGTTCACCATAACTGAAGCTCAAGCCTTCCTGTGTAGTAAAAACCACTCAATATTTAGTATCATATTTTCTAGTTTATGGGAAAATTTGTCAATTTAATACAAAATGTTTTTACCTTGTTTAGTTTACGATATAACACTTATTCAACAAGTACCGGAAAAATACCTTACTTTGTAAAAAACAAACTAACCAACCTGAAATCCCACCCATATTACATCTTTCTCCTTCTCGCTATCTCTCTCTTTATTTCTCTCTCGCTCCTCTCCCCCTTCCACCTATCTATATTTACTCCTTTTTAACGATGCCATCAATAGAGGCGGCCGGGATTGCAGAAAAAAAGAGGGTCGGATCGTCATCATATACAGTGTGTCCCAGAAGTTCTTCCCAACCCCAAGTCGAAAGACACGGGTTGCAACAATAACAGATCCGATCGTTCGCTAGTAATTGGTATAATTTCTAATGTAAATCAATTGTAATTCTATCGATTTAGAACTAAAGAGCAGACCTGATATTCATCGAAATGAGATGCGTGTTTTTCGACTTGGACTTGGTAAATAAGGACTTCTGGGACATGCTGTACATCGGGCGAAGGAGGAATAAATGAGATGGTAAAATCGTCGGTGGCAGAGGATCCATAAAAACTGATCACCGGGGATCGAATGGGACGGGACGGAAAGGGACGCGGGAACGGAACTGGACTGGAACTATGAACCGGACCGGACTGGTGGAGTAGTTGAAATACCCCGAGCACTGCTTGCTGACTATCCAATGCGAGACAAGTGCGGAATGTGTCAATAATTTTGAAATTTATGAGCGCGACGAACGAGCTGATGCTTACGAACGCATCGCATTCAGTGTTGCCAAATTTGGCGGGAAATTCAAAAATTTTACTTTGAGCTGGATTGAAAAATGCGGGTAATTATACGCAAACCGGCAGCCCTGAATTCGCATTCACATCAGCGAAGCGACGCAAACGTCCGGTGACGCTACGGTGTCGGCCGGTCAGCAAAGGAATCACCGGAGGACCCAGTTGCCAATTTTCAGCAATTTTCAGAGATGCGTAGGAAAGGCACATCAAAAATAATCGTTTTCGACCTATTAAGGTTAATTCAGAACTTTCCAGTGACATTTTTACGTTTAAATTACTTACTATAGGGGTTCTCTGTAATTTAAATAGGTCTTAAAAATTTATAAATGAAAAATTAATGAGAAATTTATACTCTGATTTGTGGCCATTTTTTGGCGATCCCAGACGATAGTGACGCGTTTCAATAATGGTCAAAAGTAAGGTATAGAGAAATTCTCGTTGCGCTACTGGAAAAATAATATCTTTGAAAATTAAGGCAAAGAAAATTGTGCTGTAAAACTGTAAAAGATTGAGTCCGTAGTCGAATATGGAAATATAAGTGAAAATTCAACAAATATAACTATCTAATTTTCTTTTAAGCCCACACAACACGGAAAAAAGAGACTGGTAGAACTTACCATCTGAATAGCTGATTTTGGAGTCTTCTATCAAGTATGGTAAATACCATCATATGATAAATGCAACGTACCTTGTGGTTGATTAAGATAAATTGTTGGTCCATTTCACCTCATGGTACGTTGCATTTACCATATGCTGGTCAAATTTACCATACTTGATAGCAGACTCCAAAATCAGCTATATGCAGATGGTAAATTCTACCAGGCTTTTCTTTCCATGAATGATATGTAAACATTATACAGGGCTTTCGCTCTTCTGGAAGGTTGGTATTTTGCATAGATACGTGGTTTTGCACCGAGGCCATCGCATCGATGTATTATGTTGACCCTAATTCAAGGAGGAAATTCTGTCGATCGTGTCATCACAATTCAGCGCGTTCCAAATTTAATTGTTTGCGCGTTGCCTCATATCGCAGCGCATCCTCGGTCGGAGCACAGTAGGTTAAAAGTTCATTTTTCCGGACAAAAAAAGAAAATATTGGTTTTTTGCACCAAAAAGGTGTCATCAGTGATAACTTTCTTTCAAGATGTACTATGCAATACAACTTGTATCGTTTTGAATTTATATTTTCAATAATTAAGTTACCCTCTCATATTGAAAGATGATAATCTTGCAATAATGTGCGTTCCTTCAATGATGTCCCGAAACTCCCACGTTTCGATTCCACCGTGGCAAAAATTGTCCCGTGACATCGGTGGAATTTGACAAAGAGTTCGCCCTTGCTCTTAATTATTAGATTCAATTCTCTTTTACTTTTAATTCTTTTACTCTCGCCACGGATGTATTTAAACGTCGACAAAAATTTTTGTTGGAATTGTAAAACTGGTTTGGTTGCCATGCGCGCCTGCTCTTGATGCGTGTGTACGTTTTTCTCCGTCGCGAAAAGTAAAAGAGTAAATTCTTTGAGCAAAGCGTCATTGCCTCCCCTCCTTCCTCCCCCTCCTACAACCGTATACATGTCTTCAAGAGCAATTTGAAGAGGATAAGAAAAAAAAAATTGAACAAAGTCGGTGGAACAATCACCAAGAGAAATTTATTATTGAGCTGATCTTATCCTGTTGATCGGATAGAAGTAACGAGCCGAAAAGAAGCATCGAAGGAGTAAATCACGGCTATATCTTGATGTCCGATCTCATCTACAGTTTACGTACTTTAAGTATTTTTCCCCCCTATGCACACGTGTACCTACATTCATTGTGATTTGAAATTTCACGGGGTGAAAATTTACTCCGATGCTCTATCGTGAATTTATTTTTATCTTCCGTTGCATTTACCATATGATAGTAAAATTTACCATACTTGATAGCAGACTCCATAATCTATGCAGATGGTAAATTGATACACTGATGATATGTCCAAATTTTTACGTCCAAAAATTAATGTCCAAAACATTAAAATCCAAAAAATTACGTCCAAAGAGGAAATGTCCAAAAGAAGATAAGGTCAGTATAAAAAGGTCCAGAGATTATATGCCCATAAAATGAAGTCCAAAAATTTGGAAAGTCTAAGGGGCAAACGAATTTTGCAAGCGATCAGTATTCAAATGTATCGTTTTTTTTTTTTTTTTTTTTTTTTTTTTTTTTTTTTTTTAATTGACTCATAACCCTGGCAACCTTCTGTCAACAAGTTCGATCAACAAGTAGGTTAATCCAGGTAGTCACTTTTTTTCAAATCATCTGATGGATTTCACAGGAAGAAAAATTGTACTGGATTACTTTTGTTTCTTAAGTATGAACCTTTGAACATTTATTTTTTTTGGACATGGACTTTTTATTTGCGGACATTGTAGTTCATTAGACATTAGATTGCTTGGACGAAATGACATTGGACGAAAACATAACTGATGGACTAATGAAATTTTGGACCAAGAAGTTTTGGACATAAAAGCTGTGGACATATCATCTGGGAACCGGTACATTCTACCAGTCTTTTTTCCGTGTACTGAATAGTTCTCCAGTTAACGCCACAACGACAAAAACTCGGCTATTTATGAACTACGAACTATAGCCACTAGTCTGCCGCATAGACAATCTATGCAGAGAACTTACACCTGCTACCATACATCTCACTTTGACCTCATACAAAAGCAGGACATTAAAATGTCTCCAGAGCGAAATTGTCAAGTGCGTACCTTCCAGTATGGATACAATGTACACTATAGAGTACTTCGATCAGGTCATGAGTCTATTCATAACGAGACAAAGTGGGAGGGGGGTTGGGGGTGGTGGAGATGGAGATGGGTCGGAGAGTGGACGGAGGTGCGGAATGGTAGAGAGCACGCACACAATTAGCGGATAATTAAAAACCGTTTCCCTCACCACAAGCGCCTCTCCTTTTATACGGCATACCGCCCGCACTACACAGTACACACATACTTCACGGTAGCGAACGCGGCGCGCGGGCACGAGAGGTCGCGATCGGATGAGTGTGAGTGCGAGTGAGAGAGTGAGAGAGTGAGAGAGTGAGAGAGTGAGACGCAAAGACGCTCCTCCTTGTGCACAATAGAGAGGCTGTTGCTTGCTGTTGGGAGCGTAATTACGCGACACAAAGGGAGCCGTGCGTGGATTTTATTAATTAGTAATTTATTATCAATGAACTAGTCTGGGTGTAGTAGTCGCGTATACTCTATGGTCGCCGCGCGGAGTTACATTGCGCAATCGGCACTCCACGATTAGGATCGGCGGCGATAGTTTTCTTGCCCCCTGGGCATAGCCGTAGCCAGGATACTGTCTATCTCTCTCTCTCTTAGCCCATTTGAACGCATGTGTTAGAAAAGGACAGAAAGAGGGGCTGAAGTCACTTGACAGCCCCTATATCCATCCTTTTCTAACACATGCGTTTAAATGGGCTAGGAGAGAGAAAGACAATATCCTGGCTACGGCTATGCCCCTGGGTATGCCGAATGCGCATGCACGGTGCGGCCCTGTTTGGGGCTTCAGGGGAATCTAATGGCGGCGTAGTTCACCGAGACACTCACCAAATTACAAGAAAAGTGTTTTTACTCACATCTTATGGACCTGTTCAGACGTTCTTATTGGAGCCTCAAAGTATAGCTTCCAAGTGGGCGCTTGGTGCGCTACATATCAGTGGCGGCTTGTGAAATGCAATAGATCGATGTCCACTCCATTTGAAACTATAGAAAAGTATCGATTTCTCGGGGGTTCAATTGCACCCCCTGACGATCGATACTTTTCTATAGTTTTAAATGGGGTAGACATCGATACATCGTATTTCACGAGCCACCACTGCTACATACATCATTTTCTAATAATTCGCAAACTAACCCTTTCAATACCACGCTCGAGTGAACTCATTTCTGCCTTTAGATCTGCCGCACATAATTTCAGTTTTTTTATTCAAAATAATTGCGGCTCCGAATTGTTAATGTCAGAAAAACAATTTTTCCTGAAGCGCCTTCAATAAAGTGTGCATGCAAAATCAGCACCGCGGTGTAGGAATATTTAACTACCCGCTTTATTTGAGCGAGTGAGCATTAATTGATTTGTCAAGTGCGGGCCGTCAAACTATGATGGTGGATGGTGTGCACTTATCACTATATATAGATGCTCATTTGACGGCTACTTTGAAGGCCCACTTTGATCCTCTGATGAGCCCTTATGAGAGTTGAGTGAGTTTCCCGCGAATTCTCAACTCCCCTTTCAGTGGTGAGCTGATACGGGATTAGCCTCGCCTGCTTTTTAAAATTTAAAAAAAAAAAAAAAAAAAAAAAAAAAAAAAAAAAAACTTTTTCAATTCTCATTTTTAATGAAATGGTAATTATTCAATCTTTGTAATAATTTAAATAAGAAAAACAGCTTAGAGCTTTGTTCCAATCTCTTGTATTTTTTAAGCGTGAAATGCATTCAACGATCAGTACTTCACAGAGTGAGTTGTCAGCACGAGAAGGTATAAAAACAAATTATAGTAAGACAACGCAGTGGTGGCACGTACTATTTTGCAACCATTTTTTTGCCTTTAGAACCAATGCAAAATGATCGAATTCTCAGGGATTCACTGAGTCCTCTGGAGATCGATTATTTTTCGTAAGTTTAAATGGAGAGAATCCGTTGTTGCCACATTGCAGTCCCTGTATATGAAAGAGTCAAGACACGTGAACAGAAATGAAGAAGAAAAAGGGTTCTGCGACGTGGGGGTGGCCCGCCTCATCTTGTTTACATTTTCATCCATCGATCTTCACGCCAAAGATTACTCATACATGTATACGTGCTTAAGCAATCTTTGCTAGGTCAACCTAACCTTCAATTCTCGTTGGCTTCACTACCTGTGATAATCTACAGCGAAGAGTAATACATGCATTTTATTCTGTTCCGCGAATATACTAATTAAAATTTTAATAGAAAATTTTATCAGTTAGAGCTAAAAATGCCTTAACTTTCCACAAAGCTGGGCAACTGAAACACAGCGGGGACGATGGTTTCATGAAAATGTAAACAAGAGGCGCGCCTCCTGGCTTCATAGATCCCTTCTTCTTCTTCATTTTTCAGCAGTCAATTAGAGATGGAGTCTCGTACAGTGCGACTCTTTCATACACAGGGACTCTGCAGTCTATACATTGCAGGAGCTGCTTTGGAGGCAAAGATATTAGGGAACAGCAACAGAATTACACAAGTAGCCCGAAAATTTAAGAATATGAAAAAAGAACAAACAGGGTCGAAGCTAAAACAATTAAATTAAAATAAAATAACCGTGGGACGTAATAAGCGATATTAGGGAGCCTGTAAAACCAACAAACAATAGTGTGACGTTTGCGGAATGTTCGAATATAAAATCGTTCCATATGCAACAGAGGTATCGAACTTTCTGACATCAAGACGAAAGTCAAAACATCATTTGATGCATCTGAGATATCTGATATAGGACTCTTCTTAGATGCATTTGCGCCTCGCCTTCGCCCTGCACAATTTACCGCCCGCCTCACACGAAAAATAGTGCCGAGTCATATCAATTAGTGGTGTCACACGCGTGTTTTGGGCCTGGCCCTCGCCTGGCTGATCAGAGATCAAACCACGATAAAGGGCTGGTCTCGCGACTCTTTCGCACGATGAGACAATATGAGGTCATGTCACTGACTGTCAGATTGAATTAGTTCGAATTAGTTTGATACAAAGATGGTATCAAACAAAAGAATGTTCCATGCAGATTGCGGACGGAAACATTGCAGTGGCGTAGCGTGCAATTCGGCAACGTCGAAGTTCGTCCATTTAAACTCATAACAAAGATCGAACTCCAGGGTGTTCGGTGAACACCTTTGCATTCGACCTTTTACGTGTGTTTAAAAGGACTAAATACCAAGTTGCCAAATTGCACGCTACGCCACTGAAACATTGCTAGTTAGTCTAAATATAAAAATACACCGACTTATTCTATGAAATAAAAAGTATATACGTGCTTGAAAAATCAACAAACTTGTTTTTTGCACTCAAATAGTTTCAATTTCGTTAATTTGTAGTGAAACCTTCTGGTATTGTCTACAGTACCGATATTATCAAACAATGGGGGATGATGCATGGGTATACATTTTGTTTCTTTGTTTTTGTTTTGTTTTTTTTTCCAAACAAATGTAATAATTTGAAGAGCAAAAATCAAAGAGTTTCTGGAATTCATAGTTATAGTTATTTAGTTCCGAAGATACAATTTTGATCCAAAAGACATTTTCTCGTGTTATGACGTCACATATAGCCGCACAATTTTTCAAAACTTTATACGAAAGTATCACAGAGACAGTGATTCTTGGGAAAAAACCAAAGGCACCATTGATCTCTCACCGATTAAATCCATATTCTTCGTCATAAAAACAAAAACAAACCCAAAAACCAAAAACAAAACCAAAGTTCAGACCCATGCACATAAACCATTAAGATATTAATGCTGCAAAAAAGTATTAAGCATACAGAGAAAGCAGTAATTTTATGAGACTCCTCCATATTGTGACTCGCTCATTCGATCGCTATCTTGGAATTTTGCTGAACGCATTTATTGAATTCGTGGGTGCGCTTATTGAGACTTTTTGATGCTTACAAAGTCTTTGGACATAAACCTGCTATTGAAAATTTTATACCACTCTTTAAGAGTGACCCACAATCTTTTTGGCCATGTATGTTATTGGATCAAAGCAATTTGGGTTAAAATGCTCGGGACGTTAAATTGGACACAATATTTTGGACCTATCATTGGTTTTACAAAAATCATTGGACGAACGTTTTCATGACCAATTTTCACGCAATTTTATACCTGAATGGCCCCCCATAATAACGCTACAGCAAAAAAGTTTGCGACACACCCATTAATAACAAATCCTCTTTGAGTCCTCATGCTCACTACACCGAGACGACGGTATCGGAAAGTAATTAAACCACCGACTTACTGAAGAAGCATGTTTTTTAACCTTACACAATCACAATTGGCACCCTTCTTTTTTTTAACTCGGCGGCACGCGAGATTTAAAGAACATTTAAGACAGTATCAATAAAAAATGGTCCATAGAACATCTAGCTCGCTCGTTGTTAGATAGCTCGAATACCATCCTGATGGATTGTTTCTAAAAATGAGCACACCTGATGTTTTATGGGCCGTTAATTACATGGATGCCACCCATATATCGCGTCATTCACGCTCATCATGACATTAAGAACAGGCCGAGTTCAAAGACTGCGAAGGGTTCTGAGTCTTATTTTGGACTCCAGTGGGTGTCTATCTATTCGCTTCTTATTGGGGTTGCGTAATTTTTTCTTCTTTTTTTATTTATTTGTCTCCTGTCTCACTGTCGACTGGAATGAAAAAATCGGAGGGTACTGATAACGTCGACACCCACAACGTCGACAACCATAACGACGACAAAAATTCAGTGTCGACGTTGTGAAATCGCGACACCACGCTGGAAAAACAACGTCGACACCGAATTTTTGTCGACGTTATGGTTGTCGACATTATGGTTGTCGACGTTGTGGGTGTCGACGTTACCAATACCCTCCAAAAAATCAGCGCTGTCGCCGTTTTGCGGACATTTATAATGACAATCTACCATCCATCGATGATTTTACCAGTTGAAGCAAAGATTACGCATTCGTGCACTGAAAAAAAAAAAAAAAAAAAAAAAAAAAACTTACCATAAAAGGACAGCGATACGTCAATGCCGAGGTAATTTCTGGTACTGTTATCAGAATTCGTGTGTTGACACAATAATTTTTGAAAATTTTGAAGAAATTCTGGTAATATGACCAAATTCTGATAGAAACACCGGCATATTTTGGTAAAAGTACTTGAAATACCTCGGTTGAAAGGTCATTGTGCTTCTGGTAATGTTATAACATTTTGGGAATTATTTTGCTCAGTGTGGAGATGTGCGTGAATATTGCATGTATAATGAATCATAAAAATCAAAGCTATGCTTTTTGTGGTTATTTAAAGACATTTTACAATTCATCGTTGTTTCCACCGATTGATTGACCTAAAGATTTCTCGGTTTTTTTCATAGTGTATGACTGTAGTGCATGAAAATATTCGCCTCATCTGTAATATTTTCTCAATTGGTCGAATTATCACCGTCATTTTATCAAAATATATGTACATTTTTTAAAAGTGACGGAGACTTCAACGGTTGAGAAAAGATTATACATTAGAGTATTTCCGGGCATAACGGTCATAAACTGAACTAAACGCTGTAATTTTTTGGTCAACATCGAGGAGAAAAAGTTATATTTGGAGCTACCAGAATCACATTGAACTATCTTCATGATATTTACAAATATGTTTCTTGGTCAAATGTATGAAAACTTATTTTGAAAATCACACCGAAAAAAATGGTAAACCAGCCAAATTATGGAAATGCTAATTTTTCTCACAAAAAAATGAAGGGGTTAACAACGCAAATTGTAAATTTTCCATTAGCCTTTTTAAACCCTTGTGAGTCTTTCCAAACCCAAAATCTAGATTGTGAGTCTCGCTAAACCCACAATCTTGATTGTACTGTTGATTCATAATCTCACAAATTAGATTGTATTTTTTACAATCCAAAATGTAGTGAATTTTACAAATGAGGATTTAACAAAGGAAACACAACCAAGATTGTGAGTTTAGCGAAACATTTGTAAACTTTACAATTCAGACTATGGGTTTAGCAAAACAAATAAAAAATTCACAATCTTCGCGTTGTTATGTTTAAAAAAGCTGTTGTGTAAAATTAGCGATTCCGCATCATTTAACTAATTTAGCATTTTTCTTTTTTCGGTGCACCAGAATTCTATAAATAAGGATACAAAAATTAAATTAAACTATTACGTAAAATTAATGATAATAGCTCCAAGTAAAAACTTTTTGCTATGCAAGTGGAATCATCAGTGAATTGAAAAATATGCCATTAAATGATACACAAAGCGAACGCAGCGCAAGCTCAGCAACAAAAGCTCATAGAAATACTATAGTCACTAATCTTTGCTGCAACCGGTTAAATCACCGATGGATTGTAGAACATGCCACTAGATGCGTGTAAACACACAACGGCAGCACTGGAAGAGAATATGATTCAAAATTCCGAGAGGAGAAACTGTCGCAAAGAAAGATTTAGGGTGACTTCTTCGCATCGCGTCGTCCTCTGAAATCCGCGCGGAGTTCCGATATTCACTCGACGGCTTTGTTGCAGAACGGAGCCAACTACAATTGATTTCGTACGTATAATCGGTATAGTTAGTTTCTTTTTGCACAAAAACCGCCCAATTCTTCACCGCCATCGAAGAGAGAAAAAAAATTAAAAAGAAGTTAAAACCAGTCACCGAGACGATGTAATTGAGTTCGAAAAGAAGAGGAACGGAAGTTGGTAAAGAGATCGAGCCCCGAGCTCAAAGCAGAGATTGTTTCCAAGAGATAGCGAATTATTTGCCAGCAAATATTTGGTGTCTACGCCTGTCTTTCGCCTTAATGAGCCGCACCAAATAAATCCTGATTAGTCATAGGCAGCATGATTCAGTACTGTCAACCTTGCAAGGCTGGCGCCGCGCGAATAAAAGAAATATCGTTCGAATTTGAGGATATATTTCAATGTTATTCCTCCCCCATCCTCTAAATAATTTGAATACACCAGCCCCCTAATTTCAAACTTCAAACGGCGCGTTCTCAACTCCATTGGGACATTTAACAATTTCTCTTCGTATACTTTATGAAGTTTCGAAGATCTACCTCTTTATATTATCTACACAAAATAGACGGAAAGAAACACTTCGGTAGCGCTGACAAAACCTTTGGTAGAAAAATCACTCAGAAAAAAACAATATATGTAGTTGAGCCAAACAAACCTTTAGTTCACTGTGCAAAATCTCTTTGGTTTGGGATACATACAAAACCTTTGGTTAGCTCTATACTTAAGTTTTTTACTGGGTCATTTTTCAATCAAAGCAGGCTTTGTCAGCTCTACCAAAGCGTTTTTTCTGCAGTGCATAGAAGTATACATTTACACTTGTATTTTGTAACCTCGCCACTTTAAAGTAAACTTGTGGGTCATTTCGATCATAGATCCAATAAATCAAAAGAATAAAAAGGATAATCTATGAAATTGAGAAAATAATCGTGCAGAATATTTTTCACCAATTTCCAAACCTTTAAAAAGAGTTTAAGTTTTTAACATTTTTTTTCGAAACGTTGCGTTTTAAGCGAGATAATATTGGATTATGCAAAAAGGTGGAAAATTCGACTATTTTATTAAGGTGGGTGGTATAGAAAGAAGCGGTGTTGGCGGGTCGCACACACTGGCAGACCCCTACCGCTTGCAGTAAAAAGTACTGTTTTCCACCTTGCGTGGCATTTCTCTTATTTGAGAGAATATAGGATTTGAGCAGGAGGATCAATTTTTAATTTTCAAAAAGGTATGCTAGGTAACAATAATCTCTAGGAGCCCGCCAATCAGATAGAATTTTCGCTCGAATTTGCGTACTTTTCATCAGTTTTATTCAAATGCAAAAAATCTTACAGGCATCTGCAAAATGCACAACTGAAAAAGACGACTAGAGAGGAGTAAGTATTAGATGCGTGCACAGCATTTTTAAATATCTACTACAACGTAAATATCAATCGAACTCAAATTCGATTTAAGGAAACCTTCAAAGAGATTTTCATCCAATGTAGGTACTATTCTGTCCAAAACAAGTTCGTCCATATTTAACTGTTGTCCTCACCGATTAATTTTTCTCTTCAAACTATATTCCAAACAAATTTTGTTCCGACAAAATAATCGTCCAATTTTTTTAGTCCACAGCAAGAAGTATGAATTCGTTCGTTTGCGTTTTTGTGAGTACAAAATAAAATATTGACCAACAATAAGAAAAAAATACATTCGTCGTTGTTGTTGTTGTTTTTTTTTTTTTTGTATACATAATTGCTAGTTTTCTTTGAGTTTATTAATAGAATTTTATGGAAAAATGAGAAGAAAAAAGTCTGGAAATGTTACAAAGCTCGTGGTAAAAATTCTGGGGCCGAGTTCGAACTTTATTTATTTACTGGTTGATTGGTTTTTAGTTTGTATTTATACTTACGGATCAAAATTATTTGCGTTCACAATGATTCTCATAATTCTCTAGAGCAATCATAAGGAGCCAAATTCTGATCAATGAAGATTATATCTACCACAATGGTGCATGCACTGAGAGTAATCACTTCTCTGAAAACAAGGAAACGCGTTTATACTTGTGACGGTTTTCCTTGCGCGAAGGAAGTTCTGATTGCATGAAGGAGAATCACTGTCACAACAAGGAATTTTTTACTTGTAGCAGCAGGCATTTTCCTTGGGTTAAAGGAATTTCCCCTTGGTCAATATTTCACTTTGCAGTTTCTTTAAGGCAAACGAAATACACCTTGGATTAAAAAAAGAATTCTCTCCGTGTGGGACAGCATAATTTGGGGAGTACAGGGCTATACATATATAGGAGTAGAAAAAAATATCGACGATCACTTTTGGAATTTTAAACCCACAAAAAAGAGGTAAAAGAGAACAGCAATCACTGTTCATTCAAAGAGATTTTTCCATCTTTTTCTCCCCGCCCCCCTTCATAAAAAGAAATGGATCTTGTTTACGAGGACAAAGAACAATCGGACAAAAATTTACGCAGAGCAAATATGTTATTGGATCAACCATTGAAAATACCAAATATTATATAACAACGAGAAAATTTTCTAATGCACGAAAAAAAAAATAAAAAATAAACAGCATTATACTTATAACGAAGGAATTGTATATTTGACATCAATAGACAAGCAACATTTTGATTTGCTTCTGCCGACTTAATGAAAGAACATGCGAGATGAAATGTATGAAAGTAAAAATGTATGGATAAAAATTCTTAGGTGTGATTGACTTGGTCAATTTCATCTATCATACTTTCGCAGTTGTATAAATGCTGCGACCATCACTGATTCATTGCGCGCGAGCCAGAATAAAAAAAAATCATGAGTAAACTCGACCGGTGCAAAGTATTTGTTTTGTAAGCAAATCTGGTATTTCCCTTATTCCTTAGAAAAATGAGAACCTCGCCAGCCCACCTCTGAAGATAATTTATTGTGACTAGAGCATTTATGCTCTCATAGTATAAAAGTTTGAACATAGTTTCTCACGGCACCTCGTATTCAGAATTGAGTGCAGGTTACGGAAATACTCCTGAAAATATTCAATTTTTTTTTAAGCAGTTTCAATCGCGTTGGTTAATTAACTGGGATTTTGTTGGAGATCTTTACAGAATTATTTTCACGAACCCTGGTAAAAATTGGTCATGGAACATTTTTATTAGGGGAAAACTCGGAGTTTGGAAAAAAAAAAGTACCTAACTTTCAAAAAACAATTCTTAATTACGTAAATTACTTTGATTGTTATAGGTACCGCCATAAATGATTAAAAACATTTTGAGGCTTGTATCATATTTCTTTTCTTCTTTCGTTAATTTTTTAACGTACAAAAAAAATAATTCCTCCGCATTTAAATACTAAAAACTAGACTGTTTAGATGTTGTTATTGTTCTTTTTGTTTTGTTTTTTTTTTTATTTATCAAAACGCTCCGTTATTTTGGAAATCTTTTAATGAACGTGACATAAATAGAAGTACAAGTATTATATCTCTATAACTATCCAACTTTTTCTCCTGTATTTTATCCTCGAGTTTTTCGGCTTTGTAAAGAGAATCTAAAAGGGTGCTTCTATTGGTCAAGACATATAAAATTTAACTTGAATTACTTAATAATATGATTTATTCAACCTTCTTAGTAATTCAAAAATAAGTTGACCCGATTGTTGATAAGAATTATTGAAATAAAAAATGCTTCTTTTTCAAGCTTGATTAACATGAGTATAAATAAAACTATAGTTGAGCGAACATTGTTAAGTCATGGTCAAAATTAAAAACCTACAGCAGTAAAACTCTACTATAAAAATTATCAAAGACTTTTGTAAAATTTGACAAGATTTGCTTTTGTTTTTGCAAGAGCTTCATTTCAGTTTACAAACAAAAAAAATCGAGATGCAGTGTTTAATATAAATTACTTGCTGATTGGCAACAGAAAGTGGGACGGATCACCATACATTGGCGGATCCAGGCATAGGTATATGTCCTTCTCTCTCTTTTCCCGCATTACGTTAGAGCGCGTGTGTTTGAAAAGGACGGATTTGGGACTGTCACGTGATTTTCGCCCCATCGTCTATCCTTTTCTAACAAGAGGAGAAGGACAATTTCCTGGCTCCGCTGCTGGATCACCAGAGCTCAATTTTTGCTTAATTTAAGTAACTTTAGCAAAATTTCGTTCGACAGAATATTCCGAGCTCATATTGGTTTATCTTTTAGACGTTTTGGCGAATCGCCTGGACCAAATTGGAAGATCGTCTAAAGATAAATTGATCCAGAATTAGAATCAGAAAGCACTTAATTCCAACGGAGGATGCGCTCCTGATGCTAAAAGCTTCCGCGTCGGACTCGGTTTCTAGGTTATGCTAACTATAATAATATAATGGCTTGAGATTGCTATGGCTACTAGAAAGCGTAACGAGCCCATTCAAATTCAATAAATCTAAATTTACTGACACCATAAAATTTTGGGCGCCTAGTCTACCGAGAGGAGTCTAGCCGAAATTGCCTAGATCGATTAGAAAAGAATATCTTAAAAAAACTGCTCCGGCTAGAATCGGTTTTAGATCGTCTGCATATTTGATGTTCGTAAATTATGATTTTTCCCCCCCCCCCCCGGAAATAAATCTTTCCCTCTCGCCATCCTTCACAGTCTAGTATCTGTCAGTTTAATGAATATGTCCGCCATAAAATCCTATGCAGGGCTGAAATTATAGTAAAGTTAGCCTCAGTTATAGGAAAAATGGAGAGTCTTTAAAATCAAGATACAATAATAATTCTTAACTGCATGCGCCGTTGATTTTAAAATCTTCGTTACATTTTTTTTTTTCTCTTTTTTTCTAATTGCCATTATTTCTTCGTACATCAAATGTGTTTCAGAGGAAATTAAAAAATAAGAATTTTAACCGGGGTAATTTAACTTTTGCAAGTTATAGTACCTGTGCCCAGAGCAGTTTTCTATTTTTTTCCTTAAAACAGCGATAGTTTGAACGATCACTGTTATAGGAACGATTGTGGGGGAAAAGAACACAGCTTCGCTGTATAGAAAAATAGGTCCGCACATCAAGAGCTTTTAGAAGTTCTCAATTTATAAGTCATTCCTCTTGTCACGTTAACATTCAACCAGTGAGGTGAATAGCTGATTTTGTCGACACCTCCCTTGAAATCTTTGGATTTTTAAATTCCTATCTTTCCGAAGACCCCGTTTCCAGCAATCGAAAAAGCCAAATCAGCCTGTGATCCGCTATCAAATATTTTTTCCCTAAAACACGCACCAACAAACTTCTGTTCAGATGTTCTTGCCCGTATGCTCCAGACCCCTGATAGAGAAAAGAGATCCAAATAATATTTTTCTTACATTTATCGATTCCAGCTTCCCCCCCCCCCTCCATGCATAAAAGTCCATTCGTAGTCCATGAGGGAATCCGCAATTGTCTAATGGTCAGCCATGGACTGTAACCTTATACTTATGGTTATGATCATAAGTGGCAGTATAGCCACTGGGCCAAGTCCAAAACCCCCCAGCAGGAAGGTGGCGTCCGCGGTTAATCCTTCAATAAAAGAAGGTATAAGTACCCAGTAAGTATACCGCGCAGCCAATGTCCATTGAGACCGCGTCATTCTATGAGACATTTGAAGACGCGCTCTTGCGATGACCTGAAAGACGCCAGTCTCAAAGGTTGAAGATCGTCCGCCTAATCGGGGTAGGTACTAGCAAACGCAAAAGTTTTGACAGTCAAGACTACCCGCCGAGCGCAAGAGGGATACTTTGATTACCCGAGGATTTGTCACTCACTTATCTCTGATAAGCCTCTTGTAAACTTTTGCTGCAGGTGATGGAAGAGTTGGTTTCGCATAGAAACCTGTGATAATGACACTAAAAAAATCACAAAATTCATTCTCAGAATCGGGTTTAATGGTGGAGCTACGCAGGTAAGTAACATGGGAGACTCCTATCTAATTTGAGACACATATCTCTCTGTCTTTCCGGAAAGACGGACGTTGAGAAATTGACAAATTAGACAGGAATCTCCCATGATATCTACGTAGCTTGGCCATTACGATCTTACCGCGACAGCTGTTTTCTGAGTTAATTACTGAACTTCGGACTTTTCAATGGTGATTTTCGTGATTTTAGCTGGTGTTTACCTTTGATTATACAAGTCATTTCATTTGCTTAGAGCAAAAGTCTTCAAGAGCCCCATTATTGACTATGACTGCCGCAAAACTTTTGCGTTTGATAGGGCATTGTAAGTACTATATCAAATTCAAAAGATTTGGCAGTCAAGAATTCAAGATGAGTGGTAAATCATCGCGTAATATCAGATTAACCTTTCAAAACTTTTTAGTTTGCTAGTACATCACAACTGCAAGAGTCGTTGAGTCGTCATTAAGTATAAGGACGCAACTTTTACCAGGGTGGGGAAACTTCCTTCCTTTTAACGGTTTCAGTTTAGTTTTCTTGAAAAAACCCAATATCCACTGGATATTATCAGCAAGAGGATAGAAAACCCCTACGCTACCCTTTCCTGATCATCGCATTCAATTTCATTAATTCCTTGATTTAAATTTCTTAGCAGTCGGCTATTGATATTGATGATTAATTTACTTCTCTAGCTTTTCCGATAGCCCTTCGAGTGGGTCCCTCCCCCAATCTTCATAGGGGTGTATGTATCTACCTCCGCCGCGCCGGCCGGTACCCTCATGAGGGTGTGTCTTCCTACCTCCGCCGGCCCAGAAGGTACCTACCTAAGTAGTAAATACCTTCATAAGAAATTTGATTTAATTACAGGTAAACGGATTCCTACCTGCAGAAAGGCTATCAGGAGGAGGCACAAGATCCCTTGATTCATTTTCGTGTGTCATGGGCCTTGAATCGAAGTGACGTTATATCCTTAAAATCATGCTGCAGAAGCGTGGTTAGGAATTAATCCATATCGAAGCGAGTTAATTTGAGCACTTGTCATCCAACGATTGAAGCAAAAATCACTTGCTTTCCAGAATGAAACTATTGAAAAATCACTTTGCTCCAACTTTAGTTAAAAATATTTATAAATGGAACAGAATTTAATCAATAAAAAAAATTGAAAAAAGCACCACAGAAATTTTTCGAACCGCGAACGAGCACTGATCACAAAAAAAAAAAAAAAAAGAAATCAATTGATATTAAAATGCGAGAGCAAAAACGAGAAAATTTGATTCGTTTGCCTGTAACAACATTCAATGTAAACAAAACTTCGTAAAGTGGAGATTTTATATCCTTGTTAATTGAATGGGAAGACACTTGCACTTGACACTATCACAGAGAACTTTTGACGCACGAGAGGTCACGGAAAAGGTCGCGAAGGAAAAAATCCGCACACTCGCGAGATAACGCGTCGCGAAATTTGACCGGGGGATCCGCGAAAAAATCCGCAAGTGGTTCGAACAGGTTAAACGGTTTCAGTGAGGTTAGGGCAGGTCGGGATTCGGACGTTAATGAAAGAGACACGCAACGAAAACACGTAAGTCGTAACCTAGGGTAGAACGCGAGTTTACGATATGTTTAATGCAAGAATTTTTCAACAAAATAAGAAATTGGAATGAAAAATAAGAGTGTAAAAAAATCGCCGTAAACAGTTTTAAAATGAGGCTCGGCAGAGCGGCACCGCGGGTGATGCGCCTGGGTACAAAATCTGTTGGAACTGAGGACGGCAGCGTCGGATCGCTGGAAGCCCGAAAGGAGCGCTTGGAGGAAGAAATCCGAGGGGGAGGGGGGCAAGGAAGGACGGGAAGAGTGGAAATACGAAGCTGCGCGCGCAGCCTTAAGCGGGACCCGAGCCGCTGATTCTCCAATGGCGAGGCTTGATGCTAGACCCACGGCCGCGGTCCTGCCCTGTGGCAACTTATTCTCACGACGGCTCTGCTGCTCGCTGCTGTTGACTCCTGAGAGTCCTATGGCTCGCCTGCTGGCCGGTCGCACAGTGCGGCGAACCGAGAGAATCATTGGCCAACGACCGAACGCAAGGTGTATTTTCTTTTGATGAAACATCTCGTATTACTTTCTCGCTCCCCCCCCCCCCCTTCCCCCCAAGGAAAGAAAGTATTGTCATCATGAAAAATTTGGAAGTTGGGGTTTTTCCATATTATGGCATTTCAGGTCCCCTGAACTCAAAAATCATATTCCTAAAAAATATCTGTTTGTCTGTCTGTCTGTCTGTCCGTCTGTCCGTCTGTCCGTCTGTCCGTCTGTCCGACTGTCCGTCTGTCGGTCTGTCTGTGGTACATACATCATAACTTCTAACCTATGGGTCCATTTTTTCTTTTTCTTTTTTGATGGGTCAGTCTGTTGCTGGTCATCATGAGCGTAGTTTACTCTGGAGACCCTGGTTTTTTTGAGAGTTAAGGCAAGAGGGTAGTCAACTTCTGATTGGTCGTACCTTTTAGTCTCTGCGGGCACCGCCGTACAAACGAAGAGGTCCCAGTGTGTTTTACGAATAAATAAGGGTTATCTTTCGACGAGCCTGTTAAGTTTAATCGTGCATTGGCGGATACAGAAGTATCGATAGAAGATATCAGCAGTACCGTTCGGTCCAAAAGTGGTGAAGGGGGGGGGGGGGGGGGCAGGCGCGAAAAAAGAAAAATTGGGTCACTAAGGGGCGAAAATACCAAGTTCACCCTCCCCCCACTGTAATCATGCATGGTGCACCTCATAAGAATAAATATAATAATGCCCAAAATAATCTTTAAAAATCGTCAATTAATAGATGTCGATCAGCAAAGACAGTGAAAGATTACACCGCGTTAAAGACTTTACGGCACATGTAATCTCAGCATTGGATCAAAATACAACAACGGCCCTCAGAATGTAGGGATAAAACAAATGTTCTAAAACGCATCCAATATGGCGGGCGGTGCTCATGGTTTCAATTGTCTTAACTCTCTACGTACAGGGACTCAAGTTCACTTTTGTTCTTGAAGGCTTCGTCATCCAGTCGATCAAAGTGAACACTCAAAGTATAAGAGCAGGCGGATTTTGGTTATTATGGGTCCTATACAAAGAGCAGGAGCGGCTCGTAAAATGCGGCAACTAAGTTTTTCCTCCATTTGAACATATGTAGAACAATCGATTGTTTTTGAAGCGATGCAACCACTATCGACTCGATTATACTACATATAGAATCAAATGGAAGCGGAGAGTCAGTGTCCGGTGATTGTTTGTCTAGCGGGTTGCATATCAAAAGGAATGCAAGGGGAGGCAAGATCAGTTAGTTTCAAAACGTTTTAATGGATTTTAAACGGGAGAGCGAGGAAGGAACTTACAGCATAATTGAACCGAGCTCGCTATCACATCGGGCTCGACGTACAATTTTATTAAAAAAAAAATTATAGTTAAAATTAGTTATGATTAATTAATTATATACTAATTTAATGCTTTTTAATTTTTTTACAACTTTGAAAAAAAGCGTTGACCGAATGTCATGTTTCGCGTTAATCTCTTGTGACCTCTGCGGAACACACAGATTGGAAAACGCTGAGTTGTTCAGGCAATAACGAGTCGATTTTTTTTTGCTAACTTTTACAGCACATCCAATGCATGAGTTCTGGACGTTCTGGTGCGTTTTCGATGGCTAAATGATACTTATCGTCAGAACCTGATACTTATTTAAAATGCGTATGATCTATAACTCTCAAGTGTGAATTTGGTGATCGGCGGGCTGCAAACACCATTTCAAATGATCGTAAATTAACGGACCATTAATTGATGTCAAAAGTTTCAAAATGCTGCAGAGTATCTTGGCAGGAATCCGGCCATCGATGATCGTCAAATGTTTGTAGAAATGATCTCGTGGATCATGATAATAACCCGACCCGCGAATGAAGTGTATGGTTCAGACGGTGGCACGTATGGGTTTAAATTGATACAATACAACGTTGCAAAATTACACGCTACGCCACTGCATGGGTTCAGATGAGCCTGATGTTGCCAGTGGCAAATGTAAACTCAGATCTCACCGAGCATAAACTATATACAGAGGCCGAGAGGGGGAGGATTTCCTTGAATGCTTTACACCACTTCAACACCGCGTCTCGCCCCATTGTGGGACGGGTCCTCCGTGGAGATCGCCGAGCCACGATTTGACTATGATTGCTATCAATTCATTACTTATGACTATTAAATGTTTTTTTTTTTTTTTGCCTCTCCTGACTACACTACTTTATAACTTCCCGACGAAAAAATTGCACTTTTTCATCCCTCCACTCCCTTGACCCTTCGTCAATCTTCTCTCTGTCTCTCTACCTTCCTCTTTTTCCAACGCGAGATTCCTCTTCGGAATCATTGCACCCTATCGCGAACTAAAAACGACGTCCAACATAATGCACATATATTCTCTCAATATTGTTGCACGGGAAAAAAAAAAAAAAAAAAAAAAGACTGGTAAAGTTTACTAACTGCATTTCTGATTTTGGAGTCTGCTATCAAAGTATGGTAAATTTTATCATCATATGGTGTATGCAACGTACCTTGCGGAAAAAGCATACAAAGGTGGCGGTAATCAAATATAAGGTTTTTAACATTGGTTCTTCTATCTGTTTTATAACAAGTGTTTTCAGCCTCCACTCCTTTTTACTTCGGAACATCATTTCAAGAAAACTAAAGAGTATAAACGTAATATCTGAATACAGTCACATTTGCCAGCTTTTCAGCTTTCAAATGAGCTGAAGTAAATGGTACGGTTATTTTTAAGGCATATTAATAATAGGTATGATTTTCTGTAATCATAAAATGACCGGCTTTCAAAAAAGGAGCTAATTTCTATCGATCTGCATAAGATTGCGATCTACACGGAGAAAAATGCTCTATTAAAAATGACCATAATATTCCAATAAAAAATTGCCAAAAAGAAATTATGGCCGTTTTCAGGAAAATTCTGTCATGGTTTTAAGTAAAATATTCGAGCTATTTTGGGCAGAAATGCTGGTATTTTTCGCCATATTATTCTGGTCCATAAATCCAAAATTTCAGATCAATGGCAAGAATTCTACCTACGAAGACCAGTTTTCTCTTGAGAACTGACATGATTTCTTTTCGGGAAATTTTTATTAGAGTTCTGATATAATTTTTAGTAAAACATTTTTCTCCGTGTCCCTATACGACGCATACGCACATATTTTGGTAAGCGGCTCCTTCCCTATTTCATCAATCTATTTCTTTTTACAGAATTGAGATGTGTGCTCATCTTGGAGGAAGAAGAAGAGGGGGCATTACCAAATGAATGGAAAAGAAATAATAAATTCAGCCGTTAGAATGTAAAAATTCGTTGAACAAGTGGGCGTGATGATAAGGGAAGAGACATCCTGAGGTGCGCACGTGTTTGAAGGTTACGTGTGAATATAATAGCCGGTTCCTGTTTTTTTGGTGTGATTAGAACTACCCTCCAGCTCTGGCAGAACAAGCACCCAGCGGCTTAGCCAAGGTTGCCAAATCTACATACTTCTAAGACGTTTGACACTCAAATATCAAGAATTGTTCACGGGTTTGTTGCGAAATTTTGCAACAACAAAGAAGAGTTCCTTGGTTCGACAACTATTCTTCACACGCTTAGCTCAATTAAACTCTTCGACTATACTTGATTAAGTGCGCCTTCACTTTTCGAGGTATGCAAATACGAGTCCTAAGAGTAGGAAGAGTTGCTTGGTTCGACAACTGTTCTTCGCACGCTTCCAATTCTTGGTCATCTCTTTCGCTCAACAAAGCCCAATCAAACTCTTCGACTATACTTGATTAAGTGCGCCTTCACTTTCCTAGGTATGCAAATACGAGTCCTAAGAGTAGGAAGAGTTGCTTGGTTCGACAACTATTCTTCGGAAGCTTCCAATTCACTGTAATCTCTTTGGCTTAACATAGTTCATAATCAAACTCTTCGACTAGGCTTGATTAAGTGCTCCTTCACTTTCCGAGGTATGCAAATACGAATCCTAAGAGTAGGAAGAGTTGCTTGTTTCGACAGCTATTCTTTGCACGCTTCCAATTCTCGGTCATCTCTTTCGCTTAATTAACATATAGTCCAGGCAATGGGGATCAATAAACGGCAAATGGCGGAACAAATTCCCAGCAAAGGTTTTTTGGGCTTAATCGCTTCGTCTTAGTGTCAGCTATGACCTCCTAAAAGTCCCCATTCCTAGGTGCTGTGCTAAACTCAGGGGAGGGGGGTAAGGGGCCCCAAAATCGATTTTTTCGATATATATCGAAAACGATGCAAGATATCGAAAAAATCGATACATGTTTTTTCTTCCTGAGGTAATTTCCAACAAGAAAGGTCCTATGTGTTTTTACGCTCTGACGACGTCTAAGCTCTCAAAAACACGATTTAAGTTTTCGGCGATTTTCAGGAAAATTGATACCGCGTGGCAACGCTCATTTAACGCAATGTTATTTTTAATGACTTCGATCGCCTTACCGTAGTATTTAGAGTGCTCCGATTTTTATGAAATTTGGTATCCGGGGGTTTTTTAGGTCGCTGATTTCATTTTTGGAGTCCAAATTTCCTTAAAACGTGATTCAGACGAGCTTTTTGAGCTTTTATCTAAAAAGCTGTATTTTGTGATAAAAGCTCAAAAAGCTCGTCTGAATCACGTTTTAAGGAAATTTGGACTCCAAAAATGAAATCAGCGACCTAAAAAACCCCCGGATACCAAATTTCATAAAAATCGGAGCACTCTAAATACTACGGTAAGGCGATCGAAGTCATTAAAAATAACATTGCGTTAAATATGAGCGTTGCCACGCGGTATCAATTTTCCTGAAAATCGCCGAAAACTTAAATCGTGTTTTTGAGAGCTTAGACGTCGTCAGAGCGTAAAAACACATAGGACCTTTCTTGTTGGAAATTACCTCAGGAAGAAAAAACATGTATCGGTTTTTTCGATATCTTGCATCGTTTTCGATATATATCGAAAAAATCGATTTTGGGGCCCCTTACCCCCCTCCCCTGAGTTTAGCACAGCACCTAGGAATGGGGACTTTTAGGAGGTCATAGCTGACACTAAGACGAAGCGATTAAGCCCAAAAAACCTTTGCTGGGAATTTGTTCCGCCAATAATCCCCCATTGCCTGGACTAATAGCTCATAATCAAACTCTTCGACTATGCTTGATTAAGAGTGCCTTCACTTTCCGAGGTATGCAAATGCGTTTCATTTGATAGAGCTGCTCAGATCAACAACTGTTCTTTGCACTCTTCCAATTCTTTGTCATCTCTTTTGCTTATCATGGTTTATAAAAAATTCTACGTTGAATTTTGAAGAATTTGCGTGCATTCTGTAACTGTTGCCAACCTTTTTTGATGTTTTAATTGGCTTTCGGACAGTTTACAGACATCAAATTTACCCTTAATATATTATGTCTACTTTTAAAACTCACTCATGAATGGCCAATAAGTCATGAGCGGCCCACGGAACTCCATGAAATTTCATGGAAAAATAATATTTTGCCCACGGAATTCCATGAAATTTTATAGAAAAATAATAATTGCCCACGGAATTTTGGTCATGAAAATTCATTGAACACTTTTACCAGGGTATTGCTGTAGCAAAAGTATGTAACATACCCATTTATTTCATTTATCAAAGTAATAATCGCGGATACTGATAATTTCTCCTGCGAATGTAGACGTCAAATTAAAGCCGCAGATCCATTTGGCAACCCGCAGTGAAGCGATGAGGCTAATCCCTCAACCCTCGACCTGAATTTCATCAAACCCTATCCTCATCCGCAAGGACGCACTTTTGCACCCTATCCTCCCCACCACTACTACGACATGACAAAATGTTGAACAAGTCTTACAAAAAATAAAAAAAATACAGGTGAGACAATCGCACTTCCGGTGAAACCTGTTCAAGTGTTTAAGCATTCATACCTATCTCAACGACCTCAACTGAGTGCAATACATGGTAGCTCGAGGAAAGGAGGGGGAGATGACAGCCTAGAGTAGTATAAAATTACATTCAAATCCTCTACTTACTCAAAAATCGAATGAAATCGAATGAAATCGAATTTTTCAGTTATTGATTTGTTTCTCTCCATCCGTAATTTTGCATAAGCAATATATCTGAAGTTATCGTATCATTTAATTAATAAACTTATAAATTAATGATAGTTTAATTATAAGAACCACCTAAAATTTGTATTCATTCTTTGTTTTAGATGTGGATAAAAGTTTTTGATTGTCAAGTTCGTGTTCGCCAGCTTTTATCCCTTTCACTCTCATGTGATCCCTTGTTAAAACACTGCCTCTCTTTCTAAAACTTACAATTGTGTTTTAAGACTGTTAAAAGCAGATTTCCATCAGCTTTTTGAATATCGGATTACTTTGAAAGGATCTGTAGAGTTTATTTATGACAAAAAATGATTAATTTTCGAATTGGGAACTTAGAGAGAGAAAGCTCTAGTGAGGGTCAGGGTCGCGTCAGAGTGAGAGAACTAGAATATGATAATGGTTAAACAAATGGCGGCTCGTGCAATCTGGCAACAATGTTTTTCCCTCAATTTGATTCTATATGAGACAATCGATTCGACATTGAAGCATTACTTCACCAATATTCTATTATTTTTCATAGAGTCAAATGGAGAAAAAAAATCTTCTTATACTTTCCGGAAAATATCACGCCAATGAAAGTTAGTCGTTGAAATCGTATGTTGTCCTATGCGCAGCCCATTTGAACGCATGCGTTAAAAGTAATAACTAAAGTGGCGAAAGTCACATGACTACCTCTAATCTGCCCCTTTCTATCACACGTTTTCACGTGGGCAGAGAGAGAGAGGGGGGGCAACTCTTGGATTCACCACTGCTTTCTCATATCGTCGTTAAATTTATCTCTGAAAGTTTACACCATTAACAAAAGTTCAAAATGACAGATACTCGAAATCGGACCATTTCTCTAGAATTTAGATTATGATTCGAATCTTTTGATCATTTAATGGTCAAATTAGTATTCATAGAGAGACATTAAAATAAAATGTGGTCATCCATTACGTGTTGAAAAACGTGAGGGTGAGAGCAGCTTGATGCTCTACTATATAGACGGCTATTGTAACCGCAAACCGCGCTCAACATTACATTCAGCGGTTAAAGTGTAATGTATGTGGTCGGATCGCAAATCAATCCTTTAATCGATTATTCATCAGTCAATTCATTCTTTATAAAGTCAGCAGTTGCATCGACCTCCCCCCTCCCTTTATCTAGCCGTTTCTAAAACGACGGGCCTATCGCAAACTTTTGTTATGCAGCTGTAGTGTAAAATCACTTGTATATTAACATTGAGAGCATCAGAAAGTTATAAGTTTAGGGAATTCCAAGATGGCGATCAAATGAGCGGGTCGCAATGGGCCGGGGGGGCCGGGGGGGTCTAATCTAATTGCAACTTTCTATATGTACTGAGCAAGTGGATTCATAGAGCGGCAGCTGCAATAGATAGGTCTTCCTCGTGGAGATCCACTCATTTGATCACCATCATGGAATTTTCTTAAAGCGCGCGCCTTTTCTGAGTTCATAAGTGGACCCAATTATGAGACTTTTCAATGCTTTCGATGTAATTTTTACGCGATTTTTTCACATACAAATCAACCCTCTAAAGCGCTCACTGAGAAAAATTTCCAGCTGCGTAACCGAACGTCTTGTTAATACTTTACTTAACCGGAAGTCCTGTTATTTTTACGAGAAATTCATGTTACTTCAACAGGAATTCCGGTCAAGTAACAGGAATTCCTGTTGAAATAGCAGGAATTCCTGTTGGAATATCAGTTATTCCTGTTGATAACATAGAAATTCAGGTTAAGTAAGTATTAAACAGACGTCTGGTTGAATTAACTGGGCAATTTTTCTCTGTGCTGAAGCAAAAGTTTGCAACAGATCCATCATACATGATCGTCTGAGAAGAGCTGCCTTGTATAGTAGGTCGAAGTAGTAAGGCTTATTACAACGATACCGAGTATGCACTTCACATGGTACTATATGACTTTCAAAAGAAAGTGCCCTGGTCAAAATTTTTATTGTTAATTTCTATAGAAAAGATACGATTTTTCATAACTCACTCTGAAACGGGCATTCTGAATAGTCTTTCAACACTGGAAAGCTGCAAAATTGTTTTAAGGTTTTGAGGTTTAAAAGAGTAAAAATTTCGACTAAGAGCCTTACTTTTGAAAGTCATATTACATACAGTTATGTAGTTTTTCATCGGAGATCATATAGAAAGCGAAGGTAGTGCAAACAACAGCCGCCAATCGTGCGTCGGCTCAATAGCAGCACGATCGCGCTGTGGGGAATGGGGATATATGTAGTAATACACACTATACAGATATACACAGGTATTACAGGTATACAACATACAAGTCCACGTGTAAATCAGAGTACGATTTGACGATATGATTTGATCTATCTTTCTGTCGATTGTCGATCCGATTTTGACTCACAATCAGCCGATCAGCCGCGCTGACTCCGCTGCGCATCCTCCGATAATATCCGTGACAAAAGCGACTCCGGCTTCAGCACCAGCTCGAGTCACGTGTCCGCTCAGTGGGCGAGAACCAACAGGCGAGTCGCCATGACTTAAAAAGTCGGTTTGAGAAATGTATCTTCATGATATTTTATTTCTATCCCAATTCATTTTCAAAGTAGATAAATAGTTTACGACCTTATATGAACCGTATACTCAAAAAAAAAAAAAAAAAAAAAAAAAAAAAAAAAAAAAAAAAAAATTATCTTCAAAGAAGCATTGCAATACGTTAGCCGACTCAACCGAGGCAATTTCTGGTATTGTAACCAGAATCCTAGTTTTGAACCATAATTCTTTTAAAAAAAACTAGGAAATCCTGGTCATGACCAGATTTTGATGGAAATACCAGAGTTTTTGTTAGTAACAGTACTGTAGCAATACCTCAGTGGACATATCGATGCGCTTCTATTAATAATATTAGAAAATTATAAATTATTTGTTTCATTAAAAGAATCAACGAGCAATGTATTTTATCTAAAGACGGTTTTCGTGATGACGTCACCCAGTGAAACAGTTCGATAAGCGTTCCAAACCATCTCTCTCACTCTCACATAACCCCCGTGTACTGCTATCGCACTCTAATCGCTAAAATCGTATACAGAGACATTTTTTATGGATTTTTTTTTTTTTTTTTTTTTTTGCAAAATTGAAACCCTCGAGTCATTCTCATGCAAATTCGACAAAGAAACTTCGTGGAACAATGCCTTGCAAGAAAATTTTGGCATTAGAATGAGATGTCTATGAATATGATGGTCTTGTGAGAGTGAGAGAAATATTTTGGAACGCTTCACGAGTTTTGTCATAGCTGATTGCAGCTATATATTGGTGAGTGCATTGTTGTGATCGTGAGAATGTAAGATCCGAAAAAGGGCTGCCCTCTGGCTTTACTTTAGATAGTGTTTTTCACCAAATTCTTTTGGCAATAGGGCTCTTGCAAACTTTAGCTGTGAGCAAATGAATAGTCTATTCTGATGTAAAAACCTGCAAAAAGCAGGAAAATCAAACTTAAAAGGTCTGGGAATTCAGTAATATACTCATAAAACTGCAGCTATATAACGGCAAGATCGTAATGATGGTTCAATGCAGGTATCATGGGAGATTCCTGTCTAATTTGTCACTTTCTCTACGAAAACACCGAGGTATGTCTCAATTTAAATAGGAATCTCCCATGATACCTGCGTTTCTACGCCGCATTAAGCCCGATTTTGAGAGTTATTGATTTCGTGATTTTTTTAGGAAACTCATCGTCATTTTTACAGGATTTTTTGCAAGAATCAACTCTTCAACCCACTTTAGCAAAAGTTTGCAAGAGCCCCAATGGATGCAGAAATTATGGCAATAGTTTTATCCAGAAATGAACCAACTACATAGAAAATCATTAGAATTTGTTTCTTCTTCTACATTAAGCCGTTGAATTGTGGCTTTCTTTTCACATATCATTGTGCGATGAGTTGGCGCGGTGGGCTGACAACACATCGCGCTGCACTGCGGTTGTTTCCAGCTTCTTCTTCTTCTCCTCCTCATACTTTTTTCTGGGAAGAGGAAAATTAGGAGAAGCAAAGCAGAGGGTCACGTACTCAGCCACCTGACTCGAAGTCCACCAGTCAACAGTCATCGAAGTCCAAGTCCAAGCCACCGCGCGTTCGTCTTCCTACCCCTGATTTCTTTTGTTACCCAGAGCATGTAAAGAGTTCGGATTTGTTACATGTTATGAGTACTTATATACATATATATGTGCGTATATAGAGTAAAAAACACGGCCATCTCCCGCCCCCCTCCTCTACTACTTGCCTTCCCTTCCCTCGTATTTTTATTATTTATTTCCCTTTCTTCAGTTTTGTTTTGTTTTGTTTTTTTTTTTTGTTTTTTTGTTTTTTTTGTTTTTTTTTTGGTTATTTTTTTATGATAAATCATCGATCCTTCAATGGCCGAGCTCAAAATTTAGAGCTAACATTTCTAAACATGAGATGATCTGGTCACAGATATTTTGTTCCAAAAAGACTTTACTTAGACTTTAGCTCGGATGTTTTCGCAACGAATCTTGCGGGTCAAAGTTCGATTCTTCAATGGTCGAGCTCAAAATAGTATGTTAGCATTTCTAATGATTTGGTCGAAGAGCTTTTGTCCCAAAAATATTTTACTAGAGCTCGGATGCGTTATCAACAAAGCTTACGGATTAAAAGTCGATTCTCCCATGGTCTGGCTCAAAATAGTATTAAAATAGAATCACATCATATCTCAAAAGCGTTAAAATCCGAGTTTTACAGTGGCTAAGTGAACAATTTCCCAAGGTTCCGTTTTGACCGCATTTAAGCCCATGCAAAAACTCGTATTTGGGATCGCTCAGTCATTCTACCTTTTTCTTAGATTTCATTATAAAAACAATGCCGTCATTTCAGGTTTTGTCAGGGGAAAGAAGGGAAGGTCAGTTTTTTTTTTCTTCCTCGGGGGGGGGGTGGCTTCTTAAACCAAAGTTAAAAGCTGGGGGGGCCCTATCAATCTGACACCCCTGTGTAAAAATTGCAGTGTTGCCAGACTAAACATTACGTTACCAGTGCTTTATCTTTCGGCAACGAAGCGGCGCGGTGCGGCTGCGATGCAAAATAACTCGCCCTTGTAACTCACCTACTTAGAGCGGCCCTTTTGTGGTTCCCCCGGGGCAAGGCCGCGGCCGTGTATAGTGGTGGCTGCGGATATGAACCATTTATTTACAGCCACTGAGCAGTGAGCAGTGAGCACCGCAAGTGAAGAGAACAAGTGCACGGCAAACCGATAAATGGATTAGGGTTAAAGAACAGATGCGCTGGCTCGCACTCGCAGGAGTTGCATGGCTCCTTCCTCCGCTTCGCCCCCACGGACCACTGGCGCCCGAGGCCCGGGCACGGCTCCGGAGCAATGCGCAATACTGATCCATGATTTTCGAGGGTGTCGAATAGGAGTGATACAGTGGGGTGCGGTGCGGTGGAGGAGCGATAGAGATGGAAGGAGAGGGAGAAACAGTATAGTGTATAGAAATTATGCGGTTAATATGAAAATCTGTCCCTTGTTACGAGAATGCAAGCACGGGCCCACGAGCCGTATGAACTAGAATGGACAACAGCGTTGCAACACTGAAGAAAAAGATGTGTTGATTAAATTAAGTAAGTTTAAGCATTACAGATGGGTAAATGTTTTATTGCTGCCGTTTTGCAGTTATTAAATGACACCTCTCATTCTCATGGGCGTCGTTTAGGGGGGGCTGGGGGGGGGGCAATTGCCCCCCCCAAGGATTTGAAGTCAGGCTCAAAAACTGGCACGAATTATATTGATGAGCAAAAAAAAAAAGGTCATCCGATGATGAGCAAAAAAAAAAAAAAAAAAAAAGGTTATCCGATTTTTTGCCCCCTCCAAGCCGAAAATTATAATGATGAGCAAAAAAAAAAAAAAAAAAAGGTCATTAGATTTTTTGCCCCCCCCCAAGCCGAACTTGAAATGACGCCCATGCTCATTCTATCGGCAATTCAATCGATTGAAGCAATTCATTACTTTTGATTGCAATTTTCATTACATTTGATTATTTTTCCAAGCCGTTTACGGAAAAAAAGCACGGTGAAGTCAACGGATAGCTAACAGTCATAATAATGCACTCATCGATTGCAATCAGCAGTGAAAAACCTCGCGTAGTGTTCCAAACCATCCCACTCACTCTTCTGTGACGCTCATGCATCTATCTATGTATAAATCATTTCTTATAGTCATCTTTTTCTACTTTCGAAAGTAAACAGGGCCTTAGTGGTTCACTAAATTTACTATCAAAAACGTAGTTACGTAAGAATGACTTGAGAAGATGAATTTCTGCTGAAAAACTTCATAAAAAATGTCTCTGTTTACAATTTTACTTTTAGCGGTGAGTCGAGTGAGATAGCAGTGCATGGAGATTACGTGAGAGTGATAGAGGGAGAGAGAATCTATCGGTGACTTAATCGATTGAGGCAAAGATTACTGATTTGATAATTTCTCTCCGCCATTAACGAAAACAAATAAGTACGATACGATTAACCATACATAGATACGCATGGGAGAAATTGGCGTCTGTCATATATAGGATGGTGAACTTTACTCTAGTAAACGTATATACGCGCGATAGATGTTATCCTGGTAAAAATGTTCCGTGTGATTTTCCATGCGGAAAAGTTCTTCAGTTGACGTCCAAAGCACAAAAAGCTGTGACGTATTTGACAGCTGATACAGTCTAGTATAACCCCAAGAAGTGGTTCAAATTTGATTACAATCAAAGATTTGAAAAGAATTTGGTACTTAATATTTTGTTCAATTTTTTCCTCTATACTTTAACTTTAGAACAAAAAGAAATTGACAACCGAGAGGGTCAAATTTTGTTTCACCCGGAGATTTGAAAAGTAATTTGGTACTTCATTTTTTTTTTTAAAAAAAATTGATATTTTCTTCTTCTTCAACTCCTAAACAAAAATAAATTGACAACCGAGGAGTGGTTCAAATGTTATTTCATCCGGAGATTTGAAAAGTAACTTGGTTCTTCATGTTTTTTAAAATTTATGTTTTCTTCTTCTTCAACTCCTAAACAAAAAGAAATTGACAACCAAGAGTGGTTCAAATGTTATTTCGTCCGACGATTTGAAAAGTAATTTGGTACCTACTTTGATTTTCCTTTTTTTTTCTTTATAAAAAAATGATCTTTATAGCTTCTCAACAAAAAGAATTGTTAACAGATCGTGGTTTGAATTTGATTTCACCCAGAGGGCTAGAGATTTGGAAAGTAATTTGGCATACTTTCATTATTTTGCTATTTCATTTTTCATTTTCTTCTCAAGCTTCTTCGCAAAAAGAAAATGACAATCTGACAATTTAGTTAAGAGAAACCGGGCGAGTGTCATTCCTACATTGTGACACCTTGAGTTAGTCTCCCCTACAGTCACTTTTACGCCATTAGTGAAATTACCCTTTCCTCGTCTGGAAATCTGGCAACATTGTCAGGCGGCGCTATTGAGGTGCGTTGCACACTGGGTGCCGTTGCACATCCAGCAACCCTCGCGAGCCCCGTCCGACCGACCCTTGCAAGCTTCTGTTTGATGCTATCATGCCATCGACATTAACAATGCCACTTGATATGATACGCTCTTCTCAATTTCACCCTCGCGCCTTGTCCTGTCGCCTGGTCTGGAATCGATACTCAGAATATAAAACTGGTTTAAGGGAAAAAAATATAGTCTCGCGCCCTTATATTATTTTAGCAACAGGCTGATCACTTTAAGAAGTGTGATATTTATACACCTATAAGTAAACTGTTGAGAAGGGGGATGAATACATAAAATTTTTGTTGTTGTTTTTTTTCCCCAAGGGGTGATGCTTTTAAATGATCGCGTGTTTTATGATACAAACCATCTCTTTTGGGTGCATGAACCCAAGTCCTTTTTAAGAGAAGTTAGAAACCAAATGTCTGTTGCAAAGATGATTCTTCTCATGAAAACCGTTGTTTTCTATATAGTCAAGTTCCTAAGCAAAGCATGCACAGTCGGCAAATTAATGAATAATGTTAGTTGACCTTTGAATTCAGGCGAGGTAGGCCACCTGCAATGTTTCAATGGGGCAGTTGCAAGGGTCTGAAATGATATGTTTTTGTAAAGAAAATGAAAGTACTTGATGAGATGAGAACGATTAAGGTGCATTTGGTTTCTAATTAAGTTCCATTGTTCCGGAGACGAGATTTTGGCCAAAAATACATTGTGTTAAATGGAAAATCTGCGTAGTGACGTCACTACGCCCACGCCCACGAGTCTTTGCAAATTTACAAGTGTATATCTCAAAAACCGGGACACTTAGGAAAAAACCAAAGGCACCAATGTTCTCAGCTTATCAAGTACTAAATATCATTTTCTTAATAAAAACCACAACATTTCGGACCCTTGCAACTGCCCCATTCACTACATCAAGTATTGCAGGTTGCCTATCTACAGCAAAATATAAGGAGTCAACTAACATTATTTAATTCGTTTGGATGTACTTGAAAGACAGAGAAATTATTGAACATATTTAGGTTTATCGAGTATAGTTTTAAATAATTTAGAAAACCTTGAGGGGGAGGCCCATCTTTTTCTGGAGGCCAATGCTGGGGGGGGGGGGGGGGGGGCTTGGGACAATAAAGTGAGGCTAGGGGACGATGGCAAGGCAGAGACAATAACTAGACCAATTTTTTTTTTTTCGAGGACTCAAGAGAATAACATGAAGAGCAACACCCAACTGGACCATCTAGTTTGACTGATGGTCCGCTGCAAAAACTCCGGTTCGCATTGGCTGATGACGCATCAACACTTTGCTCATCAACCAACGTATGATCCGGTTGCTCTTTGTTTCGTTGAGATCCCGGGGGGAGGGGGGGATGCCACCCAATTTTAACATGAGAGCCCACAAGCTCGCGATTCTCTTCTCCAGCTATCTTACTTTCTGACGCAAAATGATCATTGATCTATTCTCTATCAGCGCAGGATGAATAAAAAATTCTTGCGGAACATTGGGCGAGGCTGAATTTCAAAACTTCTCCGAAGACTCTCCCCCCACTCCCTCTCTAGCCCCCCCCCACCCGCCTCTTTCTATAACCGAAACCGTTACGAGACAGAAGAGTGAATAAAGTTGGGTGCAAAACATACACTCTCGTTGTGAAAGTCCTCTTTTTTTTTTTTTTTTTTTTTTTTTTTTTTTTTTTAGATTTCGTCTTTCTTTTTCTTCGCACCCACCACCTCTCTCCTTGAGACTCTTTCCTTGCGACAATCCCGTTGTTTGCATCTGGAAGTCCCTAATAAATTCGAGCTTGCAAACTTCCACCAAGCAGCAAAAGCAGGAGCACTTGAAGGCTCTGAAGCAACTGCATCAGGATCGTTGAGCAGCGGTTTTATCCACCCATCCACCAACCAACCATCTCTCTCCAGTCTCCACCGACCACCGATCGACCCACCGACCCATCGACGACCGACCGACACCGACCATCAGTCTCAACCGAGAGGAAAGTATCTCACCGGAACACCCACGCAACACGACTTCCCAAGTCACCCAAGTCAACCAAGTCTCGGGCAAATCCGCGAAGTTCGCGGATTGAAAGGAGGGAGGACGGTCTTATGGATATATATATATATATATATATATATATATATATATATATATATATATATATATATATATATATATATATAATAGAAATGTTACTAGCCCAATACGATGAATAAATAAATAAATAATATTTAAAAATAATATTTATTTTATAAATATATTTATTTATATATATATATATATATATATATATATATATATATATATATATATATATATATATATATATATATATATATATATATATATATATATATATATATATATATATATATATATATATAGACGAGACGGAGAGACGGTCGTTGGAGTTTGTTGTGATTTCCGTCTTCCTATCGTATCGTGAAAGCTCGACACTTTTCGCATAATTAACAAGTCGCCATGGGTTTAACCTTTACACGGCATGGCACCCAGTTTCCACCTTCTTACCTTCTACCTACCTGCTGACTCCTCGTCCTCGGTGTAAAGCGCTTCGTTCTCTCTCTCTCTCTCTCTCTCTCTCTCTCTCTCTCTCTCTCTCTCTCTCTCTCTCTCTCTCTCTCTCTCTCTCTCTCCTTTTCTCACTTCTCACTCAACCGGCGATAGTTTAGGGCGAAGTCAAATCATCATGCCGACCTATTTTCCTTCGGAAACAATCGATGGATATAAAAAGGACTTCGTGGTTTTTGTCGTGAATCACTCTACAAATGAGTCAGCTCTGAGTAAAAGTATTTTTAGGAGGGGGAAAAATCCTAAGCCCTAATAACATTACCAGACAGAAGCAATGCTATGCGTCATAATTTTTTTTTTTTTTTTTTTAATTACCTTTCTTGATAAATCTGAAAATTAAAAAATATAGTCCTGGAGTCCAGCACATACTTAAAATAACACAATAATATAACATATCAATACAATACAATAACAACAATATCAACTCAACGATACATCATAACTATATTGGCCAATTCCAACAATTTTGTCAGACCATATCGTCGTTAAAACTTGAACTTATAAAGCCATCGCAGCAGTGAAATTCATTTCTAACCGAATGAAAGTTTGAATCAAGATGATCGATTAAACTTCATTTGACCGCGCGAACTTCAGGGATATGATATGCAGATCAAGTAGCATGTAGCGTGAAATTTTGCAACCCTGTATTTTTCCCTTTAAAACTCATTGAAAATGCCGAACTGTAAAGATACATAGGGAACTACATCAACATCAATAATTCACTTGAGTTTAAATACAGGCAAACAGCATCAGCAGCGCGCAGGCAAATATCACGCGACTGACGGTGACGTTATATACGATGTGCTGATCACCTCCCCCTCCCTTGGTTGCTTGCAATTTGGCAACGTTGCATTTTGTTCATTTAATTCCACGAGAAAGATCGAGCTATTTGGTGTTCGGTTACTCCTTTGAATTCAATTTTTTACCTAAGTTTAAATGGACGAAATACAACGTTGCCAATTTGAACGCTACACGATATATTTAGTGACTTTGAGATTGTTATTATTGGGACTATTTCTACCATGTTTGATATTACGAGTAGGTACTCAAGTTCATGGTTGATCAAAACAAAAGTTGGTGAATCGACCTTGAGTGCAAGGTCTTGTAATCTCGGCCACAGTACATGTTTAATATGCTAATATATCGATCGGCGCTTCAGTCGATTATTGACTGTTTAAAGTCGTAACGCTAACTGAAAAAAAAAAAGGTTTGAGTGGAGATCAGTCAAGTGGATTAATAGCCATCGAGATTCGCTGTGGAGACTCTAGTATCGCAGTACTATTGGGGGAGGGTAGCCAATTGGCAAAGTCCGCCCGCTCCCCCCACCCAGTCCACAGTTTAAGATCGATTTAATAACAATGTTGCGCCCGTAATAACAACAGTAGCAATGCGAATTCTAAACTGCCATGTCGGCGTTCGATATTTTGCAGATCCCTTTTTGCTCAAGTTCGGCTTCGATTGAGTCGACGCGCATCGCACAGTGCGCATCAAAATGCAGTTTGATGCATGAATCTTCAAGATTTTGTCGCGAGGAACACAAATATGTTAACAAACGAGTTAAAACACTAAGACTTTTCGGTTAACGTAACAATAATTATGTTTGGTACTTTCCTAACCGAAACTCTGTTGAATGTAACAGGGGAAAATGAGGAGTTGGGTGCGATGGAGACATGATTTAAAATAAATTTTGAAAGCTTGATGCAACTACTAAAATTTGATTATGCTTATAGATTATTGTGACAAGACTGCGTGTCTAAAAATCCACTGCACCTCTTCGTCAAAGTAAAAAATTTAAAGTTTGAAATTCTATGGATTTCTTAAGTTGAAACGGGAAAATCACGTAATTTGAGCCGCTGAATCTGATCTAGGAGCCTCGGTTAATGGTTATCACCTAGAAATTTAGTAAGCTCTAGTTTCCATGTTTCGCAAACGTCGACTAAAACAAATGCTAAATTGAATTTCTGTTTAAATGCAGCCACTCAAAAACCTTTCATTTCCTCTATTCGAATATAAAAAGTCTTGCAAACGTGAAATTAATTTTGCTGTCCCAATTCGGAGATTACGTTCTTTGGTTTTGTGATGTGAAATGCACTCACCGTACATACCTACATAACGGATGATCCATCAGAATTTTGAGCTAATTTTTCTCTGAGAGGAGTGAATTTTATATACTTATTCAACTGACACATCTTTTTCTCGCAAAATTTTCCATACGATTAAATCGTAACGCTTTGACGGTCCATTTATCCGTACAAAAACCTTGCATGAGCTCCATTGCACGCAGTTTTGACATGCGTAAAAAGTCATTAAAATTCATCGTATTTGACCAGTCAGACTTAATTTAAAACTTTCCAGCGACATATTTCTAAATTAGTTATGAAAAGCGTTCTATATGATGATTAAAATTAGTCGTGTCTTGAAAGTTTTGATAAATTGATGAGAAATAATTTTTCTGATTCTTGGCAATTTTTTGACGATCTCGAACTATAGTGCATTGCACTAATAGAGTTTTTTGTCCATCAGTTTTCCTCTATAATAGCTTGCTGAGAGCCAAAATATCCTCTTGAGGGGCTGGACTAAAAACGTTAAAAACTAAATGCAATTAAATAAGAAGAAGTACATCTCGATTAAAATCTGCTTTAAATGCAATGAGCCATTGCATTGGTGCACTGGAAAAAAAAAAAAAAAAAAAAAAAATACCAAAAGCATGACAATATGTGAATTAATGTAAATGATATTAGAATTATCAGAGTTCTAGTGTTTGTAACAACAGCGTTTTTCAAAATGTTGAGGAAATTCTAGTTCTACCACCATATTCTGGTATTAACACTTGAATTTTCTGGTCAAAGTACTAGTCTTTCAGTGGTTCACAATTCACATACTTTTGTGCTTCTGGTAATATTACTAGAATTCATGAATTATTTTTTTCAGTACAGATACAGAAATTCTCTCTCTCTCTCTCTCTCTCTCTCTCTCTCTCTCTCTCTCTCTCTCTCTCTCTCTTTCTTCGGCCATTTATACACATTGTGTTAGAAAAGGATAGCAGAAGGGGCCATCAGCAGGCTGATTCTCCCTATTTCACGAGACGAGACCAGATAGCAAGAAACGATGAATCCGATTGGTTTAAATGGCGTCACGTGACAGATTGAAGTCATTCGACGGCCACGGCAACGGCGGATCGACGGGATCCGAGTCATTCTTCTCCAAATTCATTACTCGCCGCAGTTGCCGTGGCCGTCGAATGACTTCAAGCCTGTCACGTGACTCCATTTAAACCAATCGGATTCATCGTTTCTTGCTATCTCGTCTCGTTAAATAGGGAGAATCAGCCTGCAGGTGACTTTAGCCCCAATATCCGTCCATTTCCATCGCACGAGTTCAAATGGGAAGGAGAGAGAGTGAATCATATTCCTATAACTGCAACGTTCGTATGCAACGAACGAAGGGTGTGAGTGGGTGAAAAGCACGTTAGTAAAATTAAATGTCCGGAAAAGTCGCGAATTTTTCCTACTGCCCCCCGTCGTCGCGTCGCTGTGCAACCTATGCTCTCGTACTTACTGGTCGTCCAACCTATAGCCTCTGTGCACCACACCAGGTACCTATACAACACGCAATGTGCTTGGATTATAGCACTGGAGCCGAGCAGCCTCTTCCCGCATCAATGTTGCCGCGTCATTCAATGGACAAAATTGGAAAGTAGAAAAAAGGTTCTTAAACTTAAACCCGCGTTCTAGGTTCTATAGAATTGTAGACGCAACTCAACGATAATCTTTGGATAATTTTTAATTTTCCCTCATATCAAAACAAAACTTGCCTGTGACTTAAACGTTTTGATTTTAAGCGTATAAAAAGCTTAGAAAGTGTCATAGTGAAAAGCCAACGCTTCGATACATTTTCGTTAATTTTTGTTTAGTTAAATAGAAAATAGCGCTGGAAAGTTCCAAAGATGATAGATTATCAGTTTAGGTGAGCCTACACTTCTGAAACGACCTCTACAAATGGTCTCCAAACAGAAATTATGCCATTTCTGATTAATGAAAATTCTGCTTGGTAAGAACTTTTTAATGCCAGAAATTATTTTTGAAATTATTATTGGTTACCAATATGTTCAATGAGTAGATCTGCGTTGCATTAAATGGGAGAGGAGCGTATGAAAAAGGGGATTTAAAAAAAAAATGAACCAAATGAATTGAGATTCTTGGACCAAATTTTTAAGGCCAGCCAGCCGCAAGATCATTTTTTTACCTCTAGCACATAAAACCATTAATATAGACTAAAGTGCCCATTTAGACCCAGTTATATTTACTCGTACTGCCGGTTTCGCCAGAAATTTTTTCTCAGCGAGAGAGTACAAAATCCAAAAACAGGAGAGGAAAATTAATGTGGACGCTAAGTAAGCATGCTGATACTATACAAGAGCTGCCATTTTGAGTAAGTATATTTAATGGCATTTTTTTATTCTCGGATGATTCCACATGGTTCACTAAAATTGATACAGTATCGTTCAGTGTAAAACTTGTCTTTTTGTGTCAACCGGTAAAGTTGCCGTCACTGATTCCAAAATTTTCTGATATTTTGATAGTCCAACGGTGATTCTACTTTTTAAGTAAATATTACGGATACGAAAATTTTCGTGAATTATGCTGTCATAGACCAAACTAAAATGTATAATATTTTGGTTGATTGCAGTGCGGAATAAAACACAAATCGACAGCTCTGAGGCAAGCGTTGTGGTTACTAGTGGTGTTCGTTTGGCAACGTTTCGTCCGTCTGATTGAATGGTTTTCACCGGATAATAGCAGGAATTGCGACAGCGTTAATTGCGCACGGCCTCGCAATTGCATCGGACAACGTTTATAAAACGCGATAGACAAATGCTCCTCCAATTTTCCATCCCTCGTTCAACGTTCAAGTTACCTGCGCGCGCACCTCCTCTGTGATCCTCGTTTGCCTGGGATCTGCGCATAAACTGCAAGCATGACCAGAGAAAGAGTTTCGCCTCATCATAAAAGAGGCAGAAAATGAAGAGCCGCATACATCGATGGAGGAGATTATTACTTGCGAGATTCACTCGAGAGGGGGTTGCATCCTCCCCTCTAGATGGCAGGATGAAAAAGGAAAATAAAAAGAAAGATGCGAAGAAAATGAAGGAAAATAAAACAGCAAAATTGGACAAAAAAGTAAAGGATTTTGTAATCAATTAAAATAATACAGAAATAAAAGAATAAAAACGAGGAAAGATGAACCAAAAAATAAAAAATAATAATAGCAGTAAAGTTTTGGTGGAGTTCGTTTCATAAATGTAGACGCACCTCAACGATAATCTTTGGCGAATTTGCATTTTTAATTCCTTCAAATCAAAATAAAACTTTGTCTCCGACTTAAACTTTTTACTTTTAAAGCGTTTACCATAAAGAAAATCCAAAGTTCAAAATCAATCTCATTCATTTCCATCAAGTGATATATGAGAAATAGATTAAGGATGGTTCAAAAGATCATCCGCCTAGGTGCGCCTACACCTCTGAGTTCTAAAACGACATCTAGCAGTAGCATATGGTCAGTGGCGTACGCAGGATTTTTTTTGGTACCCAGAGAGCTAAACAGAGAGAGTTGAGTTCCCAGAGAGTCTAAAACACGCTACGTATTACGTTAAATTGATTTTTTTTTGGGGGGGGATCTGAAGGGGGGATCTGAAGGGGGGATCTGAAGGGGGGATCTGAAGGGGCGGGGAAGAAAGAATCAAAGAAAGAAAAAAAAGTATAAGTGCAGTCAGAGGTATATGCAGTTATAATGGAATTAAATGAGAAAGCAATTATGCAGATTTAACCACCTCGCGAGGGAGAAAGAGAGAGAAGATAGAGAGCGAGCGAGGGAGGGAGGGGAGAGAGAGAGAGAGAGAGAGAGAGAGAGAGAGAGAGAGATCCATAGATCTATATACCTCTGATAATAATTCTGACTATCAACTAGATCTGACCACAAAACGGCGGCTCACAATAATCGGCGTGGTCTGATTTTAATTACTCATTTATTTTATTATTCTCCCTATTTTCAATTGTAAAAATTAATATTATATACCTCACGGAATACAGAGTAAATTAAACTGTTGAGTAATATTTCTGCAAGAGTTTGAGAGTTTGAAAAGAACGAATTTTATATACTTAACCATAAATCTTGTTTTTAACAAATGATCAATATTGCTATTACACTCCAGCTTCAGTTACACGACCGCTTTTTAGCCTAGTTCTGTCATTTAAATCAGGAGAAGGGCCAAGCGGGTCAGTGCGGGAGCATTATTCGCATCTGATCGTGAGGGCCGCTCCATGCTCCCCGCTGGCAGGTGGCTGGTACAGTGGTGGAGTGGTGGTTCTCTCATGTATTCACAAGAAATGTTTCCGATTGAACACCGACCTAGCCTAACAGAGATGCCAATCTGCGTATAATTAATGACATTTTTCAATTCACCGAAGATTCCACTGGTTGAAAAATATTACACAGTTTAGTTCAGTGTATGACTGTAATGCACAAAAATCAGGGGTGTCATTTCGGGTTCGGCTTGGGGGGGGGGGGGGGCAAAAATTTGATGATCTCTTTTTTTTTTTTTTTTTTTTTTTTTTTTGCTCATCAATATTATCTTAGACACTCTTTAGTCTGTAGTGTATAGCCCTGCATATCCTATATTTACGGCCCTAAACTCCAGCAAAACTCGTTAATGACCACCAAATTTTAGTTCGAAACTTTTTTTTCTTTTCCTAAAAAAAAAAAAAAAGAAAAAAAGTTCATCACTTTTTCACTTTTGGCCGACCCTTGGGGGCATTCCCTCTCCCCCGCCCCCACAAATGACGCTACTGAAAAAAATACTCGCATTTGTAATCTTTTCTCAATCGGTGGAGTCGTCGCGCGATGACTTTAAAAAACTCTTAATACGTTAGCAGTGATTGCACAGATGGAGAAAAGATTACAGATGCGAGTACTTTCGCGCATTTTTAGTCATGATTAGATTATTAGGGCAAATAGTTCAGGACGTAGGATGTGAGAAATACATTTAAATGAAACAACTAATTCAGGGATGAAAGATATGGAGAAGTGCGACAAACCATTCGAAAGACTGAACCCAAAAAAACTAAAAACAAAACAAAAACAAAACAAAAAACACTGAACTGAGCTGTGTAATCTTTTCTCCACCGGTGTAGAAACATCGTTGAATTGAAAAAAGCCATGAATTCGACGCAAAATGGCAGCTCTGTAGCCTAGCGTAACATAACACAGATTGGAGCACTTATTCAATTGAACGCTGGGCAAAATACACTCACAGACATACATCCTTACACACACTCGAACACAATCAAGAATCCAAGTACTCATATAAGGAATCGAAGAGCGTTTGTCATATAGAAGGACGGACGTCCCCGAGATATCATTTACCTCGAATCTCGTGGAATGAATTGCCAATGTCACCTAATTCGCCGTGGACGCGGACCGCTAAGTGAGGGTGGCGCGGAACACATATATGGATTGTGGGAGGGGGAGGGGAGCGGGTGGACGCAAACCGCGGTCCATAATGCACGATCCGTTGCTGCTTGATGTTGTTCGTTGCACATATTGCGGACCGGTGAACGGTGCAATGTCGGCGTCTAGTTTTGATGCTGAAGTATATGGGTGTATGGAGTATATGGAGAGAGAGAGAGAGAGAGAGAGAGAGAGAGAGAGAGAGAGAGAGAGAGAGAGAGAGAGAGAGAGAGAGAGAGAGAGAGAGAGAGAGAGAGAGAGAGAGAGAGAGAGAGAGAGAGAGAGAGAGAGAGAGAGATGGAGAGAGAGAGAGGGGGGGGCTCAGGGACACACTTTTACTGCTTTTGCGCTATGTTCTAGTAACGGCGACTAGTGCGACTATAAGGCGTTCTCTACGAAGGGCTCTTAGAACATGAAGTGCGCTCTTTCCTATGGCAATGAACGTTATTGTCAAATTAGGATTTTGTCGGAAGAGCACAACTATCGTTTCGTGGACCCTTTTTTACGGAGAACGCCTCAAATATGTTTTCTTTTCATAATAATATTTGGCCGCAGTGACGTTTTGTGCGATGTGGCAACAATGGAATCTTTCCAATAAAACTTATATATGAAATAATCGATTTACGGTAGATTCACTGAAACCCCCAAGAAATTGATAGTTTTGTGTAGGCTAATTAAACGAGAAAAAACATTGTAGCCGAGACGAGGGTCACCTCTGACCAGAAGCTCAAAGATTATATTTTTACTATTTTTTTCATCAGGAAATATCCGAAACTCTGCTTCTTTAGACGCTTCCAGAGACAAATAAAGAAGGAGTATAACTGGCTGCAGCAGAGGCACGCTGAGTTCTCGCGCGATTCATTAAAAATGTCTCAGGGCAGTGGCGCACCGAAGGGGGTGGTTTTCGGGTCAAACCCCCTCCCTAAGCATCAAGATTTTTCCCTACAAAAGGTCATCTTCGGCCAAAATTGCTTTCAAAACCCCCCCTAAGGCCTCAGAAAATGGAAAATTTGCAGTGAAACCCCCACCAAACTGAAGTTCTCGGTGCGCCACTGTCTCAGGGTGTTGGACGGTGACATTCGGTTAACACGGGAGGATAGGCAGGACAGGCCGAGAAGTAAAGAGGACAATGCTCACCACTAGCGGATGCAAGTTATTGTCCTTCTCTCTCTTCTCCCATTAGAATGCATGTGTTAGCAAAGGATAGAAGATTGGACGAAAATCACGTGACTGCTCATAATCTGTCCTGTTCTATCATACGCGTTCTGATGGGAGAAGAGAGAGAAGGATAAATTCCTGGATCTGCCAGTGGTGCTCACCGGTGCTCATCGTTCATCAACACCCTCTGCGGGAATTTGATGAAAAGCGCGCTATGTACACGCTCGAACGGATTTGATCAAACTGCAGGACCTCGTACATAATTAAATTAGGATCGTCAAACAAGCAATCGATGAGCCGCGAAATCCACCTCAAAAGGTAGGTGAGCCAACCGTTGCATGTTTGGTTGATGTTCCGTCCGTCAATATAACTACATGTGCAATTTGACGGTCTGTCAAACTGCAGAGTTATTTGACGAACGATGGATGGTGCAAAACCTGCAATAGACCCGTTTTGGTGGTGTTTTGATGGTCAAGGTTGTGTTTGAACTTTAGAAGCGTCAGGGGCAATGCTACAGCTTGATCAAATGCATTTAAGCGTGTACGAAGCGCTATTGCTAACCTTTTCCAAAATTCAAACATAAACTTGACCAAAACATCTCAAAAGCTGCAGGTTTAATTGGTTTTGTTGACAGAAATTGGTGAGCAGATGAGCCGTCCATCGTCAAATAAATGATAAATGATAAATGATAAATGATTTATTTTCAGTCTTTAGACAAAAGCCAATAACAAAACAAACAAACAAAAATGTTAAATTACTCAAATTACACGTAATCTATACTAGACAAATTAAATAAACTAACGTAAAATTACCATAAAAATTAACTCTGCAGTTTGACGGCCCGTCAAACTGCACAGTTGTTTAACGAACGGAACATCAACCAAACATGCAACGGTTGACTCACCTGCCGTTTATGGTGGATTTTGGCACGTCGATGCTTGTTTGATGATCCTAGTTTGACCGTGTACGAAGCGCTTATATCCGCGAGAATTTGGCGTGCCTTTAATCTTCCCTATGTATTTTAGCGTATAGTGCTCCGTCTCTATTTGCCTATGCTCGCTTCAAATTTCAAGTTCCATTCACGTGCCCCCTGCCCCCTCTGTCCCCTGTATAAAACATTCTGGATCCACCTCTATTTAAAACCAAATATGCCCAACTTCAATTGAACATGTTGGGTGTTTTTTGGGGTTTTTCTCAAAAAACACCATCTTAGAGTTAAAAAAAATTAAATTTAAAAATTGTGATATTTCCTGGTCCAGCTAAATTGTAGGTGCTGAAAGATCACGACACTGATTTTTGAGTAAAATTGGCCTAAAATTACAGTAATTTGGTCCCAAAAAAAACCATTATCAGGGGGTCGTTAACGACCCAATGGGTATATACGGGTTAAGACTGAAAAATATGCAGCAATCTGACCTCGAACCCCAGAATTTGAGTCCACGGTTTTTTGTTAAACACTCTGCACAGACTTTAGGGGGGAGGGCCTGAAAGCTGAGGCAACAGCAAATGAGTCGCGACACGCCAATATGCGCAGTGGACGTTGCGCGGTGGTGAGATTGGATTTGGATCGTGTCTTGTAACGTATCGCGATCCGTCGCGTCTCGTGTCGCCCGATTCCGAAGGGTGTGGGTGACTGAGGATGGTGGATGGTGGGATAGGGGAGGGACGGTGGTGGTGGGGAGGGGGAGGGGGAGGGGGAGGGGGAGGGGGAGGGGTATGTGTCCTCCGTGACGCTTTCGCGGGATCAGGGCTCGCAAGAAGGGGGTGTCAAGTCCTCAAGTCGGAGGAGTCGAAGTCGAACTTCGCGAAAACGGTCCGTTGTGTGTCTTTTTTTATTTATTTTTTTTTTATTTTCTCAACCTTCGTGACCGACGGCCTTTGTTTCCTCCGTTCTTCTGTCCATTGTTGCAATTTTTCAGATAATTGTCCTATTTTTTCCATGTTACTTAAGGTAAAAGTTGGTCATTTATAGGGAAATCTGGCAATGCTGTTCAGGGCTGCCGTTTAATGCGTAAATACACGCATTTGCCTATTTAGATCAATGCGATATTTTTTGAATTTCCCGCCTAATTTGGGAGCTGCCATTTTGCGGATAGTTTTTCGATGTTTCCCATTTGACTCAATGTAAAAGCTAGTAATTTATATAAAAGGAAATCTGGCAACGTTGCTTTCGTCCGTCGCGCCGATTTTTCGCGATGTCGCCCTCGCCCGTTAACTTCTTGAACCCAATCTTGACCTCTTTTATTCTCTTTATCTTCTTCTTCTTTTTTCGGTGCCGGGATCGCGAAATGTCGCACTTGACTATTGCATCCAATAGAGGAACTGTAACGTTGAAGTTGAACGGGAAAAGAATGGAATGTACTTACAGTTGGTACAGAAAAGAATGTCAGACGACTATCATGGGTAGGCAACCAGCAGTACCTAACTCAATAAATTTAAGTACTGCAGGTGGCCTACCTAAGCCAGAACCTAAGGAGTCGCCTGACATTCTTTTGGTCCTGAACTCGACTGTACCATTAATGGTCGAAGGTGTTGTGTGCTGGGTAAGAGACCGCTGTGAAGGGCGTAATCTGGCAACGTTGCAGTTTGTTCCAATTAAACGAACGGAAATGATCAAATAATTGGTTGTGCGGTAAACACCTGGATTTTTGACCTTACTCATAGGTCTTCACAGATCAGTCATCCTCGCAACATATTTCCTTCACTGCCTCTTATTTTGAAATTTTCTACCCCCCCCCCCCCCCCCAGGAAATAGTCATCACTTTCAAGTTTTTTACTGTCAGAATAACGCAATAAAATAATCATCCCCAAATTTCTCTACTCGACGCCTTATTATTTTTACTCCCTCTGCTTGTGTCGTGAGTTTTCTTTGCTTCACTTCTATTTCCCAGTTTTTTTCCCCCGTCCTTCAACCGGCCTTCAATGTCAACCCCTTTGAATAAAACTCCCACTCAATAGCTAAAATAGCCTTATAGCAGGTGATTTTTTTACCCCAAACCCGTTGAGAATCACTGGCTTTTATGGAAAATAGCAAGCTTTCGATTATATGTATACACGAATATGCACGCCCGAAATCTTGCCAATGGACGTATTTCACCCTCTTTTTTTAATTAATTTTAAGAAAGTAGGCGAAAAATTAAGGACCCAGTATTTTTTCTTTTTTGAATTTGAGCACTGGAAAGCCGAGAAAAATTGGTTTGAAGTTCCGAAAATGAGGTGTCTTATGACGTCATAAGACACCAATCCCCATTTAAATACGTGTATTATTACTGATTTGAATAAATAGGAGTTTCTCAGCAACCGCTTGTCCAAAATGAAAAACAAAAACATCTCTGGCATCAGCTCCCTGAGCACTTTCATTTTTCGAACAAATTCATTCAATTTTCAGACCCATGCAATAGGTCCATTACACAACAGCAGCAATAACATTTGGGGGTGATTCCATCCTCCAAATGCATCGTCTAATCAGTCATGTCTTGTTGATTTTGGCAGGTTTAGTCGTGGAACCAAGCCTAATTAAGCATTTTCGAGGACGTAGAATTCATAATCGCAAAAAGGTTGCATTAATTTCTTGATTTCAAGGCCATTTCCGATCAAATCCGCTTATGGAGAAATTACATTGAATCAGAGTTTGTATAGAACCAGAGGTCTTCGGACGGCAATCGATACGATGTATTGCTGTACTAAAAAAGTCTATACCTACAGCACCGGTTTGTAAACTAGTCAAACTGTTAAAAGGACCATGGATCAGCTGCATAAGCATGCATTTAAAAATTCATCCTCTGGGGGCTCAATTCGATACCTTTGCATAGATTCTAGTGGGAGACAAACAAATCGATTCTTCGAGAGCCGGCACTGATTGGACCACTGATTGGACCTTGAATTTTAATTTTCTGTACAGGCCCATATGCAGAACAAATATAAGACAGTAAATAAGTGTCGAGTCTATTCTTGATTCAAAACAAAGAAGGAATCGATTCTTCGTGTAAAATAAAAATAGAATTAAATTGAAGGGTTTATGGTTGAAGTGAACTTTTTTTCCCCATGAGAAAGGGCCCCGGGTCCCACGACGACTACAAGAGCCGAGCGCCAATTTTTCTTTCTTTAAAATTCAATGACTGCGTCAATCTAATTGTTTGACAGCGGTCAACCGCGGCTACCGAACGTTAGAGCGCAAGGTCACGAGTCCAATCGAGGAGAAAATTATGACCGCCTCTCGAGAATCGATCAAACTTTCGTCGTTTAATTCTTGGAGACTTGAGTTTTGCTCGATATGGGCCACTGGGTGACCCAATGAAGCCCTTTTCCGGAATCTGCATTTAATATTGGCCTCATTTTGAGAGCTTGTCATCGAGCAATATCTGTGAGTGAACAGCATCTGTCGCTTGCAGTTGCAATTATTGGCCGCGCCATGCATGTTCGAAGATTGAATGGACAGTGCAATATGCGGGGTTGCCATTTTGAGAGTATTCCAGAGGCGGCTCGTCAAAAATCGATTGTTGTCTTGTTCTCATTTGAATAAAAGGAAAAGGGTCGATTTCTTGTGAGCTCGATTGAAAATTTTGATTATAGATGCTTCTCCAGGTTTATATAATTAATGAACCTTCGATACGCCGCATTTTACATGTAAAGTTAGTAAAATACTCAAATGGGTCCGCTGTAAACTTTTGATGAAGCAATAGAGATTCTCAGTGTTGAGTAAAATTATTTGAAAATGACAAAAATGCCAAAAAGAAAAAGGAACCTTACCTAGAGATGCCAAAAAATACCCAAAACATAGGCCTTAATAATTTCTTTGCTTTTCTAAATATCTGGTGATGCGAGCAATTGCATGTTTTAATGTTTTTTATTTTTTATTTTTTGTGTGTGTGTGTGTTTTTGGTTTTAATTGTTGTTGTTTTTTTTTTGTTTTTTTGTTTTTTGTTTTTTGTCTTATTTTGTTTTGTTTGTTTTTTTTTCCAACTTTGAGGGTTCTGAGTCCAAGAGCTTTCGAGCTTCTATTTGTACTGAATGGACAGTTTCTACCCAATTTTTTTATAGTTTGGCCGTTTTTAAAAAAAAAAATTGATAGTCCAGTACTTTAGTGTAAATATTCATATTCAAAAACATTGTTGAGTCTGAAACTAGATTCTGACCAATTTAGAAAGAATAGAATGAGAGGCAGCTGAACACGACTTCGCCCGTCACGTATATCCTTTTCTAACAAATGCATTCGAATAGCCAGAGAGGAAAGAGAGGGAAAGAGAGAAAAAGAGAGAGAGAGAGAGAGAGAGAGAGAGAGAGAGAGAGAGAGAGAGAGAGAGAGAGAGAGAGAGAGAGAGAGAGAGAGAGAGAGAGAGAGAGAGAGAGAGAGAGAGAGAGAGAGAGAGAGAGAGAGAGAGAGAGAGAGCGAGAGCGAGAGAGAAAGAAAGAGACTAGAGCAGAAAGAGTGAGAGAGAATCCTGGATCCGCCTCTGATTCGAACGTCCATTCATAACCGCCCCTCACTGCGTGGTCATTCCATAGTATGACAGACCCACCGATCACCTTGAATCAGTGATACGTGCGACAACAATGGAAGCAAGCTCACAAAAACGGTCTCTGCGCCTGCAATCGGATGCATATGCAGCACGCAGTGTAAAAGTGGCTGAGCTACGGCTGCTGCATCAGGAGTCAGGAGTCATAGGAGGCAGGAGTCACTCTCTCGAGGAGTGAAGAAGGAGCAGAAGCAGGCATCATGAAACTATATATTATTAATGACATTTTATACAATGTTTATGAATAGTTAGGGCTCAATAAAGCATCGCGACAAGACGCCATTTTTTTCTCTCTCTTCCCCTCCCCCTCCCCTCCCCCATACCACTCCACCCCCCCCCCCCCCCCTCCGCTCATTTTTCTCTACTCCGCTTCTTATTTCTTTTTTGTTTTAATGAGATGGGCACAAGTAATAGGATTCCGCGTCGGCTCATAAATTTCATTCTTTGGTGAGGCTGCAAACACGTACTTTTACGCGACCGCGCCGCTTCGTCCACAATGTTGCCGCGTGAGGCGTGAGTTTTTTTTTCACGCTGATCATGAAAGTTGACGTTCCCATCGTAATCGTACAACGAGAAAAATTATCCTGTTAATTCAACCGCGGACGTCTATTCAATACTCACTAAACCGTAATTCCTGTTGATTTAACAGGAATTACAAGGGGGAAAAAAGACTGGTTGAATTTACCATCTGCATAGTTGATTTTGGAGTCTGCTATCAAGTATGGTACATTTTACCATCATATGGAAAATGCAACGTGCCTTGTGGTAAATTAAGATAATTTGTTGGTACGTACCTACGTAGCATTTGCCATATGATGGTAAAATTTGCCATACTCAATGATAGCAGACGCCAAAATCAGCTATGCAGATGGTAAATTCTACCATAGTCTTTTTTCCCTTAACTGTTATTTCAAAAGGGATTCCTGTTACTTGGCCGGAATTCCTGTTGAAGTACCTGCAGGCTGATTCTGCTCGTTTGGACGAGACGAGACGAGATAGCGAGAATCGACCAATCCCATTGGTTTAAATGGCGTCACGTGACATATTTGAAGTCATTCAAGCGGGGGATCCACTGGATTCGAGTCATTAATTTCAAAATCATGACTCAGATCCCGTGGATCCTCCCCTTGAATGACTTCAAATCTGTCACGTGACGCCATTTAAACCAATGGGATTGGTCGATTCTTGCTATCTCGTCTCGTCTCGTCCAAACGAGCAGAATCAGCCTGCAGGAATGGCTTGTTAAAATAACAGGATTTCCGGTTAAGATAGTATTAACAGGACGTCCGGTTACGGCAACATAGGAAATTTTTCGACTATTTGCACAGAAAAAACAGAAAAAACACTTTGGTAGCACTGACAAAACCTTTGGTAGAAAAATGACCCAGCAAAAGACTAGTTGAGTCAACCAAAGGTTCTTTACGCTTAACTAAAGAGATTTTGCTGGGTGAATAAAAAATTTGGTTGGCCCAACTAAAGTCTTTTGCTGGGTCATTTTTCTACCAAAGGTTTTGTCAGCGCTACCAAAGTGTTTTTTCTGTTTTTTCTGTGTGACCAATGTATTTTACACCGGGGGGGGGGGGGGTTGTCTGAAAAAACACGCTGGCCTGAAAAATGTTCGGGAACATTAATGAACTTCCTTAACTTCTCAAGTGGAACCTCGCCAAGAAACTGTAAAAAAGCTTTCAAATTCAGCTGATGGAATAAAGTCCAAAAATATATGATGGCTCTTGAACTCGTGGCAACACCGTGCGACTAGCTCCTATTGCCTCTACTTGCGCTGCCGAAGCTGTGAAGATGAAGTCATGGTTCTTCCTTTTTTACTTCACTTTTTCTCCATTTTTTTTTCTTTTTTAATATATATCACACGCGCTATGAGATCTGATGGCCCATTCCATTCGCCACCTGAGCTCCGGCTCAAAACGGCTCCTTTCCACACGCTATACGGCTTTTTTCTCTTCCTTTTCCTTTGAATGAGAGATAAAATAAAATACGGGATAGTCTTAATCCTAACCGCAAGTTCTAAGATAACGGCTTCTTATGAGGAAGTCCTAAACCATAGAAAGTTATGCCATTGAAAAGTAAGGGCAACTTACGCAAGTTTCGCGTAGGTTCTTGGGTTCATCACTATACTAAGCCAAAGTCATCAGGAATTGAAAAGCTGCTTATTCTTAATGGAGTTTGCTTCAAATGTGAATATAGGGTGGCTTGACCGGCGGTAATCTTTCTCGCTTTTCGGATATTTTTATACCTTTATCGCTTTAGCCCATAACTTTACGCAAAGTGCAGACTGTTCAAACGCGAAAACTACATTAATGAAAGCAACAATTTTCTAACAAAACTAATTGCTTTCAAAGAGCTATCGTATTTATTCAATGTTGATGAGAACTTTCCGAATTCCGTGAAGCACGTGCAGCTATAATTTATGGTTGAAAACGACTTTAATGAAAACAGCGCTTCTCCAATGAAACTAACTGATTTCAATAAGCTTTCGACTAACGTCAGTGTTAAAACCCTTAACTGCAGATGAGCCCAGATCTGGAACAATTACTTTGAAGCCTTATCTAAAAGTAGGGGACTTGAGTTGTACTGTCGCTGCATGGTGGGTCACATGTGGAACAGATACTAAACGAGTAAGAACTGTCGATTTTGTCCTAAAGCGCGCAGCACAGGACAGAGAACGCGCAGAGTGGTTGAAAATAGCTCACTGAAAATCTGATAGAGATTTTCCGATTTTCATTGTTATGTTTGGGAGTAACGCAGGGGTACCATGTACAACTATTGAAACTTACTAACTTATATTTTACTACTTTAATTTTTTTTTTTTTTTTTAGCCTGAAAACTTTATTTTCAGTTGCATGGATACCTAAATGCGAGTAAGGCCATATTTGGAACAATTTATTCAGGCTCTTTTCCATTGAAATATAATGGAAAGAATTTTTTCACTATTTTTCCCTGTCTCAAGGATCAAAATTGTACTGAAAAAAAAATTATTTTATTGAAAAAAAAAAATCATGCAGTAAAGGGTTAAAGACTTTCCGAATACTCTAAAGCACAGCTATTTTGAGGTGAAAACGTCATTAACGAAAACAGCAATTTTCCAATGAAAGTAACTGCTTTCAATGAGCTATCGACTTGTATCAGTGTATTAGTGCTGAGGACTTTCCAGGACAGATCAGAGTATTTTCGTGCAGTACAGTCATACACTGGCTTTTCTCAATCGGTGGAAGCGTCGATGCATTGAAAAATATACCATTGATTATACGCAAAACGGCAGCTCTGCTCATTAGGGACATAAATTCAAGAGAGCGCAAGTATAAAAGTTGAGAGCTCGGTGCAACAAACTCAAAGGTCCTCCTAAAAATGCCCTTTTTTTATTTGAAAACTTCCGCAAAGATTGATATCGAACGATTGTGAAACCGATTTGGAATCGGATTGTACCAGTGCACAGTGGGTGACTACATAAATTTTTCTGGACATGAAAAGTCCTTTTTTTTTTTTTTTTCAAGCATCTCAGTGTTGATATTTCTTTTTGCAAAAACAATGTTATTAGACTCACTGTAAGCTCTAAAATGAATAATTTCACAAATTTTAAATAATTCTTGCTATTAATTGTTCATAATCTTGATTTGTAAAATTGTAACGCGATAAAAGCATGTCCTGGAAATTCTTTGTTTCCACCAACTGTGCAGTGCCGCCGCTGTTAAAATCGTAATGAGCAGAAAGAGAAAGAAAGAAAAAAATCAAATAACAATCAATTTAATTGATTCGAGCTGTGGGGCGAGGAAATTGAAGATCGTGTCTAAACCCGCCACAAAATTTAGGTTGATCTCTCGTCGTAAGTCTGGGAATCAGAGTAGCGGTGTTGCCAGATCGGGCTAATCGTAATTCCTGGTGTTTTGAAGTCGGTTCACTAATTGCACATCTGCACCGTTAACTATTTACTGCACCGTGGAATGTTTTTTATCCACCGATGATTCCACCGGTGAACAAATAGATTACACATTTTACGTTAGTAGTGTGACTTCAACTCGCGAAAATTTTCTGATCTGTAATCTTTTTTTATTAAATAATAAAAGTATTTTTCATCTTGCCTTCTTCCTTTCTCTTCCGTTTCGTCTATTGGACCCTATTATTGGTGAAGGAGCTGGCACTAAAACTTAAGCGAGTGGTTTTGCAGACATTTGCGCTACCAGAACAAAACACATAGCTTAAACATTTTCTCTTGGAAGTCTTTAAAAGGTTATCAGTTCCCCTCAATTTTGAACGCTAAAATCGAATTTGACAGCGTTTATAACGGATTTTCATTAATTCCTCTTGAATCTGGCTTTCCCAGAAAGTAACCTCAAATTCATTAGCACACTAAGTTTTTTTTTTTTTTTTTTGGAAAAATTCACTTCTGAAGAGGTAAAGTGAATATAAAAAATAAATTTTGAGGGCTTAAATGATCCACCTGTGAGCCACTGAAAAAACAAAGTTTATGTTCAGCCGAGGCAGCTTTTTAAAATATAGCTTCTCAGAGCAAAAGTTTAAGCTGTACCGGAGAAAGTTGCAGGTGTACCAAAGCATTACCTTTTTAGAATAATAGCCTCTTTTCTTGCTTTGGCTCTACCGAAGTAGTGCTTTAAGACAACCGCAACATGCTCCGGTAGAGCTAGGACTTTTGATCTGCGAAGGTATTTTAAAAAGCTGCTTCGGTTTTACTTAAACTTTGTTTATTCAGTGGCGTACTGTTGCGATTTTGCACTTTTAGTGAAACTTTTGTGACCTTTTTTTCTAGTTCAACCAATGAGCTATAACTTTAGAGTGGCAGCGGGCTGGTCCACCTTGTGCCACACAGGGTAGAAGGAATCCCGGGAAAAAGCGGAATTTGGACGGCAGATTCCAAGGTTTGAGGTTAAATTTTGAAGGCCGTTTCCGGCGATGCCCGAGTTTGTTTTCGAAACGACCGGAAACAACCTACAAAACTTAACCTCAAAATCGATTTTTACGGCAAGATGGCGGCGCCCTAGGTGACAACAATGAACCAGCGGAACGTTCCTTGATGTGCCACTCTAATGGTTATAGCTCATTGAGTTCAACTCATAGTTGCGCAAATTAATGTCTGCAGAACGTAAAAACCCGAAAACTTCCGGGGGAGAAAATGAAAATCTCAAGACTAAAATTGGCAACAACACGAAAGTAGCAAAGAAAAGAAGCCAGCGGCATTGATTGCAGTTTAGTGGGTGGAAGGAAGGAATCGCAAAGTTTGACGAACTTTTAACTATACTGGTCATTGTGCCGGTGAGCTCTGACTCTGACTCCCGGTAAAGCTCCACACCGACCACCGGTTCGGTTGCCATGTTCCGCGTTTGCATGATCCGGGAACGTTAAAAAAGAAAGAAAAAAAAACGGAACGGTTTCGCGTTCGTGGTTTGAGGAGCGCGTTTAATTGCAGACTAGTCGTCGGGAGAATCGCGTCGAGGGTAAAGTAAAATCCAATTAAAACGCCGAGTTTAACGGGACGACGCGAAGAGACGCGCGCGCGCGCGCGGGAACCGAACCTCGAACCTCCACCGTTTGGGCAGAAAAATCAGTCCACCGACACCACTACCACTTTCCATGATTCCAAGCTCAGTGCCTTTTAATTTTATCTCCAACCACGAGTACACGACCGAAGACGGCGACATCGACGCGACGTCGACATGGACGGCAAGCTAATGAGACTTGACGACTTGACGTCAAGACACGACGCAAATGGTAATAAATGAATGACATTGATCACATGTCTTAAAAGTTAAAAGTCTGAGGACAGTATACCTCAATGATGGGTCTTTGATGGGACTTTTTCTACTGTAACATGTCTCATTGATTTTAAGGTGATTCCAGGCGAAAGTTGGGGATCTTAAAATCCGCTATATAGTTGACAGGGCTGCCATTTCGCGGATTTCAAATGGAATGTTTTAATGGGTCTGCTGCATACTTTTGCCACAGCAATATATACCACGTTGATTCTAACGTAAAATTCTGCGAAAATAACGATGAGCACCTTAAAAACTATAAAAATCCACTCATTAACTCAGAAGAATTTTTATTTATTATTTTTTATTTTAGGTTAATGGCTTTCATACACAATACACGGGGATCGGGACCTTCAGCCAACAGAGAGAGAGAGAAAGAGAGTTTTTTTTATTTGTGTTTTCGTCAAAAGACACCAGAGACTTTAGAACATCCATGCTCAGAAGACACCAGAGACTTTTAAACATCCATGCTCTAAAAAGAAAAACGCTTCTTTTTCGAACAACCCGCACACTACATCAGACACTATTATCACCGACGCACAACTACGAGGACGGAACCACCGCGTTTATGTATGAACATTTAACTTAAAAAACATTTGAATGTTTCGGTTAGATGAATATACAATTCTTGTATTATTTTGTAATCTTTGATAAATCAGAAAAGACAAGACCAGACAGCAAATGTGCCGATATGTCATGTAATCAGAAGGAAATTCCATCATTTTGTGTGGTTACCAGTGGCGGATCCACGGGAGGGGGGGAGTTTTTAATGGGGCTCTTGCAAACTTTTGCTATAAGCAAATAAATAGTCCAATCTTATTTAAAGACCAGCAAAAATCACGAAAATCACACTAAGAAAGTCTAAAATTCAGTAATAAATTCACATAACTACTATAGCGGCAAGATGGTAATGGCGGTTCGACGCAGGTATCATGGGAGATTCCTGTATATTATGTCACTTTCTCTACGGAAACATAGAGATATGTCTCAAATTAGACAGAAATCTCCCATGATACCTGCGTCGATCCGCCAGTAAGCCCGATTCTGAAAGTGAATTTTGTGATTTTTTAGTGTACTCATCGTCATTTTTACAGATTTTTATGCAAAAATCAACTCCTCAATCTCCTCCATAGCAAATGTTTGCAAGAGCCCCATTCTGAATTTGAATGAATTTTGAATGAAAGTTGAACGAAAACTTGCGACAGAAGATTGACAGGTATTGCTCAAGTGTCGCACTCAGAGCTTTCGATATCGGGGGCGGAATCAGGCGGGGCCACGGCACAAGACAGACGAGACGGAGGAATGGAAGATAAAAATGACGAATGCTATGACTGCTAAATTTTTTCGCTTTGCAACGAGTTTAAGGATGTAACGCGAAAGGCATCATAGAATCAGATTGCGAATCGCGTTCAATGCGTCAAAATTAACCTCATTACTTATCACGATAGATCGCGCCACGTCATTTTTGCGCCGAGCGGGAAAACGCGAACGCCGCACAACTGACCACGCCCCTTAGATTTCGGAACATCGAACCGCAAATAACAAATTAAACCTTTCCAGTCTCGAGACATTTTCTTTAAATTAATTACACTCTTTTTTTTATTATTATTTTTTTATTTTTTTTTTATTTTTTTTATTTATTACTTTTTCTTTTGCTGATTCTCGTCGAATATATCCGACATTATATAGAGTGGAATTCAAGTATTATTTTGTCGAATATATTCGACATTGGAGTGGAAAGGGTTAATTGGTGAACGTATACGAAGTTGGCGCAACTCAGTTCTTGGTTATTACATCACACTCATCACCACCCACTCTTTCGGTTGTCAGTATATTCGGTAGCTGAAATGAGGAATAGGTAGCTGTTTCGTACCTACTTTTGCTACAGCAATAATTATGTGACAGATTGATTCTACCGTCAAATTCGGCGGAAATAGCGATGCGCGCATTCTAAACTTTCAAAATCCACTCACTAACGCAGGAAATTATTTCCATTTCAAAACAACCCGCGGTACACTATACACTATTATCACCGACAATACCGACTTACAACTACATAGATGGAACCACCGTGTTAATGTAAACATCTACAGAAGTTCACAAACATTTGTATATTCCGTTTAGATGCATGCATGCGATTCATATGTTCTTTTGTTATCCTTTCATAAACCAGAAAAGACAGGGCAGCAAAGTCAGCCAATATTTGATATATTTCGATGGAAATTCTGATATTTTTTGGTTACGATGATGTTTAGGCACATAAACACGTTGATTCTTTCTTGAGAATAGTATGTTCCGATGTAGATAGTGTACAGCGTACAACGGGCTGTTGGAAATGAAAGTGATTTCCTGGAGTAATGAGTGGATTTTTAAATTTTCGAAATGTGTGCATCGTTTATTTTTGTGGAATTTTACGTAAGAATCAATGTCGGCCATATTGTTTTAGCAAAAGTACACAGCAGACCAGAGACAAATAGAGACCCAGCACAAAGCTTGCGACAGGTGTCCACTTTTCGTGTCTCAATTTTGGTCGGAACTCATCGGAACAACAGCCAACAGTCGCCTACTGTTAACTGATGAGCGCCTGTTTTGCATTCGACAAGCAAAACCTGTTTCCGTTTCCGGGACCGCGGACCAATTACAGCCTTTTGTTGAGCTCACCACTCAACAGTAGGCGACTGTTTATCGTTGCAGCCGGTGACTCCCGAACAAAACTGTGACCGCTAAACTTGCTTCACTTTTCTAACACGGGGAGCATACGGTGTGCTGGGTCTCTATTTGTGTCTGCAACATACCCATAATTCCAAAATTCGCAGTTTCTTGATCCCTTTATTTGCCTCTGCCACTTTACGGAAGACGAATCAATGTTCGCTCTCTCTAATTGAGTGGTTAGTTAAATATTCTTACACCGCGGTGCTGATTTTGCATACACATTTAATTGAAGGCGCTCCAGGAAACATTATTTTTCAAATGGTATCAATGTGGAGTCACATTTAATGTGATTAAAGAACTGACATTGTGTGAGGAAGATATAGTCATAGGAACGAATATAGTCGGGCGTGGTGTTGAAAGGGTTAAAACTAATTTCGAATAAAAACAATACTGAATAAGTTGAATCTAGTTCCAATGTGCGACGCGCCGATCCGTATGGAAAAGTAGGTGTGTGATATGCTAGACAAAGTGCGGACCTTATACATCTCTCATGTCGTGTGCGTCCACGTCTATTTTTCCATTTGAAATGTCGCACCACGCGTGGCCGGACCTGCCAATATTGTGAATCGTCATGTTTCCGATCGATCTATCGAACGAATTCGATTTATCGCATCGATCACAAACAATGCGCACATGATTGGAGGCTCTCCCCTGCTATCGGCGTGTCATTCACTGATGTATGAGTCGTAACAATTGAAGGAGCAACACTAGTATAGTATTTGAAAAGTTTAACTCAGAAGAAAAATGAATACATAATATAGTTTTTGAACGAGTGCATATTTTGAGTCAGCAAATCTGATTGGCGCTTCAGTTTTCTCAAAAAATTTAAACTTAAGCTCTAACTCTCATTTTCAGCAATTTGGATATAAAATTTGTCAGGGTGCAATGAAATCGTCACGATTCAGTAAAAATTTAGCTTCAAAATGGATTCTGCAACTCAAAAGTCAGAATCAGTATAAGCTTCTTGCGGCTGAGGAAAAGTGGTCTTGAAATCCTTGTGATACTATGGTGATAGTTTATTTTGAAGGTTTAACCACCCATATAGTACTTCCATGTCATAAAAGCAAATCATGTTTATATTTTCCCAAATGTTGTTTGCTGTCATGCGACGGACACACGACGTAAGAAGACAAAGTGACATTGCTACCTCGAGTCTTTGGCTGTGGAGCGTGCAGTTTGGCAACCATGCTGTTTTGCCATTTAAACCTATGCAAAAGTATCGATATCTTGGGCTGCAATTGCACCTCCTGAGGATCGATTGTTTTACATAGGTTTAAATGGCAAAACAGCATGGTTGCCAAACTGCACGCTCCACAGCTAAGGACTCGAGGTAGCAATGTCACTTTGTCTTCTTACGTCGTGTGTCCGTCGCATGACAGCAAACAACATTTGGGAAAATATAAACATGATTTGCTTTTATGACATGGAAGTACTATATGGATGGTCAAACCCTCAAAATAAACTATCACCATAGTATCACAAGCGTTTTATCATAGCGTTTTACATAGGTTTAAATGGAGGGATTACCAGGGGCGGATTTGCACCTCTTGAGGCCCTACGCAGTTTCAAATTTGAGGCCCCTTAGAAGAAGGGTAGGTTGTCTGGGGGAATATTCCCCCAAGAAAGAAGAGATGAGATTAGGGGGGGGGGGGGTCCTACCCCGAAAATTAAAAAAAAAACTCCAACCGCGAATCATTGTATTTCCGCCATTTTCCCCTCTCTTTTTCCTTCTTCCTCTTCTTTTTTTCCTTTCCTTCGTAAGGGGAGGCCCCCTTTAGGTCTGAGGTCCTACGCAGTTTCGTATTTTGCTTAATGGTAAATCCGCTTCTGGGGATTACATTGTTGCCTCATTGCAGAAGCCGCCACTGGTCCTTGACGACCAAAATACATGGGGGAAAGAGGGGCAAAAACACCTACACTCTAACTTTTATAAATCCTCCACATTGGTGAAGCAGGTTGCGGCTATTAGAGTCACTGTGCCACTCCACTCTACATAAATGTATTGCTCTTTGGCCCTAACCTTACACTGTAGGCTTTGATTCGGCTCATTTTCGTTTAACACCAAGGTTTCTAAGCAAACGATAATAATTCAATCAGCCACATTTGAGGAGTTAAATATTCCACCCTTCCAGCGACAATCTAATACTGCCGTAGAATGGAACTCAGATCTAGGCGGCGGGCGTGCATGGCGGCTCGCTTTGAGAACGCCTTTGGAGCACTTTCTGAACGCACGCGGCGATTTCGGACACATGGCTCCCTGCGCTGCCGCTAGTTCACCGTTCGAGTCTCTCAATCTCTCTCTCTCCCCCCCCACTCTCCATCTCTCTCCCCTACCCTCACCCCCTCTCTCCCTCCCTCCCCTCACTTCTACCACCTCGCTCCTTCGGTAAGCTGCAAGATATTAGTCGAAATAAGAATAACTATTACTTTGTAACCGATTGATATTTGTTACTCTAGTCAGTGGCGTACATAGGGGGTAGCGAAGCAGCAACTGCGGGGGGGCGCAACGTCTCTAGGGGCGCAATTTCACCAAGAAAAATTGATGGAATATTCACATTTATAAAAAAAATAAAACAAAAACAAAAAAAAAAAGTGGAGGAAAGGAAAAAGTAGAAAAATGATGGGCAAATATTCAGATTTTCGTCAGGTTTTTGCTGAATAGCAGGTCGACGGTGAAGGGGGGGACTCCGACTTCAATGCGACGGGTAGAAACAAGTTATCAATCCTCAAACATAATTTTAAAAGGCGCTTGAATGCGTTCACTACCTGATTCTGTATGAGAATGCGGCCTGGCGCGGGCGCGGGCGGAGGCGTGGCGAGCGAGGACGGGGCGGGCGAGGGCCAGAACGAGCGAATTTTCTCTTTTCAATTGCCCTCGTGCAATTGCTTCCCTACGCAGAGTCTCCGGATGCAGTGTTGACTCAAAATAATATTTTCAATACATTTCCCTACTTTCTTGGGCTGCAGAGTGCAAACTATACAAATATGAATGGCTTGAGAAGATGGTTATGATTTACAAGGGGATGGTACGAAGGCGGACCCGAGTTTCGCGACCAAATTTTCAGGATCGATAGTTCATAAGATTCTAAACTTCACATATTTCGCCGTTTTTGCTAATGGGCCCCAGGGGCCGAGAAAAAAAGGGACCATGCGCGTCACCTTAAATAGTCTCCGCTAACCCTGCTCTATCAACTAACGCTAAATGGCCGAGTGGATAGGGGCGCCATTCGGCGCATCAGGAGTCTGCAGGTTCGAAACTCGCCTCGGCCCCTAAATTTTTTGCAAGTACTTTTGCATGCTTTTAGTTTGTTCTTCAACAAACTGATTATTTTACCGTTTGTATAACTCCTTAATGACCCTGAAAACATTAAATGTACACAAACTAAACATTTAAACAAAATAAACTTTTCATTGGGATCTCACGTCAGTAAGTATAAAAATATCTGCCTATCTTTTTTTTCATGATTATTATTATTTTTTCTGTCGTGTTTTGTATGTTTGTTTGTTTGTTTGTTTGTTTTGTTACCCCCCCCCCCCACCCTTTACAATCTAGATAAGTGGATTATTGATGCATGTTTATTGTACTATACGTGTGCTACTTCTTTTGTGCTCGCATCACTGTTACGAATACAGAGCAGCAGTTGCGGCTCGTGCAATTTGACAACCATGCTAATTTTCCATTTAAACCTACGCAAAAGTATCGATACCTTGGGGGTGCAATTGGACCTCCTGAAGAAAAAAAAGATATGCAGATATTTTTATACTTACTGACGTGAGATCCCAATGAAAAGTTTATTTTGTTTAAATGTTTAGTTTGTGTACATTTAATGTTTTCAGGATTATTAAGGAGTTATACAAACGGTGAAATAATCAGTTTGTTGAAGAACAAACTAAAAGCATGCAAAAGTACTTGCAAAAAATTTATGGGCAGAGGCGGGATTCGAACCTGCAACCTATTAAGACGCCGGATAGCGCCCCTATCCACTCGGCCACTCAGCGCTTAATAATGAGAGTTCGGGGTTAGCGGAGACTATTTAAGGTGACGCGCGTGGTCCCTTTTTTTTCTCGGCCCCTGGGGCCCAACTGCAAAAACGGCGAAATATGTGAAGTTTAGAATCTTATGAACTATCGATCCTGAAAATTTGGTCGCGAAACTCGGGTCCGCCTTCGTACCATCCCCTTGTTAGTAAAAATTAAGGGGGCTAGGAAAGGGGGTGCAAATGTAAAACGGGGGGAAGGATAGTGGCAGAGAGGGGTAGAATGCGCTGGGGGAGGGGTGGGGGGAGGGGTGGGAGAAGGTTGGTGGTGGTATAGGGGGCGCCAAATTCTAACTCGCGGGGGGGCGCAACGTCAGCACGGTACGCCACTGACTCTAGTGGATACATGAATCTGTCTCTCTCTCTTTATTCATTTAAGGTGGATACTCAGCGAATAGTTCCATATTCTGCCACCACGTCGCGAAATGGAAAAAAAAATAATGGTAAACGCAAATAAATGGAAAAAAAAGGCTTCGATGGCACCTCAGCAGGAACGCAAGGAACATTTTATTACAAATAGTATGCTAAAATGTTACGAAATAAGCGTGAAACTCTTGAATTTCGGATCCCCCCCCCCATAAGACGCCATGATATAGTGGCCTACATGGGGAGGTTTCCGAAATTCAATAGTTTCACGCTTATTTCGTAACATTTTAGCATAGATTGCATAAATTGCAATTTTTAGAATTTAACGTTTATTCCGAGTATTTAGCAATCATGTGGCAATTTTAGAGCAACTCCTTTTGTGTTTGGTTTTTTGCCTTAGAGTATTGGCAACATTGCCTGAGAGGCCAATAGTTACATATATCCTCAACACAATATTAAATCTTAGAAAGTGGCAGACTCGTTAAAAAAAAAAAAAAAAAAAAGAGGGAGAAAAGTGTGAAAACGGCGAAAATCACAAAGGAGGGAATGGAGGGGGTGAAAATTCGAACATTCATTCGAATTAACAAGGGAAGCGCATTTTGTCTGATCCAGGTCGCGGGCCCCAGAAAACATGACAGATCACAATTCTGGTATGCCCTTTTGCGGCATGCGGCCGTGAAGGCTCATTGGCGTGGCGCAGCGCGGCGCTTCAGTGTAGACTGTATACTGTAAAGGTACCTGCAGGACGCAGGTACAGCGGTGCCCTTACTCGAACGGAATTTGACGGAAATTGGAATCGGTTCATGGTGGGTTTCCATGTGATGAAGAGACGTAGGCACAAGACGGACCCCAAGAGCCGCACACACTCGCACAGTGAATGATTCGGCGGAAATATATGGAGAAAATAAAATGTTAAATCTTGAAACTACAAAAATAAACTGTAGGGAATACCCCAGGAACACTTTCTCACATCAAACTTAATCTTGGGAGCCCTATATAGACCCCCTTACATTTGCTGGGGGAAACCCCCAGACCCAGTGGCGTACACAGGATTTTTCTTGGGAGGGGCTCGCACTGATGAGCGTTTGACTGAAAATTGTTCCCCCCCTTCCCCTCCTCCCCCAAAAATCGGAGGTCTGGGGGGCTTTAGCCCCCTTAGCCCCCCCGCGTACGCCACTGGCCAGACCCTGCGTAAATATTCTGGAGGAGACCCCTAGACACCCTAAAATGCTTTGGGGGAAACCTCAGACCTCAGACCGCCTTTAATATTCTGAGGAAGACTCTCCCCAGACTCCTCCTTAAGGGGTTTATTTTAAATTTACAGTGAGCCAGTTGCAGAATGTTTTTACAAATTTTAATCAAAATTCAAACAGTTATATTTGAAATATTCACATTTTTCCCCTATTTTTACCCATTATTGATTTTAATGGAAACTTTTCATCCTCCGTAACTTGCTGAAAATTTAAAATTTCGAAAAAAACAAATAAAGCCCCTCTGAGGAATTTTAAAAGAAACTTCTCTGCAAAATTTGGATGTACATGGACCATTTGGTTCAAAAGTTATGCCTGGATCCAGACAGACAGATATCTGCGGCATCGCAGTACTTTCTCAATTTCTAACTTTGTTGGAGTGAGAAAGTAAAAAGCACCGTTGTATTCGTGAAATAGGAAGCCATTTATATATTGCAAGATTTGAGCCTTTGGGCCTTATTTTTTTAAATACATATCTGTGAAGTGCTGATACTTTGTTCTTTGTAAATATCATTTGGAGCAACGTGGAGCAACAAAATTCATAAGCGTATTTCTGGTTAGTTTTAAATTCGTGGTTTTGATTCTATTTGTGGTATAATTTTTACAATTAGTTGAATTGCACATGAATTTGAGTTTCACTTTGAACTTAGAGTGAGGATTTGGATTTGGATTTTAATTCAGAGGGGAAATTTAGTTTAAACTTGAATATATTTTTGTATAAGTTGTGTAATGAATTTAACTGATGAATCTGAATTTAATTTAAGGTTGAATTATATTTTTGAATTAAGATTAAGATTCATATTTCAATTGAGATCTATAGAGTAGATTTTGGATTTGTATATTAAATTTTAAACGTGCAGTTTAATTTTAATTTGATTTTAATCCGGTATTTATGTTTATTGTTGAGTTTAATTGAATCTCAGTTTGAGTTTCAATTTGAAATTAAAAGTTGGATTTGGGTCAAGGCTTGGATTTAGATTGAGGTCTAAATTGAGAAGTAGGATTTGCATTAGGATTAGAATTTGTAGGTTTGGGAATGTTTTAATTTGAATTTGATTTGTTTTTTCATTGTATTCCCTTTTAACATTGCTTGTTTTTTCGTTGTCTATTCTTCAAGCTTTATTGGAGATTTAACTCAAATCCACCTTCAATCCACATTGCTTCATAATACATTTTTTTTTTTTTTAATTTGCTTAAAAATGCTCATGCTGGCTCCCACTGTGAGGCCATTTTTAAAATGCAGAGATGAGATGAGGCCATGAGACCTGTGACTTGGCGGGCGGACTGGAACTGGGAGCCTTCAACCACTCCATTATTATGTTATTTTATTTATTTATTAATTTTTTTTCTTTTTTCTTTTCTGACGCGCCAACAGCGGTTGATTTGATTCCGTGCACGACTCGCGCTGTGCTCATTTGATTTCCCGATTTTGGAATTTCTTCTGACTCATCATCGGTGCATGCGCTCGAGCTGTAATGCTGTCTTGCTGCTGCCCTCCCTCCCGCCCAAGGCCACTCCTCCCCTTATCCCATCCTAACTCTTCCGCCTCCCCTCCACACCCTGTTTATCTCAACAGCATCGCAAACGAGCGTGTCTTTCAAGAAATTTTCGCCGGAGTTTTCAAAAGAAATTCTAGACCAATTTCCTCTTTTTGGATATTCAATGATATTCTACAATGGGTTTGTTGCGTGCCTTTTTCATTTCATTTACTTTTATTACTTGATGAAAGAAACTCACAGTGTTTTTATCATTTTTTTGATCATAGGATGATGAACTAAAGAGCTTTCAAAGTGGCAAAAATTTCCAGCGATTTGAATAGGTATCGTTTCAGCGCGAAACTCGATGACGTCATGGTATATAGGACATCCGGTGACCGGAAGTCGTCCGTTTGCGTGCCATTGCGATTTGCGAAGACGCGTTTCCGCACTTTTCTCTGAAATTATGACTGACGGAAAGAAAACGAGGCCGTTTTTTACTATTGTTTCGTGTCACAACGGACCTATACTACAAGGAAAAAAAAAATAAGTGGTAAAATTTACCATCTGCATGGCTGATTTATCAAGTATGGCAAATTTCACTAAATGATGGTAAAATGTACCAACGAATTAACTTAATTTACCATAATGTACGTTGCATTTACCATCTACATGATAGCTGATTCCAAAATCACCGCAGATGGGAGATTCTTCCAGTCTTTTTTCGTATATGACGTCATCGAGTTTCACACCATTAATGTCATTTTCAAATTCGTTTTGCAACGAGCCTCAATTAATTGTTATTTTTTCCTCTGTTCAAGAGAAGATTTGCTGAGTGTTTGTTGTTTCCATCGGTTTAGTGTAACATTTTACTTTAGAATCAGGTATTTATTCTGGCTTTATAGCAAAAGTGCGCAACAGATTCAACGGCTTGCAGCAAAGATTAATGATTTTATAGTATTTCCAATAGAGAGGGCAACCATTCTTATGCCTTTCAACTGTTGTAATGATGTATGTAATCTTTGATTCGATCGGTAGAATCACCGATGGATTGAAGAATGCGGTTAAAGATCCGGAAAACGCGGAAGTCGTTAGATTCGCCTCTGATTCATTATTTTATACCACCTCCTTCCACCAGAAATGACGATTCGCCTTTAGATAGACTTAAGTAAGACTTAAAGGTTGGGCAGCTTTGAGCAAAAGACGAAGACTGGAGGTAATTTGTGAGATTTCTAGACACCATCCGTTCCAACCCAATCCAAAGTACTGATTCGCTGTAAGTATATGCGTTTTTATAGAGACTTCGACGACCGGTTAGGAACGTAAACGTTACCTTTCCTCGTTTCACGCGTTTTGGCAGATGACAGTTCTCTTTGTTATTTACACGCAATGAGTTAGCGTTTTTATGACTTCTGTGCGGCCACTTTAAGCCTTAACAGAATAATCTGATTAATTGATAAAATACCTAATGAAAATATGTATGTGCTAATGAAACGTATTTTTCTCGGAATAGTTCTTCCGGCAGGTAACATTAAAATTCAGTGGCATCGCGTGCAATATTTAGCCAATTTAACTCTGTAAGCAATATCGATTCAGTTGAATACGCCGCGCCGTGCACTTCTAATATACTTCGACCTTTTCCATGCGTTTCAATGGCCAAAACGCAGCGTTGCAATACTGCTCACGACGCCAATCATAATATTACATTTCGGATCAGAACATTTACCTAAAAGAGGAATCCCCTTCAAACTTTTCCTGTGTGAATCACAACACACAATCGAAGTATCATTTTGGCCTCTTCAAAGTCAGGATACGCGTGGGTTAAAGAGGAGAGGAGAGAGAGAGAGAGAGAGAGAGAGAGAGAGAGAGAGAGAGAGAGAGAGAGAGAGAGAAAGCATTTTTCCACCGATTATACTCTTTGAACTACTAAAAACAAAACGGAATGGCCAAATAACATTTTACATAGTATTTGTTAAAGGTACCAGGTTCTCAGCCTGATGTTGGGAAATCATTTTTCCGTTAAAGCGCATCATTCACTCTTCAAAACATTATGTGTACATTAAACCAATTTAAATGTTTGTCCGGTGTTCTCAGCGCACCGTATACTCACTGTACCCAATTATGAAGCTATTACAGAGACCGATTTTCTGCTGACTATCTGAGCAGAAGTTTTAATTGGCTGACATGGGATCGGTTTAAAATTGCAAAATTATGGAACGGAATGGATTTATATAGTGGTTGGTAATAGATAGACTTAAGAGAACTCTAAATTACTCTAAACGGAGCAGACACCATTTCGATTGATTGAGGAATAATCACCGCCCTACTTTGGTTTCTATATAATGGGACCAAGTCTCACCAATTTGACCTCATCCCTCTTTAATGCCGTTCTTCATTCAAATAATAATCTAGCTCAAGTATTTCAGAGGCGGAAAATGGTGGGTGATCGGATGTATTCGTTCTCTCACATTTTTAAAGCATCTCGAGAATTCAGTTAGATTTTTATTCTTTCGTCGTTATAAATAAATCGCCAGTTATTATAAAATTGTGCCTGGCTGTAGTTTTTATACCGTTTTCCGTGTGATGAACTGAATTATTTCCGGTTTCTTACAAATGAATCTTTAAAGTAAGCTTGACAAATAAAGTAGGTAACTTAATCCAACAAGCAATAATAACCATGTAGAGGCGGAGCCCCAGTGGTGGCTCGTGCAAGGTGGAAGCAGCGGATTCTCTTCATTTAAACCTACGTAAAATAATCGATCCTCAGGGGATTCACTGAATCCCAGAAAAATCGATACTTTTTTATAAATTCCTATAACAAAGAACATGGTCGTCAATGAACACGCACTACCATCGGCATTGATAGTACTGTCCCAAAGTGAGGCAACAGGGAAGCTTTGTTTTCCTCTTATTTTTTAAGCTTAGATAGAATATTTCAATTATTTCAGAAGACAACCGAAGACAACCATTATTAAAAGGTTCTTCGGAGAGGGAGAGGGAGAGGGAGAAAGAGAGAGAGAGAGAGAGAGGGAGAGGGAGAGGGAGAGGGAGAGGGAGAGGGAGAGGGAGAGGGAGAGGGAGAGGGAGAGGGAGAGGGAGAGGGAGAGGGAGAGGGAGAGGGAGAGAAGAGAAAGAGAGAGGGAGAGAGAGAGAGAGAGGGAGAGAGAGAGAGGGAGAGAGAGAGAGAGAGAGAGCGAGGACGAGAGAGAGAGAGCGAGGACGAGAGAGAGAGAGCGAGGACGAGAGAGAGAGAGCGAGGACGAGAGAGAGAGAGAGCGAGAGAGAGAGAGAGAGAGGGAGAGCGAGAGCGAGAGATGATGATGAATCGATTTTATTTTGTTCAAGATAAACATTGATTTGTATACGCACAAAAAGAAACAAAGAGAGAAACAATTTAGAAACTAAATTAGACCACAAGAGAGAGAAAAAAAAAAATTAAAAAAAAAAATAATAAAAAATAAAAAATAAAAAAAATAAAAAAAATAAAAAATAAAAAATAAATAAATAAAAAATAAAAAATAAAAAATAAAAAATAAAAAATAAATAAATAAATAAATAAATAAATAAATAAATAAAGAGTTCACAAAGCACTAGGCAAAATTAGGGCTCCAAGGCCCTCTCTTACATTTAACCTAACACTAAGTAAACAGGAAAGAAACGCAGAGAGAAACGCATCTTGGGGAGTCGTGCGTCCGTATAGGTGGATGGACGATTTAGAGGACTAGAGGTATTCAATGTTGGTAAGCCCTGAATCGTCCGAACGGGAGCCATGAAATGTTGGAAAACAAATCATGCGGACACTTGATGAATCAGACCACCGAGCTAAAGCTCGCATTGTTTCCGTCCAATTTCACTATTTTCAGCCGCGATCAGTTTCAAAGCTCCGATCGGAGAACATCAATCACCTCGTACGTTGCCGAGCTCATTGCGATCCTCCACTGACCGCTGACCGCTCGATCGATCGATCGACCGCCTCACGACAGCATCCGAAAAGTGTTGGAGAATTGTGGCTCATAATTGGGTCTTCAATTTACATTATACAGGGTGTTCAAAAACAAAGGGTACTACTCCGATTTTTTTCTGCAACGGCTGTAGTAGACATATGCGGAACAAGGATTTGGGGGGTGGGGGGCTGAGTATAGGCAAAAAACTTTATAACCTTTTTTTTTCTTCTTTTTTTGTTTCTCATGCTTTTGATCCCGGATAACTCTGACCATGAAGATCCTTTGATGCCCCTTTTCAGTGGCGAGGCGTGCGATTTGGCACCTTTACTTTTTTCCCATTTAAACACATTAGAAAGGTCGAAATGCCGGGTCATCGCCGATGACTGAAGCGTTAGATTTTTTTAGTGAATTTACATAAAGACAATACATTGTTGTCAAATTTCACGCTTCGCCGCTGCCCTTTTTTCTCTTACAAGCCAGGCAAATATTGGGGTTTTCCTCCTTGAATTCTCCGCATGAGAGTCGCAATTTTGTGATGTGCCAAATCACATGGCCAAATAGCAAAACGTTTTTTTTCCTCCAAAATTTTCTGAAGGGGGGGGGGGAGATTGGCAGACCTCTGGGGGGGGCTTAACCTCCCCCCCCAAATTTCCGCCTGTAGCAGTATACTATAAACAGCCCGGCACGTGCGGCACGTGCCTAATATTACTATCAAAGACAATGTGTCCCCCCTTAATAAAAATGGGCATGCATGTGTGTTTTCCTGGTCGTTTTTCGATACCTGCTGCCGTTGTTGGAAAAATTTGAAAGGTTTTCTCTTTATACACCCAAACGGCGGATTCAGAAATTTTTCTGTAACCTCAACAGCCCATTCGAAGGCACTTAGTAAAGAAAGATAGAGATATAAAGGCACAAATCGAGTATATGTGAATATGCCTCCTCCTTTATCGATCCTTTTCTAACATGTATGTTTAAATTAGGAGAGAGAGAGAGAGAGAGAGAGAGACGGAGAAAGAGGGGGAGACACATAGTTCAGCACATTTCTGTATCTGTTACTGATACACCCTGTATCAGTTGCCACGCATTTAACGCGATGTGCCGGGGAAAGGATATACACCTAAAAAATGCGCTGTAATTTGATGGAGTGAATGTGGTTGAGGGAAGTGAGGAGTGGAGAGCCGAAATTGGAGCAAAATTAAATGAACTCAATTCGAAGACTTGAAGTGACGATAATTCCGAATAATGAGTGGCGAAAACTTGAGCTTTGGGTGGGGGGGGGGGGGATGAAAATGATTGGCTGTCGAAACTTTTGCGTTTTATGTAGTACGTCCAATCTCAGGGTACACAATACACGATCATGCTCTATTGACAGTTCTGGCTTTTAATTAAAAATGTTAACCCTTCACTGCATGATTTTTTTTTTTTTTTTTTCAAGCAAATGTGGATTTTTCAATGTATTAGGTGGTCAAATACATGGGAAAAATAGTGAAAAAAATAATTAGACGGTTTTTCGGTCAAAATTCTCTTTTTTCTATTTTTTACTCGTTTTTTACAAGTGATATAACACCATAAAAAATGGCGGGAATTTTTTTCATTTATTTTTTTTAAATTTTCAAAAAAAAATCTTTTTTTTTTACTTTAATTGGATTTTTCAAAAAGCCAATGCCGGAAACTTTATAAAAATAATCAAAATGTGGTCAGTTTGGATACGGGGGCAAATTTCCCCCCTGACATGATTTCGATCACGAACCCTTCACTGCATGATGTTTTCTTTCAGCCAATTTTTTTTTTTTTTTTTTTTTTTTTTTTGTGAGCTCAAAACATACCTTCTCCCGCGTTGACCCACCATGCGCCAAAGGCATATCTCAAAACCTGTACTTTATATGAGCGTTTGAAGAATTTGTTCCACCGGTGGAACTTCATGCAGTGAAGGGTTAAAGGTCCTGTCCCATGAAGGGCCATTTTCTGCCCCCCCTTTTTTGGTCGAAAATTCGAAGTATGGAAAGAGTAAAAAGACTGTAGATTATACGTGTGATTGGACGTCGAGTCTAACAAAAAATATCAATAAAAGGGGTATTTATAATTGGTTTTTACATCCAATTCGTGAATGAATATGGCTAGTTTTGCGATTTTCGGGGAAAACGGTTATTTTCCACCGTAAAAGTGCAAATTTAGGTATGCGAGCATAAACAGAGCGACAGCTTCTGCGTCCAATATATTGTTAAATGCATTAAGATAAGTACGTATCTCCTAGAGAAGCTGTCACTCTTTTGTGCTCATACCTAAACCTTGATTTAATAGCCGTAATAGCGGCTTAATTCGCCGTTTTACCGAAAAATCGCAAAACTAGCTGTATTCATACACGAATTAAGTTACAAACCAATTAATCAATTATAAAATACCCCTCTTGTTGATATTTTTTTTGTTAGATTAGACCTCTAAGCATGCATAATCCACATTTTTTTAAACATTTCCTAGACTTTTAAGTTTTGACTATATAAGGGGGCAGAAAATGTCCTTACTTCATAATTCTCGACCAACACCGTCACTCATCGACAGTCTTAACAGAATTTTAAATGATCGGCCATCAGAGATCCCCGGACGACGACCGAATCGATACGATATTATAGTTTCACTAAAACAGTCTATTAGGACGCTTTATATGTTTGTACCGCTGTTTTCATCTCGTATGAATGGACCATCCAGTAGCATTTTTCGGCGGCGTACGATAGATGACGTGTGTTCTTCTTTTCGGAGCTAATAAATTCAATGAAAGGCTTTGAGAGAAATATCTAACAAATCGAGCGCGCGGTCGGTCGGTTGGAGTCGGGACTCGAGCGAACCGCAGGGATTGATGTCTTAGCTCCTCGGAGCACAAATTATAATAGAGGTAACGTACAAGACTCGGCACATGCGGCACATATTGAGGCGAAACACGCAACCAGCCGTAGCAGAAGCTTCTTGAAAAGCTAATGGATTGCCTCGGACCAAACGCACTGACAGAATAAATTCTCTTTCGCCGCAGGAGTCCAATCCACTCTCTTATAACATCTCGTGCTGTTACAAAAAAAAAGAGAGAAGAAGAGGAAAATAACAAGAAAAGAGACAAACGTTACACTGGTCAATGGTGGATAAATATTAAAAAACGGACAAAGGTAAGTATCTTTCTCATTTTATACATAAGTGCATTTACACCCGACTGTTTGAGGTACCGATCAGGATTTTTCATAAGAATTTGATGATCATCGCCATCGCGTCGTCAGCAAAACGTGCGCGGCTCCGACATGGCATGGCAGTTAGTTACCCGATGGAAAGGGGAAGTGGGATCTCAGAGTCCGGACCCTGATCCCTCTCACGTGACCATTCCACTATGAAATGTCATTTTTTCTATTTCTGGTAAAATTTTACATTCAGTGCCTCAAGACAATAATTTTCCAGTCCCCCCCCCTCCCGGTACCACTTTACCCAACGTCGAGTTGTAGCAGTGGCATGGCGTAGCCGGGAATTTTTCGGAAGGGGGGGCTGGTCTGGGGTCTGAAAATTGTCAAAGGGGGATCCAAAGATACTAATTTGGTAAAAATTTGTCTGAAAACGCAAAAATTTCCTTTTTAATGGCAAATTTTGGTGTCAATGTGGGGGTCCGGACCCCGGGACCCCTGCCCCCCTTGCCTGTGCCACTGAGTGATAGCGATAAAGAGGATTCATGGGGTGTGCTTGTAAAACTTCAAAGAGGTAGCCATAGCCATGATGGAAATCCATAGGCGGCGCGTATAAGGAGCTATTGGGGCTATAGCCCCCCCCCACTTTTTTGGGAACGAGGGGCTAAAAAAATTTTTGAACGAGAGAAAAAAAGGAAAAAAGGGAAAAAGGAAATATAAGGAAAAAGAGAAAAAGAAGAAAAAAGGTTATTTATCCCCCCCGCCTGCGTCAAACGTTATTGTTGTGAAAAAGGTGAAGAAAGAAAAAAAAAAGGCTGTTGATTTTTAGCCCCCCCCACTTTTTGACCCCACCCATGTTGAAATCCCTAATGAGTATTTTACACGGGATCGGTTTGTTTCCCTCGTCTTTTTAACCCTACAAAGAAAGTTGTGACAAATCCACTTGAAATTGGTTTTAAACGAAAGTGCAAGTGTTTGAGAGTGGCTATCTGGACACAGGAACCGATATAGATATTTCTTTTGGAAGGATCTACTTAAAGAAACTGACGCATGACAGAAACACACAAAATATTCTAAAAAAAAAAAAAAATAATAATCTAAAATTGATAACATTAATATCTTAATCTTGGTCTGAATATTGGATTGGTTATTCTAAATTTAGACAGTCAAATATCATAGACTATGAAGTTTCTTTTAATTTCAGAGGCTTTAATTTTAAATTTCTTCTCTTTAAATTCGAGTTGTAATCTTCCAGCCGCTAGGATCGCCACCGTCGTGTCGCCGCTCGCCATTTCTTCCGTCAAAGAGTTTCGCATCTGCATGTTTACATAAACTGTAGGAAAAAACTAAAAGCCGGCTATAAACTAACTACAAACAGTATTGTGGGTATTTTTTTGAGAGAAAACCGAACCACGATGAGTGAAATCTCTCCTGACTTTTTTTTTTTTTTCTTACAATAATATAGTTAGTTATCCTTCCGAGATCTGATCATCCACCAATTAGATGCTCGGAGCTCGCTCTAATCTATCGAGCAAAGAAGTGAAATCATAGCACAGAAATAAGGTATATGTGGGGAAAGCGAGATATGGTCGAGTTGGTGGGGGAAGGGGGGAGTGAGAAATGTAAGGGTGCTGGTGGGAAGGGGAAGGGGGAGGCGGACCCTTATGTCCAGCGCTCCGATTCATTCAAAACATACTCACATAGAGCACCAGCATGCACGGTGTACTTACCTAAACATTGCGCGGGTCAAAAAAAAAAAAAAAAAAAAAAAAAAAAAAGGCTGGTCGCCCGAGATACCGCGAGCTCAAAACGGCGAGCACACTCGACGAACGAGTTCGACAAGATTCGAGCAAAAAGCTCGACCAATCCAGCGCAGGTTAGGTTTTCTTGCGGTTCACAATGTTGCCTAATGTCTAGAGGGTATCAAGAGAGCAAATCGGGCAACTTTACTTGGGTTAGAATTTTTGCGTTTCTTAAACTGTTCAAATTGAAGTACTCTGAGGGTACGCATCTCAGATGTAATTTAATAAAACCTTTTCGCTCACCGTGTCCCATAAATAAGGGACGATATTTTATGTGGAGTCGAGTGAAAATTTGAAAAAATTGTCTCGCTCGTCATGAAATCATATAAGAGGAAAGTTTGCTCAGTTTAATGGAATGAAGGTCTTATTGCTTAGGTACGTCACTTCATCTTCAATGAATCAGAAGTACGAGAACTTTGCGATGAACAACCAAAATTTGAAAATTTACTGTAAAAATGGGACTCGCGATTAACTATATTCGTGGGAGATTTTAGCGCCTGACTTGGAATATATGGTAAACGTAAATTTTACGAAGTACTTGGAGTTGAAAAGGTACTTGATGGGTTTTGTTTATTAAAACGAAAATGAGGTAAAATTTACCATTCTGCTGTCTAATTTATCATGCATCCTGGCAAGCGCCAAAATTTCCTATGCGCATGGTTACTTGCACCGGCATCCCCCCTCCCCTCGTTATTGGTGATTTTGGGACTGACCAACACAGATTATTTATACACACAGATATAGCACGAGCTATCTCGTCTGTGTTAATTCAATGACGGTCCAAACGCCGGCTGTGATACAAACCGGCATCCAAGGAGATCACGAAGTCTGCGGAAATCCGGAATAAAACTATCACGTACATTTCATAGATTTTAGAAACATACTTACGCAAAGATTACAGATTCGCTATAATTTTTATAATATTTTTGATCCCCTTTGTATGCCGGATTGTATCGTTCCAAGCATTGTTTACTCAACGAAATGGGGCTATTGCACACTTTTGCTATAAGCGATTTAATAGTCGATTATGGCGTAAAAACCTCAAAAAATAACGATGACGGCACTAAAAACGTCCAAAATCCACTCCTAAACTCAGTAAACGCAGTTATTTGCGCGAGCGTAATGGTGGCCGAAGGCACTAACAATGGGAGACTCCTATCTTAATTTCGTCACTCTTTCTATGCTGACAAGGATGATTCACAGAGTAATTAGTCATCAGAGTGATGATCCACATCCGATGAATGGTACCGCAACACCAAGTGACACCGGTGTCAAATGAAAGTAGTCTCTTATTGGTCACTTCTTGATGGAGTTACGGTATTGTTAGATGGGAATCTCCCATTGTTAGTGCCTTCGGCCACCATTACGCTCCCGCAAATAACTGCGTTTATTGAGTTTAGGAGTGGATTTTGGCAAAGTTTTTAGTGCCGCCATCGTTATTTTTTGAGGTTTTTACGCCATAATCGACTATTAAATCGCTTATAGCAAAAGTGTGCAATAGCCCCATTTGGGCTTTTATGCCACATCACATCAGTAGAAATGAATAATCTTTGACTGTCACTTTCAAAACCGGCAACGCCGCGCCGCGCGGCTCAATCACTGCCCAAGTTCACCACAGGTTAGCCGAACAATGGAAGCCATGTTATTAAAAATTTCACAATCTCATGACTATCGCGACTGACCAATTGCAATCACTCTCCATCCGCGAAATGGCGGCGGACGGTGGAGAGGGGAGGTGGAGAGGGGAGGTGGAGAGGGGGCGAAAGGGGGAGGGGAGGGACTAAATTATAACATCTATAATAATAACAATATATATTGCAGATCTACAAAGTTTATAATCCTTGCATAATTCCCATTGCGGGACTCGCCACCACGTATATAGCTTTATATACCGTACAGCGCGCGCCAGACCACGTTACGCCAACATTTTCGTGCGCTAGCTAGATCGATCCGCCACTCACCCGCCCCCTCACCCCCGCCCTCCCCCATTCCACCGCCTCACCCTCCCCTCCGGCCAATCGATGCAACTTTTAGATGTTTCCACCTTTAAGCGAAAAAAAAAAAGAGCCAACAGCAACGACCGACGGACCGTCCATTCGACCACCGGACAAATTCCCACAACCTCTATCGTGATTTCTCGACCTGCCCTCGGCGTTGCCAACAGTGTGGAGACCAACATGCGGGAACAGGGTATGCAATACGCAACGCACGAGATACCATTTGAATGCAGCGAGCTTTATATTTATCTAGAGTGGCAGTCCAATGTAACCTGCGTAACCACCATGGGAGATTTTTAGGTTAGGTTTAAGTGTGTAATTTTATCCATTTATTTCCATGTATTTTGATGCAAGGAATAGGGGCGGGAACATGTTCCGACTATCACTGTGCGTTGCACCAAAATACGTGGGAATAAATAAATAAATGGTCAAATTCAAAGAGTGAAAAAAGGTCGCAACTGGATTGAGAGCCAGCGTGGTCAAAGCTGGTAAGAGTCTAATTCAAAGTCGGCATTATGATCACTATTCCTTAAGGTAATTTTTCTCGAAAACGGAGCATAAATACAGTTTCGGAATTCCTTTAAATCGATGTAGCAAACTTTTCTCAACAAATTGATAGGTGGTATCACTTTATTGCAAATTCGAAAAGATTGTCTCAGTTGAAAAGTGCAACACATTGTAATGCATAATACATAATAGTGAGTTGCCCAACACACGTCAAGCATGAAAACACACCATTATTTATACTTTCCAACTGAGGCAACCAGTCCGAATTTGCAATGAAGTGGTACAAACTCAAAGCGAGATATCGACGAACTGTTTGCGCGAAAAGTCTTCTTTATGATTTTCTTTTAATTTATGTATCACTTGATTGAGACTATCATTTAAAAATTTCGTGTTGCCCTCGGGGGGCTCCAAATTTAAAACTGCTCCTTATGAATTAGCCTCTTCAAATGATGAAAAATGGCCTAAACCGATCTCAAAAATATTCGTTTGCGTACTAATTGTGACCATTTTTTCACTTACTTTTCGGTCAGCCTGAGTAAGTATATTCTATTTCATTGCATTACGCGTTTTATTAAAACAGATCGAATAGAAATTGACTACTTTTTCGTATTATTGGCAACACTGCCTCCCTCCGACTATATTTTATGTCTCGGCGATCGTCGTTCTCCTACAGCTGCTTCAAAAGCACAATGCAGACAGCAGACAACGTTATCAATAGGTTAAGATTAGGTCGGGGCAGATAAATAAAGGTGAAAGAGAGAGCATTTTGCCAATGATCCCATTTCGGAACTTTTGATAGTTCGTCGCCCTGTAGATTCCCGCTGCCTTTTCGAGAATAAACTTTTGAGAAAGGAAAGGAGCCAGTGGGCTGACCGTTTACTTTTACGTTAGGCAAATAGTTAAACTTGCCTTTGAGCGATGATGCTATAAAGTAGACTAGAATAGGAATTTTTGAATCAGTATGTAATGTGCACTCGCGTATATCTTATTCTCCTTTGCAATTCACGAAAATTCTCAAACCTGTAATCTTTTCTCAACCGGTATAGAGTTGTCACTTCTTTTTAAAAAAATATTGCAGATATTCTGAGAGTTTTACAGTGAATCCGCGGCTCATTAAGGAAATATTGCAGATGATAGTATTTTCATACATTACGCGCGGTCATAAACTGAACTGAGGTGAGTAATATTTTGGTCAACCGGAAGTAGTGGCGTCGCATGTAATCTGGCAACTCTATATACTTTTCGTACATTTTATCCTAAGTAAAATATCGATTCGAGGGAGTGCACTATGCACCCACAAAAGTTCGATTTATTCCACGGATTTAAACGGACTAAATACAGCGTTGCCACACTGCAAAAAAAAGACTTCCTAAATTCTAGTAATTTTACAAGAAGCACAACAATATATGAACCACAGCAAGTCTAGTAAGTACTTTGACCTGAAAATTCTGGTGTTAATACCAAAATATGGTTATAGAACTAGAATGTCCTCAAAATTTCCAATAACTATGGTACAAACACTAGAATTCTAGTAATTGTTCCATAGCTATATACATCGTAGTTCACAATTCGTCTGCTTCTGGTAATCTTCCCCCCCCCCCCAGTGCAGATTGCACGCGACGCCACTGACCGGCGAATCATTTGTGAATTGAAAAAAGCCCATCAAATTTACATACATCAAAACCAGTGGCGTTGCGTGCCATCTGGCAACAATGCAACTGCTCCATTGAAACTAATTAAATATATCGAATTTTCCGTGCGCACTGTGCACCCCCTGAATTCGATCTTTTACATGAGTTCAAATGGATAGAATACATTGTTGCCAAATTGCACGCGACGCCACTGATCAAAACGGCAGCTCTGCTCTCAACCTGAGGATCGATTCTTTTTCGGGAGTTTAAATGGAAGCAATATCGATTCTCCATCGTAATTCATGAGCCACCACCGTTTCTGAAACGATCATTTGATCTCTTCGACGAAACATCGTTTGGCTGCCTCGCGACTCGACCGAGTAGTAATCGAGTGGGTATGCCGCCTGCCCTCCCCACACCCTCCTCTCACCTCCGTCTCCGACCCCCTCCCCCTCCCCCTCACCCCCCACCCTCCGTCATTGATTCACACGCTACAAACGGGACGGAACATAAGGCGACGCACTGTCTCCCGTGAGCGCATTCGCGATGGACTGGAACAAAAGAACCAACGTCAGATCTATCCAGAAAATTTGCAAACCGCCATTCAAAGAAAGATAATATCCAGATATTGTCAAGTAAATTTGGCATCTACGCACGTATGGGCGCAAATAAAGACGAGGTTTAAAGCGCGGGCAGGCAGCCAGGAGCAGGAGCATTCAGGAGCAAAGAAGTCACAGGTAAAATGAAGTAAAGGGGTGCGGGAAGGAGGGGGAGGGGGGAGGGGGTGAGGGAAGGGAAGGGGAGTGAATATAGAAGGTAACAATCGAACCTAGCTGGACAATGTGAGAAAATCGGTGTAGCGTGAAAGTGGTCGCACATTAAAAGCTCGCCCAGCGTTGTCAAGCTATTATGGTGTGGATAGGCAAGGCAACGAAACCGGCTGCTGGTGACTGGTGAGGCTCGGTGAGGCTGGTGAGTGGTGAGGGACGTGGGTGGTCGATTCTATACAACTCCATTTATTACCGGTATGATATACCGATACGTACGCAGGTTTAGTGTTATGATAAATCGATCGATATGAGAGTAATCAGAGGTGCCGCTTTATGTTTGCTTATTGCATAGTGACATTTATGAAATGGAGCTGTTGCAAACTTTTGCTACAGGCTTATTAATAGTTGAAAAAGGGGTAATACCCAGTAAAAATGACGATTAGCGCACTAAAAAATCACGAAATCCACTCCTAAACTCACAAAATGCTTTTAAACAGGAGACCGTAATGGCGGCCGGGGCCGCGGTTTTCATTGAGGTTCCCTATCTTTCAATCAGCGCCATCTACACGAGGTGTTCTCGCAACACCACACAAGAAGAAGAAGAAGCATACAATTGCCATAAGAAAACCGCGGCCTTGGCCGCCATTGCGGTCTCGCATTTAAAAGCATTTTGTGAGTTTAGGAGTGGATTTCGTGATTTTTTAGTGCGCTAATTGTTATTTTTACTAGGTATTACCCCATTAACAACTATTAATAAGCCTGTAGCAAAAGTTTGCAACAGCTCCATTCGCCGATGATTCCTCATCAAGCTGACCGAAATATTACCCAAACGAGTAAAGTCATTTAAATGGAAAAAGGATCCATATAAATACAGGAGTTCTCTTTCTGAAAAAGCAGCATTGTGACAAAGGCGGATCCAGTAATCTAGTAACCACGACTCTTTCCATTTGAATGTATGAAAAAAATCTGTTCGTAAAAGGGTCATGGTCCCCTCAAGAATCGATTGTTTCTCATACGTTCATATGGGATGAATTCATGGTTGCCAAACTGCTGGATTTGCCCATGCACTGTGGCTTAATGGAGACTATTGTTTGAAGAGAGAGAGCATCTTTCGTTTTTTAGACCCTTTTTCTGAGAATAGCCTCAATTCAATTCAGTGCGCATGACTGTTATGCACGGAAATACTCGCATCTGTAATCTTTTTTTATAATCGATGGAAGCATCGTAAAACTATGGCAAAATATTAGCATTTTTTTTCTCTTTTTTTTTTCTTCTTCTTATTTTTTTGTCAGTGACGGAGACTCCGCCGGTTGAGAAAATATTTCAGATCAGGGAATTTTCGTGCATACTTACCATACGCACTGAAGTGAGCTGTGAACTATTTTGGTCAACCTACGGAATCATATATCCATGAGAAGGTTAATAGATTTTGAATGTGCTAAAGTAGACTTCGACATGATTATATTGTCACAACTCGAAAGTCGAAGTACGCGCCAGGTCTGATTTTTTCGTAATCATAAAATGAGCTACTTGAAAAATGCCCTGGCTTTTTATCCGAAGCATTTAAAATGTATCGGTTTTTCATAAGCACATGCAGAAAAAACAGAGGAAAATACTTTAGGTAGGGCTGATAAAACCTTTGATTGAATAACTACTCCGCAAAAGACTTTAAATAGTTGAGCCAACCAAATATTTTTCTCCCATAGCAAAATCTCTTTAGTTAGTCGTATAAAACCTTTGGTTGGCTCAACTTAAGTTTTTTGCAAGGTCATTTTTCTACCAAAGGTTTTGTCAGCGCTAACAAAATGGTTTTTTCCTGACTCTTCTGAGTATAATGCGTAGGTTTTTTGAAGGCAGCTTGTAAAATGCCTACGCATGTAAATTGTCAAAGAAACAGTAGCGCTGCGACCGTCGCGTGCAATCTGGCAACATCATGACCATTTAAACCCGTGAAAAATGTCGAGTTATTAGCGGTAGGGATGTACAGTGCACTCCCTATATAGAATCGATATTTCACATAGGTTTAAAGGGAAGAAATGCACCGTTGTGAGATTTCACGTGACGTCGCGGCTAATAAATCTACACCAGGGAAAGGGTTAAATTAGATTATGGAAATGATAGTTATAAATCGTTAAAATCAATTGATACAGATAAACAGGATCCTTAATAAACCACTATTGTGCCTGATAGATCACCCACTGATCCATCATCTGATCGATTTATCCTAATTTTGATTAATCGATCGAAGCGCCCGCCGTTCGCGCTGCGTCACTGAAAATCATGCGGTCTTTCCACGCCAACAGTTCAGTCGCCTCGTCCGAGTAGCTCTATAATCTATTCACTCTATGGTTTCATTCCATTAAGTCAATGTAATGTAGTGGCAACTTGATTAAATCAAGAAAGTAATCGAATCTGCCATTTTGCGGGTCTTTAATGGCATTCTACGATCCATCGATGATTCAACTGTAGGTTGAAGCAAAGATTACTTATATTATAGTTATAAGAAGTATAACAATGGCTTGCAACACTCTCATCAGGATAAGCTAAATCTTTGCTTGACACGGTTAAATCACTGATGGATTGTAAAACGTCTTATTTAAATCCGAAATATTGTTTACAAACGAAGGGGTTCAATGGTTTTTTACGGATGAAAGAGTTAACTGTCGATGAATTCGTTCATTTTAATGATGATGCACCACAAGAATGTCAAAAAATCCAAAATAATCTGATTCACACGGTGGAACTCAGATTGGGACGCAAAGATTACAACGCTACGAGATTAACCTGGTTTTTAATTGGCTTGGTTGGAATAGATATAAATACATCTAAATCTATATACGTTGGAGCAATTCAGCGCAAACATAGTGTAAAGCAAAAATCAGCAGATTTTTGGGGAAAACGCTCTGAAAGTTAATGTTTGCTCGAAAGGCATTGCAGGTACTATCAAACTGTAAAGTTTCTGGCATGCATTCGTTTTGGACGCTTATTTTTTTAGGTTATAGGTTAGGTCAAATGGTAATTATGAGCTTTGTCACTTGAGACATTACGCTATAAGTGCTTCTATTTGACAACCCAGCAAACAACGAGCTAGTGAGTGAGTGAGTGAGTGAGTGACCGCGTGAAAGAGTGAGTGAGTGAGTGAGTGAGTGAGTGAGTGAGACCAGAAAAGGGTGACCGAATGTTACGAATGGACGCCCGCAAATGGGTGGATGGACATACGAGCGAAAGGACCAGCGCCCAGCGGTAGACGCTTTAGTAGTATGGGTGCAACTGCAGGGCAACAGGAGTGAAGCGAGACGTCGCCGTCGCGTTGGGGCATCGGCATCGGGTGACGCGACGCGTCGGTCAAATGCGGATGCCGCTTCAGGCTGCTGGACTCGGAGAGGAACAGAGAGACCCAAAGCGGAGCCGCCCGCGCCTGCGCAGACTCCTCCGATTCCAAACTCCAAAGTCAGGCCGCGGCGGCGGCTCTGACTGACCGAACGATGATCATCCAGACGAGATAATGCGCGCCAATTTGTTTGGCTGCCGCTCGACGCTCTCTCGCGACGCTTGCCTCTCTTCTCCCCCCCCCCCTCCATTCGACGCGCGACGCGACGCGACGATCCTTCTGGACGACGGTGACGCGACGCTATGGACGCTATAAGACCGATGTGATACGACGCGACGTCAACGTCACATGACGTGGACATCGAAGACCGAGACGTCCGTCGTTTTCCGTCCATTCGTCCCGTCGCGTCGCGTCGTGTCCCCTGCACGACTCGCCTCATACTCGGCGTGGCGATGGAGCGGCGCCGCACACAGGAATCGATACGTGAGATTTTCAGGAGTGTTTCGCCCGGTTGCGTGGTATAAGAAAGGCACGCGGGGGCACCCACACGGAAAAAAAGACTGGTAGAATGGAGCTCTCGCACGGTTTTTCTGTAGGCAAATGGAGTATCAATTCTTGCGTAAAATCAGAGACAAATAGAGACGGAGCACTACGCTAAAATACATAGGGAAGATTTGAGGCACTCTGAATTTTCGGGGATTCAACAAAATAACATGTAAAACAACAGTCAACACCTTGCGACGTCGCATGGTGTTGAACGGTGACATTCGGAAAACACGGAGGGGGATAGGTGGGAAGTGAAGAGGAGGATGCTCACCATTCAACACCATGCGACGTTGACTGTTGTTTTGTTGAATCCGCGAGAATTCAGAGTGCCTCTGCGGCAGCCAGTTAGTGCTCCGTCTCTATTTGTCTCAGCTTAAAATACTGTGAAAATAACGATGAGACCTTTAAAAAAGTCTAAAACTCACTCCTCGCAGAGAAAACTTAACTTGAAATTTCGGGTGACCACCCTTGCATGTATGCACCAACCTTGGATTCGGACTCCAAACAAAAAAACAGGACATGAAATTAAGTGCCGTCTTCCTCGTTTATTACGCAACGTAGAACTTGTCTGTAGTAAACACCGTGCTCCTAGTGACAAAATGTGTATAAATGGACCTGTAAATCCTTCAAATTTACTTTTTGAAAGCAAATTCATTAATCTCAGTGTTCACATTAATCTTAGATTACGTTCTTTTGTTTGGGGTCCGAATCCGAGGTTGGTGCATATGTTACGCCCCGATCGCGCAGTTGACCATTCCGCGGAATGGTCAGAAAATTGACCATTCCGCGGAATGGTCAGAGCCGTTGACCCAATCGCGGAATGGATGCAAAATTGACCATTCCGTGAAATGGGGCTTGTGAAAACTGACCGTTCCGTGAAATGGGGTAGGGCTATTTTAGTTGAAAAATGCGATATAATCTCCACTGTGGCATTTGATACATTCAATCAGTTTTGAGTGAGACAAGCGATAAATTAGAGATAAAAAAAAAAAAAGAAAAAAAGGAAGATTAAACCAAAATAACAAAGAAAAATAAATAAATAAAATTTAAAAAAAAAAAAAAAAAAAAAAAAAAAAAAAAAAAAAAAAAAACGATGAAATCACAATGTGAAAAAAGAAATACTTAAATGTGAATGTTAAAAAACTGGCTAAAAACTCGAATAAATAAAAAAAGAAAAAACACTTGTATGACGACACGAAACCGGTGAGATCACTTAAATCCTTAAATATTAATGACTTTTAAAAAACACACTTATGGCGACACGAAACCACGCGATGAAATCACGATGTGAAAAAAGAAATACTTAAATGTTAATGTTAAAAAACTGGCTAAAACTCCAATGAATAAACGAAAAAAACACTTGTATAGTGACACGAAACCGGTGAGATCACTTAAATACTTAAAACCGGTGAGATCACTTAAATCCTTAAATATTAATGACTTTTAAAAAACACACTTATGGCGATATAAGCGTTTTTTCTTTTTTTATTTATTCGAGTTTTTAGCCAGTTTTTTAACATTCACATTTAAGTATTTCTTTTTTCACATCGTGATTTCATTGCGTGGTGTCGTGTCGCCATAAGTGTGTTTTTTAAAAGTCATTAATATTTAAGGATTTAAGTGATCTCACCGGTTTTAAGTATTTAAGTGATCTCACCGGTTTCGTGTCACTATACAAGTGTTTTTTTCGTTTATTCATTGGAGTTTTAGCCAGTTTTTTAACATTAACATTTAAGTATTTCTTTTTTCACATCGTGATTTCATCGCGTGGTTTCGTGTCGCCATAAGTGTGTTTTTTAAAAGTCATTAATATTTAAGGATTTAAGTGATCTCACCGGTTTCGTGTCGTCATACAAGTGTTTTTTCTTTTTTTATTTATTCGAGTTTTTAGCCAGTTTTTTAACATTCACATTTAAGTATTTCTTTTTTCACATTGTGATTTCATCGTTTTTTTTTTTTTTTTTTTTTTTTTTTTTAAATTTTATTTATTTATTTTTCTTTGTTATTTTGGTTTAATCTTCCTTTTTTTCTTTTTTTTTTTTTATCTCTAATTTATCGCTTGTCTCACTCAAAACTGATTGAATGTATCAAATGCCACAGTGGAGATTATATCGCATTTGTCAACTAAAATAGCCCTACCCCATTTCACGGAATGGCCAGTTTTCACATGCCCCATTTCACGGAATGGTCAATTTTGCATCCGTTCCGCGATTGGGTCAACGGCTCTGACCATTCCGCGGAATGGTCAATTTTCTGACCATTCCGCGGAATGGTCAACTGCGCGATCGGGGCGTAACACATACATGCAAGGGTGGTCACCCGAAATTTCAAGTTAAGTTTTCTCTGCGAGGAGTGAGTTTTAGACTTTTTTAATAGTCTCATCGTTATTTTCGCAGCATTTTATTTTTCACAATTCGTACAAAAGGAGCAGCCAATGAGGAGCTATGTGTACAAGTCAAAACAACGTCAACAAAAAAACAAAAAAAAGGCCAAAAATTAGACATAGAAAACATAAAATAGACAGTTAATTGGTATTTGTTATTTTGTTATTTGGGATTAATAGGTAATTTTACATTGCCTTTAGTATACTCCATTTGCCTACAGCAAACCCGTGCAAGAGCTCCATTTATCATCTGCATGGCTGATTTTTGAGTCTGCTTTTAAGTGTGGTAAATTTTTCCATCATATGGTAAATGCAACGTACCTTGTGGTAAATTAAGACAACATGTTGGTACTATCGACGAGTTAAGGTGGATCCTCAGCGTTTAGTTCCGTATTCTGCCACCAGAGAAAGATACGATCTTTAAATGGAAAAAAATAATGGTAAACGCAAAAAAATGAAAAAAAGGGCTTCGACGGAGCCTCGGAAGCAATCTAAGGAACATTTTAGCACAAACCGTATGCTCAAATGTTACGAAATAAGCGAGAAACTATTGAATTTCGTAAACCCCTTAATGGCGTCCAATATAGAATTGGACGCCATTAGGGGGTTTACGAAATTCAATAGTTTCTCGCTTATTTTGTAACATTTTAGCATACGGTTTGTACTAGAATGTTCCTTAGATTGCTTCCGAGGCTCCATCGAAGCCCTTTTTTTCATTCTTTTGCGTTTATCATTATTTTTTTCCATTTAAAGAACGAATTTTTTTCTGGTGGCAGAATATGGAACTAAACGCTGAGGATCCACCTTAAAGATTTTCTCGAGATTTTCACGAGCTAAATTTCGCCTTCAAGGTTCAGGTTCGGCCACTCTTCATATACTCCTCACACCTTGCAGACAAGAAGCCAGTGAGGTGAGTGAGGGTGGGGTAGGAAAGCCGTTGCAGATCAGTTCCATCACTCACACCCAGTCCAGTGGCGTCGCGTGCCATCTGGCAACAATGCAACAGCTCCATTTAAACTCATTAAATATATCGAATTTTCCTTGTGCACTGTGCACCCCCTGAATTCGATCTTATTCATGAGTTTAAATGGATAGAAAACATTGTTGCCAAATTGCACGCGACGCCACTGCTCACACCCATAACTGAAAATGTGTGAAAATCTCACTACAATCTTCAGTTCGTCGATAGTACATTTCACCACAAGGTACGTTGCATTTACCATACTTGACTTGAACGGAAGTGAAGAGGAAGAAGGGGTCTAAGGAGCCTGGAGCTAGGCGCGCTTCTTGTTTACGTTGTTATCCAACGATCTCCCCGCCAAAGATCACTTATACATGTATTCGTGTGAAAGTAATCTTTGCTGGGTCAACCTAACCTCCAATTCCCGTTGACTTCACTATCTGTTTTAATTTACAGTGGAGAGTAGTGCGTGAATTTTATTCTGTTCTGAACATGCTTTTACCAATTACAATAGAAAATGTCATCAGTAAAAGCTAAAAAAAAGTCGAAAGTTTCCTCAAAGCTATGGGTGGCGGGAAAGATGGTTCCATGAAGATGTAAACAAGAGGCGCGCCTCCAGGTTTCAAAGACCCCTTCTTCTTCTTCAGTTTTCAGCAGCCAATCAGAGATGGAACCTCGTATTGCGATACTCTTCTATGTATAGGGACAGGGACTCTCTCTAGTTCTAACCAGGGGCCTAGATATAAGGCCCCCGCGGGTCCCGCGAGACTGGAGGGCCCCTGACTTCGGGAGGTCCCTGAATCAGTGGCGTAGTAATGGTCAATGACACCCGGAGCGAAGCACTGTATTGTCACCTTCCTCCTCGCTCCTGACAATTTAAACAAATGACGTTTTTGGGAGCCCATTTTTTTCCATCTCAGCGAATTTAAAAAAAAAAAAAAAAATTAACTATTCGCACAATGGGGCTCTTGCAAACTTTTGCCGCAAACAAATGAATAGTCCAATGTTGTGGAGAAACCAGCGAAAATCACAAAAATCACACCGAGAAAGTCTAAAAGTCAGTAATAAACTCACGTAACTGCTATAACGTAAGTTTGTAATGGCGGAAAGACGCAGTGTCTATTATTATGTCACTTTCTCTACGGAAACACAGAGATATGTCTCAATTTAGATAGGAATTTCTCATATTACCTGCGTCTCTCCGCCATTAAGCCCGATTCTGAGAGTGAATTTCGTGATTTTTCAGTGAACTCATTGTCATTTTTACAGGTTTTTATGCAAGAATTATCGCTTCAATCCCCTGTAACAATAGTTTGCAAGAGCCCCATTCTAGTGAATTTAATAAATTCTCTTACTTCATGGTAACATTGATACTTTTTGTCCAGATTGGCACCCTCCTGCTCCAGGGTGACACCCTTAAGGCAGGTTGATAATTGAATCATACTCCCTTCCGTACACCATTTTTTCTGACGTATTCTCTCAATCTTTTAGTACCTCTCTACTTGACCATTATTTTTCTAATTTTGTTCTCTTTCTTTTCCCTCACCATTTCTTTTTTTTTCCTCTTTTCCCTCTCTTTTTTCTCCTTTTCTCCTTATTCTTCTCTTCTTTTTGTGTATTTCCCGAGATTGTCATCACTGTGATAGTGTAACCCAAGGCGGACCGCCCCCTCCACACCCGCATTCCTACGCCATTGCCCTGAACCATGACAGGAAGAAAAATAGATAAAATATAGCATTACTCCTGCGTTTTTCGTGAATATCGTTTTATCCGTAAAACTTTATGGGGACCTCTTTGTTTGCTAACAAGTGTTTGTAAATAAATGTACGGCGCAGCGCATCCAATGATGATGCCCGTAGAGCCTAAAACTTGTTGACCAATCAGAGGTTGACTATACTCTCTTGGCTTAACCCTTGCTACATACAGGGTCTCTAGTCGCAATCAGCAACAATAACTCGGTTAGCGTTCCAAACTATATCACTTACTCTCCCGTGACTCTCATGCATAGCCATCCGTTTCTAGTATAAATTCGTTTCAAGGACTTTGTTTCACTACATTTTATCATCAAAGTCGCTTTGAAATGACAAGAGGTATTCATTTCTGTAAAATGTTATAAAAAATATGTCCGTATACGATTTCAGCGATAAGAGAAAGAGAGATAGGAATACGGGGGGGGGGAGTTACGTAAGAGTGAAAGAGATAGTTTGTAACACTCACAAGGGGAGGCTCATAGAAGTCGCCGCCTCCGATTTTGAAAACAATCGCACGAAAATGTAGCTAAAGTAAAACTATTAGACCCGTGTTTCTCACTTTTTGCCAATGGGCCTTCCTAAAGCGTCAGGAATTTTTTGAAAGTTGCCGAAATTCACGTAAAAACCTGAGCGGAGAGCGTTCCGAAGATTTACGAGAATTTCGGCAACTTTCAAAAAATTCCTGACGCTTTAGGAAGGCCCATTGGCAAAAAATTAGGAACACGGGTCTAATAGTTTTACTTTAGCTACATTTTCGTGCAATTTTTTTCAAAATCGGAGGCGGCGACTTCTGAGCCTCCCCTTGTCATTGAACTTATTTTAGCCTTATCATTGATGAAACCGTCTAAATCAACTCCACTGATACCAAAGGGATCGTAAAGATCACCAGAAATCCGCTGCATCAAATCAGGAACTAAGCGCGCCTAAGACAATGGATCCACAGATAACATGTCCAAAACCGTAATGTCCAATTTTTTATGTCCAGCGAGTCAAAATGTCCAAAAGAGGTCCACAGTACACATGCGTCCAAAAATGGCATGTCCAGAGTCTAAATGTCCAGCCACTTTTGTCCAAAAATGTGTACGTCCAAAGTATTCGCACTTTCGTATTTTCTCATGGAAATGAAAATTATGATGGGTTAGGAGAGATTAATATTCTTAACGGTTTATTGGAAAGGAATAACGGAATGGGTAGACTTGGTTTTATTAATTAATTTGATTTCACCCTGGATGAAACTGTGAGAGCATGTTTAGATTATCACCAAAAAAAAAATAATTGTTACCAATATTCTGATTTTAATTTTGAGCGGCGTTGCCTCATTTTCTAAAAAAAAAAAAGACCTTAAAAAAAATTATAATTTTTGACTGCTTTCACGAATTGCACCACAGGACTATTAAAGGAATAACTATCAATTTTTACGAACTAGATTTTCCTACAAAATGTCAAAAAACCATATATTGGCAAAACGTGTAGTACTTAAAGCAATAAAAGTACTAGGAAACATGTTTTTCCTATTCACCCAGCAGATTGGACATTGGAAATGCGGCATTGTATTGTATACCTAATTACCTTTGCACATGTAAAGGGATTGAACTTTTTTTGGACATTTTAAAAAATTGAACATTTTAAAAATTGAACATTTTGAAGATTGGACATTATAAAAATCGGACGTACATAGATTCTGGATAATAATGTGATAGACATTTAGGTGTTTTTGGACTAAAATTTGTTTTGGACATTTAAGTTGTGGACAAATCATCTTGGAACCAGACAATGCAGGTAAAATCGTCGCTCTTCATTTAATTCTTGTGCCGTCACGACTCCGTTCACGAATTCCAGTCTCTGCCGATTGTGCGCCAGAATTAGTGACGTGTAGAAAAAATAGTGTTAAAGATAAAATGTAAAAAATAGTTCAACTTCAGTTCTAACTGTTAACTTTATTATCACGATCAAGATTTCCGCTCGGCGGTTTTATCTATATACCAATTTATTTTTAGCATCGCAAACTGGCTAGACTCTTACGCACGAGGCTCGAGGGGCACGAGGATCCTATTGCAGTGTTGCCACTTTAGATAGACATAAAACCTCCGCCTTTACTCCCTATAAAAATATAGTACGAGACTATAATAGAGAGGCGCCTTATTTGGGCAGGACTGCAGTTTTGCCGACAATTTAGGAAATTCTTAGGTTCACCGATGATTTCATGGACGAAAATATTGTATTGCTGAAATACAAACATACGATATAGTATGTCAAAGAATCGGTCAAACATGTAGTCTTCTCGACCACCGGTGCAATCATCGTTGACTTTAGGAATTCCCTGTGGAATTGGAAAAGGAATTATCTGCAGGACGGCAGCTCTGCCTTTGGGGCGAACCGTGGAAGAGATTATAGAGTTTCTCTTATTTTCTCATTAAACCTTTTTCGATAAAGGGGGTAGTCTACCCTGAAAATAAAAATAAGCATCTTTCAGAATAAGGAGGATAATTTTGACTAAGACCCCTGGAAGGTCTGTTAAAAAATTAAGAATCCCAAATTTGGGTCACCCGGGTCACGTGGCTGCCCGGTAAAGTAAAACCCATCAGCTGGCAGGAATATCTCGAGATCTATCTATATCAATATAGCTAAAGACCTTTACTTTGGCTAAAAATATGCAGAAATGGCTTACTTGTTTTATATAACATTTTTATTTTAAATTATCTACCGTTTAAATATTATTATTTTTTTTAAATCATTATTTCCAAAATTGAACATTTTTTTTTTTCTGTCGAATCATCTTTGAGCATTTTGAAAAATAAGAAAATGTCTATTTTCCAACGAACACTTCTGACGTAAGTATAGTTTACCTGGAAAAATAGTGCTTTTTTTAAGCCAAACCAATGACATCTAGCTTTCATGGAACCTGAGATATTTCTGTCAAGAAGTACGAAAACATGTAAAAACTCGATCGGTCAAAAACAAGAAAGAAGAAAAATTAAAGATGCTAGGGTAAAAGAGCTAATAGACCCAACGCTCCACTGGATAGCTATTTTACTCGACCTTTCAATTTTCAAAAATTAAGTTAAAAAAATTCGGATCATTATTTTTGAAAAAAACGATTTTGCCTCATTCCTGAGGATCAGCTACTGGATATAAACTGCGTATCACAAGAATGAAAAAAGAGAAAAAACAGGATAGTAAACCACCTCCTTAAACGAAATTCCAAGATAGCTGTCGTATGGCGATTGGCGAGTCTCGATTGAGGATTCCCATCTAATTGCAATTTATTCTATTCTGGGCAGGGAAAAGTGATTCATCATAGAGGAATAGACAAATTAGATGGGACTCCCCTCTGTAACCCGTCGTATGAAATCCTCTTGGAATTTATTTTTTCACTCATAGAGTTTTTGGGTCAATTTAAGAACTTTTTGATTCTTTCGACGGCATGTCCAAGGGGTTTTACACTAAAACTGACTCACTCGGTAACTTTAGCACACAATTGCATTAAACCCATTCCTATAAAGAAAAGTTTCGAAAACTCAATGGAGCTGTTGCAAACTTTTGCTACAGGCTTATTAAATGTTGATAATGGGGTAATACCCTGTAAAAATAACGATTAGCGCACTAAGAAATCACGAAATCCACTCCTAAACTCACAAAATGCTTTTAAACGCGAGACCGTAATGGCGGCCGGGGCCGCGGTTTGCATTGGGTTTCCCTATCTCCAATCAGCGCCATCTACAGGAGGTAGTCTCGCAACACCACACAAGAAGAAGAAGAAGCACACAATTGCCATAAGAAAACCGCGGCCTCGGCCGCCATTACGGTCTCGCGTTTAAAAGCATTTTGTGAGTTTAGGAGTGGATTTCGTGATTTTTTAGTGCGCTAATCGTTATTTTCACAGAGTATTACCCCATAATCAACTATTAATAAGCCTGTAGCAAAAGTTTGCAACAGCTCCATTGGCGTGTATCAAAGGAGAAAAAGTATCTATTCCTGCATTGAACTTTTTGTGTGTTTTCACCAAGTTTTCATCCTAAAATAAGTTTACAGGGGAGACATTGGAGATTCCTGTGCATGATGAGAATTCAGAGGCGGCTCGTACAATGTGGTGGACAAACCTCTTCATTTGAATACACGCTTAACAATCGATTGTTGATAAAGCACTGCTTGACTGTCCAATCGATTGTTTTACATACGATCAAATGGAGGAAAAACGTTCTTGCCAAATTGCACTAACCGCCACTGGAAAAATTTTCGAAGTTTCCAACAGAAATCGTTTTGACACTTGGCAACCCACAGTTGGGTGAGCCGCAACTAAGAAGTCGTGTTTTCGCATTGTTAAATGACTATAGCGGGGACCGGGGACTCCTCGTAGCACACGCGGAGTGCCACACGAGACCGCGGTTGAAAACGAAGAGAGAGAGAGAGAAAGAGAAAAGAGACGAAAAACATGGAGAAAAGAAAAAAGTATGCCCAAATTCAGACCTCTTTAAGATTCGAATCTAGACTGTGCTCGATGTTCTGGGGTAGGAGTGAGGGGGACCACGGTCACAAAACCTCTCATTTAAGTACTCCTCTTAGGTATACTTACCTAGAAAGTCTAAAGTAGGGAGGGAGGGGGAGAGGAAGCGTGACAGAATAAAGTTTGGAGCACTCCTAAAGTTAAATGAGGACGTTCACGATCAAAAGGAGCTTTGATGCTCACGGTTGTGGTATCTAAAACTTTCAGTAACTTTTGCAGAGACGACTCTTCGAATGGGTTAAATGGATAAACCAGAGAAAATACACACTGGAGAGATCACGTGTATACTACAGTTGTCTTGCTCGTGTTAAAATCGGGTGGCAACTGTTGTCTCGGGGTCAACATAAAGTAACGTCCGACTGGTCCCTATACTTTAAATGTTGAGCAGAGATGTGCATGTCAGTAGTATGTTCCAAATATGATACCAACTTCAATCATCATCCTTGGAACTCCTGTGTGTTGTTTCATTTTGATAAGTTTTCGACACAAATATCGGTTCCCACACCTTTCACAACCTATTGTGAAGAATTGAGGATATTGAGACGTAAGAACTAAAACAGACGCCGTCAGTGTTTACTGTTTATTTGTTTATGAAGTCAGCTGTGATGACAGAGTCGGCCAGGATTATTTTAATGTGCCACGCTAACCCCGAGAAATATCGTACACGTGGTGGAAAGATACAGGGGTGAATACTAAATATAGTGTCTAGTGTTTTTCGCAATTTGTGAGTTTGTTAATGGATTTTGGTATTTTCTGATGCTGCCATGGTCGTTTTTACGGTTTTTTAAAGTATGAATTGATAAGTACTTTAAACCGCTCTAGCCGAAGTGTGCAACAGACCCGGCCATTGTGTACGCAAAATCAGCACCGCGGTGTAGGAGTCGTTAATTAACCACTCAATTTGAGCGAGTGAACTTTGAGTTTTCTTTGTAACCTGCGGTAGTTAAAGGGTTAGTATACCTGATTTATTATTTATTAATTTTTTTTTCCAAATACATTTTTTTATTGTTTTACTTCAGAGACTAATTTTGTCTTAAAATAAATTCTGTTTTCTGGAGGAAATGAAAGTGTAAAAAATGAGTCAAAAAATATCACCGCGGACGCAGCTTGATTTAACACCAGCAGGATGTTTCCGTACTTTCGGACTACATGATTCGAGATTGCGGGAATCGATTAATTCCATTGGTTTAAACGGCGGCGTCACGCGTGTCCACGATAACACGAAAAAGTCTTGGTCGTCTTGAAACTAATGTCTTCTTTCCGTGTCTCTATGGTCACGTGACGTCATTTAAACCAATAGGATTGATCAATTCCCACTATCTCGTGTCGTGCCCTTCGAAAGTTCGGAATCAGCCTGCAGGTCGTTTTGACAATCGATTAATTTCCTAGACCAGGCACCCTGGCACCGCCTACCTCTTACCTGATCAAATGTAAGCAACGTCGCACAGTAAATTGAAGCATGGAATGTTCTGGACATAATTTCACAAATAAAAATTATTAAGATAAAAAATAAAGATTTTAAGCAATAAATAGCAAGCTAACTGTAAAATTATTCATTTTAAAACTCAAATTGAGTATGAGTAAATTAGCGTGGTTTTATCAAAAAAAATGTTGTCGCCGAAGTGTTTTCAGAGCAAAAAAACAACAATTTTATAATGTCCAGAAAATCCACGGTTTGATTATCACTGTGCGTCGCCGCACAGTGGAGCGAGTCAATGGAAAATACCGGACATAATGTGTTCACTTTAAATGTGTATATCTTTCTTAATACGCTACGTAGAAGTTTTAAAGTGATTTCATTGGTTTTATTGTAAAATTTCCTACCAAAATCACCCTATACAGTTTGTTTTTTTACGGTAAAAACATTCAAATTATCATTTTTAGTAAAATTTTCCATGTCCGACCTCTCCCATTGAATCGTTCCACTGTGCGCCGTCGCTCGTCAAACTAAACTTGTAAAAAATCCATAGCCGTAGCCAGGAATTTGTCTTTCTCTCTCTTTGCCCGTTTGATTGCATGTGTTAGAAAAGGATAGAAAAGGGGGCTGAGATCACGTGACAGCCCCTATATCCATCCTTTTCTAACACATGCGTTTCAATGGGCTATAAGACAGAGAAAGACAATATCCTGGCTACGGCTCCGAAACAATCTGCTCCTCCGATACCTATACCTGAGATCACTGGCGCGACTAGAATCTCTTCCATCTCTCTCATTTCCCATTTGAATGTATAAGTAGGAAAAGGACAGAAAGAGGGGGTTTTATCCCCTTGTCTATATCCTTGTCTGACACACGTCTCTTAACGGAGAAAAGAGAGAGATGAAGAAACTCTCGTTGCGCTACTGCCTGAGATAGTTTGAGCATAGATTTTAAATTATCGATAAACGGAGACTTTAATCACTACCGTTAAATAGCTTACCTATTTTCCCCACAAAATTGAGTGCATCCGAGCGAGAGTGTGGAATCTGAAACAGCAGCAACGTGTGAACATGCTCCGGATCGGACAAGATGATTCCATCAGGGTTATTTCAAACCGTATGGACACCACGTCGCGTCGCGTCGCGCGGCTGCTCAAAACGTCGACATTTTTTTTTGGCTAAAATTGATTAATTTACGAAAAAGCACGAATTTGAGGAACGTCGGCACCTGTAAGCATACTTCAGGAAGATACCCTCAAAGTTTCAAGCTGAAACACACAAAGATAAAGCCGGAAAATATGGAATACAAAAATTCCCATAAGCCTCAATGAGTGCGAGTGAGGCAAATAGACATAGTGTCACTCGCACTCTCTAAGCTTAGTTATGCCGAAATGAATTTCCTAAATTACGACTTGAAAAACCAATATTGCTCGTTTTGTGCTCAAAAACTCCATAAAAAAAAATTACACAGACGCTGATGTTCTCTGATTTTGCGTTTTTCTTGGTTTTCAAATTAAAATGCCAAAAACACAACTTTTTTTCCGAAAGTGATCAGTGGCGCTATTCATCGGATTAAAATCTGAACAAGTTTCGTCTGGAATCACCTTAAGAGACTCTTGCTGACATTTGTTACTATAGTAAATGGAGCTGTTAAAAAATAATGATGGTAACATTAAAAACTTATAAAATCTACTCCTAAACTCAAAAGAAGGTTTTAAATGCGAGAGAGTAAATGCGGCGTTCAGCACTAATGGTGGGAGATTCCTATCTCAATTTCGTTACTCATTCTATGCTAAGGAAGAAGCTTCACAACAACACAAAGTAATTAGCCATCAGATGAAAGGTCAACAGCCGATTTTATGCGATACTGTGACTGGTGACATCATGGTATGGCGGCTGCTTTAATAAACGGAAACGATGGATTCTATCCATTAAACCTATATTAAATAATCGATTTTTGGAAGCTTCATTGACCCCCAAAAAATCCATACCTCTGCAAAGGTTTAAATGACAAAAAGCATAGTTGCCAAATTGCACGATCCACGACTATGGTTGGGCACAGAGAAAAATATTCCACGTTAAATAGCCTAAATTCTAATAAAAAGTTCTCGAAAAGAAACTACAGCAGTTTTCACTTTTTCATCAGGAGAAATCTGGTAATGGTAAGTAGACATCTGGAAAAAATGGCCAGAATTCGACTCAAACAGATGATAATTCTACATAAAATATATCATAACTCTACTTAAAAATACGAAAATTATCTTGGAAACTGCCAGAATTCCTTTTCGGGAACTATTTATGAGAATTCTGACCATTTTCAGAAGATCATTTTTCTTCGTGGGATTTACGGAATGACCCGCATTGTTCAAATAGAAAGCTCTTCTCAGAGTTGATGGAGGCCAAGGAAATTGCGGGAGAGGGGGGGATTTGCTCAGTCCCCCTATCAACGGAACACCGTGCGATAGGAACCATCAAATTATGAGAGACTCGAAGATTTGCCCTGGGTCCCCAGAATCCTTTCGATGACCATGATGATAAGGTACCCACAACCCACAATTCAAAATTGGAAGAAATGCTTCTTTTCTGACCTCTCACTCCACTGAAAAAATTCCTGTTACATATGCAGTAGCCATAATTCCATTTAGGGAAGAATTAAACAGTATTTTTATTAAATTACCCCGAATTTCGGTTAACCTAACAGGAGTTTTTGTAAATTTAACCGGCATTCCGGTTACTTAACAAGAATTCTCTTTAAGTTTAATACTTTCCTAAATGGAATTCCGGTTGAATTATAATAATTCAACTTCAGAATTTTTCTCCGTGATCGATCTCTTCCAACTGGCAACACCGCTTCTTCAGATACAATAACGGCCACGATCAGGTATTGATCGACGAATCGTTGGTGATCAGTATGGCCAAAAAGGAATTCCGGTCTCAGTTTATTATATCCATTGCTAATTTTGCCCTCCTTCCTCCCTCCTTTTCGATAATGTGCACCCGAAGATAAATGAAATAGATAAAGTAAAGAGAGGAGAAAAAAAAATAATAATCATAATAATAGTAAAGTGGGGGCCGCTTGCACCTCTTTAAATTCCGGACCCCGACTTTCACAACGGTTATAATAAATTATTTGAGGGGTGAGGAGGGGTGGTAGAGAGGGCGGGAGAGGGGAGGGGGAGATAGTGATTAATCTGGCCCTTGAACCACGCGCTCAGTAAGCGAGCTCGTCTGTACATGCGGTTCCTGCTGAGATGCTTTTAAACAACGCGAGAGACGCAATGGAGGACGCGATTTTGAACAATATTACGCTCTCAATTTATTTATTGCCATGGCTTCGCCATCATATAACGTATATAGTATATACTAAGTTAGAATGGGTCGTGTCTCAGAAGTTGGGTCAATCGATCGGCAATTCTGAGAGACCGAAAACCATTATCTTCCATGATAATTTTGTCTGGTTTGCTCTCCATTTTGATAGCTCAAAGTAAGGTTTAGAGGTTCTCTCAGATATGCATGATATGTGAAAGCCGCGCGAAATTCAAAATATCCTTTCAATCGAAACAATGGGGCTCTTGCAAACTTTAGCTGTATGAGCAAATGAATAGTTCAATCCGATGTAAATACCAACGAAAATCACGAAAATCACACTAAGAAAGTCTTTTATTCAGTAATAAACTCACTTAACTGCTTTAACAGCAAGTTCGTAATGGCGGCTCAACGCAGGTATCATGGGAGATTCCTGTCTAATTAGTCACTTTCTTTATGGAAAGGAAACACAGAGATATGTCTCAATTTAGATGGGAATCTCCCATGATACCTGCGTTGAGCCGCCATTAAGTCCGATTCTGAGAGTGAATTTTGTGATTTTTTAGTGTACTCATCGTTATTTTTACAGGTTTATATGCAAGAATTAACTCTTCAATTCCCCACAGCAAAAGTTTGCAAAAGCCCCATTTAAAATGGTTCCAGGGTCGATTAATTCGAACAGTAGACACCACGTCGCGCTGCTCAAAAAGTCGACAGTTTTTGGCTGAAATTGACAAATTTACGCTGAAGCACAAATTTGAGGAACATCAGCGCCTGCGAGCATACATCAGGAAGATACCCTTAAAGTTTCAAGCTGAAGCACTCAAAAATAAAGCCGAAAATTATGAAGAATGAAAATTCTCTTAATCCTTAATAAGTGCGAGTGAGGCACATATGCATATTATCACGCGCACTCACTCTCACTCTATATAAGCTTATGGCGAAATGAATTCCGTAATTTACGGATTTAATTCTACACCAATTTTGCTCGTTTTGGGCTCGAAAAATCCATACAACAAATTTCGCGTGTGCTTACGTTACTGGATTTTGCGGGTTTTTTTTTCGTTTCAATCTAAAATGCCAAAAACACGAATTTTCCCAAAAGCGATTTGTGGCGCTTTCCATCGGATTGAAATCTGGAAAAGTTTCGCCTGGAATCACCTTAAGGCATTTACGTTGGATTTAGTTCCAAATTTCGCCACCGCGTGGTTCGAGATAGACTATTTTAGTAGAGTGATATATCGTATCGATTGTCTTCCGAAGACCGTTGGTTCCAAACAAACGCTGATTCAATGTAGTTCCCCATATGCATATTTTTGAACGGAAATTATGGCTATATTAAGTCAAACAATTAATGCAACCCTTTTGCGATTATGAATTTCACATTCTCGAAAATTCCTAACCATTCTTAACCTTCTTGCGATATTTATCGAAATGAGATGTGTGTTTTCCAACTCGGCATTGGTTAGGTTATTAGAGCTTTCGGTACATACTGCAGTTAAACCTATTTGGACTTCGGCACTTTCAACGGATGCAAAGCAGTCGTCGTCTAAGGTGCGTGGTTTTTTCCAAAGTTGAAAAAAAAAGTTGCTGATTGGAATCGATGCCAACGGTTATAAGCAATTTTAGTGCCCGACTCTACGACCCCCTAACCCCCCCTTTAACAAAAAAGACATCAAAAAGTTCACTAGCGGGGGGTTGAGGGGGGTCATAAAAAATAAAAATAAACACCGTTCAAATGCAGTGAAATCGAACAGTAGGTGCCTACTCGCGTTCGCAATACCGCCCGATGCAATGTTGCCAGACTTTTCAATAATGCACCAACTTTTACATTAAGTTAGATGGGGGGAAAATCGGATAATTATCGGACAAATGGCAACACTGGGAAGTGCACGACCGCGACCACTTGCAGAGCCTTCAGGCGTAGCTGTAGCCAGGAATTTGTCTTTCTCTCTCTTTACCCATTTGAACGCGAGTGTTAGAAAAGGGTGGAGATAAGGGCTGTCACGTGACTTCGACCCATGTTCCTGTCCTTTTCTGACACACTCAGTCAAATGGGTTTAGAGAGAGAAAAACACATTCCTGGCTGTAATGCCTTCGGGTATTGATGGGTATAACCTGTACTAAAGTGACTTTAACGGTGGGCTAAGAAAAGGATTCATTCATCTTCGACATCCACACCATCGCTGTTGATTAGATGAGGTAAATCTTAGCCTGGCGAGAGGAAATAAATCTTTATTTTCTTCTTTTTTTATGTTTTACTTTTTATTTATTTATTTATTTATTTATTTATTTATTTCTTGCTTTCTTTCTTTCTTTTTTTTTCAAATAAAGAGGGAGAAGAAAAAATGAAGAGATGGCTAGTGTGGTGCTAGGCTCACGCACAGCAGGTAGGTTTCAATGAGTTGGCCTTTTTCCTCTTACGCGTCTCAACACTTCGAAGTACGGACGGTAAGAAGTGGACAGCAACTTACAGTGGAACAACTTTTGCATTTCCCTGGAATTATACTTCATTTTTACTTCCTCACTGATAAGCAAAGGTTTTGAGGTTTTTACCCAATGAGACCGAGGCACCGAAGTTGCATCAGTCATAACGTACTAGCGGAGACAAAGATACCTAGCCAGGGTATGCAATAAGCAATACACAGTATCCCATTCAACACGTGTATTAAGTGTGTTGCGTGTTGCATATTCTGGCCAGGTATCTTTGTCCCCGCTAGTACCTACGGGAACAAAAAATGTTCGGAGCCAACGCGACGCGCGACGGTTCTGATCGCAAATAATTGGTGAGCTCTGACAGTTAGCGAATTTTCGCGACGAAAATATTCGACAAAACCATTGCCAACCTACGCATGACAACAATGGATGACACGAAACTGGATCGTGTTTTTCGAACTTTTTCGGTGTTTTAAGTCATCGATGGCATCAATTCGATTTTGAATTCAAGTCCGGAGGTGAATTCCAAATCTAATTGATGCCATCGATGCCCCGAAAACACATCTAAAAACACAATTGAGTTTCTTCGAATATGTATAGTTACTTAGGTTGGTATTGTTTATGATATTCGATCGCGAAAATTCGCTAAGTCATTTAAAAGCACACGTAAGTGCTCACCATCCAACGTCTTTCAGGGACCGTCCATCACGAAGATTTTTTTGGTCCATGGTCCATGTTGGATGGTGCTTGGTGCTCCCTACGTTATTTTGTTGAATTCCGAAAAAAAAAGTCAGGTACCGCGCGTTCGGTTAGTGCTTGGTCTCTAATATATTTGATCTCTGATGCCGAGCTGCCGATTTGCGTAGATTCAATGACATTTTTAAATTCACCGATGATTCCACCGGTTGAGAAAAGATTACATAGTTCAATTTAGTGTATAACTATAATGCACGGAAATACTCTGATCTGCAATCTTTTCTCAATCGGTGGAAACGCAGTTAATTAATTAAAACATCCGCAAGTTCTCAAAATTATCGACGACTCTAAGACTCCAGTATTTTCGTGCATTACAGTCATACACTGAACTAAACTCTGTAATCTTTTCTCAACCGGTGGAATCTTCGGTGAATTTCAAAATGTCATTAAATCTACGCAAATCGGCAGCTCTGCTCTGATGCGACCATTGTTATTCTTTGGTGTGAAATGAGCGGCATTTACTCCTGTCAGCACCCATTGTGCGCTGATGGGGGCAATGTCGGTGAGCCGATACATACAGCGACCCCCGCGCCGCGCCGCGAATGAACGGTGTGATGCACCGATGACCGATGGACCTGACGAAGAGTTTCCAACCAATGAACCAATGGTAGCTCCATTCAATGAGGCGGATGTAACCAGCGTCGCTGTGTACTGTGCGCTCTCTGCAGCTTGGGCCGCCCACAACGTTCTCTCTGTTGATAGATAGGTCATTTAATATATCTTGCGCCATTAACGGCTACAACTACAGGAAAGATTGAATGAGGATGAGTTAAAGCCATAAGTATGGGACACGGGGGGGAGACTGGGTGCAAAGGGTTTCATCCTACCTGGTGATTCATTCAAGATCTTCATATAGTGGAGTCCCTTGAAGGAAAGTTCTGTAGGGAGTACTCGGTACAGGCACAACGTTTTATGCATTTGAAAAGGGTCAAACACAAAGATTACTTATACATACAGATATGGCACAAGCTATCTTACCCGTGTTAAGTGGAAAGTGGATTAAACGCCGGCCGTGATACAACCAGGCATACAGAGGGGATCATATAAAGATTACAGAATTTTAGCTATCGCAAAGATTACTTTTCCCACTTTTCCTGTGTTTGTTTACAGAACTAGAACAAACATGCGGAACAGGGAACAGATGGAGCATAGAACATGGAACAGTTTTGTAATAGATAAACATGTAAGAAGTAATCTTTGCGAGGCAAAATTCTATAATCTTTATGGTCTCTTCTGTATGCCCGGTTGTATCACGGCCGGAGCCAACTTAACAAAATTCTGGCTTCTGCCATATCTGTAAGTATAAATAATATTTGGTCAAACACGCAGTGACGTGGCTGCATAAGGGTTTGGCGGAGGGGGATTAAACCCCCTAATTTTTTGAGTGAGGTTTTATTTTTATTTATTATTTTTTATTTGGTGCAAGCCAAGCTTTAGAAGCTCTAGCCTCAAATGACTAACTACGTCGCTTGTTTTTCTCACTCTCACTTTGGAAGAGATAATAACAAGATTCGAATTCACGAGAAAACCGTTACCTGTTGTTGCATTAAGTAAGTTTTTTTCGAAAAGTAAAAATCTAACTTTGAAGGCGTAACCGAGTGTAAAGCAACACTTTGGAATACACCTCGGATTGGTCGAATTGAGTCGCCCGGTCTTCAGAGAAAAAGCGAGGTTCCCTATTGGACACGAGCTTGTGAATAGTATAGGAGTCGGATAGTCTGCAGGTTACAAATTACAATAAGCGATTTTTCGAACCAATGCTCACTCCCGGAGTGGTAAGGGTAATGCAGCGGAGAAAAAAACAAAGGCGGCGGGTAAAGACCAATTCCTTTACTAATTAGATTGGAAGCTCTTGTATCGCAAGTACAGGTTAGGAATTAGCAATGGCTTCAGCACTGCCGATTTTAGCGAGCCACATTCATCGATTCATTCATTCATTCGAACACGCGCAGTTCGCTATCCTTGAAAAGAGTTGGTACCTATAAACGCGCACCGCCAAGACGCAGGTTGCCAATTTGTGGCGGGCTTTATGAATTTCAAATTCTGAGAAAGAGTAAACCGCATCAACAGAAGAAAATATTATTTTAAAACTGCAACAAAATTCTAAAAACTGGGAATACAACTTTATATATTGCAAAACTTGCATTTTATAAAAAGCTAATTTAAGCAACAGAGTAATGCTAAAATTGCCAAAAACATTGCTTCAGTAGCAACAAATAATGCTTGTGTTTGTATGAAAAAAAAAATCGCTTGTTGAGCAAAAAATAATGCAAAATCAGCAATATTTTTTGGTTAGTTCTTTAATTTGGATAATCACTTGTGAAGTCTTACTCTGAACCAGGGGTTTGAACCGAACCGAACCGCGAACCGTAAACCGCTCCGAACCGGCCATTTTCATGAACCGCGAACCGAACCCGAACCGCTCATAGTAAATTTCATGAACCGCGAACCGAATCGCTTGGGCGGTTCAGAAAGTTTTGCGAACCGCGAACCGAATCGAACCGATATTCTGAAAATCTCCGAACAGGCAGTTGAACCGGTTCATAAGCGGTTCAAAATTTAAAGTAAATTGGAGACGTGTGACCTTTAAACAGGAGGTCTCTGTTCTGCTTAAAATGTCCGATCACCTGAAATTGTTCTCTTAGATTGCGATGCATGCGATCGTTGCCTTGGACACTCGAAGAAAAGACATTCTTCTTCAACATTCAGTTATATGAGTTATACGGAAAAAAAAACTACGGTGAAAATAACCATACGGATACTTGATTTTGGCACCTGCTAGATGTTATGGTAATGTTAACCAGAAGTATACCATGTTTTGACAAGGTACTAGGTGATGTTACTTGATTGCATGTCGAATTTACTCAAAGTATCGGTAAATGTACCATACTTCTGGTCAAGTTTACCATAACATCTAGCAGGTGCCAAAACCAGGTATCCGTATGGTTATTTTCACTAATCTTTTTTTTCCGTGTAGAAATTTTCATCTCAAAGGTTAATGTCCCTCGTCCGTCTCAATTTTAGAAAAAAAAAAAAAAATGGCTCACCCAATTCAAGAAAGTAAATTGTCGTAATAAAGTGAACTTAATGCGATGTTTTAATAATATTCCATCGCTCCGGAGCGATTCTTCACGACCCATCTGAACCGGTTCGGAGCGGTTTTTTACGACTCACCTAAACCGGTTTGGAGCGGTTCACTCGTCGAAGGTTCGGTTTGAACCGGTTCAGCAGATTTCAAAAACCCGAACCGAACCCGAACCGCTTTTTCAAAATTTCTTGAACCGCAAACCGAACCGTTTATGCGGTTCATCAACTTGCCGTGAACCGGGAACCGAACCGAACCGATTTTTTGTCGCGGTTCAAACCCCTGCTCTGAACCAGTGGAGTAGAGCAAGCAATTTGCACAAAGAAAAATGTATCAGTAAGAAATGACCAGAATAAAAATGAAAAGTTCCCTAAGAGAAATTCTGGCAGTTTTCAGGAAAATTCTGCACTTTTTACGTAGAATTCCGGCATTGTTGACCAGAATAATCAAAAATTTCGAACTATATTAATCTGGTGAAAAATGCCAGAATTCTGCTTAAACTGACTCCATACAATTAATTCTCCAGAATTTATTTTCGGGAACTTTTTATTAGAATTCTGGCCTTTTTTTGTAGAACATTTCTCTCCGTAAGAAAATGCTGATGACAACGGCTGGGCGTTTTGAACGCATGAAGAAGGTCGAGCGATTCGAGCACTCCTTCAAATCGATATTTTGCAAGAATTTAAACGGACCACATGCAATGTTGCCAAATTGCATGAGGCGCCGAGCCACTAAACTCTGAACTATTACTCATTAGCCTCTCCGGCAACATCCGTATTGACCGTATTGGTCAAGACCAGCGAGCGCCAGCGAACGATGGATGCTGTCCGGGAGACAAATATTGGGAAAAATTCTCCTGCACAGGAAACCGAGGCGGGACTTGGACTTCAGAGGGCCCTCGTCTGGGGGGTGGTGGGAGGGGGAAGAGTGGGGGAAGGGTTGTCGGGAACGTTAACACGGTGCATGTGCGACAACGTCCGAGCTTTACGGACTTGGCGTTCCCCGTAACGCAAAGGATACGTCGCGCAAGATCCAATTCCAATTCCAATTCCAATTAGGGAATACTTGAGACTTCCAGGAGGGCATTCCTCGCATGATTGACATATTCTCCTGTCCTCCCTCCTGCTCCTCCTAATCCTCCTGATCCTCTTCCTCCTCCAACCCTCTGTTCTCACAAACACTCACACTCTTCGTTGTTCATGTACGCACAGTCACACACACACACTCCTTGGTAATAAAGCTCAACGAATCTACATTTGCCCTGCATTTATACACAGGGTGACTATAAAAAAAAAAAAAAAATCCCCAATAAAAAGTTACGGTGGTTGCCGCTCGCGAAATTGAAGGGACTTCTTCCGTTTATAGTACAAAACGATTTCAACACAAGTCCTCGAGATTTAAGATCTTGATTAGTATACCTCGTATTATTTCTACTTTCGAGTCAACTCCATCGCAGGTTCGCGTGTAATAAAGTGTTCCTCTGATGATAAAATACCCCCTTCAATTTCTCGAGCGGCAACCGACTTAACTTCTAAGAGAGGACTTTTTTTTTATAGGCACTCTGTATGAGCCACGAGGCAAGCATCTGATCTGACCAATGAGATCTACGCGTAATCGGCCAAATGTGGCGTCGCTGGTGTATACGGTCACAATGTACGAAGTAACGCATTTTTTTGAATTATCTTAATCTACAAAAAAAATAGGTATGACAAAAAATGTTGATCAAATAAACGTTTAATCTGTGAATGTGTCATAAATTATTTTTTTCGGTCATATCACGAATAACGGGTCATTCAGAGGCTCATTTAACCGCAGGTCAGTCTGATAGCGCCTTAGTCTCTGCTGTGACGAACAGGGACATTGGGTCATTCAATCATACCTGTCCTATTCCTGACCCCACCCGCAACATTTTAAAACCATATTTCACTGAAACTTGATTTGTTTTTAATTTTTTAGCGCAATAAGAAGGGCAAGATGTCACACATTTTTCTTACCCAATTTATCACTAGAAATTGTAATATTCCGAATCACAGTATAAAAAGGTAGGTAGTTTTAAAATGTTGCGGGTGAGACCGTAGGCTATGTGATACGGTGAGACGCAGTTTAGGTTGAATGGCCCTGGCTCAAATTTCATTTACAATACAGGATAGTGGTCCAATAGTTTGTTTTAGTTTTCCCGTTTTACTAATGAATACCTCGTTTAAAAAAAAAATAGGTCATTATTTTATATTTATTGCTTATTTGCTCACAGCTTCAGGCATTTCCTTACTGAACGTTTCAAGGTCCTAATGGGTCTGTTGCAAACTTTTGCTTCAGCGTCATGGAGGGTTGATTCCAATGTAAAATCACTTGAAAACAACAGATCTTGATTGCATCAGAAAGTTCCAAAATCCACTCTCACACTCAATATTACAAACAGCAAAAACCAAAATTACCTCCAAGAAGGTGGTCGAATGAGCAAGTGAAAATGAGGGGATTCCATCACTACCAACAAGTGCCAACTATGTACCATCTAATTGCAGAATTGCTTTTTCTATGATAAATCTCTTTTCTCAGCACAGGAAGTTGCGCTTTGATGGGACTTCCCTATTATGACCAGCTCAATCGACCGCCATCTTGTCATTTTTTTAAACGCATTCCTTGAGTTTTGGAATGACATTTGGAACTTCCAGATGCTCTCAACGTTACTTTTAAGTGATGTTACATAGGAACTGACCCCCCCATGACGCTGGAGAAAAAGTTCGCAACAGGCTGATTCAAATAGAACTGAAATAAGAGTTTGCTTAAAGGGCGAACTAACTTTATAACTTATTGCTTTATTATATTTGTCATTAAAACGGTCCCATGTGACTCACTCATCAATATCCTCTAGAGATCGATATAGATCGATTCATGGCAAAAATCAGGAAATATTCTAACTTAAAACTCGACAAAATCGAAGCTAAAAGTATGATGGTACATCTAAAATTCACAAATTGCTAGATGAGATCAATGTTTGTCTGATGAGTCAATTGCAGCAATGTAATACCTCAGATAAATAACGTATTCGGCCTGGATTTTTAGCTCTGTTCAAGGTATTTTGCAAAGCCGATCTAATCCAACAATCAAAATTAAAATTACGAACATCCACCCCCCCCCGTTTTTTTTTTGTTTTTTTTTTTGTTTTTTTTTTAAAAGAATATCCATCTTTTGAGAGAAAATAATTAGGTAATATACATTATACACCTCTCGAATTTCCAGAAAAACGTTGCAATTTCCAAGACAGGTTTTAAACAACGGTGTGTTTTACGTGGTAGACAAGAGACTGAGATAATGATCTCATTCATTAATCTAGGCTCCATGCGTTGACGTCGTTTTATGGGAGTATTCAAAATATTTGTGGCATTTCCGAGGGTTTCTGAAGAGACAGTTATTTCAGGTGTGACTTCGGTTTTATCTGTCGCTCAAGGATTTTCTTCTCTTGTTTCCTTGCTTTAGTTTTTTTCTCGCAATCCTCTCTCTCTCTCCTTGTACTTTATTCCTGTCTGCATCAAAACTTCAATGGACTGTTTCAGTGATGAGTACGAAATTTAAAATCTATAAGGATCAGCGGGCCGATCATTTACTTCATCCTTAAATCGATCGTTAAGATTGTCAATGAGTGAGTCTATAGGTCGAAAATTGTAAAACTTGGCTGTTGCTATGGTAACCATCGTTAAGAGTCTCGTTTCAAAGAAAACTCATGAGTAACCTTTAAAAAACGGACACTATAACGATGGTTACCATAGCAACGGCTAAGTTTTACAATATTCGACCAATAGACGACGACGTTAATGACGATGACGTAAATGATCGGCCCGCTGATTGGATAAGCAGCTTTTTTAAATGTGACGATGAAATCTTATTGGTAAATTTTTTGAATTTTCAAGCAACTCACTATAACAGAGTCTATTTGCAAATGTTTAAGAGGCTCAGTCAAAGGTTTGTATCGGACAGTGGTGGTTTGTGCAGATTAGCAAATGTGCATCTTGCCATTTAAGCCTATGCACAAGTATCGATTGGGGTTCAGTGAATTACCAGGCGATCGATTATTTTACATTATGATTTAAATGAAAAGAATCCGTTGTTGTCACATTGCACGAGCCGCTGCGACAATGGCCTCGTTAATGCGAGCATCTCAACCCGGGTTCTAGAACCCGAGTTCAGCTGAACCCGGGTTGAGATGCTCGCATAAACACTTCGGATCTCGCTGAACTCGGGTTCGACTCGACCCCGATTCAAACTTGAGTCGAGTCGGTGAACTCGGGTTGAGATTTCACGCATAAAGATAAACACCTCGGAGTTCAGAACCCGAGTCCTTGCGACATCGATGTCACCAATCTGAGCGAGGTTAAACACGCGTCTTATGCGGTCACACTTGTCCGTACCGCACCAAGCATCGCCGCCATTTTTGTCAAAAATGTAAACAAACGCAGTGAAGAAGAAGAAAGAAATCCTTCGAACTCGAGTTCAAAAATACGGGTGTTTATGCGCTAACCTGAGTTGGACCCAGGTTGAAACTCAACTCGGGTTGACTCAACCCAGGTTCAGATCTCTCGCATAAACGGTCAAAAGGTCAAATTCGGTTTGTTCACCTCACTCTTAACAGTTTGATATTTTTCGAGGGTTTCAAGGTGGTTTCTGTGCGCGTTTTGTTTAAAACTTCGTCCCTGGTTCGATGTATTATTAAAGTCGAAAAAATATACTTAAGAGCAATAATTTTAGAATAATCAAATGCTAGCTGGTGACATAATGTTTATTAGGTTGATGATATAGAAATCAGCACTTAACGCAGAATATTCGTCTTTAATGGAAGAAATGCAACATGGCCAGATTTAAACATACGTCACAGCGGGTCCAGTCCGGTATACACGGCCGCTAAATCAGGTACAGAGGCGGAATCTCTCTCTCTCTCTCTCTCTCTCTCTCTCTCTCTCTCTCTCTCTCTCTCTCTCTCTCTCTCTCTCTCTCTCTCTCTCTCTCTCTCTCTCTCTCTCTCTCTCTCTCTCTCTCTCTCTCTCTCTCTCTCTCTCTCTCTCTCTCCTCTACCCATTTGAACACACCAGTTAAAAAAGGATATAGAGGAAGGTCCCATCACATCAGTGGCGCAGCCGGGGGGGGCAGAGGGTCTGGACCCCCCCTTGACACCAAAATTTGTCCTAAAAAAGGTCATTTTTTGCGTTTTCAGACAAATTTGACAAAATTAGTATCTTTGGACCCCCCCCCCTAGACAATTTTCGGACCTCTGACAACCCCCCCCCCCTAGAAAAATTTCTGGCTACGCCAATGCATCACGTGACTTTATTCCTAGATCTGTCCTTTTTCAAGCATACACAAATAATTGGGAAGAAGTCGTAGAGAGAGGGGGGAAATGAAGGAGTGAGAGAGATAGTGAGAGAGAGAAAAACAAGCCGCCTCTGTTCCTGATTCGCCTCCGACAAGGTGGTGAATGAAGATGTTCGTTCTTTGCTGGAATATTTTTCGCTTCGTCATCAGGAACGACTGGAACCCGGATCACGCGGTCGGTACGGTGCAACTGCGGGCGGCGGCGGCACCCGGGCATAAGGAACTTTTGGAAAGGGGTTAAATACAAAATAGCTGTCTCCGGGTTACAACAACCGCGGTCGGACTTTGTTCTCCTTTTTATCAGAGCGCGGCGCGGAAATATAGATGTTTAAACCAACAATTAATTGATCATACACCTCTCCTCCTCTTCTTTTTTCTCTTTATCTGTGACTCTGACTGAACAGGTAAGATTAGGCTCCAGTGTTCGATTTGATAGAGGGAAGAAAGAGAGAGTGTGAGAGAGAGAGAGAGAGAGAGAGAGAAAAAGAAAAGAAATTCGAAAATAATGAGGCGGGGGAAATGAAAAAGGAGGTGAATAAGGTGTTGACGAGGGTGGAATTAGTTTTCGTGGCGGGGAGGGTGAGAATAAGGGAGGTGGAGACCTCGGAAATGGGCGGGGGGGGGTTACCGAATAATTACGGCTGTCGTTGCTCAAAGCATAGAAAAACCAGATATCATCATAACGAAATATTGATCTATTATCTGAAAAAATTGGTCCGCGCATTTTTAATATATGACCCGGAAATTCTGTCAAGACTCGAAATTTTTTTCAAAATTGTTTTTCTGCAGGAAATGATGATGCTCATGAGTTTTATGGATATAAACGTTAATAGTTGTAGACGAAGCTGCTAACACTTTAATTGTGATGCACCTAAAAAATGTCTATAACGCCCAAAAGAATCTTTAAAAGCGCAAACGGATGTCGATCAGCAAAGGCAGTGAGTGATTACACCGTTAGAAACTCGAATGCATAGCCAGTGGCGGTTAGTGCGATTCGGCATCAGTTGATCCTCTCCATTTAAACCTATGTAAAATAATCGATCTTCAGGAGGTGCATTGCACCCCCAAGAAATCGATACATTTGCATAGTTTTAAATGGCAAAACACATGGTTTCCAAACTGCAGCACGAGCCGCCACTGTGCATAGCACTGCAATCTTTGAATTGAACCAAAACACAACGACGCGACGCGACGGTCCTCAGAACGTAAACATACATGCAAAAACGCATCCAATGACCAATGGTCGCCCACCCATGTTTTCACTTGTCTTCATTCTTTACTTTAGCCGTCTTTTTTTATCCATTCGCGGATCGCAGAATTTTCATGGAGTCTTAAGAACGACTGTAGAGTGTAGATGTAGAAAAAATTGGCTTTTCGGGGTTTTTCAGGTGTATCATTCGTCAGGAAAATTGATTTCGAGCACAATTTGATAGAATAGTAAAACTGCGCGATGTCAGTAAAAATCGGTAGCACATGGCCTCAAGCCTTCACGAATGTGGACATGTTCTCTCACAATCGCTCGAAGTGGTTCGCAAAACTCCAATAGATTCTGCGTGAACGACTAATGAACATAAAAAAAGGGGAAGAGTCCAAAAGCGCCAATTCTCAAAAGGGTCAAATCCAAAACCGCCAATATTTTGTTGGCGCTTTTGGAGACTTCAAAATCGCCAGAATTGGCGCATTTGGATGTACCGTATTAGCACTTTTGGAGTAGACGATTAGAGCCACAGAGAAAAGGAGGGGAGAGGAAGAGATAGAGAGAGTGAGATACCTCTCACACTAAAATGAGAAGTTCAGGATAACGAAATGTATGTAACGATAAACAGCGTCAGTGATTCAAAAGTGTGTCCTTTGGAAGAGGAGAAGGTAAATTTCGTTCGAGGAGAGAAGTATGCCCTATTCAAACAGCGCTTCATAAATGACGAGAATTTTTTAAAATGTGTTGGCTCCAAATTTCAAGTAACTTCTTTTTAAAGTTTTAAATTTTTTTGTCACTTATTTTCCCATTACATTTTAAGTTAACATTTAATTTTTTTGACGTGGGGCCATTTACACCTCCTAAGTGCGAATAACATCATGGACAATTTTTGTATCACTTATTTTTCCATTACATTTTGAAGTTAACATTGACAATTTTTTGACGTGGGCCGCCATTTACACCCCCTAAGTGTGGATAAATGTATGATCTCCATGTGAGATTCATCGTACCGACACAAGTTTTTACTATTGGATAGGGCAGGGGGGTAAAAAGTTCCCACACCTTACTGTTGCATGTATGAAGCAAAGTTTGGGAACTTTTTGTCAACCATCACCTCTTTCAATCGATTTATCGCATTGCCGTCGCCTAGTGACAAATCACTGGTGAGTTCATTAATTAACTCTCTCTCTCTCTCTCTCTCTCTCTCTCTCTCTCTCTCTCTCTCTCTCTCTCTCTCTCTCTCTCTCTCTCTCTCTCTCTCTCTCTCTCTCTCTCTCTCTCTCTCTCTCTCTCTCCTCTCTCCCTCTCTCTCCTCTCTCTCTCTTCTCTCTCTCTCTCTCTCTCCTCTCTCTCTCTCCTCCTCCCTCTCTCTCTCTCTCTCTCTCTCTCTCTCTCTCTCTCTCTCTCTCTTTTAATATTTTCTTGGCGCTTTTGGGGTCATTCTTTTACTCTTTCAGCGATTTTGGACTATTGATTTCGGGACAAATTGGCGGTTTTGGACTACGTTTTCAAAAATTCCTTGGCGCTTTTGGTGTATGTTTTTGGCGCTTTCGGCGTATCTTTTTAGGGAATTGGCGCTTTTGGATGGTAGCCAAAAAAAGATGGGGAGACTCTACCTCTACCTACACCAAGACGACCATAACCTTAAAAAAACATCCTGGTGGTATATAATCATTGACCGACGAGCTATAGTGATAGAGAGGATTTTTGGAACGTTATATGTAGTTATGCTGATAATGGGTCTGTTGCAAACTTTTGCTACAGCACTATAGAGTGTTCAATCTCATGTGAAATCGCGTGAAAAGTCCATTGGTCGCATCAGAAAGTCATAAAATGCAGTATAAAACTCACGAGAGACGTTTAATGAAATCCAAGATGGCGGTAGAATATTGAGCAACCTGTATGCATGCACCACGAACATCCAAGGATAGCCAACCTCACAATATCGATCACACCCAATCACAACAATGAGCTATAACTTTAGAGTGGCAGCGGGCTGGTCCACCTAGTGCCACACAGGGTAGAAGGAATCCCGGGAAAAAGCGAAATTTGGACGGCAGATCCCAAGGTTTGAGGTTAAATTTTGTCGGTCGTTTCCGGCGATGCTCGAGTTTGTTTACGAAACGACCGGAAACAACCTACAAAACTTAACCTCAAAATCGATTTTTACGGCAAGATGGCGGCGCCCTAGGTGACAACAATGAACCAGCGGAACGTTCCTTGATGTGCCACTCAAAAGTTATAGCTCATTGAATCACAACGTAAATAAACACATAACCTCTGCAGCTGTGAGGTTGTCAACGTTGGCAATCCTTGGATGTTAAAAGATGGATACATACAGATTGCTCGATATGTTACCGCCATCTTGGATTTCATTAAACGTCTCTTGTGAGTTTAATATCGCATTTCATGACTTTCTGATGCCACCAATGGACTTTTCGGGCAGTTTTACATACGACGAAACTCTCTTGATCGGTGTAGCAAAAGTTTGCAACAGACCCATTGAGGCAGCATGGAGGCAGCCATGATCGAAATCTCTTATGGACGTTGTTCACACAGGCCCGGTTTGTTTGCCTCACTTTTTTTAAACCTTTGAATTAAAAAAAAAAAAAAAAAAAAAAAAAAAAAAAAAAAAAAAAAAAAAAAATAGAGACAAATACATTTGAAATTGGTTATAAACGAAAGTGCAAGTGTTTTAGAGTGGCTATTTGGACACAGAAATTGATGAGACTGTTTCTTCTGAGAGGATTTGCACGATAAAGAAACTCGCACAAGACAAAAAAAAAGCAACATTTTCTCACCTGGATTGTTGAATTAGAATTCTGTGTTCAGATAGCCACTCTAAAACACTTACTTTTTCATTTAAAACCAATTTCCACTGGATTAATTACAACTTTTGATTTAAATAAGGTTACAAATAGTGATGCAAAACAAACCAGATTCAGAATATTCAGATCGTCCACGCTGTCACACTTTGAGATAGGACTTTTAACATGTATGGCCTAGCCGCATTTATCGCCATAGCTCGTTGGTATCGCCCCCTCCCCCGGTAGTAACATCCATTGCAGTGCTTCTTCTCCGAAAAATCCTAACCTCTTTATCAGTCCACCGTTATAGTGACGTCGAGTCAATGGGAAACAACACTGCGTACACGCATAATGACTCAATATTATTCGGCGTTTGCCATAGCCACAACGCACAAGGACGACGGCAAGAGCTACTCAGCATTTTTCCAGCTTCCCTTTGTATAAAGGAATGACGCACAGTGTATATGTTGCTATGTGCGCAGGCGCAGGGGTTTCGTTCCCCGAGCTTCGGGTTCTCTCGACGATGCGATCCTCAGACTTAACTTCGTCTTTTGTCCGCATGTCGCGTCCTCAGATTATTATTTCTCTTTTACTTTCTTCTTCTTCTCCTTCTTCACCATTTTTTTCTCCTTTTTTTCTTCTTATAATTTAAATGATCCAAGAGAGTGTCAACGAGGCTCATTGGCAGATCATGAATTTGTCTTTCTCTCTCTCTCATTCTCCTTTCATTTGAATGCTTGCTGTAGAAAAGGACGGAAATACAGGCTAAAGTCGCGTGATGGCCTCCTTTGCTATCCTTTTCTAACGTGTAGGTTCAAAAAAACCAGAGAGAGAGAAAGGGGAGAGAGGGGGAGAGAAAGGGGAGAGAGGGGGAGAGAGAGGGAGAGAGAGACAGAGAGAAATTCCTGTATCCGCCTATGACGAGGCTCGCAAGAAAGATATTACTACTAATGTCAAATTAATTCTCACGAGAGGAGAAACTTCCCTTTTCAATTCGTCAGTTCCTCCCGTTGGGTTCTGTTGTAGGTGTAAATAGGTAACCATCAAATGATACAGCATATAGCCTTCACCAATTCGTCTTACATACAGTGTTGTCGGAAAACTGCTCCGTTTTAATAATTAAGGTACGAGGGCCGAGGGGTATAACTGGACCACCGAGGAGACTGGGCCATCGGTCTATGTCGGTCTATGTCAAAAAATGTCGAATTTTACTGAATAGTTTACTAGTTTACTTTATAATTTTAATTACTTTTTTCTGGGAATAGTTATAGCAGAAATAATTATCACCTTTATCATCTGTTGCCACTTTATTCATAATATATCAAACATGTCAAAATTATTATTGTTATTAATTGAACAGCAGATTAAAATCGTACCATTTCGAAGAAAAATTGATTTTATTTGTCCCCTTTTTATTGGAGAGGGGTCCGGGCTGGTCCCCCTTTACCGGTATTTAGGTGGTTGGTGTCCCCTAGACCTTCTATTGAGGTCCTACAGTAATCCCCCCCGGCAACTTTTCTGCGGGCACCCATGATTATGTGTAGTTACCTGTCGTTTCCAGTCATATCTTCGGCAATCTTCGGAATCAGGCCGAGTTGTGATTGGTTGACGCCTTGATATCGCCGACTCCTGCTTGCCTCCGTGAAAGCCTATAAAACCAACGACCAATCACAACTCGCTGAGCTCCTGTCGGTACTTCCTATACAATATTTCCATCAATGGACTTTGGTATTACCTTACCTACCTGTAATTCCTGCTTATCTGCATTTTATGGTCCTCTTTTCATTATTTTCCTTATAGGGAAAAGAGAGTAAGTATAGCAACTTGAAGAGATAAAAAAAAAAAAAAAAAAAAAAAAAAAACTATTAAATAATTCCTCTCCTCAATATCAAGACAGTAGCAAATGATAAGAGATTAAATGACTAATAATACAAAGGAAGAAAACTTTAATGGCTCTTGATGGGACTGAAAATAGAATGACGAACATTTAGCCAAAAAGGCGCAATTAGCTCAATTCATCGTGCTTAGTCAAGCAACTTTGCTTAACTTTGCAACGGCGTTGCCAGGTTTAGCTGAGAAAACTTTCTGATTTTTTTTTTTTTTTTTTTTTTTTTTTTTTTTTTTTTTAATTTTTTTTTTAATTTCTCTGACAACTGTATAATTTCTTCTGAGGAAACACATGCATAGAATAGGCATCTATAAAGACGAACCAAAATGTAGACTGCGCAAGGTGGAAGAATTAAGAGACAGCAGAACGTATCATTTTTTCTTGTGAAGCGCTGGACAAGAAAAGGCAGGACATTCTAGAATCGAACTCCTGGGAAGACTGTCTAGGACTAGAGATACTACCCATCATCCTTCTTGAGGTGATCAAGGGAGAAGGTTTTTGGGAGGAGTAACTCTGGACAAAACCTGGTCACAATAGATCCTTAAGTAGCAGTGTTTTTGAGTAACTACTTACCAGGAAAGGGGGTTGGGGGGAAACTACTGTAATTACTTACCCTATAAAGTTTGCCTTGAATTTTACTCCTGAAAAAGCCAGTTCTTTAAATTCTACAGAACTCACAAAGTTTTTTATTTGAAAACTATGAAATCTCTGCAACGGAAAATAATGTTTTTCTTCTGAAAAAAGTTGGAATTTTAACTTGCATGTGCTGATTGTTATTTTGAAGTTCTGTGCATCACAAACTGTTTAAGTAATCCTTTTATTTAGCGGTATTGATTTTGAGTTCATGAGATCTTTTAAGGGGGGCCATTGCTGCGGGAATCACATAATTATCGAAGATGCGCAGATACGAGAAAATATCACGTAAGTACTTGCTGGGAGAGAAAAAACAACAAAAAACAACCAAAAAACAAAACAAAACAAAACAAGTGTGCCCCTATCAGCTATGATGGCCAAACCCCCGTCGCTGAACAAAAAGTATTTTCAGGTTTGAAAAAGGGGTTAAACCCAATTTCAAGTGTTTTTGTCACAACTTTCTTTTTAAGGTTAACCCTCCAAGGGCGAGGTTAGTTCAGAAGAACATTTCTCTTCCGTTTACATAGGGAAGGTAGTTAACTGTTCGTACTCGGGAGAGTTGGAGTTGCCTATACGGGCATTTGAAGGCGCCGGAAGAAACCTTATCTTGTAAGTGTTTTTATCGATAGTCGCGTTTATCCGGAATGAGGACTGAAATTACACGTGAAATAGACTATAGAGGAGAAAAATGAGTATACTCGGGCTTGGCCTATAATGGGTTAAAAATGTGAGGCAAAAAAAAACCTATCCCGTGTAAAATGTTCATAAGAGATTTCGATCATGGCTGCCTCCTTGAAGTTTCAATATCACGTCTCATAAATCCTCTCTATAATGCTATAGCTGAATAGCTCGTTGATTAAAACAATCTGCTTAGGATCCTCAAACGGCATGCAGCCAGTGGCGTAGCGTGCAATTTGGCAGCATGGTATTTTGTTCATTTAAACCCATGTAAAAAGTCGAATGCGAAGGTGTTCACCGAACACCCAACACTTCCATCTTTTCGATGGGTTTAAATGGTCGAACTGCAACGTTGCCAAATCGCACGCTACGCCATTGCATGCAGCTTGCAGCTACTCTACTTACTACTCTCGTTACCAATCATCAAATAACCCTTGATTTTAGGGACTTTTATCTCCTGAAAACAGGCAATGCTGCACTGGCTTGAAATTTGTGATTTTCTCCACTGCGCTCCCCCCCCCCCCCCCCCTTCTTTCCACGGCGAGCGCAGGGATTTGTGACTAAAGATACCTCAAAGTACTATCAATTGAAGCTTATCAGTTGAACAATTGTCCGTGTCTTTTGGTGAATGCTTTTTTCGTGGTGTGCGGTGGATTTTATGTGCCTCATTATGTAAGTAGGACCTCTCTCAGACTAATTACTTATAACTGGCCAAACGTTAATTGGGAATAAAATAAAATAAAAGAGAAAAAAAAAGAAAAAAAGAATCCAAAGGAAAAGAGGAACATTAATTTATTAATCTGCCGTCAAATTCTTATTACCTAGAGCGCACACCAGCACGGGAGCGCGCAGGAGCGACGCGCTTATAGGTCCTTAACTTCGCCTTCTTCGTGTCCGCCTCTTCGACTTTTATTTTTCAGTTTAGTTTTTCAGTTAATAGCTCTACTTTCCGACACTGAAAATGGCCTCCCCTTATTGGCAGAGTTTTTGGGCGACCCGTCGCAAAGTGCATTGATCTTTTGATAGACGGTTTTAGTGATGACGTCATTCGGTGAAAAAGTTCGTCGAGCGTTCTAAACTATCTCTCTCACACTCACGTGACCCTCTTGCAGTGCTGTCTCACTCTCATCGCTGAAATCATATACAGAGACATTTTTTGTGAAATTTGTTGTAGTGGAAATAAAGGAGGGGTTGCGATAAGGGCCGTTTCCGGCCCCCACCAATTTGACATTTTCATGTCCCAATACGTGTTTTAGAGGTGAAAACAAGTCAAAAACCTCTATTAACATAACCTCTAAAATGCATCCCTGTTGAGCTACAGCCTCTCAAAGTTGACATTTTTAAGGTGAATTTTACCGCGACATGAGTGACTATATCATATAGGATTTGAAAAGTATCGACAATATATCCACCTAGAACTTGTTTGTAAGTCTTTAGTGAGTCATTAACCTCGGTTAGGGCCCAGATTTGACCACTTTTCCCGATTTTTTACCTGAAAATATCGAATTTTTTCCCCAAAAAATTGTAAAAATTAAGCTTTTTGCCAGCGGTAAATCGTGAATTTGACACCGATCCCAACGAGCATCAAAAAAAATATTTAAGTATGTTATGTAGTAGTATATTAGGTAACACATATCGAAAAATTGAAGTTGCGCGCGCTCGTGGTTAAAAGTCAACTTTACCGTAAGTAGGTCTACCGATGCGATTCAAACCATACGACCATTATACGGATGTGTGCGGCCGTGCGTGATTCAATATGCAACCGTCGATATTCTTCGATAGTTTTAGTTAGATTTGCTGCCGGGAATCATTTTAGAACATTCCTGAACCGAGGGGGGGGGGGGGGGGGTGGTTTAAAAAAAAAAAAAAAAAGTTACTCGTGCAATTATGTTTGATTGTTTGAGATGATGGTTTGGAGGGGGGGCTGGACCTTGTCGACAGCCATGCTTAAGCTGTCACAACGGCTTCTAAATCTGGCAACACTGAATTATCTCAATGATGAACCTGTCGAACTTCATTTTCTATGAGTGCAGTGCGCACCATTCTTAAGTCTCATCCGTGGTATAAATCGCACTATCTTCATTGTGTGCTAATCTGATTGATATAAAAGAAAGCATTTATTTACACCTTTCTCCTCTTTGGGTCAGATCGAAGAAAGTGCTACAGTGCTAATTCAGTATCCCGTGTTCCTTCCCTCGAATCGTGAGTAATTGACCGGTGATTGTAAAACGGTGTTTTTTTAAGTTGAATTTACATAAAATACCTAGATACACTTTTGCTTATTTGTTTCCTCAAAAAACACGGTTTTGCGAGTGACAGTATTGTTATGGGCGGACTGTGTACGCTCGTGAGTTTTTTTTTTTATTTTATTTTTGTTATACGAGACATATTGTATATGAGACTTATTATGTAAGAATTCTGCGTACTGCACTCATCGAAAATGAAGTTCGACAGGTTCATCATTGAGATAATTCAGTGTTGCCAGATTTAGAAGCCGTTGTGACAGCTTAAGCATGGCTGTCGACAAGGTCCAGCCCCCCCTCCAAACCATCATCTCAAACAATCAAACATAATTGCACGAGTAACTTTTTTTTTTTTTTTAAACCCCCCCCCCCCCCCCCTCGGTTCAGGAATGTTCTAAAATGATTCCCGACAGCAAATCTAACTAAAACTATCGAAGAATATCGACGGTTGCATATTGAATCACGCACGGCCGCACACATCCGTATAATGGTCGTATGGTTTGAATCGCATCGGTAGACCTACTTACGGTAAAGTTGACTTTTAACCACGAGCGCGCGCAACTTCAATTTTTCGATATGTGTTACCTAATATACTACTACATAACATACTTAAATATTTTTTTTGATGCTCGTTGGGATCGGTGTCAAATTCACGATTTACCGCTGGCAAAAAGCTTAATTTTTACAAGTTTTTTGGGAAAAATTCGATATTTTCAGGTGAAAAATCGGGAAAAGTGGTCAAATCTGGGCCCTAACCGAGGTTAATGACTCACTAAAGACTTACAAACAAGTTCTAGGTGGATATATTGTCGATACTTTTCAAATCCTATATGATATAGTCACTCATGTCGCGGTAAAATTCACCTTAAAAATGTCAACTTTGAGAGGCTGTAGCTCAACAGGGATGCATTTTAGAGGTTATGTTAATAGAGGTTTTTTGACTTGTTTTTACCTCTAAAACACGTATTGGGACATGAAAATGTCAAATTGGTGGGGGCCGGAAACGGCCCTTATCGCAACCCCTCCTTTGTTGAGTCATTTTAACCCTTTAACTGCTTGAGTCCCTCGAAGGATATTTTGTTCGGGAGTATACCGACACAAGCTCAACGAGCTCTGATTGACTGTTTATTTAACACGGGCAGCTTTACAGTGACTGGATAAACCACAGTGTGGCCATTTCGGTCGTCTTTCTGATTGGTCGGATTCCTTAAATCGCAAATTTGAGCATTTAGAAGTAGTTTCACGGTTTCACAGGGTTCTCGTACGCAAGTTAGACACGACTGAAGGCCTTTTGTCAAATTTGAAACATATTGGTTCGCAAAATTGAGAGAAATCAACGATTCCCCGTAACTGACCCCCCGCGGTCGCGCACCCAACTTAACACGGGCGCCATAGGGAGGAAGTGTGTTCCTAAGTTACTCGCAAAAAATATCGCAACCCCCCGCCCTAAAAATGGTTTATACATGGCATTAATGACTTTTTTCAGACAGGGGGTAGAGAAATCTTCATTCCGAAACCCAAGAACAATCATACTCCCCATGCTGCCAATGCTAAAGTGGGTGCACTCTTGAGGGGTGGAGGGCAAATGGCCGCACTGTGGTTTATCTAGTCACTGTAGGGCAGCTTTAAAAGACGACGCCATCTAGCGGTGACTCCTGGAGACCAGAAAACGCCTCTGGATGAGCTCCATGAAGCGTCGTGTTAGTACTCCCAAACCAAAGATCCATCAAGGGACTCTACTAACGGCTAGATTACGAAGACATATCAATGTTCGCTCGCTCAAATAGTTGGCCAACCGCTGATTTTGCACTTCGCACTAAAATCGTATGAATGTACGGTAACCGTGACATAATTGTTTCGAGTTCTTAGTTGGTTCGCCGTTTTGCTCCCGTTTGAATCCATGCAAAAGTGTCGATGGACAAATTTAGAGGTTGGATATTTCGTGGACGTAATTATTATTTATATCTTTAAAGTTTGATGGAATTCCATGGGTCATTCATCGGATTAAATGCCCATGGAATTTTGGTCACAGAAATTCATGCAACATTTTTACCACAGAATGGTTTAGTTCCAATTTCAGCCATGAAAGTGCTGATTATACTGGCGTTGCCAAACTATGACCATCAAAATCCTGTGTTATTAATTAAGCGAAATAAGCGATAAAAAAATTACCGACATCTACTCTCCCACGCAGTGGCGGCTCGTACAATTTGGCAACAATGTTATTATTCCATTTGATTCTATGTAAAACAATCGATTGTTGTGTAATGTATATTAATCTAAATGGAGGGAAAACATTGTTGCCGAATTGTATGAGCCGCCACCGCTCTCCCAGCGAAAATACTTGGCTCGAAGTTCCGGATGTACCACCTTATGCATTCATCGTTGATGAGTACAGTATGTATATACGAATATTGGACAGTAGAGTTCCAAGCTGTCACATTCTTGTCCGTAGAAGTTCGTATAAAGAAGTGAAAGACCGTTCTCCATTCGATATTCAAAACAAGTATTCAAAGGTGTTTCCTGTCCAATCGTCTCCGAGTTCCAGAAAGTAGGGAATCCATACTACTCATCCAAAATTATAATTTTCACCTGGTCCAGATATTTTGAAGCATTCATTTCACTGACGTTGCGCACGCTGCGGCCCTTCCTAATTCGCAATATTAAGAGGAAATAGTTGACATTTTTTCCTATCCCTTCGTCACAGAAAGTCGGGAATCTATAAAAGTATAAACATCACAAATTATAATCCTCAGCTGCTCCTGAGATATGCTGATCATTAAATTAGAAAGAAAGTTGCTCCAGTTTGACGACCAGGGAGTAGCAGTTTTTATGTTTCGCGTATAGTAATTAAAGCATCTTATTTAATTTAAATGAGCGACACTTCATCGACCGGTGATTAAAAATTGTCATTCAAAATGGGTGGATTCCGAACTGTTATAGCGACGGCCTGCGGGAATCACCTTGAGTACCGGATTGGTTGGCGGGACTAGGTGTACAGGGTGAACCTACACCGCAAACTATAGAGACAGGGGCGGATTTACATCTCTTGAGGCCCTACGCAATTTTAAATTTGAGGCCCCCAAGAAAAAGGGAAGGATGCCTCGAGGTTTGAATGCATCCACTAGAAAAAGGGGGTTTGGGGGTCCTCCCCCTAATTTTTTTTTAAAAGAAGGCATTGGAATTTAGTTTTAACCTGTCCCCCCCCCCAGCAAAATAAATTGCGTTATTATTTTCTTCTTTTGCCTTTTTTATTCTCCTTTTTCTCTCTCTCTCTCTCTCTCTCTCTCTCTCTCTCTCTCTCTCTCTCTCTCTCTCTCTCTCTCTCTCTCTCTCTCTCTCTCTCTCTCTCTCTCTCTCTCTCTCTCTCTCTCTCTCTCTCTCTCACTCTCTCTCTCTCTTTTTCTCACTTTTTCTATATTTTTCTATATTTTTCTCTCTGTTTCTCTCTTTTTTCTCTTTTCCTCTCTCTTCCTCTCTTTTTCTCACTTTTTCTCTCTTTTTCTCTCATTTTTCTCTTTTTTTCTCATTTTCTCTAAAATTTTCTCTTTTTCTCTAATTTTCTCTTATTTTCTCTATTTTTCTCTATTTTTCTCAATTTTTCTATCTTTTACTTCTCTTCTTCCTCCCTTCGTGAAGTGAGGCCCCCTTAGGTCTGAAGCCCTACGCCGCGCAGTTGCGTATTTTGCGTAATGGTAAATCCGCCTCTGACTGGAGACCATTTTTAGAGGAAGGCGAAAGGGTAGGAAAAAGGGAAAGGGGAAAAAAGGAGGTATAATGAGAAGAAAATTATGAAAATTGAAAAGAGAGTAAAGATTTAATAAGCTAAAGTGGAAGGAAATATATAGTTCTTAGGAAATAAATATAGTTCTTCTTGGGGGTGTTCCTTCACCATTAAACCCGATTCTAAGAAAGAATTTTCTGATTTTTCAGTGCACCTACTCATCGTCATTTTTACAGGTTTTTACGCAAGAATCAACTCTTCAATCACCTGTGGCAAAAGTTTGCAAGAGCTTTATCATTCGCAAAACGCGCGCAGCTCTGCTTTTCAACGCAGATGACGTACGTCATCACTAATACCGTCTATACTTCAAAGCCGTTTTTCTCCAAAGGATAGAGTGAGGAAAAGAAAAGACCTGCGCGTGGGAATGAGGAAGAGACCGCAGCGCGCGCAGCAGAGAGCCTACAACACTTTGGAGCAACCAATCGGATCCGAGCAACGGTGAATGAAACAGGCCCGGTGTGTAATTCAAATGGAAGGAGGTAAAGTTCTACGCTTTGCGACTCTGTTTCTGTTATTGCGTCGGATCTCGCGTCGGGTTGTTAATTGTAAAAATTTTAAGGAGGTTACACCCGCGAACCCCTCCCCCCACTCCCCCCCCACCGCCGGCCGTGGTCTCGGGATGCGAGAGGACAGAGAGTGGACAAACTAGGAAACAGAGGAGGAGGAGGAGGAGGAGGAGGAGGAGGAGGAGGAAGGAAACCCACCTCTGCGTGGTGGACGTCGACACTTACGCATATAATTAGGCACAAAAGAAGAGCTGAAAAGCTGCTGACTTATAATGAGGGAACATTCCTTTAATTAAAAGAGAGGACTTTTTAGCGCGAGTATATCGCCACGCACGTTATGTGGTGGCGTCCCGCGCATTCACATTTCACATTCACAATCACATTTTGGTACAGCGTGCATTTCAAAACTTATATTCTTTTATGCTAACTTCTCCCCCCCCCTTCACCCACGTCACTTCATTTTTTTATTTTATTCCTTTTCTTCTCCTTTCTGATATGTTTTATAATTTTTTATATTCTTTTGTTGACTGAGGAGTTATTGACCTTACCAATGTGTGAGGTCATTGAACTAAAGATTTTCTTTTCGGTAGGAAATGATACATCGAGGTGAAAATTAGCATTATGAGATCACACAAAATCAGTTCATTGAATGATTGCAAGAAAATACCCTGATGGTGCAAGTGATCCATTGAATTTCCATGACCTAAATTCCGTATGGACAATTATTATTTTTCCATTAAATTTCATGGAACTCCGTGGGCCTTACATGGAATTCTATAAGATTTTCCATGTAACTTCATGGAAAAATAATAATTTCCCCCGGAATTCCATGAAATTTCATGGAAAAATGATACTTGACCACGAAATTTTGGTCATGGAAATATTTATGGAACACTTTAACCAAGGTATCGATCAATAAATTTAAAAATCCCTTTGAACCTTCACAAAAGTATCGACTAGTTGGCAATTCAATCGAGCCTCCTAAGAATCGATTCTTCTTTACAGATTTAAATGGAGGATATATCGAGGCATCGAAACCCACGATACACGGGATGCACCAAACTGACCAAACATCAAACATGTTCTCTCTCGGAATTTACCCTTGGGTATAGGTATCCGAATTTGTGCCAAAACCGTTACCGCAGGCTCACTTCTCCGTAATTCAATAACACCATCCATCGTGAAGGTTGATTTTTCATATTATTAATTGCCTCCTTCCACTCGATCGTTCATTTATTTATTCACTAATGAGAAAAGGCCAGGTAACGCAAAACAGTGAGACCGGGCAAAGTGTACAAGTGAAAATGCAGCCTTAGGAGTGTACGTCTATAAGTGTACACTTTCGGACAGATGTAACCAGCGACATGACTTACGGCAGCCAATTAGTGACATGTTTCACCAACCGTGTAAGTGTATAGGTATCCAGTGTCCACATTTAACCCGCCCTGGCATGCAAAATACTTTGAAGGATAAAAGCTTTAAATGGAAGATGCTCATCAAGAAGGAAGCCTACATCTATAGAGCTTGGAAGATTTCGCGGCTGCGAAATAACGCGAAATCGCGGGAGTTTTCAGATTTTTGAGCGAAATCGGCGCCTTCCAGTGAAATAATGGCGAAATTCCGCGGGAATGTCCACGAAATTGACAATGCGGCAAATGTTGGAATGCTAGTGCGTAAAAATCGCTGCTTTTCCTGCCCCCTCTGATTTTTTGTTGTTGTTTTTTTAGGGGTTTTCTTGGTTTTGTTTTTTTTTTTTGTTTTTTTTTTTTTTGCGGCTAGTGTGGGACTTAGTCATTTTCATGATCGCGAGATCAGCCATGTTCATGTGACAATATTTTTTTCCCTTCGCATTGCCCTGGAAAGATATGGCAAAGAAAGCTCAGAAGAACATTTATTTTTAACGTTACAACAACAATTTCCTGCCCGAACTTGCCCCTTTTTCTTGTTTTTGTGTTTAAAAGTGGCTCTGCGCCCTGCGGCTTGTGTGGGACGTAGTCATTTTCACGAAAATAAAATTAAAAAATAGTAAATGAAATCTAAAGTTAAATCTGATATCAAAAATAAAATCTAAAGTTAAATCTGATATCAAAAATAAAATCTAAAGTTAAATCTGATATCAAAAATAAAATCTAAAGTTAAATCTGATATCAAAAATGAAATCTACGATCTAAAAACCCCTAAGTACCAAGTTTCAATGAAATTAGAGCATGCTAGAGGTTTCTGCCAGGGATCCGGGTCGCTCCGCTCCGAACATTGTGCGGCACAGTCACTGCCTTACATTGACACCAATTTTCGGAATTCACATGCTGTATCACCTACTGTACTGTTCACCATAACACTGTTATTCGCAAAAATAATAGACCTGCTTAGTGTGAAGTCACGGAAAAATTGGATCCAAGCAAATGCTCCATCTCACTCACTCACAAAGCTTTTCCCATAAGAAACAGGATCCAAATTTTCAAACGCAAATTCGTGACAGTAAGCAACAAGTTTTCTCAGATTTTATCACACCATCGGATTCCAAGTACTTTTAAATGTTATCACGCTACAACAACATTTGTAAAACTTCACGCATTAATTTACAATCACCGCAGTTATTTCGAAGAAAGTCCTATGTTTTGTCCTTGTCCCACTCACAGTTTCTTTTGGGCACAGAAGTCTGGGATATAGGCTCATCGGCACCATCACACCACGTGTTATATCTCGAACAAGCTTCGATACAAAGAGAGGTTAGGATGATTGAGTGTCACAGCGTTGATACGCCCATAAGAGACTTGAGTAAGACAAGGAAAAAACATATAACATCTCTCGGTATAACTGTGATTGTAAATTTACATGTGATCTTTCAGAAATTATGTCGGAGTGAAATGATACTTTAAGATACGTGAAATCAAATGGTGCAATAAAATTTGAGAAAACTGGTTATTAACTAGCATGAATTTGCATTCGAAAATTTGGATCTGATTTTTCTTATGGGTAAAAAATCCACGAGAGTGAGCGAGATAAAGCATTTGTATGGATCCAATTTTGATCGTGACGTCATCAATAAACAGATCTATTGACTGCATCTAATAGATTTGAAGAGCGAGGCTCCAAAAGAACTTATGTTAAATTGGCACATACCCTCGGGGAAGCCCTGCCTATCTTCCCGTACCAAAACTGGCTTCACTTTTCCTCTGTGTAATGTCTTTGGTATGAACCGGCGACCCGCCCGCTTACAAGATGCGCCTTCATTATGGTGGGTATGAAAGAAGCACGACAACGAAGCGCGCGCTCAGCGAGTTGCTCTTGCACCTCGGATGCGGCCGTGTGCGTGTGTGCAACCATAGCCATGCCAGGATATTTTCTTTCTCTTTCTTAGCAGCCATAGCCCATTTAAACGCATGTGTTAAAAAAGGATGGATATAGGGGCTGTCAGGGGACTTCAGCCCCTGTTTATGTCCTTTTCTAACACATGCGTTTAAATGGGTTAAGAGAGAGAAAGACAATATCCTGGCTATATGGCTATGTGTGCAACGGGGACCGAAAAATGTTGGGATACAATGGTACTCCTCCTCTGCAATATGATCAAGTATAGATCAACTCAGACATCACTGATGAAAAATAATGAGCTCAAGGGTAAAAATAAAAATAATGTATGTATTTGAGTATCCACAACAAAAGGGACAAATTTAAGAGAAAGAATGATTAGAATCGAAAATTGCAAACATATTAGTACAACTAACTCAAAGGAAAATCTTGCTGGATAAAGACAAAGTACCCACGTAAATTATACAAAGGAAAAATAATACTGGTAGTATACTTTAATTCTTTGACAACAAAATCCCTTCGGACGAAGACAAGCTAAGTCTCAAAAAGCACAGAGTCTTTGATATCTAAATGAAGGAATGGGGGAAAAAATACTAGTGAAATTCTAATCAAAATTGATGTAATGAAACGATAGACGCATTAACAAATAAATCACGCGACAAACAATCGGTTTTTCTTCTTCTTCTTCAAAAAAAAAAAAAAGAGTCATAAAATTTAACTTAAATCAATTAAAAATGCAGTTGGAAGGAGTCTAGTCAGAAATAATAAATTTAATTTAGCAATTAATGGTATATAGAACAGCAGTTCTCAAACTGAGGTCCACGACCCCCCGGGGCTGCTTGAATTATTTATAGGGAAAATTCCCAAAAAGTAGATAAGAGAAATCTGGCAACAGGCTCGGCCAAAACAACTTTTTAAATCATCAGCTATTCATTGCTCTGACTTCATCTCAATAGAAAAATGAAGTAAAATCGTTCCCTTCGGAAAAAATTCAAAGTGTAAGAGGCTTCTTGATTAGTACCCTTGATTTTCAGTCTAAGCTGAGTTCTAGCAAAACGCACGACTAATGTTGTAATAACCCTTTTCGCATTGATTAACGTTGTAAAAAGCCCTTTTTGCAAGAAATTTTAAAGGTTAATTCACAAAAAGCCTGTAATAATTGAGTATATATAACAATCAAAATCATATGAGATTGTCATTTTTTTATGGGTATTTCAATTTGATTGCAATACAGTAGCAATTTAGATGCAATTTGATTGCAATTAAATCCCAATTTAATTGCAATTAAATTGCTCTCCAATTTCAATCCCCATAAATTGCAATTTAATTGCAATTTTGCTTCAATCTTGCTTCAATTAATTGCCACAAAATACAAGGATAATTGGCAATTAATTGTTTATTTAATTGCCAATTTTGTAACAATTTGCATGCAATAAAATTGCTATAAATTGTACAATTAATTCCAAAATTCTGCTGCTTGGGAATTATGAGCCGAATTAATTATGGGATACCAAAAAGATCAAACTCTTGAAACACTGATTTGGAGCAGATCAAACTTAAAAGTTGCGCCGATTGCCTATGAAAGAACTAACATGTTTTCTCAATGGCGTAGCCAGGAATTTTTCTGGGGGAGAGGCTGGTTCCGAAAATTGTCAGGGGGGTCCAAAGATACTAATTTAGCATAATTTGTCTGAAAACGCAAAAAACTATCTTTTTAAGGGCAAATTTTGGTGTCAGGAGTGGGGGTCATCCAGACCCTCGGAACCCCCCTCCCCCCCCTTAGCTACACCACTGTGTTTTCTCAAGAGTTTCGTGTCATGAGTAAGCAAAACAGTGTTTTCAGAGTGGCTAGAAAATTTCCCTTCTCCTTCAGATCTTCCAGGTCATTTTTCAAAGTGCAGAGGGAAAGAAAAATTATAATCTATGCTAACAATTTTAAATAAATAAAAAGAAAAAAAACAGCAATGAATGAGGACCAAATTTTTTCGCAAGAAGTCTGGTTTAGGTGATGGGAAAGCTGATGCTTTTGAAGCCTCTCTCTTTTTTGATATCTACTCTTAAAAATACTATTCAAATTAAGAATACATATACTTTTGACTTAAACAGCCACTTAAAAAATGAGAAAGAATTTAAAATGCAATATTTATTCCTCTTTCGACTCCATATTTTTTTGGTGAAGAGGGGGTACCAAAGAGAAAAGAAAAAAATAATCAATGAATACTTTTTTAGGACTTACTTTCAACTGGACGGAAACTAAAAAAAAAAAAAAAAAAAAAAAAAAAAAAAAAAAAAAAAAAAAAAAAAAAAAGCTCGCCAGTAAAAATCGACAAAAAACAATTGACATTAAGGGTACCAACTTAAAATCAATTATATAACTTATTTGACCGACAATTGCAAGTGGATCTATGACTATGAACATTGAATAATCTGCTTGGTCTGTTCTGAACAAAAAGGAACTATTACAATCACTCTGCAACTAGCGTATACAAAAACGTTAAAAATTTCCATTTTATTCTGTTAGGTTTCAGTTCAGTTTCAAAACTACAATATTCATTGCAACGTTTTCACGACTCTCCAAGGTTTTATTTGTTCTATAAGAAGCCAATTTCTCGCAATTTCACATAACATCCTCACAATAAAAAGTGCTATGATTTAGAAAATTATTTAAAAAAAAAAAAATATTCAGAAAATTAGGCGCATTGGATTTGTCTGTGCAGATGATGCAAAAACTGCTCAGTTGTGAAAACATTGCAATATACAAGTAGTGACACAAGTCCTGCGTCATCAATTTAATGCAACCCGCATTGCACATAATAACGACGCACCCTTTCCTTTCTTTTCCTTTCTTCTTTCAAAATAGAGAAAGGATTTGAGCTATGGGATATTGGGATAGGGAATGTCAGTTGCGTCAAATCGGCAATGCAGAACTCCCGCAACTGCTTGAAAGTACTATAACTTTCAAAAGAAAGTATCCTATGGTAGAAATTTTCATTCCTCCATTGTTCGATCAATTTTAATATTATTTGCAGCTTTCCGGTATTTCAAAGTCTAACAGCATTCCCACACTTGAAAGTACGCCTTAATAAATCTAAAACTCTTTGAAAAATAATGGACAACATAATCAAAGACCCTTTCGATGAGGGTACTTTCTTTTGAAGGGCAAAGTACCTAGATTGCAGGGGCCGATCATTCACTACATCGATAAACCAATCGTTAAGACTGTCTATGATAGTTTTATTGGTCCAAAATCGTAAAACTTGGCTGTTGCTACGGGAATCATCGTTTCAGTGCCCGTTCTTTAAACCCATTCATAAAAATATCCTTTAAATAACGAACACTTTAACGATGGTTACCATAGCAAACAGTCAAATTTTACAATTTTGGGCCAATATCATTACTCATAGACAGTCTCAACGATCGGTTTATTGATGAAGTAAATAATTGGCCCGCAAGTTTTGAAACCAAACGCTTCGAGTGATCGATCATGATGATTTAACCCATAGCCATGAAGAAAAATTCAGTTGCGGAAGAAAATATAGGAAAAATGAGAATCAAAAGTGAGACCAAAATGGACATTAATTAAATAAGTGTTGTACTACTCCTATTAATAGCTACATAATACCCTAATAATTACTCATTTACAGTTGATGAAAGTATCTTCAAATTAATAATAAGAATGAGCTGGGACCAAATACCTATGGCTATCACTTCAGTTTCACTCCGAAAAGTTCAACTCTTGATGGCACGATCAAAAAAGATAGTTGATACATTCAACAGAGACAGTGTTGCCAGATCGGGAGTAAAAAGCCGTATCGTCCCCATTTAAATCAATGGAAAACGTGCGGCTTTTTCACCCCAATCTGGCAACACTGAACAGAGAAAAGTGGTGATGAGGACACAAATTTTATTTTTTGCCAGAGTTATTGTGACTTTTGGTATAGTGTTCATTTCAGAAATCATAAGCGCAGCTCAACGATGATCTTTGGAAAAATTTCAATTTTCATTCCTTCGCATACAAACTCGCAAACAAAACTTGCCTCCGACTTAAACCTTTTTACTATCTGTCATGAAATTTGGCGTTTGGCGGATCTAGAGTCCCTTGATGGAAATATTGTATAGGGAGTACCGACACGAGCTCAACGAGTTGTGATTGGTCGTTGGTTTTAGGCTCTCACGGAGTCGAGCAGGAGTCGACGACATCGAAGGCTCCACACGAAAGGAGTCGATTCGTATAGAGGAACGTATGGGAACGGACCGGAATGCCGGCAAATCCGCCAGTCCACCACTGGTCCACTGTTGAACTTAACCTTCGAATTCGTTCAGGCAGTCGACTAAATCGACTCCTAGTCCAGGCAATAAAGCATTCTACCTTGCAAAAATGGAAGTAGTAGGTTTTTTGACGGAACTTTATGTATGTTTGGTCGCTGATTCCGAATTTTCAACTTCCCACCAAAAATATCCCGGGGAACGTTGCCAAATTTACGTTTTTTTACCAAAAAAATGGGTTTTTTGAAAATTCCGAGCTCCACGTACATTATTTTGAAAAAATACCTCAGTTCAAAATGAAAGTAGACAAAAAAGGGAACAAAACCTCGTCAACGGTTTTTTTCTAAGATCAAAATTGATCGAAATATGAGCCATCTTCCGAACGCTTCCTTGCGGAAAATTGACGCTAACGGCGCTAATGCGGCAATACGCGTACTGCACAGCAGCCCCGCAGCCCGCGTGAAGCGATCCTCTTACGTGTCTTCCTCTCCTCCTCCTTCACTGATACTTTTAGATTATTTGGGTTCTGAACCCCCCCCCCCCTAGGGTGTCTCTTATTTTTGAAATTTTCGAAAAGTTAATCTCCAGTTCTCTCAAACCGTGCTATGAGGCATAAAAATCAAGAATATTTGTCGAAAAAAAAAATTAAAATTTTTTTAGAGGTCTCTCAAGCGGCATAAAGGGCGTAAGTGCAAAATTTGCAACTACAGCAAAAGTATAGTCGATTTCTTATGGAAAATGCAATAATGCTGCCCTTTAGGGCGAAAATTTTGTCCGTTTGACCGTATCTTGAAGCGTTTAGCGGGAAAATGTCAATTAGAGAGGGCGCAATTGCAAGTTTGCGCGCGCGAGGAGCTTAGCGGCGGCGCGCGGCCGGGTCAGCACGTTGAACGATCGTCGCGTGCGCAGTTGGTAGGCAGATTGATAATGGATATTCTCTATATACGTGCAAAGGCGTATTGTGCGCTCTTTCTCACCTTATTTAGAAAATATGTGTGTCAAATTATTAACTGGATACGATGGACACAGAAACAGAAAAATGCAATTTTAGTGGTAATCGTTGCCTTGTTCTGTATTTCAAAATGAACAAATAAATAAATTAATACAGTCGTAAAAAAAACATAAAATCTCTTGAACTAAAACGACTAAGGTAAACGCCCCAGTAGCCGACCCCCCTGAAATGTACCAGTACCAGACACCCGCTTTTCACTATGTGAAAAATATTAGTTTTGCGGCAATTTTGGTGTTTTGCGTATTGATTTCGAATGTTTCACAGTTGAGGTTTCAGAAAAACCACACAAAACACCAGTATTGCCACCAAACTAGTACTTTTTACAGTGTGAAAAAGGGGTGTCGGGTACTACTGCAAGTCGGCTACCGGGGGGTTCACCTTAGAATAAACTAAATTGTCGCACAACTAAAAAGGTTTGAAAAAAAAAATTTTTAGCATTATAATTTTTTCAAGTCATGGACGGAAATTTTTCGGGACCGTTTCCCTACATTTTTAGTGAAATGGGTTGCTACTTTCCAGTAAATCCTGAAAATCTTCTTCTTCGGTCGTTACTTTTTACTTTCTCGCTCTAATGAAATTAGAAAAATTGAGAAAGTATTGCAACGGACGCCACAGACATTTTATGCATTTACCTCAAACTACATATATTTAAGAAATACTAAAATGTCATGGATAAATGTTCTTCAGGATAGTAACAGGCATGACGAGAGCCAATTATTTCATAATTATCATGATTGACTTACAAGGGATGGCTCAGAAGTCGCCGCCTCCGATTTTGAAAACAATTGCACGAAAATGTAGCTAAAGTAAAACTATCAGACCAGTGTTTCTCACTTTTTGCCAATGGGCCTTCTTAAAGCGTCAGGAATTTTTTGAAAGTTGTCGAAATTCACGTAAAAACCCGAGCGGAAAACGTTCCGAATATTTATGTGTATTTCGACAACTTTCAAAAAATTCCTGACGCTTTAAGAAGGCCCATTGGCAAAAAGTGAGAAACACTGGTCTGATAGTTTTACTTTAGCTACATTTTCGTGCAATTGTTTTCAAAATCGGAGGCGGCGACTTCTGAGCCATCCCTTGTAAGTCAATCATGATAATTATGAAATAATTGGCTCTCGTCATGCCTGTTACTATCCTGAAGAACATTTATCCATGACATTTTAGTATTTCTTAAATATATGTAGTTTGAGGTAAATGCATAAAATGTCTGTGGCGTCCGTTGCAATACTTTCTCAATTTTTCTAATTTCATTAGAGCGAGAAAGTAAAAAGTAACGACCGAAGAAGAAGATTTTCAGGATTTACTGGAAAGTAGCAACCCATTTCACTAAAAATGTAGGGAAACGGTCCCGAAAAATTTCCGTCCATGACTTGAAAAAATTATAATGCTAAAATTTCTTTTTTCAAACCTTTTTAGTTGTGCGACAATTTAGTTTATTCTAAGGTGAACCCCCCGGTAGCCGACTTGCAGTAGTACCCGACACCCATTTTTCACACTGTAAAAAGTACTAGTTTGGTGGCAATACTGGTGTTTTGTGTGGTTTTTCTGAAACCTCAACTGTGAAACATTCGAAATCAATACGCAAAACACCAAAATTGCCGCAAAACTAATATTTTTCACATAGTGAAAAGCGGGTGTCTGGTACTGGTACATTTCAGGGGTGTCGGCTACTGGGGCGTTTACCTTAGTCGTTTTAGTTCAAGAGATTTTATGTTTTTTTGACGACTGTATTAATTTATTTATTTGTTCATTTTGAAATACAGAACAAGGCAACGATTACCACTAAAATTGCATTTTTCTGTTTCTGTGTCCATCGTATCCAGTTAATAATTTGACACACATATTTTCTAAATAAGGTGAGAAAGAGCGCACAATACGCCTTTGCACGTATATAGAGAATATCCATTATCAATCTGCCTACCAACTGCGCACGCGACGATCGTTCAACGTGCTGACCCGGCCGCGCGCCGCCGCTAAGCTCCTCGCGCGCGCAAACTTGCAATTGCGCCCTCTCTAATTGACATTTTCCCGCTAAACGCTTCAAGATACGGTCAAACGGACAAAATTTTCGCCCTAAAGGGCAGCATTATTGCATTTTCCATAAGAAATCGACTATACTTTTGCTGTAGTTGCAAATTTTGCACTTACGCCCTTTATGCCGCTTGAGAGACCTCTAAAAAAATTTTAATTTTTTTTTTCGACAAATATTCTTGATTTTTATGCCTCATAGCACGGTTTGAGAGAACTGGAGATTAACTTTTCGAAAATTTCAAAAATAAGAGACACCCTACCCCCCCCCCCCTGATACGCACCCTTGCCACCTTTTTACTTAACCATAACCCCCATTTTATTTATAAGCAATAACGGAACAAATTTAATACGGTGGTTCTAAGAAAACAAATGGATTCAATTGTACTCTCTATTTTTCGAACATCATTGCCCTTTGCCATGCCGCAATGCAAATTATTAGTCCTATTTATGCCTCCTTCGGATGTAATTTAGAGTCTTTGCTTGAGCCGTCCTAGACTTGGCTTGGCTTGAGAAATATTCAAGCCGAGTTGAGACCAGTGAGAGAAATTGCAATTCAGAGACGCTCCTAGCAAACCAGCAATAGGATACTTGGGGAATTTTGAGTAAATTTCAAGGTATGTAAGATTTATGATATGGAAGCTACCTTGAAATTATTCCTTTGAGATTTGCCTTGAGCACAATACTGAGCTTTTATGGAGCATCTCTGGAGTGCAAATTCGTGTCTCAATCTCACTTGAAAATGCCTTGAAACTTCCTCAAGATATTTCAAGGCATTCTATGGCTCTAGGTTTCTTTCTGAATTGAAAATTGAGTCCGGAAGACGATTCAAATCGAAGCCTTTCCAAGAAGATCTCAAGTATAGTCTCTGTATTTCACCCGTAGTCGCTCTAATATCGATTTTTAAGAATGTGACCGTCTTAAATAGGAATTACGTCCCCAAATTGGTCTCGTATTTTCATTTCGTGACATACTCTATACCCCTCTTGATGACAAAAGCTAATTGCTGCCGTTGACGTGTTTGATAATTAATGCTTTTTTCATTTTAGTTTTCGCAGGTCTTCGGGCGTTTCTTATAGGGTACGCAGTTTTCGAATATTTTTACTATCATTGATTTTCTAAAAACTGCAATCGTTTAAATATTCGTGGTGAGTTTTCATCAGAAATTTCACTAAAGCTTTAAGTATGGATAAAATTGGATGCTTTTGAGAGAGTGTTTTAAAGGGGGAGCGTGTGGAAAATGTTTCGGATTTTCGGAAAAAGGTTTGGATTCTTGCCGGAAAGCGAGTCATCGGCGTAAAAATAGAAAAAAGTACTTTTATGGATGGTATTTATCTTCGAGGGTCGAAAATGTAAAAAAAAAACATTACGTCATCAAAAATATTGCAACGTTCTGGGGAAAATCACAGAACTACAAGCAATTATCGATCCTGAATTCATTTTTCTTGAGAATCCTGGTTTTTCTGGCGGAATAATAAACCCAGCCGATTTAAGACAAAGAACCTAGCGCTGCAGAAGTCATTAATTTAATCTAATCTATCAAGTTCCTTTTTTGAAGAAATATACATAATGTGATTTTACGTAGGAATTGACCCTCCGAAACGCTGTTGCAAAAGTTCACAACCGACATAATGGAGAAAGCCGAAATGATGATTAGGGGTAAAACGCAATCTTGCTTCGTTAGGAAGTAATTTATGATTTGGCTGCTAAAGAAGATCAGTACCATTTCTCGTGAGGACGAAAGTTTAACGGGAAAGGAAAGGCAACGTCACTGCCGGGAATACGAGGCCAAAATGTCGATGAACATACACGCAGACAAATTTCTGGTTGAAATAACGGAACGTATTATTAATAATCGGGTAAAAAGAAATTCCTTTTAAAATAATGAGAATTCTTATTGATCCAACGATTTTTCTTGGGATTCTTCTGAATAATCAGAACGTTCAATTGGACCAATGATAATTCTCGTTGAATCAATAAGAATTCTCATTATTTTAAAAAGAATTTCTTTATACCCCAATTTCTAATACGTTCTGCAATTTCAATCCGAAATTTTTCTCCAAATATGTTTTCTTTTTTTTAGGAGCTAAGCAAAAAAAAAAAAAAATAATAATTTCTACGTAAACAGAAAGAAAGCATGCGATGAAAACAGTGATATAACTCCCTTTTCCTTCTTCACTTTTTTGCGATTGTCATGAGATTTTCATTTTATCATAAACCCTTTCACCATTCGCCAATTTGATTTCCGACGGGTTTTCGGGTCTCCAATGTTGCTGTAGATTCAGAATATAAATAAACAGCAGGGTATTCCTCTGGTCGCATATTTAATTAACCAGGCCCCTAAGCAGCCGTAAAACGAAGGAGGCATAAATAGGACTAATAATTTGCATTGCGGCATGGCAAAGGGCAATGATGGTCGAAAAATAGAGAGTTCAATTGAATCCATTTGTTTTCTTAGAACCACCGTATTAATTTTCTTCATTAAACTTGCTCCGTTATTGCTTATAAATAAAATGGGGGTTATGGTTAAGTAAAAGGGAGGCAAGGGTGCGTATCGGGGGGGGGGGGGGGGGGGTTCAGAACCCAAATAATCTAAATGTATCAGTGAAGGAGGAGGAGAGGAAGACACGTAAGAGGATCGCTTCACGCGGGCTGCGGGGCTGCTGTGCAGTACGCGTATTGCCGCGTTAGCGTCAATTTTCCGCAAGGGAGCGTTCGGAAGATGGATCATATTTCGGTCAATTTTGATTTTAGAAAAAAACCGTTGACGAGGTTTTGTTCCATTTTTTGTCTACTTTCATTTTGAACTGAGGTATTTTTTCAAAATAATGCACGTGGAGCTCGGAATTTTCAAAAAACCGATTTTTTTGGTAAAAAAACGTAAATTTGGCAACGTTCCCCGGGAAATTTTTGGTGGGAAGTTGAAAATTCGGAATCAGCGACCAAAAATACGTAAAGTTCCGTCAAAAAACCTACTACTTCCATTTTTGCAAGGTAAGCCAATTTTTTCGTCTCTATTGCCTGGACTATCCTGTCAAAATGCATAAAGCGTCGTGTCGGTACTCCCTATACAATATTTCCATCAAGGGACTCTAGGCGGATCCAGCCCTCGCGAATGGGGGGGGGGGGCGACTCGGGACCCCCCTCCTCGGTGCCCCGTCTTTTCTTTCATCTCTTTCATTCTCTTTTACTTTCCCCCCTTTTCCCCCTTTTTTGACCAAAGCGGGATGGGGGGGGGTGTCCGCCCCCTCCGTCAATGGATATGAGAAATAGGGTCGAGGATTACCAAAAAACTCAAAAAATTACCCATAGGCGCGCACCTACACTTCTGAAATGACGTTTATCGATAGTTGAGCCATTCTGTGCAAGTCGTTTGAATTCTAACTGTTATGGTTCCTATACCTCATACGGTGCATTCTTTCTCATTATTTCTTCCTTTTCAGAACCTCCGAGGGGACGAAACTTCAGTTTTTATCATACGTACGGTAGATGTAAAGCAAATTTTATTTATAAATTATATTTTTAGTGATCTTATTACTTTAGTGACTTTGTTATACTATACAAACAAATAGGCGTCCGACGTCAACCGTATAGTTTCGAATTTTCCGATCAGATTACTGGTTTTGAATTCTACCTCGGGAGGATTGTTAGTGGTTTTGTCCAAAAAGAAAGTTACCAAGTGACCAAATCTTAACCAAACCCGGTCACCACTAGATAAAATTTGCTTATGTATAAACTGTGAACTCACATAAACACTGAATAGACGAAATTTTGCAAAAATGAATTTAGACCGCCCACTCTGGCACAAAACAGCTTGTTTGAAGGATGGAGGCTGTTTAAGCGTTTAACGCAAAATCTGTAGAAGAGGGTTTCGATTTATTTCATAATGCCTCACCTTAAAAAAATTAATCTAAGCATGATTGAGGTTAAAACAATAATCAGACCAACAGATGCACACTGACTAACAAAAATAACAGCTAACAAACACTCCATTTACAGTAAATATTGAGTGATTTCTTGTGAAACAACACTTAACAAATTTCAGAGAAGATTTTACAAAGTGGAAGAGATTGGCACAGTTTCTACAAAATTAAATTTCAAAGAGTTACGAGGGACAAATTTGGCAAACCAAAGACGATTGCGTCTCATACTTAGATTTTGCATCCGGGCGTACAACCAGCGGCGAAACGTGATATTTGGCAACATGGAATTTTATCCATTTGAACCTATAGGAAAGGTCGAATCCGATGGTCATCGGCGATTCCTTGATAGTTCGATATATTTCATGGGTTTTAATGAGCCAAATGCAACGTTGCCAGATTGCACGCTTCGCCACTGCGTGCAACATTCCGACAGGCTGCAGAAAGAAGAAGCATTCAATGTATCTTTATTATAGATCTTTATGGTATCGATCGATAGATAATTAATTATTAATTATCTATCGTTAATTATTAAAAACATTATCGTTAATAATTATTAATAATTAATTAATTATTCGTCTAATAATGCAGAAGATCAGAACAGGATACATTATACAGCAAGAATGTGAACAGCAAGAACCTACTGTTGTGTCCCTGGCGGTTATACCTAGCTCTTACTCATATCCTATCACTTAGAGGCAACACCTTCCGTTCACCTTAGAGTCCTTATAGAAAGTTAAGACAAAAGGGTAGTCAATCTCTGATTGGTCAACGAGTTTCAGGCTCTACGGGCGCCGCCATTGAATGCGTTTTACAGAGTATAGATAGAGCCCTTCAATTATTCCAGATAAATTGAAGAAGAAGGACTTTCTTCTTGCACTTTAAAAAGCGCTGTGGCATACAAGTCCATACGGTGCATATTATTAGTAACCATTCTTGCATGTTAGTGTTCCACGATGCATCAAAGAAACGATTAGTAATGCTAATCATTCTTGAATAGTAGCGTTCCACTATTCACCGTTTTTCAGCATTGCCTCAAATTTAAGTACCTATTTATAATCCTAGTTTGGCCCCAAAAAATAAAATACATCGCTAAATGCATGATCACTATACACTATGCATAAAGTTATATAATGGTAAATATTCGGTATCATACTGTTGACTAAAGAACAGAAAAAATTCTAAAAGTATCCCGGACCAGGATATAAAGTTCAGTTTTTTGGCTAGCTATAGTTAGTCAAAAAGAAGTAATTTGTAAAAAATAGATTTACTGACCCTGTTCAGACAGTGCTGCTAGATTGTACAACTTTACTCATAAGTATGTAAAGAAAAATCAGCATAATATGAGACACGGTCTGACAAAACCGAATTTATCTTCACCGACTAAAATTTTCAGGAGAGCAAAAATAAGATGCTGGGTCGAAATTATGAATTTTTATGAATTGGTGCCAAACGCTATCTAGTTCCCGTAAGGGTAACTATACACTATACCTACACGAGGTTTTGATTCATTGTGTATAGCTGATGAAGGTAGTAAAACTGCATTTTGCATTGTAACCATTAACTTTCCAAAACTTTAACCTCGTTTTTCTCAAAATCACAAATATCACAATATTTCAACTTAAAATTTCAAAACGCCTCTATTCCGTATTTTTTTTTCTTTTTCAATTTTTGTTTTTTTTCGCTTACGATCTTGAACTGTCTGTTATAATAATCTATCTTACGCTGTCACGCCAATATCTTAATTTTTGTCCGTGTAAAAGTGTGGTCGGTTTTTCAGAACGCGTCACATATGGAGACACCGTGAAAGAAAAGCGATTGAAATCATTCACCGTTATTTCCAGTTGAAGTCACAATCAATTTAAGTTTTTAAATTCACTCCTGAAGGCGGAATAAACCTTAAGTTAAGGTAATTATACTGCCAGAAAACTGAAAAAAGTTTGTAAAAATGTTAATACAATTTACTATGGTAGGATTTATAAAATCGGACATTATTATAGGTTCACAGGTACAGTGAAGTTAACATTTTCTATGGAGGCAACAAAGAAAGAAAGCAATTATACTTCGTCTGTCGATCGAATGTGACTTCCTGTTTACAAAAATGAGTAGTTGTCTACAATATAACAGTGGCGGCTCGTGCAATATGGCGACAATGTTTCCCCTCCATTTGAATACATGTAAAACAATCGATTGCAGGTGAAGCGCTGCTTCACTATTGAATCGATTATTTTGCATTGAATCAAATGGAGGGAAAACATTATTGCCAAAATGCACGAGCCGCCACTGCATATAATAACTACTTATGATGGAACCGAATTGAAATGAAGTTTTAGGTAGGTATATGAAAATAGAATAAATCATGCTGAGAAAAGAAAGGCAATTGACAAAAATTTAAGCTCAAACAACAGAAGATGATTTAGGTATTCATAACATGGCTAGAACATAAAATTAATTAACTTATAAATAAATTGATAAATAAACAAATAGATAAATAAATAAATAAATAAATAAATAAATAAATAAATAAATAAATAAATAAATAAAAAAATAAAAAAAAAAACAAATAAATAAATAAATTAATAAAAATGAAATAATAACAATTGATAAAGGCTCAAAATAAACAACACAACATTATAAATAATGAATTAAGTACTTTGACATTTAACGGTAACTGAAGAGGACGCATGGACAAAGAAACAGAAATACTTGGTGGGGACTTTCGAAAATTTCGGCAGGTTAAAAGTGCTTACATTCTTTGGATCAAACCGAGAATCAGTAAAAAGAAAACATCATTAAAAACTTTTGATAGTTCAGAGCAAAAAGTGAATACATATCTGATGGCAAAGAAATATTTGAAGCTCAAAAGCCTCAAATGGCTGACTTACCCTTAAGATAAATCGTTTCACAGATATTTAAAGAGGTCAACAATTATGATTAAAACATCATAAAATTGAAACGTAGAAAGGCATTCAAATGCTTTTCTTCTCATTCTTCAAACTTCTTCAGTGGAATCATATTAAAAAAAAAAAAAAAAAAAAAAAAAAAAAAAAAAAAGAAGCCGCGAATTTAGTAAATCAGAATTTATCTGGTACTATGATGAGCTATCTGTGAAATGTACAAGTACGGATAAAAACTAATTTAAAAAATAAAATGAAATAAAAAAAATAAAAAAATAAAAAAAAAAAATAAAAAAATAATAATCTGAGAGCAGTGGCGTAGCGTGCAATTTGGCAACATTGTATAGTTTCCATTTAAATTCACGTAAAAGGTCAAATGCGAAGGTCGAACACCCAACAGTTCGATCTTTTTCATGGGTTTAATTAAATGGACTCAATAAAATGTTGCCAAATTGCACGCTACGCCACTGTCTGTGAGGGAGCTAAAATTAAATGGGATAAGTAAGACCAACTGGCGAAATGACAGATTGAAGTACTGTGATCACGAATAGTCTTAGGTCTAGGCTGGAAGATTCTAGGGTGGGACAAATTGAGGTCGTTTCTGGAAGAAGGGTTCATACATTGATAGGTGTGGTGTGCTCATCTGAGTAAATTCTAATGAGACAGTGAGGCTTATTTTCTCTGAGTAGCACACCGGCAGGGGACCGATCATTTACTCAGTAGTAGCTCGTGAACGTCAGAATTTGTGAGGCAAAAAACGAAGACCTGTAGGGCGTAGGCACCGGATGCGGAGGGGGGAGGACTGAAACTGGGGGGGGGGGGGGCTGCTATCCATTTTGGGTCAGCCGGCCGTGAAATGAATAAAAAGGCGGAAAGAAAGGGAGAAAGGAAAAAGAGGAGAGAAATGAGAAAAAGAAAGAAAAACGGACGACATCATAGAACTGACATTTACTGACCAGTGACCAGCTTTAATAAAGACCGGTGCGGCCTCGTCCGAAAGGGGGAAAAGGTGTAGAGGGGGTCATACGTTTGCGTAATTTCAACGCAGGACTCCGATTCAAATACTCCCACCGGGAGATCAATTCAAACAGGAAATCGTATCTTCCTTTTATGAGTTCGCCTTCATTTATTAAGGTAGACTAAAACGGTACAGGTGAGTACGAATAGTTAACTACTTTCCATATGGTTTTAGGAATGGTTTACGTTTCCTTCCATTCCCTTCCCTGAATCATAAAGCAAATTTTATGTCGTGACCATTGGTCACCGCCCACCGGTCACTTCTTTCGTGACCAGAGTTTCGAAACCACGGACACTTACGGGAGCCAATTACAGACAAGGCGATTCAAAATACTTACTTTATGTTCAAAATTCAAATATTCCCTCCGGTCACCTACTCGTCACGTTACACGTAACCCACCTCGGGAGGTAGGTCTCGAAATTCGGAACCAAGCGGTTCCCGGTCACCTTTTGATACAGTACCGTACATGACCGTACGTTGCTTGGCTCCGCCTACTTTTAAGTGACCGGAATAATAAAATTTCGGTCACCTACCGATTTTCGGAACCTGGTCACGTAAAACGTAACCTGGTCACGAAATAAAATTTGCTTATTGGTGAGACAGTGCCTCACCCCGTCTCACCCGGCGAGCTGCCACTGCATTTACTTCATAGATAAACTCTGATCGTTAGGACTGCCAATGAGTGATACTATTGGTCCAAAATTGTAAAACTTGGCTAGCTGCAATGATAGCCATCGTTAAACTGCTCGTATTTTAAAGCTCAATGAATTGCCTTAAAATAATAGGCACTTTAACAGGGGCGTCATTTCGGGTTCGGCTTGGGGAAGGGGGGGGGGCAAAAAATGTGATGACTTTTTTTTTTTTGCTCATCAATATTGTTTTAGACACTCTACAGCCCTGCATATCCTATATTTTCGGCCCTATATTCCAACAAAACTCGTTAATGACCACCAAATTTTAGCTCGAAACTTTTATCTTCTCCAAAAAAAAAAAAAAAGGTAATCACTTTTTCACTTTTGGCGGACCCTGGGGGGGGGGGGGGCTGCAAATTAGCTACTGCATTTTAAAGATGGTTACCATAGCAACATCCAAGTTGAAACATATTCGACCAACAGCATCACTCATAGACAGTCTTAAAGATCAGTTTATCGATGAAGTAAATGATCGGCCTGCTAATGATTTATGAAATTATGGGCCCTCCTTCCAGCGAAGACTTCAATTAAGAAATAGACAAAACTTAACCATAGGAGTAAATTTAAAAAACTCAATCAAAAATTTACCCTAAGAACACTCTTACAAGAAAATTTGTATAAATGTGATACAAAAATTTTACATATCGAGGGCTCAACAATAAATCTGGAAACGGGAAAAGAATCCTATAGAACCCAATTCCTACAAAATATTTGAAATATTAATTATACTACAAACTTACGAAGAAAGAAAACGATTGACTAGATCCGGTAAGTAATTGATTTCGAATTATTTTAGACCGTGGTTTCTTTAAAAATTTTTACTGCCTGGTATGTTGACTCATCGTCATCGCTCAACAGTCTTGATATCGCCGACGGATTCGTTAACATGCGCTCCTGCAATTTGAAAGACTCGGACCGCTCCCAAATCACCGGTTGTTTCCCATCTCCTGCGAGAAAAGTATTAAACACGTAAAACACGAGTAAAGTAGAGTCGTTTCCGATTCAAGCGGAAATGCACACCTACTCAGAATACCTACTTATCTATACTTTACAAGAAATAAATTTTGCGAAAATTCGACCAGGGGGCCGATCATTTACTTCATTGTTAAAGCGATAGTTAAAACTGTCTACGAGTGATGCTATAGGTCGAAAATTGCAAAACTTGGCTGTTGCTATGGTAACCATCGTTAAGAGTCTCGTTTTATAAAGGCTATTCATGAGTAACCTTTAAAAAACGGACACTATAACGATGGTTACCATAGCAACGGCTAAGTTTTACAATATTCGACCAATAGAATCACTCATACACAGTCTTAACGATCGGTTTAAAGATGAAGTAAATGATCGGCCCCCAGATATTCTTGGACTCACTTTCTTGACAAATTCTATTTTGCAATAAATGCTAATCAAAATTTTAAGGAGTCTTTTGTCTGTATGTTTCCCAGCGGCGCAGCGGCTCGTATAATTTGGCAACAATGTTTTCCCTTCATTTGATTCGATGCAGAACAATCGGTTTGATACAGTAAAGTAGCGCTTCACCTGCAATCCCATAAACCTAGATTCAAACGGAGGGAAAGCACTGTTGCCAAATTGCACGAGCCGCCACTGATCCTACCCATGTAAAACATGGTCATGTCCGGGTATACTTTTCTCAAGAGCCAATGAAGATAATTCAAAAAACTTTCTATTGTAGAATTCTTCTTCTTCAATGGAAATGATCAGATTTGTTTTTTTGTTTTTTGTTTTTTTTTTTTTTAATCACGCAAAAAACCTGTTGTGTGAATTTTTGTTTTGTCAACATTTATACAAATGCATAACAGACAAAAGTTGAAAAATTCACAATTTTTTTCCGACAAAATTTTAAAAAAACCTCTTATCTAATAATTGTTCCGATTGGATAAACGAATCCACCGGGGGGGGGGGGGGGGGTTGTTTAAGCGTGCCCGCAGCATTACGGCATGCTTTTTGAAAATTATAGGGTTCCTCCAATATACATTATACAAGCACCTCCGATAGCTGACATGAGTGACATGATATCCATCTCATGAAAATCAAATGGGAATTTTTAGTTCTTTTTTTCACCAACCCTCTGGCACTAGGGTCGTGCTGGTTTTTGGCTGATTATGATTTGTTCTTTGTTTTGTTTCATGTTTTTTCTTCCTTTTTTTTTTTCCATACTTCCTCAAGTGTTGCAGCACGTTTTTTTTGCGTTTAGTAGTAACATTGCTACATACTCATATTTCTTTTCAGCGGTGTAGTTTGCGTCCAAATTTAAATGTGAAACGATAATCTTTTCTCTTTATTGTTGTTCTTTTGAATTATGTTCAGCCGCGCTCCCAATGCAGATTAAGAAGCGGCGCGGCGCACATTGGAGCGAGTCAATGGAAGAGGCCCGGATATGGCGTAGCAAGGCGTGACATTTGGCAACGATGTACTTTCTATCCATTTAAACTTACTAAAAAGATCGAATGCTTCGGTCATCGGCGATGACTAGACGTTTCGACCTTTTTTAATGTGTTTAGAGGGGGAAAAAGAAATATGTTGCCAAATTGCACGCCTCGCCACTGATTTTTATTCATATGTTCCATGTCCGACTCCCAACATTGATTTGCTCCAATGTGCGGCAATCACAGCTTCAAGCGTGCGCGCAGCTACCGGCCGCCGCGCCGCACGTTGGGACGAATCGTCAAAAAGTGAGACATTCAGCGAAAATGTGAAGGTCACCAGATGCATTAATTTTTGATGAAAATGGGCTTTTTAGGGTCCAATGTACACGAAACAAGCCTCTTTTGCGTTTTTTTAGGTGCATACTATGTATGCGGTGATGCCAAATTTGGCCGACGTGTTTTTTCCGAAAAATTAGTAATTTAAAAGTATACTTTTAAAATGTTATAAACAGAAATATTTTCTTTCGGGAGGGAATATTTTGCAATATATAGTCTCATTAGGACCTAAAGTGAATAGTTTTGAAATTATTTTCATTTATTTCAAGTTTTGATGCTTCAAAAAACTACATTTTTGACAATGCTCGAAAAAAACTGAAATTTAAACTTTGGATGGAGTTTTAAAAAAATGTTCAAAAAAGTTCAAAAAACGGTTTACACCATAATATTCTCCATATCCTCAGCTTTCAGATACTTTTTTCAGTTTTACCTCTTGTTACCTCTAACGAGAGTTATGCGAAAAAAAAGACTGAGAGGCGTGCGAAAAAACGGCTATCCTCCGACACTCACTAACTGCAGTGAGTATACCGTCGCTTGCGGCGACCCTACTTTCGCCCGCCTCACTTCTCTTATCTTTAAGCTAGGACCGACGACAATGCGACACGATTGATTGCAAGATTACGCCGTCCAAAGTTTTGTTAAGTATGATTATTTTCCCAATTTTAACACATAAATAGAAAAGGTAGATGTTTACGCAGATTTTACATTAAATCAACGCGCAAATGCCTCCTGTGCCAATAGTATAACTCGGCTCCGGTTATTCGTATAATAGAAAATTATTGTCTCGTGGTTATTTTTTATAGTTTTTCTGTTATTTCCCCTTGGTTTTTTTTTTCTTTTTTAAATGTGACACATTTCCCGTAATCCGTGGTGCGGTGGTGATTTCGTGTATTTGGAGTATGGTTAGTTTTTGCATTAGTATTGTGCAGTGCAATATGGAGGTGAATACAATTTAAAAACAAATCGTGACGTTTTGAATAATATTCGGATGGTGCAAGCCACGATGCGATGCCGGAAATCTTTTTGTTAAAGTGTTTTGACCGCCCAAAGTTTAAAATCGAGCCAAAATTGAGGTTTTGCCGGCTTTCGATTTTACTAAAAAATTAGTTTCTCCACCAATAATTCATGTAATTTATTCAAACTTGGGATTGGGGGGTTTTTTGGGTCGCTGAATTCATTAATGATATTCGTTTTTCAAAATGTGTAAATCCAAGATGGCCGCCATGGTCATACTTAGTGGCAGCCATCTTGGATTCAGAAATTTTGAAAAACTAATATCATTAATGAATTCAGCGACCCAAAAAACCCCCTCCCACCAAATTTCGTGAAAATCTGTCGCAAATAACTGCTCATATACGCGAATGTCTCACTTTGTGACGATTCGTCCCAACGTGCGCCGCGTCTACCACCAACCATTTAAATCCGCGTCTCACCACAAGAGCGAGGAAAAGGCGGCGGGCGCCTGGTTGTACCCTAGTTTTTAAGCCCTTATTGAAAATACGTTTGTTTATTTATCTTCCTTAATAACATTACTATCTACAGCCATACTTTCAACATATTAATTCTTAATGTGTCCAAAATCCCAATAGCTTCGCCCAGTCCTGTAGGGATGATTTATTGATCCATTTATCAATTTTAACTTTTTTTTTTTTTTTTTTTTTTTTTTTTTTTTTTTTTTTTAAAATCAGCGGTTCAAAATTTTCTGAAAATCGTCTAGAATTGATTTTCAACAATTTATTGGGAACTGGTGTATTTTTCGCCTTAACCCTTTCATGCACGCATTTTGGGATTTGAGCTTTTTTGAGATTTATTTAGTCCGTTCGAAAAAAAAAGGACACTTCTTTAAGAACTTTGATGGGTCACACATTTTTTTGAAAAATGTCCATTTAAATTCCATTGAATCACATGTTTACATAAAATGGTACACATGCGTGTACCACTATCCAAGAAAGGGTTAAGTAGGAACTTGTTTAGAAGAACTAATACTTAGCAACAAAAGTTTTTTTTTTTTTTTTTAAAAAGGTCGATTTTAAATGGAGCTATGAATTTTTAAAAACTTCTTGATATTGAACTTTGAATTTCGATACATCAAACTTTGGATAGGGCCAATAAACTTTGAATTGTTCGATCTTTTTGAATATAGAACAAAACAATAGGAACCCCCATTTGAAAAACTTGTTTCACCCCTCCTGACCCCCTTCCCCAACTCATAAAATTAGAGGGTCCCTAAAAAAGCCCCTCGACATGGAGAAGAATGGTGAAAACCGATGATATAGCAACAAAGGAAGAAGTTAGAAGGGGTGTGCGTTATACTTCTAAACCCTTGTTCATTTAATTAAATGAGAAATAACAATTTAGGGAAATCGATCAAAAATTATCACACTTAACAGCCCGCGTTTCATGGGTTATTAAATCTCACAGTCTGTCTCTGCCTTTAGGAATCATAAATGGTGCGGCGCAAGGCGGTACTTACCAAGGCAATAATTGTTTTACTACAATATTTGCTGCATTCTTTAAAATTCCAAGATCATATTTCACTTATCAATAAAAATTCAAGCTGAAGTTGAAAATTTCAACACGCATTGCTGTGCGCTCCAGCTTGTTTATACTATCTTCATTGGTTTCGAGGTGAAGTAGGTAAGTTATTAAAGTAGGTACCTACCCCAGTCACATCACAAAAAACTTCCTAAATTTCTCACCTTATTAACATTCAAGGCAGATCCTTGATGTGTAGAGGAGAAAAGTGTTTCAAGTCAGGGAACTAGTAATTGAGGCGACAATGGGTGGAACAACGACACTTCTCCGACGTATTTTTAAATGAAAGAAGTGCTGTTTTAGCACCAAATGCATCAATTAAGCTTAACATTTGATGGAAATATAAGCTTAGTTTTGATCTTTCAAAGCTTTATCTACTCGGTTTTCCTCGGAATCAAGTGTAAAAGATGGTGAGAATTTGTAGCATTCTCTTTCTAAGCTGGATTGAACACTATGTGTATTAAACAAATCAGTTTAACACTAGAACCGCGGATGGGTCATTTTGACCCACTTTTGATTTTCGACCATCCCTCACGCTCGCAATTTTCAATCTTGGAAGCAGAAATTTTATGACTTTTCCTAACTTTATAGGCCTAAGAGGGGTACCTTTTCTTTTTTTTAAAAAGCCTGCTAGTTTCTTCTATATAAACACTACTACCTAGAACCGCGGATGGGTCAATTTGACCCACATTTCAGTTGATGCACATTTTAACATGTTAAATTGTGTACACATAATTTTTGATTCTCAATATACATTGACCATTCAGTGATAGCTCACGAGTGCTGCTATGCGTGCGCATGTGCAAGTATTGCAGGTTGCCTACCTGGCAGATTGTTGGTTGCCTATCTGGAAGTTTGAAGGCGATTTCCTTATCTTCACAAGCTGAGAGCGTAATGAGTCGAGCTTTATAAATCAGCGTTGCCTCTTTCGAGGACTTGACTATACTCATCGTAGTTGGTACTCGGCAAATACAGATTTTGGGACAACCTGCCATATCACAAAGATTATTCTGCATCATCGCTAGTTTTCCTGATGGGAAACTTTCCCGGGTCATTCGCTCATAAGACGCTCGCAGCTTTGTAAAAAATGCGAGAAACCCGTTTGTGCACTAAAAAAGAGGTTACCAGAAACATGACGAATGACGATGTGTGAACCGATGTAAGGGATGGCTCAATTACCAGAATTCTAATGTTTACCATAATTCTTGAAAATTTAGAGAAAATTCTAGTTCTATGACCATATTCTGATACTAACACCAGCATTTTTTGGTCAAAGTACTAGACTTTCTGTGGTTCACATATTGTTGTTCTTCTGGTAATATTACTAGAACTTAGGAATTATTTTTTTCAGTGTGGGAAACACGCCTCCGAGGCAACGATTTCTTGCGTCAACTGTGAATAATTTTTTACTTTCATACAGCTCATAAGGCGAATAAAATTACGCCCTATCCCAAGAGTACCTATCTAGCTTGACTCATTTATTATTATAACTGTTTCAATTTGTCTTCTTCTTCTTTGTTTTGATATCCAAGTTTCTCGATCGTAATCTATAATTCACGATTTTGTTTGCACTTTGACTTTGAAAACTTCCAACAAAACAATGAATAAATGAACAATTGTAAGTTATCTTCAAATGGTAAATGGGGGTGGGGGGATTTAATGGGTGGGGGAGGCTGAAACAGGGGAGTAGGGGGTAAAATTTAGGGAGACGGCGATGAGAAGAATGATAAAGTGATCACAATCAGAAGGAATATACCAATGATATAACGCGAACAAGACATAAAATTCAACGACATTTTTCTTAGACTTTGCAACATTGCTAAGGCCTCACGAGACTCCCCCCCCCTCTTTGATTTTTTAATTCAATTATGTATGACAATGAGTTAATATTTTAGAGCCTTAGAAGCTCAACGTTAGATGAAAATTAGGAATTTTATGTAGATCGGTACCACATGGGCGGATCCAGCCCTCGCGAACGGGGGGGGCAACTTGGGATTTTTGCCTCCTAGATACCCCCTTTTATTTTTTACTCTCTTTCTTTCCCCCTTTCACCCCTCTTTTCCCTATTTTTTGGCCGAATGAGGGGGGGCGATCGCCCTCTTCGACACCCCTGAATCCGCCAATGCGGTACCACATATTTCATTTATCCATTCCCTTATGGACATTCACTATGGGGAGGGGGTGGGTGGGACCACCCCTTCCCTCCCCCGGAACGACTGTCGAGTGGAAAGAAATTGTGTTACTAGGACTTCAAATGATATACTGCACCAATGTCGAATAAGAATGAAATAATATAGCTCAAAAATAACGCATCAATCGCATGTGGGTCAAATTGACCCACTTAGCGGTTCTAGGTAGTGAGGTAGTTCTAGCGGTTCTAGTGTTAAAAGCCCAAGAAGGAAATTTCAACAAACACCCTTTAAATTTTAAATCTTTCAAGGCTCTTTTATACCTGATTTAGAACTTTTCACTTTAAAAGTTCAAAATCCACAGCAGAAAAAAAAAGTCATCAGAGCTGCAAGTTGCAAAGAGACTCTTTTAATTTTGTTTTTACTTACCGATGAATGTTTTTTTATCCGAGCAAAAATCTATTTGGAACACAAATAACGCACAAATATGTGTAAATATGTGATCTGCTTGCCGGTGAACTAGAAATACAAGTACAGAATAAAACCAGCTCAGAAAGCAAGGCCAATATACGTATACATCAACTCAAAGATGAAAAGAAAAAGGTAAAAGAAAATTTACTTCTAATTGTGTATGCAACGGACTACAGTGCAAATAATCAACAAATATCCACTAGATAAAAAAAAAATTGCAAAATACACAAACACACACACACACAGTGAAATCAATGTGTAGTAAAAGAGCAAAAACCATCAACGAAAACTCAAACACACAAAAAATGAGATTAGTTTCACTTAAGTTGCATTAGATAAAAAATTATTATATTTATTATTAGATTTATATTATTTTCCTGCATCATTGAAGCAAAATAAAACTGAAAATCTTTGTCCGTATTACAGCAAACAAGAGGCAGGTTTCTGACAAGTTGAAACTAAGGGTACACACAGAAAAAACAGAAAATACCCGTTTGGTAGCGCTGACAAAACCTTTGGTAGAAAATTGACCCAGCAACAGACTTTAGAAAAGCAAACCAAATATTCGGGTCACCCAACAAAATCTCTTTAGTTAGAAGTACAAAACCTTTAGTTAGCTCTACAGAAATCTTTTGCTGGGTTATTTTTCTACCAAAGATTTTTTCAGCGCTACCAAAGTGTTTTTTCTTTTTTTTCCCTCCGTGCAGTTCAATGACGTTTCTTGAGTTAAAGCTTCATTAAGTCAAGGGTCATCAGCAAAAAACTTATTCAGCTGTGGCAAGTTTGCGGAGGAAAGGGGGACCATACTTTTGGTGGTAAGTGCTGGGCTCACACCACGACCAACAGTGCTGTTACTTTTTTTATGTGCATCCGTTTCAATATAATTTTGATCAAAGTCTATTACTATAGTGAAGAAATTGTTTTCATTGGACCCTACTTGACAGGTTTAGATAAAATTACAATGTAACAGTCAGTTAGGCAGAGGTTCAATTAGAAAAAAAAGCTACAGATGATTTTATTTTTTTATTTAAAGAAACCCGAAACAGGGGAAGGTAACAGTAATTGAAAAATTAAAGGGTGGGGCACATTGGACAGAGAGTTGGAAAAGAATCAAGTCAAAAAACAAGGGAAATTGCATTTGTCATCTTGGAATAAGCCTTGTTAAGGTGATTCCATGGCAAACTCCAGAAAATTTTAATCCGATAGATGGCGTTACTTGTCGCTGGCTCCGAAAATAGCCATTTTTTGACGGTTTAATGGACAAAAAATCGGAATGTCAGCACCTGCTTAATTTTTTGAGCTATAAACGGGCCAAATTGGTTCTAAAATAAAGGCAAAACTATGCAATGAAAAAACCATATTTAATTTGGAGTTGTATCAGTAAAGATTACAGGTGAAACAGAAATCTGTAATCTTTACTGATACAACTCCAAATTACACATGATTTTTTCTTTGCATAGTTACGCCTTTATTTTAGAACCAATTTGGCCCATTTATGGCTCAAAAAATCAAGCAAAAATTAAGCAGGTGCTGACATTCCGATTTTATATCTATCATTCGTTAGTTCAGAGAAAACAGCCAAAAACCGTCAAAAAACGGCTATTTTCGGAGCCAGCGACAAGTCACGCCATCTATCGGATTAAAATTTTTGGGAGTTTGCCATAGAATCACCTTAACAGTGAGGTGAGTGAGCACATCTCTCATCCGCTGTCAACAGTGTTACAAAAATAGACACAACCAAATTGGTGCAAGATTGGATCTTGAGATGACCATCACAGAGAATCAAATGCGGACACAAGCATTTATCAGTCTCTCTCTCTTCCCATTGGAACACACGTGCTGGAAAAGGATGAAAAAGAAAGGCCATCTTGAGACTTTAGCCCCTGTATACGTCCTTTTCTAACGCACGCATTCAAATGAGAGAAGAGAGAGACAAATCGATTCCTGTATCCGTCTATATAGGGAGTCAGGAGGGGAGAGAATTATCCATAGCTTTGTTGGATGATAAATAAACACAAAGAACACAACTTAACCATTCTTGATTTTTGCTTTATTATTTGATTAGACACTCCGAATAATTGATAATTTCATGAATCAAAACAAATATGATGACTTACCAAAAATACTGGTGAACTTGGCAAGATTAAAAACAGCAATCTTAATAATGGACTGTTTTATAGTAAATATTATGCTACGGTTTCAAACAAAAGTTGGCCCATTGTAAATTTTCTGTATCATAATTTTGAAATAAAATTCAACTTTTTTTTGCTGAAAATTATTAATTCACGCCAAAAGTACTAATTTAAGGATGGTCAGCACTTGCAAACATACCTCAGGACAGTGATGGGCAAAATTCATTTTATGAATAACCATGAATAATTAAGTAAAATTATTCGCATTATTCTCATGTTATTTCTATAGTAAATCGAAGTTTTGACACTACCAGCATATTCATCTGTCATAAGATGAATGACTGGTAGTGTTAAAACTTTGATTCACTAATAGGAATAACAAGAGAATAACGCGAAAAATGTTACTTAATTATTCATGGTTATTCAAAAATGATTTTTGCCCATCACTGCCTTAGGAAGATGTCCTGTAAGTTTCAAGCTGAAATACTCAAAAATAAAGCCAGAAATTATGAGATACGAAAATTCCCATGAGCCTCAATGAGTGTGAGTGAGGCAGATAGATACATATACTATCACTCGCACTCACTAAACTTATGATAAAACGAATTTCATAATTTACGGCTTTAATTCTTAACCAATTTTGCTCGTTTTGGTTTCAAAATATCCATGAAAAAATTTCAAAGGTGCTGACGTTATTGGATTTTGTGTTTTTTCTTTAACGTCAATTTAAAATGCCAAAAACACCACTTTTCCCAAAAGTGACTAATGGCGCTTACCATCGGATTGAAATCTGGAAAAGTTCCCCTGGTACCACTTTAAAGCTTCAGTTTTTCTGATTAGTGTTAATGGCTCATAGTCAAAAATTTGCCCCGGATAGTACTTTCAAAGGTACAGAATATATGAATGCCCAACGGTCCTATTAACCTGTTAATTTTTCTGTAAAAACTGCTATTTGAGGATACTTTTTACAAAAACGAATGAGGTCATTTCAAGAAAACAGTTCCTATAAAACAACAAGTGTGCTCTTTCTGAGAAATCAGCATTGTGCTAGAATAGAGACTTTTACCTGAAGAACGCATCTCATGTTTTACGGGCCCTTTTTCTAGAAATGGATTCAAACAATATTATTCCATCTTTTGCTTAAAACCGTAGCAAGACAAATAATCAATTGTTTTACTAAAACCATCTACACACAAAGTGATGAAAAGACGTTTTTGGTTTCACGACCACAAGGCATTTTAATTTGTGTGAATTCAAAAGTCTCTTTTAAAAAGATGAGAGTATGAAAGAAAGACAGAGAAAAATAAAACATGGCAAGAAAATTGCAAGATTAAAATGATCATAGATGCAAGAGATGCGTATGTTATGTTGCATGATCATTTTGACTTTTAAAAGTTTGAGGCATGAAATTCAAAAAAATAAAAACAATTGCTAAGAGTCAAAGAATAACAATGAGAGAAAAAAAAAAACAACAAACACACAATGAAAAAACTAAAAAGGTAAACTACCAAAATAACCGCACAAACATACCAAACACATATAAAAGTGCACAAAACTTACAAAATCAAAAATTACTACACTAAGCCTAGTTATGACTACTTCTGGATGCTTGATGCTTGGAATCATTTTTTTTTCTTTCTTCAACAGTAAAAATTTAAAAAAAACAACAACGACATTGCTGGTGAGAGTTTGTGTTTTCAAACTTTGTGATTCCACAAAGCGATCATCTCCAATTATTTATGACTTGAATCAGAAAGTTGATTTTTTAACAACAAAAGCAAGAAGTGAATTAAATTACAGAAATTCAGTTCGGACAAAAAAGCTTCGCAAAAAAAAAAAAAAAAAAAAAAAACCAACAATCTTAACCCTTTCAGTACCGCGCCCTAGTTATTTGATTTTGGATCTCTCTCTAATTGACAGTAATAGCTACTCCATATCGTAAACACTTGCAAAATAATGTTCCAATCGAGTTCCTTCAATCACCCTGATCGGCAAAATAAACACTGCAAAGTACCAATGTTTAATTACTCACTGAATTTGAGCGAGTTATATTATTGATTTATTCTGGTAACCTGAACCTGGTAGTAAAAGGGTTACTGTTTAAACTAGGATGAGTAATCTGTAATTGACAGCTTGCGATCAGTTGTTACTGATAAAGCAAGGATTCCTGCTTTAAGTTTCACTGACTTTTCATTCAACAAAATTTTCTTTTGAGTCATTTCGAGGTCTTGTCAATTAAATATTACATAAATCATTAAAAGAAAAAAAAAAAAAGTGATTGCAGTCATAAATTGAGTGGTTCCAGGGAAGCAGTATCTGCGGTATTAAGGCATAATACAAATAAATTGTTGGGAATACCCCACGAACACTTTCTCACAACAAACTTAATCGGGGGGGGGGGGGGGGGGGGGGACCTCCTTGTATTTTCTGGACCCCCCTCAAATATTCTGGGGAAGACCCCCCCAGACCCCCCCCCTTAAGGAGTTAATTTTACAGTATGCTGGTTGCAGAATGTTTTTGCAAATTTTAATCAAAATTCAAACAGCTACATACATTTGAAATATTCCAATTTTTCCCTATGTTTTCCCATTTTACCCAATTTTCCCATTGATTTTAACGGAAACCTTTTATCCTCCAAAACTTGCTTAAAATTTAAAATTTTGAAAAAACAAAAGGAAATTCCTCTGAGGAACGTTGAAAGCAACTTCTCTGCAAAATTTGGATGTATACGGACGATTGGATCATAAGTTATGCTGGGATACAGACAAACATCTGCGCCATCGCAATACTTTCTCAATTTCTCAATTTCATTAGAGTGAGAAAGTAAAACACAGTCTTAGTAGGTAGTTAAAAGTTCTCCAGCCCTCTACACATAGCCGTAGTCAGGAATTTGTCTTTCTCTCTTTTTGCTCATTTGACAGCATATGTTAAAAAAGGACAGAAACAGGGGCTTCCATCTTTTTCTAATACACGCAGTTAAATGGGTAACCAGAGAGAAAGACAAATTCCTGGCTACAGCTATGCCTCTGGGTGTAAGAAGATGAACTAACTTTGGAACTAACTTTTACACAGTACATCAGAGCTGCCATTTCATGTATATTTAAATGGAATGTTTCAATTCACCGATGATTCCACCGGTTGAGAAAAGATTTCACAGCTCAGTTCAGTCTGCAACTTTAACGCTCGAAAATATGTACTCGGTTTTTGTAATCTATAATCTTTCCTCAATCAGTGGAATCACTGTTAAATTATTGAAATATCTACAAGTTTTTAAAAGTCATTGACTATTTCACCGGTTCAGACAAGATTATAGATGAGAGTATTTTCTTGCATTACAGTCATACACTGAACTGAACTGTGTAATCTTTTCTCAACTGGTAGAATCATCGGTGAATTGAAAAATGCCATTAAATATACGTACACCAAACGGCAGCTCTGTATCGCATTAATTTAGATAAAATGGTTTAATGAAGTGATTAGAGAAGGATTGAAAGGCAGGCAGGCAGGCTCTCCTTCCCTAGAATCTCTTTAATTGGTTAATAAGATCGTTTTATGGAGTGATCTACAAGAAAACACATGAAAACGTCAAGCAAAGTTCCACAAAAAGTAGAAAATATACAGCTACGCACACTGGACACAAAAATTAAAATACAAACAAATAACTAATTAGTCCAAATGAGTGATGTTTAAACTTGAGGGTTTCTCTGTGAGATGGTGTGGTATAGAGAGAGGATAGTTAAAGTCCGAGCAAAATTGGGGAAAAAAAAGAAAAAACTGTAAAATATGTGTATGTTTCAAATTAGGAACTTTGCTGATGCAGAAAGAAAGCGGAAAACTAGGAGTAAATTAGACTAACTGCATGATTTTAGAAGTACATTACTGATATGACGGTGGGATTATGAAAAAATACTTGTTTTTTTCAAGAACACATCAAATTTTGATTTAATAAAACGAAAAAAAACTCCCGATTATTCAGACATAGAATTATTGGCTGATTTTTTAAAAAAAAAAAAATCATATAAAAAATAAAAAACAAGCGCTAGTGAGTTATTTTTCCACCTCAATTTTTTAGAACTCGCAACACAGGAAATTTGGCTCCGTGCTCAAACCAAGCCCGCGCAGAAAATAGGTTAGGTTAGGTTAGGGTTAGGTCAGGTTACATGATGTGATACGATGCATCAGGAAGGCTCGGTGTTTAGTCTTACAAGGGGAGGTCACGATGTGTCCGGCTCCGATTTTCATGAAATTTGCATGAAAATGTAGCTTAGGTACGTCTTATTGAGGATCAAGAATCGTTATCGGCAAATGGGCACATGGAAAGTCAAAAAAAAATTTCGAAGTTTCGTCAAAATCTGCGAAATTCAAAGTGTGCGGCTAATGTATTGGAATTTCCGGACTCATTCGTATAGCAGATCTGTGGCCGACTGGTACGGCGCTCGACTCGGATCACACGGGTCGTGCGCTCGATCCTGGGGTCGACCGCTTAATTTTTGCACTTCAATATCTAATTTTAATTGGTGAGTATCATGTTGTTGTTGTTTTGTTTTTGTTTTTTGTTATCTCTGTTTTTTTTTTTTTCGTACGTCGGGAAAAAAATTAGACAAAAAAGAAATTTTGGAAATGATTGAATAACGTCTTTCGGATGAAAAGCTAGAGAAATTTTGTAATGACAAGATTATAATTTTCTCGGCATTGTACCCAAGTTTCAACCGCTAAAAGTGTAAGTAGGTGATCTGATGATAGTGCAACTGACTCACAACTAGCTCCGCTCTCTTCTGAAACGTATTGTCATTGCACGACGCATGATCAAATCGCATTTATAATCTTATCATTAAAAAATTACTTAAGCTTTTCATCCGAAATACGTTATTCAATCATTTCCAAAATTTATTTTTCGTCTAATTTTTTTCCCGACATACGAAAAAAAAAAAAAAACAAAGATAACAAAAAAACAAAACAAAAAAACAACAACAACATGATATTCACCAATTAAAATTAGATATTGAAGTGCAAAAATCAAGCGATCGACCCCAGGATCGAACGCACGACCCGTGTATTCCGAGTCGAGCGCCGTACCAGTCGGCCACAGAACTGCTATACGAATAAGTCCGGAAATTCCAATACATTAGCCGCACACTTTGAATTTCGCAGATTTTGACGAAACTTCGAAATTTTTTTTTGACTTTCCATGTGCCCATTTGCCGATAACGATTCTTGATCCTCAATAAGACGTACCTAAGCTACATTTTCAAGCAAATTTCATAAAAATCGGAGCCGGACACATGGTGACCTCCCCTTGTTAGTCTGTCATCATAAGTATTCATTCATACACTGCATCATTACCCTCAATTTTTATTTTTGTTAATTATTTTATTTTTTTATCACCAGACTTTTCTCACAGAATAAACAGAACACATCCAAGAATTTATTCCAGTACACTGCAGGCTCAGGGCTATGGAAGAGGGGTAGTTTTTGAGCCGCCAATCCTCGATTCTCCTGATGATCTACATTTTTCCCTATTCGATTGGCATAGACCCCCGCCAGAGTCCAAATAATCAGGAGTTTCCTGCATTTCATTTCATCATTCTAGAAAATAAATTCTTGAAATACTTCTGTTGTAGAAGTAAAGTTTACAGCTTCGTTATGGTCCCGAGCAAGTAACTTTAAAAAATTGTAAGATGATTACTTGCGCATCAATCAAAGCCAAAATAATGTTTGGTCCAGACATTCCCACACATGGTCTCAGGATGACTCGAAACTGCATCGCTGAAGAATTAGAAGCATGCATTTGCAGTTTCTCATGAATCGTTGGACCATCCGGACCATGCATTAATTGGGCTTGAATTCTATAGGAAGAAGAATTTAGTACTTCTTCTATTTAAGATAGATTTACTTATTTATATTTTATGGTAAAATTAACAATTTGATTTGAGCTCTAAATGAATGAAGATGGGTCATTGCAAATTCATGATATTACACAACAACTGCAAAACTTGCTTTTTTCTTCTTTCTCACTCTTTTCTTTCCGCTTTAGTTTAAACAGAAGTTTGCAATCGGAGGAGAAATTTAATTTTTCACTCGAAGCTTTCATTTTTGAGGTAGAATGATGGTTTACGACAGTAATTACATCAGCAGTTAATGAATGCCGCGATTGATGCTTTCCTGCATCCTCACTGATATTATTGTTATTACGAAACGATTTGATGCCATCGTTGTTATTCACAACATCGTTCGCAGTTCCTAACCTTTTCTGAGGACTGTCTGCTTCAAGAATCTGCTCATACCATTCTTCGTCCGAAGAACTATGATGCGATGTAAGCCTAGGTAACGACGATTTCAAAATCGGATCTGAAATTAATTTCATCCGCCTGTGAGCGTGATTTGGTGCTGATATCGAGGAAGACCTCGTTCGATATTCGTCCCCGAAAATATCTATGTATGCTTCATTTGAATTTGTCATGCAATGGCACGTCTCAGTCTTTTTCAATACTATTGTTCTCTTGTTTTCAATCATTGAAGCGGAATTTACTCTTTTCACTAATCTCCTATAATGAATGGCGCTTCCTTTCAAAGGACTCAAACTTGGTACACCTGTTGAGCTCCTTTCGCACTTATCATCACTTAAATTCGAATGATTGGTCAGAGGCAACTTATCTAGTTTCAATTTACTAATACTAATTCTTTGGTTTGCGCTTAGAGACTCCTTAGAGCTGCAACTACTTACATCGTCGAGGGCAACTTCATCTGGCTCATTAGAATCTGTTCTGCGATCAACGTTGACTATTAAGGCTTCATCTGAATCTAAACCATCCACAATACTGTCTAAATTTAGAGAGCCATTCAATTTCGTAGGATTTTCAACATTTTTGTTGATCCCTAGTTCTGCATGAATTTGATTCTCTTTGCTGTCACTGTTTTTAACGTCTCCGGGTAAATACTTTCTCATTTTACTGGACTCAAAATCACTACAACTCTTCCAGTGTCTATAACCTTCTATGCACGAGTAATTGTTGATGACAGGTACATATTTGGGGTAGGAACAGTCTTCAGTGAGGGCACTTGAAAGACCAAGGAATTGAGATTTTAAGTTCGTTTCACTCTTCCATCTCATTTTTGGATCATCGAGAGAAATCATTTTTTTCACCTTGAATACCGATCTAGAGTTTAATTTACCATCTAATTGACTAACCCTGTTGTTTACTGAACAACCACAGTCTGAATGACTGAGGTCTTCCAGCTGACATTTTTTAGGAGCCCATAATTTCTTGTTACAATCGGCTCCTTTGTTTTCAGAGTCCACGCCTTCAATAAATTGCTTTGAGCCATTGACTACAGTTGTATTCACATTGATCTCCCGTAACACAGTTGGACTACCGTTTTCTGCAACTATTGCTAATCTAGACGATTTACTACCATGCAAATTCGGCGTGCTGTGTTTATCGTGTTGCCAATTTAACAACTTTTTAAGCTTGCAAGCACACAAAACTAACATGAATGGATTGACTACATGGCTCAAATTCTGTTCAATGATACCTGCGCTGTTGATAATGTTCGCTCGTAAATAAACAGGCTGCCCATGGGTAACAGAAAGAAAAAAAGAAGGAAAAGAAAATGAGTAACGATAAGAATTAAAACAGAGAAAAAGGCAAAAGTGAGTGAGAGCATCAAAACATAATTGACAAAAAAACCACCAAAAAAGACCAACTGTTTTCATTTTGAGCACTAAGGATTTCCTTTGCATTTCCAAAATCTCGCATGTTTTAGCTCTGTTGCTATGATGCTCAGTACTAGTTAGTAAATAATCGGCTTTCTGTATCCGCATATTTGTTATCCATGGATTTGATTATTTATCTGTAAATCAAAATTTTGAGGGAGAACACAAAAATTGCAGCAGCGGCAGCAGAGATAAAAAAAAAAAAAAAAAGCACTTTGGCAACCGAGCCATCATTTTCCGTCATTTTCGCTAGAGGTACACAATATTCCGTGAATGACTTCCCCTTTCACAATTTTACTTGCAGATTTTGTTTCCTCCCAAGAATAACAGATTGAAAGTTTTAACTAGGGCTACTATTTCTATTTTTCTCTTTTGATTGTTGTTTTTTAAGGAAGTAGAACAAATGAGCCAGTGATACGGTGTGCAACTTCTGGTTTTTCAGTAAAATAGGGTCTTCGAGTTGGACTTGGACCGTGGATTTTACCCGCAGTCGGCTCCAGATCCAATTACCGCGGATAAGGAGGGACGACTGTATTTGCTGATTTTTCTTCGGAGTGTACTATTTCATTTTGTTCCAAGCAGTAAAGCTCTCATTTTCAGATATGTTCCAGGTTTTTATGGAATATATTCTACGCAGTAGCAACCAACACTTTGCTATTAAAGTCCAAGAATTCCTTCGGTAAGCAAGTGTCAAACACAACTCCTAAGAAGGCCTAAAAAAATGTGAGACATTTGAACGTTGACAAATGAGAGTTGGAAATTAAATACAATAAGCTGCAAACTCGAAAAAATACAGAGATTGGGCCTGATGAAATTTTGAAACTTTAACCTGAAACTTTACTCTCCCAAGCTCTTCAAATAGGTCAAAAGTCAATTTTTCAAACAGCAAACAGCTTCAGAATTCATCTTTCCCAAAAATTAGAATTCAATAGACAGCATTTAAAGAAATAGACCAGGAGTGAATGTTTGCAACTGGAAATAACAATAATCAGGTTGTTGCTTCAGAAACAATCTAATAATTGAACATTTGGACAATATCAGACCAGAAACAGAAAATACATCGCTATAAATATTCCTTTGAGTATTGCGACGATAATATCTTACGATATTTTGTTGATTGAATAAAAACTTTTTCAATAAGTTGCACCAGTCTTACAGTCGAAAGAATACACACATTGTGACCAGCAACTCAACTTTCTTAGAACTAGGAGAAAATCAGAATTGTTTCTTAAGCAACAATATGATTGTGGTAAAATCAATGTTTAAAGTCAAAGACTATGTGTGATCAAAGAGGAATAGAGAGAGATAAGTACCTTATGATCTCCCATGCAAGTGCTTTTGCCCATAAGATCGTATTCGATACTTCCATTGTTTGATATCTAAAAACAAAAGGAACAAAAAGTAAGAAACTGAAATGCTTACATTTTCTTTTTTGAGCAGCTACAAAAAAGGAAACCCTTTGAAAATGGTCCGCATCATCAGACACGAAGTGAAAAAATAAAGTTAACTCTTGTATTACGAAGGTATTTTACACCTTCTGATTAATGCTTCAGAGTTGGGCAAACTCATCAGCTGAGGTAAAAAAGCAAACAAAAAAAAAAAAAAAAAAAAAAAAAAACGTGTTTTGACTTTGATGAAAATTTCCGATTTTTTGTGGAAAGCTTTAAAATACCTTCATCAAGGTTCACATGGAAACTTTAAGTAATTCAACAAAATGTCTGCTTTTCATCTTTATAAAACAGCCCTGGCGTAAAGATTCATCCCTCCTCTTTTAGGCACACAAGGGATAAATATGATCCCCCCCCCCAATTCCATTTTTTGAGATCCCTTGAAAATATTGTTGGGAGTATCAAGAAGTTCCACATTTGACTCACAAACTCAACAGATGCAATTTGTAAAAGTGCCAAGTCACAATGAGGAAGTTTCAGCTTCCTCTACACTGGGAAAAGTGATTCATCCTAGAGTAACAGACAAACTAGATCAGAGTCCCCCGTTGTGACTCATTCTACCACATCTATCCTAGAATTTAATTTATTTAATTCCTTTATCTAGTTTGTGATAGAGTCCCTTGATGGAAATTATTGTATAGGGAGTACCGACACGACACTTTATGCATTTTGACAGGAGTCGATTTTGTCGACCGCGTGAACGCATTCGAAGGTTAAGTTCGACAGTGGACCAGTGGTGGACTGGCGGATTTGCCGGCATTCCGGTCCGTTCCCATACGTTCCTCTACGAATCGACTCCTTTCGTGTGGAGCCTTCAATGTCGTCGACTCCTGCTCGACTCCGTGAGAGCCTAAAACCAACGACCAATCACAACTCGTTGAGCTCGTGTCGGTACTCCCTATACAATATTTCCATCAAGGGACTCTAGTTTGTGAGTAAAGTTTGGAATTTTTTGACGCTATCAACATTGATTTCAAGTTATTTTATTCTAGAAATTTCAGGAGATTTTGATCGGAGAAATGTTGAATTGTTTACCACTCAACAGTACTGCTGTGCTTATGAAGAACGCCGTATGCGCCATGTGTTACTTAGACTGTTTTTGCAGTATAGCTCGGGCCTCTATTCTTACACTGAGTTCCTCTTCAGGATTTTATTATTGTTGTACCTACCTGGGTCACTCATTTCTCTCTAACAAAGGCTCTCTGCCCGTCCAAGCATTTAGGAAAGGCCGACCGTCTATTGTTCAATGCTAGAATCCTTGGAAGGACAAACCATTGGAGGCATTGGAGGTGAGGGTAGACTGAAGAATAGGGACCCCAAGCTAAATTGCAAAAACAGCATAAGTAACATATGGCGTTTAATGCATTCTTCCTTAGCACGGCAGAGTAGGCGACTGTTGGCTGTTGTTTAGTTAAGCCCCCGAATAGAAATGAACCCATTTTACTTTTTGCCTTTTACTTTACATTTTACCATAAGACTGCTGATCTCTGATTTAAAAAGGGTTGGTCAGTCTGGATAAAGAAGAATTAATGTTGAAGTAAAGCTCTTACATCATAAATTAACTTCTTTGCAGCTGAGCTGAGAACTACTCTATCACACCAGGCTGGACAACGTGTTGTGGTATACAGACTCCCACTCTCTGCATCTTCTTCGAAAGGGTAGGAAGGCGGAAAAGAAATGGGAAATTCAAATAATAGTCCGGCAAATGAATCCCTCTCGTTATCAAACTCTTTGAGCTGAAACCAAGGATGACATGAATGAGACACACAAAAATAGAAGTAACATTGAGGTTGGATCTGTTAGAAATAAGAAACGAAAGAAAGAAGTAAACAGGAAAATGCTGGAAAACACACGCACACAAATTTTGGTGAGGATGTTCCAGCTCAAATTGCAGCCACTTTCAACTCAACAATTTAAAAGGAATAAAAAAAATTCAAAATGTGGATTGAGCCACTACTTGTACACACTGTAAACAAAGGAGTAAAAACATGTGTGTTTTGCGAAAGCAGGACCAACGAAGCTCCAACAATCAACGATGGCAATGGTGAGGCAATAATAAAACAGAAATGCACCTGCATCGTTTAGAATTGCAAAAAGCCTTGCAACCAAGGCTACCTGCTCGAGACACATGCACAGTGAGTAAAATCAACGATGTCATCGATGCGGCGGCATAAGTTAAAAGAAAAAAATATGTTTTTTAAAGTTATCTTTTTTAGAAATTAGAGGGCTCAAATATGCAGGCAAAATGAGGGGAGCTGAAAAATCACATGGTTTAGCTTTTAAAAGGAGGAAATAAGACAACAACAAAAACTTACCCATTCACCAGAGTTTTCAACAAATATTTGCTGGTGATTGGAATGGACAAATTCTTTTTTACCTAAAGTTAACACTATCTGGAAAAAAGAAAATAAAGAAAAAGTTACATCTTTGAAAATGTTAATTTCTTGTTGTCAAGACAGAATTTACAGTTGTGTTTTCCAAAAGCAAATTAAGTTACCCATTGACTTATTATTTAATTTCAAAGAAAATGCTTTGCAACAGCGCTTCTGCGCTCATTTTACGCGAGGAGCACTCCTAGCAGTGAAGCTGCGGAAGTTACGTGAAGCTACCAATCAGAAAACGCCGCAAACTCTTGAGCATCGTTGCATAGAGGTAGAGCTTGTTTCAGAAACGTAGGCACACCTAGACCATAATCTTTGGCAAATTTCCAATTCCTTCAAATCAAAACAAAACTTGTCTTCAACTTAAAACTTTTGATTTTAAGGCATTCCTCAATGAAAAGCCAACGCTCAAATTAATTTTCATTAATTTTTACTTCATAACATGAAAAATAATGTTGAAAAATTCCAAAAATTATCGCTCGAGGTGCGCCTACACTTCTGAAATGACCTCTATTTTTATTGCTAAGTTACGGGCAGATCTTTAATTCAAAATCTGACTTCCTTCTTCAAAAGAAACACAAGGAAAATTTATAAAAAAAAAAATTTGCTAAAATAAAAGAAGAAAGGTACGAACCTCATTTCCTTCTTTTTTGTACAACAATTTTTGAACATCTTCACTATTCGGACTTTGAATCTGTACTGGGTCTAAACCGTTAACTAGTCTCTGAAAAAGTTGAAAGAAAAGAACAAAGAACACGAGTTAAATTAATGCAGGACAAGTAAAAGCTGTGAGTAGTAGATATTTCCCTTGCCTGTAGATTAGAAATTGTTTTTCCACATTCTCTGACACCCATTACAGAGTACATGAAACAAAAAAGACTTGAGATAGGCCCATTTATTAGATATCAGAAAAAAAAATTGTTTTCCAAGAATTCATTAAAAACACGATTTTCCAAGAATTCATTAAAAACAAGATTTTTCATGGACATTCAAAACTGAAGGCCCTCAAAGATAATTTTTCAACAATTTTCCAGAAAGTGCTGAGGTATGATTTTTTTTTTTTTTTTTTTTCGTGATTACAAATGCTAGTAAAAAAAAACGAAACAAAAGATAGACACACTCTGCACGAGTAGGTAGCGTTCTGGAATACAACCATTTACTGCATCCGCGCAAAAAAGATTACATTATCCTGTGATGTAGTATATCTATGTACCGTATATCATCGATTATAAGCCGCACTTTTTTACCCGATTTTTCTAGTGTAAAATCTGGATGCGGCTTATACACGAGGATTTCCCGAAAAAAAAAAAATAAAAAGGCCGAAAACCGTGGTGGGCTTCGGTCTCGGCCTCACGGATCATTTTCGCCGATTTCGCGTGATTTTTCGCTGTTCGCGCCACCATAAGCGACTCTCTCGAGCAGCGAGCGAAAGACAAATGAAAGAGAATGAGATTCGTTTGCATATTTATTCTCGGAAAAGGTTGAATCAAGATCTAGTAATACCAGGTCAGTCCGAAACTTATAAATGGGTGGGGCGAACGCGTTCGGTTCCGTTCCGTTCTGTAGTGAGAGTAGTGAGACAGTGGGACTTCGGTGGAGGGGAAGGGGCAAGGAGAGTCGAGCAAATGCGCAGGCGGAGATTCTCCCCTCTACTGGCCGCGCACGTGCAGACCTTAACCTTTCCCCTCCCTCCAAGATCGGCGGCTTCCTTTGATGTGACAAAAGAATCGTCTCGTCTGAATAGGATTGTTATCTTTTTTGTTTTAATTTAATAAATGTTTTCATTTCAGAAGCTTTTTTTCTTCATTCCTTATAATTTTGGCCGGTTTCCGGCGCTATTTTTTAAAAATTTCGGGGGTGCGGCTTTTATTCGAGGATTTTTTTTCCCCATTTTCTCGGACCGAAAATTCGGGTGCGGCTTATATTCGATGGCGGCTTATATTCGATGATATACGGTATATTGAAAAGTACTGCTATTCATAATCTTTTCTGCAAAGAAACAGTGAAGGGATGAATTCTAAAACGCTACCGTACAGAAAGTAATTGGACTTGCAATCAAAGACCACTGAAGACAAAGAGCACTTTTAGAATTTGGGGTGGATTCTGGATAAATAATAATAAAGCTGGATTTCAGCAGTAATCAGGCCAACCAAATTCAACGAAACTACCATTTTATGATTAAATAAATTTTAGTTCATCGAATATGTCTGTTTATTCATCAGTTACTTTGAAATTGCCACCCCCAAAAATCCACCTCGATTACTTTTAAAAAGAAAAGAATCCGTCTGTCGCCCCAGCTGCAGTCTTAGCTCTTATGTGGGTCTTTCACCGCGAACGACACAGTAATAAAAAAAGACAATTTTACCAATTCAGAGACAAACTTTGAAGAGTACAGTAAAAGCTCGATGTGTCGGATCGTCTTCGGACCACGGCATTTATCCGACTTAACGAAAGTCCGACTCATGAAAATTACGTCTGAGTCGGATTTTCCTCCAAAAAATCCGACTCAGCGCGAAGTTTCCCGAAAAAACCAGTATTTTCTTGGCGATTTCGTACCCAACACTTGTGTCAGCAACTCGGATGTGGGAAAAGAGGTTTTGCCGCTTAACTAAACAAACTCCCGAGGGGTGTCTTATCAATTTTACCGCGAAGCAATGGAGATTCTTCGTTGCGACACGATGACTGCCGCGGGCCGCCTGCCGCTGAACCGGCGCCACGAGCACGACAGCGGCTCGCGGCTGAGTCTGGTTGGCGCTCGCGCTGGAGGTGTCTGAAGGAATTGGTCTTTTTGGACGCAGCATCTAGTATGAAGGAGAGGGGGGAGGTATCACAATATCACACCGACGCAAGAGATTTTCTCGTGTCGTTGATGAATCATCTAGTCTGCTGAACTCTGCATTTTTTTTGTTTACTTTTCACCGATCCCCCCCCCCTTTTTCTTCTCCTAAGTGTCCAAGTGTGCCGTGTCGCGCCAAGACTTTGGTGTTGCGTGCCATTCTTCCTTTGTTTCCGATCAGTTTCTTCATCTTGTCACCCTGTCGTATTTTGTCTTCCGTTTCCGGCTAGCATAATGATGCCACCATGGCAACACTGCTGGGCCCAAAAAAGTCGGTCCTTTCCGGGACCAAAAGACTTCTAATCCTCGAAGTCTTTTACGTCCGAGACTTGCGAAGGGTGTACGAAGAGTGCTACATAACCTCAATGTTGAGCGAACGTTTGCCGACCGTACGTTTTACATAGCACGTACCTCTTGCTTAGCGACTTAGCGAGGACTCAACATTTTTTTGGCCCTGTGGCATGGAGTCGTCTTTAATTAAATGCCGATCGTATTGGAAACTCTCTTCGGGGTCCTTGCAGTGTTATCACGACGACGCGCGACGCATCACTCACGACACTCACTGCCCCGCCGCGAAGTCGGCGTGTGGTAGAGATGAAAGGTGGGTCGGCTGGTTTGATATATGACATGAACACGCAAACAAAAATTTGAACTCGGCAATCTGTTCTTGGGTTCTTTTATTCGTTTATCTGCAATTTTGTCCGACTCAAAAAAAAAAAAAGTCATCTCGGGACCGGAAAAAAATCCGAGACAAGCGAAATTCCGACTCTGAAAAATCCGACTTATGCCGACGTTTTTTTACATTGGTCTTATGGGGCAATTCAAGGGACCGGGAAAAAAATCCGACTCAGCGAAAAATCCGAGTAACTGAGCGTCCGACACAGCGAGCTTTTACTGTAAATGAACTTTTCTCGCTGAACAGAATTTCAGTCATTGGAGAGGAATTTTGATTTTTAAATTCACTATCAAGCTGCGTAAAACCGTAGTATTAAAGTAACATTCTGAATCCCCCACATCCTGAGTGGATACAGAAATTCCTCTTTCTCTCTTTCCGGCCATTTGAACCTATGTGTTAGAAAAGGATAGCAGAGGGGGCCATCATGTGATTTTAGCCCCTATCTCAGTCCTTTTCTGACGCACTCGTTCAAATGGGAGGAGAGCAAGAAAGACAAATTCCTGTGTCCGCATATGCCTGACGCATGATGATTCAAGCATTTTAAACTCAACTTACTTCAATAACAGCTTGAGTATTTGTTCTAAAGTTGAAATCACCAAATAGAAAAAATGGAACAGCTCCATTGGTATCAGTCTGAAACCTGAAACGCAAACAAATAATGAATAAATAATCAAACAAAAACAAAAAACACAGATAAATAAAAAGAAAAGAATACACAACAGAAATTGAAGTAAGAGCTGCAAAAATGTAACAAAACCGGCTAAATTAACTTCTGAAGTAAACTAAGTTTTCAAGAAAAACTTGCAAAGAACTAAGCTGATTAAACGAACGATTATTAAAATTCCGATTTTCTTTAAACAGAACTATTATCCATCAGGTTAAGCATAGTAACACTTGGGAATTGTGCTACGGTAACCTTTGTTAAATTGCCATAAAATTGACAGCCACCAATGAGTGGTCTTTAACTGACGCGGAAACTTAATGATGGTGACCAGAGCAACGGCCAAGTCTATCAGTTCTCGGCCAATAGCATCGTTCATAGACAATCTTAACGATCAGTTCAACAAAAGTTATATATTCAGTTTGCAGGAATGTACAGACATTCATCTTTATACAATATGAAAGTCCTTATCTCAAACAGCAATTTTTGAAAAATCACCGCAAAAATAAGCAATTAAAATCTTTGGACCTCCAGAAATAAACTACTACATAGAATTTTGAGTACAGTACAATCCATAGAAAATATTACCTGTCAAGAGTGTATTCTAAGGCCCTTTGTCTTGTGACAGAATAAACGGAAGGTGACTAGAACAAGAGCAATACCAAATAAAAGTGGATAAAATATAATACAATGAACAATACAATACAATACTTACAATGTGGGTAACCTAGAGGGAAAAGGGCCCTGCAGGTTTCTTACAGGGACAATATATAATAAAGAGACCATGTACTAGCCGTGCGCACGGTGGCTGACTTTTTTTTTCAGGGCTGAACAGGAATTAACATAGGGAGCATGAAGGAGCACCATCCAACAAGGTCCATACGTTGACTGATGCAAAATCGGTGCTTCCGTCTCATTAGGCAAAAACCTCGACAACTTTACTCATCAGTCAACGTATGTGAGAGTGAGTAGGAGTGGAAACATCCCTATCTGCCTCACTCGCACTCATTGAGGTTTGTGGAAATTTTCATATTTCATAATTTCCGGCTTTACTTTTAAGTGTTTCATCTTGAAACTTTCAGGATATCTTCCTGAAGTATGCTCGCAGGTGCTGACGTTCCTCAAGTTTGTGCTTTCAGCGTAAATTTTTCAATTTCAGCCAAAAAATGTTGACTTTTTGAGCAGCAGGACATGGTGTCCACAGTTCGAACTAATCGACCCAGGAATCACCTTCATTACGACTAAACTTGATACACACATTTTTTGGGCCCATGAGCACTTATGCTCAGAACGGTTTCTAGTTTGGATGTCTGTAACAAAACGTACACCTTGCCTGTGGTCCAATTACCTAAAGAAATGACGCACAACCGATCACAACCCGGCCAGCTACCGAAGATTGCAGGAAATGCTCACTTTCCAGAATGGCAAATCGAAAAATACCCGAAATAGAGAATGTGTCAAAATGAATTAAAGTTTCCGCTCTGATAGCAGTATTCTATGAATAAAGTAGAAAGATGCAGAGAAGAAAAAACTCACCGTTTCCATGGCAATGAAATTCGAAGCATCGTGAAAGAGATGAATGTTTATTAAATCAAATACTGAACCGTTCAAGTTCCATCGCGTACGTAAGAATCCTTTTCGGGACCACTTACACTAGAGAACATACAAGAAGAGCAAAGGATGATTAAAAACCTTTCGTTTTCTCTACTGAAATAGCAAAAGTGGTAATCAATTCAAGCCACCAAAACACTGTGATCTGTTATGCCGATGTGTCATAGTGAGCTAGCAAACAACACAGGGGTGATCAAGAACAATCGTATCGAGACACTATCTAGAAAGAGTTATTTGTTATTCTTACGGGTAAACCTTTTCAATTGTCTTTCAGATAGACATCCTTACATCATCACAAAAAATCACTAATGATTCCTTGGATTACAAGTGCTCATCAAAGAGATAAAGTTTCCATCAAATGCTTACTCGAAAGATGAAAACCACCCATACGCATACGATGAGAGACACCATTTTACTGTGGTTATTTTTTCCTAATTACGCTGTTATTTGATGTCATTTTATCGTGGTTATTTTTTCCTGTTTCCGTGGTTATTCATTTTTTTCTCGGTCCCCCCCCCCCATTGTTATTTTTTTGCTCATTACTCAAAATCATTTTTGCAGTACACTTACTGTTCAGGAAAAAATTATCTTAATATACAATATTACGTCTTTTTCAGAACCTACTCTTCCATAAAATTTGTAAAGAGCTTTTAACAAATGCTTTTTCAAAAACATTGACTGAAAAAATCCGACAGAAGGGCATTGGCTGCAGTGCTTTGGTATTTTGTATTTTACTCTCTCAATATTCCTTCTTCGTCTCATTTCTCTTTTGGTTTCTCCTTGTTCTCATTTCTCTTTCGGTTCCTCTTTGCCTCTTATACTTCTTATGGTCTCTTTTCTTGTTCTACTCTCACTTTCGGATCTTTTCCCCCTTTCTCTACTTTCTTCCAGAAAAATCAGCTGGTTAACTTTTTCACTTTTGCTCTCTTGTTGGGGGAAGGGGGATTTCCACGGTACCCCAAAGGCGATCAAATCAATTTCACCTACCTCTGGAAAGAGATCTTGAGGAAATTTTGATTTTTCTTTGATTGGAACGTGTTCTATGCTGCCGGTGTGTACTTCTTTACCAGGAACAGGACAAAACTTCATTTCTGAAAAATGGAAATAAAAGGAATTGTAGCTTGAATGCAAAACAACAATAATTACTAATTAGTAATAATCAAAGCAAGGGTCGGACAACAGTGATGGAATTTTAGGTAGATAAATACTTTTATCTACTTGTATATTTGATCACATGCAGTACTGAGTACGTACTCTAGCCCATGGCTCAAGAACCTGGGTCCTGGGGTACACAAGCCCTCTCCAGTGGGTTCACGAGGAAGGGCTGTTTGTGAAAACTGGATTGGAATCAGACAAGGAAGGAATAGAAAAAGAATGGAAGAGCCACCGAAAGTTTCAAGCAAATTGTAACATCTAGTTTGGGGAGGTAGGATTTCTAGTAGTAGTACTAAAGTCTAGCCGCCCAAACCTTGTGGAAAGGGAGGTAGGATTTCCACAAAAAATTAGATTAATTCAAACTTTAAGAACGCATGGTAAAAGTTTTTCGGTGAGGTTTCCTTACACCCTGTACAGTGATCTGACATTCATAGGTCAGCTTTGTTAAAAAAAATAATAAGTGTCCAATAAAGGTAATAACTTTGTTATTGATGAAAGAAGTTCGACATTACTAGATAGGCCTATGCGATGTTCACAATGCATTGATCAAAGTTCTGTTTTTTCCCTTCCATCGAATGGATTTAATGCTAATGTTGACATCGATTGATGCGTCGAAACTTGTTAATTATCGATATTTTGACAATAAATGGACATAAGAGACACTTTTCCACTTGAACCATCTCAAAAGAATAAAAAAGTATCATGATTTCCAGTGATTTCTCATTTTTTACTTGTTAAAATTTATTTCGATGCATTGATAAAATATCGATGTTTTTTGGACATCTAACTTCCATGCACAGAACTGGACATCAGACAGGCCTATTACTAAATACCATAAAGAAAAAAAATTGTAGAATCTTACCTTTAAAATCCCAGACAAGTAAGTCAGTTATAGATTCATGAATAAAATAAAAATTCCCAAGAGCCTAAAAAATATTGACAAAATTAGTTATAAAATATGTAAAGAAGTAATAAATCAACAGAAAAAGGAGTAGCTGTGGAAAATTACAGTAAAAAATTTTCAAAACAATTAATCAGCTATTTTCTCCTTCAAATCTATTTTCTTAAACCACTTAATAAACAAAGTACTTTCTCTGCTTGAAGATACTGAGGCAGTTTGTATGCCATTTTCTTCTTAACCTGCAAATTTTTATAGAAACGTAGAAATGTGTGTCTCACTTGTTTGGGAGTATATATATTCTTGAGAAACCAAAGAGTGTTTGTGACCAAATTGCAGCGATGACCAGGGAATGGTACAGAATGGTTTACGCATACAAAAAACAGCAAGCCAAAATGGCTTCACTCATCGATACCTAATTTGATCTGCAGTGAAATATTAAATTTTGTAAGGTGCAATTTGACATAGATGGCGAAAAAATAAAACTTACGGTAAAGTTTTCAGCCGACGAGAAGTCTTCGTCTAAGAATACTCTAACTTTGTCAAATAACCTAAGCTCTTCACTTTCCATCAGTAACCTGGCAAGAAAAAAGGAAATAATTAGCATAGAAAAATTACAAGAAAAACGACAACAAAAATTAGTAATAAAAGAATTTTTCACATGCCAAACTAGCAATCTCACCGGTAAATAAAAACTGAGCTCAAATATACGAGTGAAGGAATGATTTCAATGAGCATTTACCGATGGAAAATTTGTGTGATTAAAAAATTTTAGCTGACTTGCAAAAGGAAAAGAAAAGAAATAGAAGTGTGAATATCAAACTTTGGGGGCATACCTAAAGCTGGACTAATACACACCCGTCACCCCACACCAAAAAACACACCATAATACAGTTGCATCCAATGGATTCACCTGGTGGCTGATCATCCTTGAAATCCCTGACTTTTAAATAGACTGGATAAGAATGGAAAACGGTGATTGATCAACGGTGAGACAAATCACATGGTTGCCAAGTCTAATAAAAAAAAATGGTATTTATCTATAGGCTGTTCCAAGAATGATTGGACTTGGCAACTATACAGCATAAATGAAAACGTCTGCTTCTTACAGCTCCTGACCAATCAGGTTGCATGATTGAGGGTTTGAAGTTCATGTTTTCATGAAAGCCGTGGAACTGCTAAGTCCAATCATTTCTGGGATAAGCTGTGACTGGTTATCAGAAGCTTAAGACTGGTTATTAACCAATTGGATAAATTCTGTACTTTGATTAGACTTGACCACCAAGTAATTAGTCTCCACCAATCACCGTTTTTCATTTACCTAGTCTAGATTCAAAAGTCGGGCATTTTAAGGATCGACCTCCTGGAGTGAGGGTAAATAATTTATGGACCTCCCCCAACGTTAATGTTGGTTTATTACTAGAAATTGTTTTTTCAAGCATACTCCCGGACCGGACTTTACTTAATTTTTAGGAAATAAATTGTTTTTAACTTATGTTTTCTGGAAGAGCAATAGTGCACTGGGGCAGATCTTGTAAGGTCACAATGGTACCAACACCATAAATTTAACTTGTTGATAAGTAAATTTAAGTGTTTTTCTGTGTTTTCATCGTGTTTTTTGTAAAATTTCAAGGAACAGTAAAGAAAAACACAGACATATTCCTGCCGGCAGTTTAACCCTCCGGGAATATTCCTGCCGGCACATTGCTACCTAAAGTGTGCTGTTTATCCATGGGTTCTCAAATAGATAGATAAATTAATGAATAAATAAGCAAAGGGATAAGGATTTTTGCAACTGACAAGAAAAACGACTAGAATGCTCAACCCAACAAGAAAAGCAAGCTTTTAAATTTACAGGATATGAAAAAACTAATGCTTACTTTACAAATTCCTCGACAGGCTGCATACTATGTTCATAATTCTTTCCTCCAACTTCTTGACAATGTAGTGCTATGAATTTTGGATTCAACCGCACCACAGTCTGAAAAGATAATTTGTGAAAAAGAAACCTATGAGTTTGCGAGACAAAAACAGCAAAGAAAACAACTTCATCAACTTGAGTTAACAATTTTTGAGAAAAAAAAACTTACAACTTGTTCGTTTGAATCAATTTTTACACTGACAATTTTTTAAAGAAATATGGCAATCATGTGGTGCACAGCCAAACAACAGTCAGTTCTAGATATAACAGGGTTTCAAGTGCAGTTCTTTTTAAAATTCTGACATTTCCAGACTTTTCCTGACTTCTAACGTCAAACTCCCTGACATTTCTTCAAGTTTTTTGCAAAATTGAAGACTATTTCCTGGATGTTTTAGAAACAGGAGAATCGCAAACTTGTAAAAACTCCTTTCAAGATTTAATAATAAAATCATATTTTTGGTGGATTCTAAGAGTAAATTGTAATTTCCAGATTTTTAAACCAAATTCCCTGACATTTCCAGGTTTTCCCTGATAGTGGACACTCTGCATAAGGATCCAAGTATCAGTCAAGCCTTATCAATCGTTAGAGGGTCCATAGCTGATGAAAAAAACGAATAAAGTGCCTCAGGCATCATTCTTTGATCTACTTTTCTTTGAAAGTATTCATAGTTTTTAGATTGCGCCCACAGTCACTCGGATTCCTAAATCTATAAGATTCTGACCATTTGGTAAATTTCTAAAACAGCCCTTTTCAAAATTCTTTTCGGCTATGTTCCTAGAGTAAATACTTTTATCTGAACGATGTATTCACTAGAAAAAGACTTGAACTCAAAATTTTATCAACCCTTTTCAGCCATTTTTAAAAAGACAAGACAGCCATTTTCAAAACTACAGTCGAATTTTCAAGATCTCCCTAAATTTTCCGTGACTATTCCCATTCACAAAAAAAGTTGACTTTTCCAGAGCATGATGGACTCAATTTATTTTCCTTGTCTCTTGAAAGATAAATAAATTGCGTCGCAATTCTTATCATACATGCGCTTCCTTCCTATTCAAGGGGCCAGAAAAGAGGACATAGTGATATCAATGCCCGACAAAAAAGAGTGACATTTTATACGTCATTCTGCTACACTTAAATGAGAAAAGTAAATAAAATTGAATCAAATCATGTAAAACAAAATTAAATTAAATAAAAAGAAATTACCGAAAGGAATTCTTCAGTCCATATTTTCAACATAACTGATGGCTGCAAACATAGAAAAACGAATTAGTATCTCTACTTCACCAAAAACTTCTAATTCGAAAATATATAAGGCAACAATGAAAAGAGATGAGACAGTCAAAGCAGGTTGAACAAAGTTGGTTGCTAGAAAATGGTTTAAGATGAGAGAAGACAAATTCTTACATGGAAAGTTATTATTATACGACATAAAAATGAAAAGAAGAGGTAGGTCAATTTCCCCAAACTTGTTGAATTTTGAAAACTTTTTTTACACACATCGGGGGGGGGGGGGGGGGGGGGGGGGGGATAATCACCTATTGCCCCCCCCCCCTAAAAAGTTTTGCCCTCTACTGATACTACAGTACTCAGCTACAGCTACAACAAAGAGGTGAAACTTAGCAACACGAATAATTGAGAGGAATTAAAAAATGAAATTGATTGATAGTTCTACATTCTATCAAGAGTGAGGTTGTCTGATAAGACTGATTTCACAATTTTTCAAAACCAATTTGCAACCCTTGAGAACTGAAGCAGGCTGACGAATAATCAGATTTAGAGTCCAGAATAAAATCATTCAATTGTTCAATTAATCGCCAAATTTGAATTTTCCGGTATTTACAAACAAAAAATTTGAATGCAAATGGACGCATATATTAGAAGTTATGATGTGTCACAGGTAGCCAGACAGACAGACGGATGGACAGACATTTTTTAAAAGTATGATTTTTGAGCTCAGGGGGGCATGCAATGTCAAGAAAAGGAAAAACCCCCAACTTCCAACATTTTATATGATGACAATAATACTTCTTCTCCTGGAAGGATATAAAAATTACTAGACTTGTTCCCTTACAGGCACATGAAATTTGAAAATTTTTCTTTTAATTTAATTCATAGCGATGGAGTTTTTCTGTCAGTATACACAAAAAGCTACTCTTTACAAATTCCTTTCACCTACAAAGCGTGAACAAACAAAAAATTCTACCCTTGATTTTTCAATTTTTAAATATTTTGCCACCGGACAGCAGTGGAAAGTGATCCCTTATAACCACATTCATTAAATAAAGAACTTTCGGCATGCTTTGGAAACTTCTCTCACTTATTTCTTATTTTCCATCTGGATTGTAAAATTAACTGGACAGACGATAAAAAATAAACGATCCATGTTTTGATAGTTCTATAAATCACTCTTTCCTCAGGGTACAGGGACAATCTATGGGTCCAAAAGAAAGGGCTCAAAAAGTAATGACTTTTCTTTTAACTTTCTTATTTTGTAGCTGAATAAAGAACGGATTCAGGGAGCTACGGAAGGATGATCATTGATCATTGAGAAGGCAACAGTTCTTTAAAAAAACACAGTTGTTTCCATTTCCAGTGGAAGAAACTGCAGTAATATCCCTTCTTTTTTCCTTTTTATCTTTAATATTCCCCTCCCCTTCCTCTCTTTTTTCAGCTCTTCTGGGAAAAAAAAGTGTTGAAGCTTGAGTCCCCAAAGGCCCCCCCCTCCCCCAATAGAACAAGTATGTTGGTGTACGATCTTTCTTTCTTCCCCAGTAACGAGATGACTTTTATCTTCCCTCAGGACTCTTCATTTGAGATCACAATTGCTCAAAGATACAAATGAGGTGACGGCCTTCAAATAATCATTCCATTATGATACTCACTCACAATTAGAACAACAGTCACTCGTCAATATTCAAACATTCATTCATCAACCAAGCTACTGGCTGATTTACCTGAGTGGGTTGGCTCTGATAAAAGCAGTTATAAATTTTGACAAAAATTTACATGGACATTACGCTCACAATTAACTCTTTTAATAACAGTTACTAAGAATAAATAAACAAATGAAGAATTTTTTATTCAAACTTTAAAGTCTTCAACCACCATTTCTACTTAAAGTTTCTTTCGATAACAAATTCTTTGATCTTTGACCCGGAAACTATATATCGACGCGGATCAGCATGTAGGGGCTAAAGCCTACTTTGAAAACTTTACAGGAGGCGGTTAAAACTACATCCGCTTCATCATTTAACTGCAATATGCCTTCATTTATTTTCTTTAGTTTTGCATAATTCCTCAATACATTTTGTAAAAAGTGAGTTAGCTCAGTTTTCTGCAAGGTAGGCATTCGCCCCTTTCTGCTAGACTACATTGATATAAAGAAGAGATGGAGTACTAAACGTCCATATTATGGAGAGGTTTTAATCATTAACCTGCAGATCATCAGTCAACTTAGCCTCTATTTACGGTGACTCTTGAGCCTGACAATCAATTAGATGTCAAGGTATTTTACGCGCGCTTTTTAAATAGTGGCTAAATCATTGTGTGATGCCCATATTGGTCGGCCTGATTTGTCTATCCCACGGCCCCATGTTACACGGTAGAGCAGGACAATTTTGGGTACCCGGTTCTGACGAGTAGCGGTGCCTGCTTCCGAACCGTATCAAAACGCACCGGTGAGCCATCGATTAGCAACGAGTTGGAACTCTGCGCTGACCAACCGCTCACCAATGCGCTCTGTTGCAGTTCGGAAGCAAGCTCCGCTACTTATCAGAACCCGATACTCAAATGGTCCTGCTCCGACAGTGTTCCGCCTCTTCTTTAGATATTGTCTCAAGATTTATCAAACCAACTTAGCCAAACTTATTGTTAGCTTGCACCACCACTAATGGTAGGTAGAGGTTGTTTCTAGAGTGTCAGATTGCTTTGAATCTCAGGCAGATACATGCCTTTGTCTTTCTCTCTCCCTATCTGTTTGAACAAGTGAAATAGAAAAGGATGGAGATTCAGGGGCCGACTTTTAGATGCCAATCAATACCCCACAATTGTCACGCTCCTCTTCCATCTCGTTGGAACTCTTGTTTACTCCTTTCCCTGGAGCTGCTGAGAATTCAGTTGACACCCAGTAAACAAAACAAACGATGATCAGTGAGCGTTATTTCAAGGTTCACAATCTTGGGAATACTTGCGTTCGCCAACCACCAATTTGTTTTTTCAAGTGCGTGCCAATTCAGCTTGCCCTAAGCTGTACATACAGACTTCAATTTTGAACAAAACAAAATAACAGCACAGCATAGTGAAGAGTAAACCTCCATGACTGAGAAACTGATGTTTGACAGTTACAAAAGGCAACTGAGTTTCCAATGATAAGACGACTGTCATTCCTGCTTAGTTTTGAATCAGCTTGAGAAAACTTTCGGAAAAACTTTTCACAAAAATTGCTAACCCGTATATTATTACCCAAGATGATAAGAAGAGATTCAAAGCAGCTTAAGGTACATACGATTTTGTTCAACCAAATTAAAGCTTCAGGAAGCGGTGTCAGCGAATTGAAGACCCTCTGCTAAATGAAATGAGCGGCTGATACTTACAGGACAGGAGAAAAACTAGATACTTTATCTTCCGTTGGAGGATGTTCTTCAAAGCAAATACTTAAACCTTGAATTGTAATCAGCTCCACATGAGAGACAATTAAATATTGCGAATAGGATAGAGTTCAAGAAATCAAGGAATTGAGAAGTATACAATCATGAAAATAAAGGACGACTCAAAAAGAGACAAGCAGACACAAGCCCAAAAACCAGCAGAGTACTTAATCATTCATATTGGATCTTGCTAATAGAAGATGTTTGTATCCACAATGAAGCTGATTGAACCGTCTCTTTTGAAATCAACACTCAAACAGATAAGGACCAGGGAATTTTCACCTTAAATTTTGAAAGAAAACACTATTTCAGACTTACATTTTCAAATATAGAGCCAACATTGGCTGTGATAAACATGACAGGAGTGATGCTATCCATTTTTCACTAATAGTTAGTACCACTATTGAACATGGAAATAAAATTAGATGTTTGAATTCAACGAATCGTTGTAATGCTAATTGAAACTGTCATTGCGCTGCACGATTAAAGGACTCGATGACTTTTAAATAAAAATAAAAAGATCGGCTTGAATAGCCAAAGCCCTCAGCTGTGATGCACCACAACCGCAGGAGCTGGAGCTATCGTAATGACAACATTCTATTTGACAGCTTAGCGCAGATGTGTGAGTGTAATTTGTGCGTGTGTGTGAGCACGGGAGAACCTCGGCACCCAACCACTCCCTCCTCAAATGACGTCAATAACTTGGAGCAAGAGAGCGAGACTTTGAAGTTTGGACTGCTTTTCAAACACAAATCAAATTCTCTCTCTCGCTTGTAATTTCCTACTTCTCCGTCTCTCTTTGAAAACTCTCCCCTTTTTTCCCCACTAAATCTTAGCATTTCAAAGTCTTCTCATTCATTTTCTGACATAAGTATTTATAAAAGAGCAAGGGGCGAGAGGGGAACGGGGAACGAGGCGAGGGGAGGAGCAGGGGGCAGATGGGAGCTGAGAGAGAAAAAAAAAGGAAGAAATCGTCTTTAATTACTTCATCCGATTATACCGTGCGACGCGATTCATAAAAGTGTGGTCGATTGTGTCAAACGCGCTATTCCAGTCATTTAGAAATCTTGGGGCAGTTAAAAGACTTCGTGTCCACACTCCATAAAAATAAATAAAAAAATAAAAAAATAAAAATATATAAATCACTCCTCCACCTCCGACTATACATCTCATTTCAAAGCCGCTTTGTGTATTTATTACTTAACGTAGATGCAACGCGGCAACTTTTGAATAATAATTATTTATCAGCTCAATGCGAGTCATCGGCTATTATTGTGCGTTTTTGATATTGAGGCCCTGCCCTGCCCCTTTCTCACCGCGTCGACCAAAATATGCCAAAACGGTGCTATTCTAGTTTTTTTTTTTTTTTTTTTTTTTTTTTTTTTTTTTTTTAAAGAGTAAAAAGTTGATACTTGACGCGAACTAAGTTTAGAAGAAGATATCTTTGGGTCCGGGGTCGCAGTTCTTTTTTTGGGCCTTAACTTTCCCCGTCGCTTGCCATGCAGCCGTCGCGATGTCGCATTCGCATACCTTGCTTTTCTGATACCATATAAATATATAATTATAAGCTGTTGACCTTTTACACACTTGCGATGGTTAAACATGCGCGCGACGAAAAAAGTCAACAACACGTTTTAGTTTGTCGAGTATAAATTTTAAATCAAACGATTCGTGTTCACCAGCGTTCGTCCGTTCGTTCGTTCGTTCGTTCGTTAGCACAAATAGACGGAGCGCGCGGTTCGCGGGTCTGAATAATGCCATGCCGCCCGCGTGGTTCGTTTCAGTCAATACCGTACGTCAATAGTATAGAGGTGAAATGAGGATAAATAGGTTTTGTTTCCAATGTTTACACTGCTGCAATGCGCTCGCTCTTGTGGTGCTAACAATAGAGTAAATTATGAAATTGAGGGCGAGTTTGGATTTGAATGCGCCACATAGCATACAGAATCAACCCGGATGCAAGGTCCATAAACACCAGGTCAGGTCGGTAGCTCTGTGCAAGTCTGTAATCTTTTCATTCCGTCCCATTATTCATGATGTACCTACTCACAGTAATAACGGTAATAGTAAAATCGCTCAGATCATGAGCGTCGCACGTTGACGCAGCTGACCAATATTTTCATTATTTTCAAAGGCGGATCTAGCAATCTGCCAACTGTGGATTCTTCCCGTTTGAATGTATGAAAAACAATCGATTCTAGTAAACGAGCCATGGCCCCCTCAAGAATCGATTGATTCTCATACGTTCAAACGGGGAGAATGCGTGGTTGCGAAATTGCTGGATCTGCCCATGTACATCGCGGCTACGGAATTTGGGATGCAAAGACTACAGCGATACCGGGCTGATCCAGCCTAGGGTTCATTGATAATCGGTCTGTTTTCATTCCATAAGCGCAATGTAAACGCGGTATATCATTTCCCGATTTGACCCCCCCCCCCCCCCCCGGTATAATTTAGAGGAGTCTTCGCCCCAAATCGGGAGGCGCTCAAGGCTTACTGCGCTATCGGACTGACCTCTGTTTTTCATAGATCTTGCCCGGAAGTGCAGAAGTAGGCTAGGGCGAGGGCAGCGAGGGAGCACGGATAGCCGGGTAGAAATCGAACGAGGGATATGATTTCCCCGCGGTGTCATCTAGATTTGGTCACTGGTATACCTAAATAATATATCACACTAAAATTTGTAGACGATGAGATAATAGCGCTGCAGCGGCTTGACCTGCAGGTGTAAAATAGACCTTATGACGACCCTTACTTAGGTACCAATAGGGCGCGTCTCCCTTCAAAAATGGGCCCGCGCGTATGAATGGTTCAAAAGCCAGTGCAATGTAATGTCAGTACACGTTTTATTGACTTTAAGTTGACGTCGGTATATAATGTCGATTTAGTATGTACATATACTGGCATTATATCGACAAACTTGCTTTTGAAGTTATCATTATAGATGATTCCTATTTGTAAGCAAAGATTATTTACAGCGATGCCGAATGCTGAGCTGATGTGTGAATGGACCCCTGAGCGTGATGGTCTTTAGAAATCCACCCCCAAAAAGTATCGATTGGTTCGATGCAGGTGCCATAAGGCGGTTGAATTTTTGCGGCGCAAGTTCCTAATTTATTCAATATAGGTAGTATGAATAAGTTCAGGGGCCAAAAAATGTTGGTCCGAAATGGTACTCCTCCTAGATTCATGGTGACTGGTGAGGCCGTAAACTATCTGCTAGCATGCTCGAATCCTCTCCATCCACCAATGTAGAGTGACCATTTTGTGCCAACATTTTTCGGCCCCTGAGGTGGACTGACTCAGGGTGGCTCGAAAGCGTTCGCCACTATCAGCAAACATCAACAACTAGGGGCCCCCTTTGAGGAACCTCCATAAATGATGTATTGGGGACCCCGTAGAAACCCTATAACTGACTTTTTAAAAGGAGCCTACCTTACATAGCCCTCGGATTGACCTCACTGTATCACTGAGGCCAAAAAATATAGGACCCCAAATTGTTTTCTACGCGCACTTTAGGGCCTCAGAGAATGAAAAAGTAACCTATATTCTTGACCGCAAGTGTTGAACAAGAGGGCCTTTCAGGGCCTTGAAAAATGATAGAAATTGATTTTATAAATGATTGGATGCTTCAATTCAAAAGAAGGTTTGAGAAAAACTCTCTCGCGGGGCCCCGAAAGAGGCCGTCGAAATAGTATCACGGGGCTCGTAAAAAGGGGCAGGGGCCGCAGCGCAGGGGCTCCAAAATCGATTGTCTTGCGTGGCCTCGAAAGGGGCTCGCGCTGATCGATATCTCAAGGTTTGGAAGAAAGCCCAAGACGGAGACTAATCATATGGGGGTTTTGCGATTTGTAATTAATTTATCGATTTGACAGGTTTTAGAAGCACTTCAATACTGATGTTATAGAGCAGATTCTAACGGAGCCCTTCATTTAAAAGGTACCTACATGGCCGGGTCCTTGAGGAGAAAAAGCCGTAACAACGGAGGGACGCGCAAAGGGTGTTAAACGTTGGTGCAATACGCATCTGGACCCCAATCCCGGGATGAGACTAGAAGCTAGACTAGCTAGAGCGAAGGGCTTCCGATGCTGTTGCGCCTTCAATTCACAGTTTATGCAAAAACAGCTCCTTCGAGTAGGAACAGTTATCTCACAACAACTACATTTATTCCCGGCACTTTTGTGAGCTAGCAGGATCTAGGTTACACGCTATGCTTGAAAATTGATTGAAAATTAATTATTTACTTCCACTGACCAATAGACTGCGATTCCTCTCCTTCGAAAATACACAAAATTGGGAAATGCTTTCTCAAGACATGTGACCAGCGAATTCGCTGTTATCAAAACGACCGGAAAGAAAGAAGAAGAAGAAAAGTTTTCCGTATGCCTACTTTCAAAGTTTCAACAAGTGTTTGTAATGTGTGTATTTTAAGTTAAACTATATGTTAACCGCGCCAGTTCTCACACAATGGGTCCGTTACGTGCTTTTTTTTTTTTATTATTTTATTTTATTTGATGTTTTTAAAGCGCTAGATGAAAGGAACTTACGGTATTTCTTATAATTTGTTTTTACCATGGGATCGTTGAGAATCAAAAGTTTGCAACGGACCCACTGTCGGGGATGGTCGGAGGGGTGAGTTGTGAACCTCAAATGAACTGGGCCTAGCGGAAACGGGGGGGGGGGCAAACGGGGCGATTACATCCCCCCCCTGTTCGGCCACAAAAGGGTGAAAAGAGGGGAAATGAAGGGGGAAAGAAAGAGGGAAAAGAGAAAAGGGAGTCCCCGGGGGATGAAAATCCCAAGTTCCCCCTTTGTTCATGAGGGCTGGATCCCCCAATGTAACTGGGGGCCCTCGGGCCCCGAATTTTCTGTACGTACATATACATGTAGTCATGTATTGTAAAGAGTCGGTCCGCCAGTGAATGAATTGACCGTAGTTTGATGTATATAGAACGAATACCTAACGATAAAGAGAGCAATAATTGAATGAGCGGCGGATGAATTGACCGATTGACGGATGAACTCGAACATTGTATTTGAATGTATTATTGATAGCTAGATGAATTGACTAATAATAGATAAATAAATCAGCTCTATTTTAAGAGAAGGAAAAAAAAAACACGTAGATACGGTGAAAAAGTAATAAACTAATTTACGAACAAGGTATGTACCTATACATTCATGGGCGGCGCGTGGGGTCAAAAAGTGGGGGGGCTAAAAATCAACAGTTTCCCCCCCCCCCTTCACCTTTTTTACAATAACGTTTGACGCAGGCGGGGGGGCATCAATAACCTTTTTTCTTCTTTTTCTCTTTTTCTTTCTTTTTCCTTTTTCCTTTTTTTCTCGTTCAAAAATTTTTTAGCCCCTCGTTCCCAAAAAAGTGGGGGGGGCTATAGCCCCAATAGCCCCTTATACGCGCCGCCTATGTATACATTCATGGTAGACGATAAAGAAATAAGTAAGTACGGCTAATTGATGTAAACATATTATAAGAATAAGTTGCTCGTTGATTAATAAAATTGCGAGTAATAATCAATTAAGACAAAGAGTGCGAGTATTACATTAATGAATGAAATTAATTTTATAAGTGGTATAGGTAAACATAGGTGTCTGCAGGGATCAGGGGCGTGCCCGGGGGGGGGGGGCATGTGGGTACCCTTGCCCCGGGCGGCACTTTCCGGGGGCGGCAAAATCAAGGTGAAAAAAAAAAAAAAAAAAAAAAAAAGTCATCAAATTTATAATTTTGTTCGCGGAGGGCGGCAAGATTGCATTCTTGCCTCTCCTCTCTGGAAACCACGGCATGCCCCTGGCAGGGATGAGTCAAGGTCCATCTAAAAAAAAGACCAGTCTGATAGTACTGTAGCCATAGTGGCGTAGCCAGGAATTTTTCGGGGGGGGGGGGGGGTCCGGGGTCCGAAAATTGTCAAGGGGGGGGGGTCCAAAGATACTAATTTGGTAAAAATTTGTCTGAAAACGCAAATACCTTTTTTTAGGGCAAATTTTGGTGTGAAGGGGGGGGGGTGGGTGGGTCCAGACCCCTTGGACCCTCCCCCTTGGCTACGCCACTGGCTTTAGCCTTCGCGACCCATTCGGTAAATCACGTTTTTCATGCGTGGGTTGATTTCCCAATTTGGTCTGATCCATTTACGAAGAGATTGGGGACAGAGCAAAATATTATAGCGCTATCAGACTGACCTGTTTAAAAATGGACCGTGGGATGATAGTAAAAAGCTACCCCCTTCCCTCCACCTGCTGTAATTTGAAAATATTGAAAAATGGCTTGATGAAAAATCATAATGGAAAAAACAGTAATAGGAAAAATGTTCCTCCCCCCCCCCCCCCGGTATATTTTTCTGCAGGCGCCCTCGGTGGGTTAGGAATATCTAAGAGTTAATTTAAAAAAAATATGCACCGCCGCCCGCCACCGTTACAATAATGACCGATGACGCCTTGGATAACGGTAACTGCAGTACGTAGCTCGGTGGAATCCGAAATTCCATGGCTGCGCAGATTCGCCTCCAGGTGAGAATGCAAAAATTTTAATCGCTCCCACAAATTAAAAATGACTTGTTGACCGCGAAAATCGCGTTTAAGTTAACGGAAACGACGCGAGAGCGCGGTACTTTCGCTGCGTAATCGACGTTGCCAATGGCAAGGTAAAATTAGATCGTTTCACATCGCGTCAAATGAGACGTCAATGGATTAATTCCGATTAATTCCTGAAAACTCGCAACGCTGCATTGGTTGCTGTCAATATTCAGCGCATGCGCAGAGTACACTTGGACCCGCGCGCAGGGAAAAGTAAACATTTTTGAACATGCGCGTGGAGTCCGCTCGCCCGAGATGATCTACTTAACCACTCTTTTCAAGAATTACTTAAGTAGCTTTGAGAGACAATCAAGAAGTTAATACGGCGACTTTAATCCTCGTCTATTCGTGGGTTCGTTTCTTGTTGAAGAGTGGAGTTGAATTGATAGTTAGTAAGGTGATTCTTTGATTCAAGCTGTAGAGCTCTAGGCAGCCAGGCAGATACGTAAGTAGGTAATAAGTAAGCTTAAAGTGCGTGGGAGGATTTTTATCAAACTAACAAATTTATAGAATGGTCATGGTTGTTCGAGTGAGTGAAGAAATCGACCAGACAAAATCAAGGTAAGTTATTGAAGAGCTTTAACGAATTATTTAGACATTCTTAAGGTGCAAGTTTGAAACCAGACTTGCAACCTGCTTTATTTGAATCAAACTTGAAAAGTCCTCCAATTTGCAATTTAGAAACACACCTTCAACCAAAACACCTTGAGATTTCCAGAAGAAGCTGTTTCTAGGAATTTTCAAGTGAGAATATTAATCAATAAGTACAAATTGATATCTCAAGAGATGACACATACTTGGAAAATACACAGCTGCCTTGAACTTAACAAGAGACTTTTCGAGAAATGCAAATTCAAAGTGACCGTATCTAAATTGCAATTTTTTTCACTTGATTTGACTCAGCTTGAATGTTTCTTGCGCTAAATTTTAGCACGTTTTTCGAAACTTCATCGACAAGAATTAGTATACAGGGGAAAATAAGGAACCCAAAGAGGAGCAAGCATACTTTGGAGGAAAAGAGGGACATTCTACACGGTTTTAATGCGGTTTTTATACAGGTTTTGAATCTCTTCAAAGCTGGCGGGGGTCTATATTCGATTATTCCACGGGAAAACAGTATGAAAGATCTTCAGTAAAAAGTACTTATTGACCCATTTTATACGTCTTTAGTTTTGGAAGATTACCAATTAATGCTTTCTTCTACCTCCAAGTAACAAATCTCGCACAAAGCAGTAAGACTCACCACAGAATAGAATTCATACCTTACAATTCTCACAAAAAATGTGCACTGAATACGTAAGTAGGTAATGCAATACAGGGGCTGTGCCGAGGAGGATGGGAGGGGGGCACGTGGGTACCCTTGCCCCGAGTGGCAAAATCAGGGTGAGCAAGCAAAGAAAAAGTTTACAAGTTTAAAAATTTAGCTCCAAAGGCAGCAAAACTAATGTTTACAAGCAAAAACAAATTCAAAAGGTCACCGGATTCATAATTTTTATGGGTGGCGATCAGTGGTGGGCGGCAAAATTACAATCTTGCCCCCCCCTCCGGAAACCTCGGCATACCCCTGATGCAATAAAACAATTCACATTCTCATATTTTGATACTCATGATTCTCATTTTGATACTCATGATCGGTTACTTATCTCATGTGTTTGTGTTTCAGTTGCTAAAAGCAAAGATTTTGTAAGTAAAGAATCATGCTCATGGACTCGGTGATTCGCTATGCAAACATTGTGGGTCTGCTGAAAATAGGCTGTTTACTCTTATTTTTTTCTCTCACACGAGCGCTTCAATTTGAAAAAGAAGATGTCCATACGACTGAAGTTTTCATCAAGCATATCAGGCCATCTCTATTCGGATGGGAAAACAACGGTAGGTCCTGCAGCTTCGTAAGACCAGTTAACGCACTGGAGGAAAGAAAGTAGATATCACCTCTAATGCAATGATTTATCCAAAAAATAACGGGCAAATGCCACACCCAGGGCCAAAATGTTCCCCTCGCTCAACAGGTGCATGCAATTTTTCTGCAATTTTATTTTGAATGGAGTAAAAAAAGAAGAGCATGAAATTTTAATACCAACCTGATCGGCTCAAGACTATTACTGTTTGTTGCAAATTGTTTCTAAAATCTCATCATCAATACGTGTAGGCACACTTTTCTTTGCTCAAAACGCAGTTAAGGACTTAGAGAACAGCAAAGAAACTGCGCAGTATTAACCCTTTCCACTCCACTGTCGAGCTGTAGTCGACAAAATCGATTTACAGGTTCCGCTCCAATGTCGAGCTGTGGTCGACAAAATTTTGTAGCTCGAAATTGACACTTTCAACGGGACCAAATAGGTGTCTGAGAAGTGCTGCGCTCAGACGGGCTTCTTCTGAGTTTACCAGTGAAGCTCTAGTTCACAGAGTTCTAGTGGAGTAGAGGAAGGCTCAGCTCGAAAAATGGTGGAGTGGAAAGGGTTAACAATTTCAAAAATTCCCGATTTTTCCATATGTTTCTCCTAGATTTCTTAATTTTTTGTAACATTTTCCAATGCGGAGTTTCTAAAGTTCTCAATCAAGCTTTGACAGAAACTCATTGAAAATCCAAACACTTTCACTAGTTTGAAGTAACTCACAAAAAACAATTGAACATTTGATTTTCCGAGTAAAGTAAGAAAAACATTCCTGACCCAAGAGTGAATCTCCTGATTTTTTCCGGTACAGCTAAAATTTCTGATCCGTTCCGGTTTTAATGGTTTTTCAAGTCAATAAAAACCCTAAGCTACCTTTATACTCACCTCTTACGCCAGTCTTACAATCCACCAGTCTTGCATGTTCCCCTCATAGTATCCGTCCTCTTTTTTTTTCTATAGGAATTTGTTGACTTTTTAATTGAAAAATGATTCTTCTCTTAGGTTCCGATGAATTCAGATTCACAGTATCTCTGAAAGATGCTCCAGATTTACCTTCATGGATTCATTACAAATTCAGCCCAAAACTGAAAACAGGGTTTCTGTATGGAGTCCCTCCACCTGGACAAGGAAGCGTAGATGTAAGTTTTGTCTCGAAGTTTTCAAATTCAGTCTGGTTGATAGGTCTGTCGCAATCTTTGAATCATTTCCGAAATTGAAGACATGGTCAAGTTACTTGAAAGAATTCAAAAATAACGATGTGTCCCCTAAATATTTCTGATATCCATCCTTAAACTGAAGAAAAGCAAAAAAAGAATTTATGTCATCATCGAATACGATCCACTCATTATTTGTATCAACCATACTGCTCGAGCAGTAATATTTTAAACAGTCAAATTAGCTGATGGTGTAAGCAAGCTCACATATTAGCAAGTACTTAGTACTCTAGTGATAACAAAGGAATTTATTTAAAATTATTTTAAACTACCGCACATTCAGAGATCTTCAAGCACTGTCTGCAGGTTATTCAGTTCAAATACCATTCGTTGATAGACACAAACGGGCTAAACACTATTGGACAACAACATTATCAAGCAATTTTTTAATTACTTTTTTGGGGTGATACTTATTATTTTCTTCTTTGAAAAAAAGAAAAATAAGTTTGGCATTACCTTTGTTTACAGCTTGAGCTGATTGGGATAAACTACACCTCTTATGATCCAAGGTATCATGGTATTCATCTTAGCGTTTTGGAAAAGAAAGGTAACTCTTTTTTTTATTTAATTCACCCTTTTGTTAGGAGGAAGCACTAAAATTGATGTAATCGCAAACCATCGAGCGCTCATCCATGATTCAGACAAAGGATATAATTCTCAGTAATAGACGAAGAGTGGAAAGTTATATATGTTGTAGACTGATGAGAATAATTTTCTTTTCCTCAACTTTTTAAATGTAAGATTTTGAGAAAATTGCAATTAGCGTAGTTCCATATCGACCGAGACTTTGTCGTGCGAAAATTGAGTATCCTGTTGTATGTCTAGATTAACATTTTGGAACAATGCATATTAAATTACTTTGTTTATTTTTCGCAGCAATCGCTGAAAAAAAAACAGTTTTTGTGTTTAATTCCTTTGTATCTTTTGTTTTGTTCTTTTTTGGAATAAAAATAAATATGATGCATGATATGGTTTTCAATTTTACAGATAAAGCTCAGTTTGAAGTTCAAATGAAAATAAACAATCTTAACATCGAGGACATAATGGATGCAGCGCGACTGAAATCTCTGTTGCATATTTTCGAATCGAAACTTTGGCCCGAGTCGCATAAAAGTCTCTATGTGACCTTCATAGCTTCGGCTGTGGATCTAGGTGCCAGATTGCCACTGAGACCAGATGAATCAGAGGGGTAAGATTTTTTCATTTTTAGAGAAAACGGATTCATGTGTCCAACATCAAAACTTTGAACCATAAAAGGATACTTGAACTCATCTATTTTTCATCAGACAGAGGATAAAAATGTCCAGCTAATGTGTGAGAATGGAGTACTTATACGTTTAAGAGTTTTTTCAGATCCTCTCTGCTCCCTACTAATATACAAAATAATTTCACAAATCTTACACTTTTAAGAAAATAAAGAAGCTAAGTGATACGATTTTGAAGAAAAAAAAATAATTTTGTAAAAAAAAAAAAAAATTGTTCGACTCAAAAAAAATATACAGGAGCAAAACATTAATGTTCACTGTTTGAAAAGTTGTTACCAGAGATTCATTTTTAAGGTGAAAGTTTTTTATCCAAAAACAGTTTTAGTAATGATGTCATTATTGTGTTCAAACTATCTCTCCCACTCTCTTGTGATCCCCTTGTACTCTCTTATCGCTAATATCGTATGCAGAGACATTTTTTGTGAAATTTTGTGGCAGATATGTATTTATTGAATCATTTAAGGAGATTTAGAGAAAATAATCTTGTATAATAAGACTCTGTACACGAAACTCAACATTAGAGAGAGATAGTAATACATGAGGGTCATGTGAGAGTGAGTGAGATAATTGGAAACTCTATGCGAACTTTGTCACAGCTGATTTTAACTGATAAGAGCATAGTCGGCAAACAGTTTACTTCTATGACATTTGACTAAAACCATACCTGTTAACTTTTCAAACCTTGTTGATTCCTCGACACGTAGAGCAGTGAAACATCACTGATAAATTTCCTAGCTCTGTTTTAGTTTGCAACTTAACACACCGAACATTCAACAAAAATGTACACAATTTCTAGAAATGCGCTCGAGTAAACTGATGGCACAAAATTCTCTCTTCATTTTTGACTCATTTCATTTCATTTTTCAGAGTTGTCGTCAGGATCGGAAGTGAACAAGAGTTTTCACCAGCCCTAATAGACTTGGAGCTAGAGGTTAAACCCTTATGGAAATTGACATTTTGTGACTTTAAACGCACAACAGTTGAGCGCTTCTTTCGCAGCAATGATTTTTATCTGGACTGGTGTGCTTTTCGATTGGTAAGGCTTATTTTGATTGATACTTGATCTATTCAATCTTAAGGTGATTCTAGGACCAATTAGTTCAAACTATAGACACCAGGTCGAGCTGCTCAAAAAGTCATCAGTTTTTGGCACAAATTGATGGATTCATGCAAAAAGTACAACTTTGAGGAACGTTGGCACTTGCAAGCATACTTCAGGAAGATACCCTGAAACTTTCAAGCTGAAACACTCAAAAATAAAGCCGGGATTTTGGATAAACAAAAATTCTTATAAGCCTCAATGAGTGCAAGTAAGGCAGATAGACATAGTATCACTTGCACTCATTAAGCGTAAATGGCAAATTGAATATCCTAAACTTCCGCTTTAATTCTCAACCAATTTTGCTCGTTTTGGGCTCAAAAAATTCCTAAAAAATTACACAGGTGCCAACGTTCTCTGTTTTTGCGGTTTTTTTTGTTTCTTTTCAATTTAAAGTTCCAAAAACACGACTAATCCCATAAGTGAGTGGTGGCGCTATCTATTGGATTGAAATCTGGAAAAGTTTCTTCTAGAATCACCTTAAGCCACTAAAAATGTGAATTTGTAATGTAATAAACTAACACCGAATCGCATGCACTTTAATAAACTCTAAATCCCTTTTTACCAATTTTAAAATTCGAATGCATTTCGGAGGTGCGACCGACCGGATGTAATATTGCATTGACTCTATAATGCGCTCTTACAGCACATGTAAAGTACATGTGTATAAAATTAAATAAAAATAAAAACCTTATAACTTATTGGGAGAGACAGAAATTAATTAAGAATCTTTTGTTTCTGTTCACCTCCAGAATAATCTCACATCAAAAACAGATTCTGAATCATCATCATCTTCATCTCTCAAAGTCGAGGAGCCCTTATACAATTTGGAAGGGCTGAATATGAACTCGTTTCCCTCAAGAAAATTTTCATCGGAATTCTTTATGATGTTACTCTCACCAGTTCTGGCCTTCTTGTTGTTTGCAACGATTCTGTCTCTGATTCTATGTTTCCACCATCATTCTTTGTAAGTACTTTTAAGTAATTTCAGTTTCTCTTTGAGAAAAATCGTCAAGGTTCAGCAAAGCATTAAAATAAGACTTTTTTTGTTATTTACGAGCGAGGAGTGAAAATCTTTTTGAAGACAAACCATCTCTGCCGGCCATTTACTTCATACTTAATGATCACTTACTTCATCGTTAAACTGATTCTTAAGCAGTCTATGAGTGACGCTATTGGTCGAGAATTGTAAAACTTGACTGCTGCTATGCTATGATAACATCATTAAAGTGTTCATTTTCCATAGACTATTTGTGAAAAGCCTTACGAAAACGAGGACTTCAACAATGGTTACCATGGCAACAGCCAACTTTTCAATTTTCGACCAATAGCATCATTCATAGACTGTCTAAAGGACCCATTTAATGATAGTGATCTTAACGATCCATTTAATGATAATGATCTTAATGATCCATTTAATGATAATGATCTTAACGATCCATTTAATGATAGTGATCTTAAGGATCCATTTAATAATGGTCTTAACGATCCATCTAATGATAATGATCTTAAGGATCCACTTATTGATTAAGTAAATAATCGGCCCACTGCACTATTGTCTGAAATCGAAAAAAAATGGCCAAAAAGCAGTAGGAAAAAAGCCATAAAAAATCGTTGTTTCCGACCCTTTCAAGTTTAATTTTAAACTTTCAAATGACTTGTCTAGGTTTAAATTACTTGTTTATAGTGTCCTCTGTGATTAAAATTGGTCCTGTAAGTTTTTAAATGATAAATTAATGAGAAATTTACTTTCTGATTTTTGGTCACTTTTTGACGATCTGTGACCATGGAGTACTGGTGTGTGAAATATGGAGGTATTCACTTTTTGCATGAGCGTGTTCAAATTTCACAAAAACTGTTCATAACTGCCATCCCAATCAAACTGACGCCAGCTTTTGATTTTACTTCAATCTCTTGGAATAAGATAAAATGTTGAATTTGCTCATGCAATGCGCGAATTGAGAAATAATCTTTTGGAGAAAATTAGAGGATCTCTGGCCATTAAGCTAAGAGTCCCAGCTCTTTAAAATTTCTTTACAACAAAAGTTGGTCCTTTCTTACAAAATATATCTATCAGTTGGAATTAAAAGCTTTCCACTCTTAATTCACAAAAATTTTCAAGGGCCACAAAGATTTTTCCTATAGCGCCAAAAACCTTTGCTAGACGGAAAATGAGACATTCAAAACGGAGAGAAAATTTTATGGGAAAGTTGGGTGGCCTCTGCGACAAAAAATCATGGGGCATAATTTGACTGGAAATTTATTTTCTCAGGCATCAACGCCCAATGTTTAGGTGCATTTCGAGACCTGAAAACTCATCACTAATGCTATCTTATACCGCCTGTTTTTCCGAATGCAAAGAAAAACTCGTAAACATGGATCAAATAATCATTTTTTCTCCCAATCTAATCTGATGCTATAGTCCTCAGTGAAACTTTGTCAACCTGTAACATAACGTTGGCATGAGTGCGTTGGGTGGCAAGGGGGGAATGCGCCCCTCTTTGGATATGGGAAAAAAGCTTTAGTTTTACATTTTTGGAGAAATAAGCAAAAAACTTACAAAAATTGAGGATGGTCATGGATCTACCCTAACCATCACTGGAATTTATTTTGGCTGCAACGATAATCTCTTTTGTTACCCATGATGTTAATGTCATTGACATTCATGGGTCACGTTATTCATTAAAATCAATGACTGGGATTTTCATGCCTCCAGCATGAAAAAAATTAAAGCAGGATTCAAGATGGTGTCAAGAATTTCAATTAGTTTTTTTTACGATCACCCGAAAATTTTAAACAAATTTATCTTAGAAAAACTCTTACTCACTTAACTTACTGTTTTTCTTTTAACTTAAGGCACGTGGGTAAACATTTTTTGTTTTTACAACTCAAACCCTTTTCAATAAAAAGTGCTATATATATTTGTATTTTCAGAAATGATGAACTATCAGATGAATATTTTGATAATATTTTTTATACTTTTGAGCGTTATTTCAAAAGGTATGTTTGCGTGAGTGTGTTTGATAATTAATGCGTGAAAGCCTTAAGCTTTTAAAAGTTCCTTTTAGATGATTTGTAGGCTTCAATTAACTTCACTTACACAGTCCTTGATAGAAGAAAAAATTAATTTTTCAATTTGAAATACATAATTCGCACTAACTAAATTTGACATTGAATGACTTTGAATTTGATCCCAGAAAGAAAGGTTTGACTTTGAGATTATATGTTTTCAAGCGGATTGATTCTTTTCCGCAACAGAAATTGTGTGTTTCAAAGGAGGTTTTTCTCTGTAAGAAGATGAAAGGAGGAGGGTGTGGGAATTGCACTCAATAATCGGAGATAAAACTTTTCCGGCGACTGAAAACGAAAGAAAATACTTCTGTGGAGTAGTGGATTAGGCATCAATATTTTTTTAAAAATATCAATTCTTTATGATTTTTTTTAAATTTAAAAATGGTATGGTAGCTCAGTTGCTGTCCTGTTTTCCTGTTTTTCCAGTTCTCATGTTTGGATTTGTTTTGGTTTCTTTTGATTGTTTTCCTCTTTTTATCCGTTCCACAGTTGCTTTCTTTTCCAAAATATGATGTTGGTTACCTATACCTATCTCCTCATACCTTAACAATGAGTTTTTTCCAAAGTATTTCATGAAAGATTGACAAAAAGTTTCTAGTGATTGCTTGTGTTTAGTATTCCATTAAGATTCATAAATTGATTTCTCCGTAATTTTCTTTCTTTCTTTTTTTCCTATTATTTTGTCCCTGCTCCTTACTATCATGATAACTAATCTAAATTGTGCGGTACTCTCAAACAAAAACAAATTTGCATGTCATTAGAGTTTAATATGCTCTCTCAAACAATGCCATAAGTTTCTCATAGGAGGACTCCCTAACTCCTTCTCCACGTAGTCCTCCAGCAAAATGCTCCAGCTCATCAATATTTAAGAGCAGGCACTGAGTTTTAGTTGCACAAGGGTGCTTGAGTGCTTGAATACAGCCCTGAAAGACGTTAGTCAAAATCTAATGGTGTTGGAAACTTAATCCTCTCCTCTCGCGTGAATTTTTCTTTTTTTCTTCTTAATTTTTAATTTTTTTAAGATTTTTTCAATTTTTTTTTTAAAAATTTTCTCTTCTTTTTAAAACTTTCAATTTTTTTTTTTCATTTTTTAATTTTTTTTCTGGTGCTGATTTTCGTTGAATATATCTAACATTGGAGTGGAAAGGATTAAAGAAAACTGAGAGTCAACAAGTAAGAATCGATGTGATTAAAAAGAATCGCAAAATTTCTATGATTCAATCACCAGCTTAACCATTCCCTTTCTTAGTTATTTATCGCTAACAATCGGAGATGTCTTTTATCTTTCCAGACAGCACCATTCATCACCAGTCGTTCGGAATGACTACGTTCCTGTTCATCTTGGACCGACCAAACGCTCTGTTTCGCCTCACGGAATGAACTACAATACCTTACCTGCGACGCCCAGGTAATAAAAAGTTATTGAAACTCTAATAACAGATGACTTCAAGGGTCATTGCTAAGAACAAAATTGAATAAACCATTATGAGTCTGAGGTATTTGACCAAAGTATGATAGAGCTCGTTTCAGAAGTGTAGGCGGATCAAAACCATAATCTTTGGCAAATTTTCAACTTTTATTCCTTCAAATCAATACCGAATTTGTCCCTGACTTTATTCTTTTGTGTTTAAAGTTTTCCTCATTGAAAAGTGAACACTCAATTTCATTTTTATTCATTTTCATCGAGATATATCAGAAATAATGTTGACAAATTCCAAAGATTATCGGTCTAGGTCCGCCTACACTTCTGAAACTACCTCTACCAGTGAGAGGGCGGAGGGGGGGGGTCAAAAACAGGGACCTTAAACGGTTTTACACTGTAGAGGCTTGTTTCTTTTTTTCTTTCCCCCCCCCTTTTTATTCAATTTTAAGTATACTTAAAGATTGAGTAGACCCTAAGCTGAATTTTTGAAGACCATTCTTTAGACCAAGGCTGCTGCCCATTTTTGAATCTTTACAGCTCTTTTACAAAAAAAAATACAGTTCTAAAAAAATACAAAAAAAGAAAATTAATTTAGTTTTTTGCCATAAAAAACAAACCTCTGATGTTGAACAAAAACATTATTTCCGAAAAAAATCATGTATTGAACCAGTTTCTATGTAACCTCCTAAGAGCTTAAAATGCTTAAAAAGCCTAATAAAAACATTGGAAGCCTGATAACATCTACAATTTTTGTCCAAAAAACATGAAAATCAGCAAGAAAACACACACACAAAAAAAAAAAATGGACTGAGGTTATTTAGGAACCTCTTTAGGCTCCCGAAGGTTAAAATAATTTTACTTGATCATTTTATCTTCATTACACTTGAAAAATTGAGGGTATTGAAATTTTTTGCGTTTGCAGAATGTCAGAAGAACGGACAGGACAACGACCTCAGCCTCCACCTTATTCCACGATCCGAAGAAACGACTTATGACAAATAGCATCACCACCTACCAAACTGTGGTACTGTTAAAGAAAACTGATTTCACACTATCATAGGCAGGCATCCAATATCCTGCACTGAATTAATAGAAATAGTCAGAGTCTGCATATTCTCATGAGTTTAGAAATCAATCAATTGAAATATTCTCATATCAAATAAGAGCTCTCCTGAGAGCTAGGTAACGAAGATTCAGATGACAAAATCAACAAATAAATTTTAGAAAAACATCTGTGCGGAGGAAAATCCCTTGATTCTACACTGATGGCACAATTGTAGTTAGTAATAGGCTTGGAGAGCTATTGGCCTCTCCAATCCACTCTAGACCTAGTAAATTTAAAAGACTTGAGTCAAAACTGACAGAAAAGCGCACATAGAGGGTATTTTAAAGAGCTTCCCCAAATTTTTACAGCCATAGTTATGTCTGATAGATTTTATACACTTAGACACGCATAAGATTTTAGCCAAAATGGGTCTATTGCGTACTTTTGCTACAGCATTTTGACACATTGATTCGAATAAAAAATTCAGCAAAAATAACAGAGCGCACATTAAAAACTTTAAAAATCCACTCATTAACTCAAAAAATCACTTCCATTTCAAACAACCCGCGATGCACTAGACACTATTATTACAGACAAACAATTATAAAGACAGAACTACTGCGAAAAGACCAGGCAACAAATGCAGCCAATATTTCATGTATTCAGAAGGAAATTCCATCATTTTGTGATTACGATGTTGTTTACATATACACAGTGGCTCCATCTATGTAATAGTATGCGGGTGCAAAAAGTGTCTAGTGTAGCGTGGGCTATTTGAAATTGAAGAGACTTCTTGAGTTAATGAGAAGTTTTTGAAAGTTTTCAACGTGCACATTGTTATTTTTGCCAAATTTTACGCAAGAATCAAGGATCTACTCGTATATTGTTGTAGCAAAAATACGCAACAGACCCATTCTTTAACTTGTTACACACGCATATCATTACAGAGAGCAGGCTTTTTGGCCCGTTGGTCCAGTTTTTTTGGAAGTGTCCAAAAAAATGTTTGTATCCAACTAAAGATGGGCGACTGTTCCCAAATACACTTTGTACTTTTAGGTGACAAAATACAAAAATTAATCTAATATAACTCATATCATTAAGGATCAATAGGTTAAAGTTTCTCACGTATTCATAAAAATATCAACAACATCAACCTCTTAGATGGATGGATAAATGAATTTTTGAGACCAATCATTCCTTAAATTCTTTGACCTAAAGTGTGGAGTCAAAACAGTTTATTAAACTTGGATATTTATGTGATTGATCGGGATAATTTCAGAGCTGCATAGTATTACTTTCCACAAAAAACATTGGATCAAAAATGCTGGAAACCCAAAGAAAAGTAACAAGCTGCTCTTTTCTTTAAATTAATGAAGACATTGTAGGCATCTTCACACTTTTTCAAAAATCATCGAATTTTTAATTTCATATCAAGAAATAAGAATTATAAGTGGTGAAAGCCGCCCAGGCCAAGTCAGAAAACGCAACCAGGAGGTTTGAAACTACTTGAAGGAAGTAGGTAAATATCATAAATGTTTAGTAGGTCTCTTTACAAAGGACAGGATATGTTATTCGATGCTATGTCCTAGTTTTTTAAAAGTTTCCACCTGTATTAATTCTTGCTTTTTTTTCTGATTAGGTAATAGAATTTTTTCACAGATCTAGTGATTGCTTAGCTTGATTTTAATCAAGTTCTTTGAAACTAGGAAAAATTATTATCAGTGATCATTGTAGAGTTTCAGTCAATACATATTAGGCAATTGAAAAAAAGGAGAAAAAAATGTGTTGGTGAAACTATCGTTTATCAATATTGCTATCATTTATTTTTTATTTTTGACTGTCTTATTTATTCATTAATGTTGTTATCTAGTCATTTTGGTAATTGATATATGTACTCTGAATATTCTAGTCATTTTCTGCAACATTTTTCACTTTTTATAAAATAAAAAATTATTAACTTGTTGGATTCAAAAGTGTTTTCTTTCAAGGTAATTTTTGTATGAAACTTATTAAGCTTCTGATCATTTTGAAAGAAAAGGAAGTCTCTTTCAACGATTTAATTCCTCATGGTTTGACATTATCTTTAAGGTGTAATGGCAGAACTACAGAGGTACCATAGGAGATTCCTATCTAATTTGAGACTCTCTTCAGTGTGTTTCTATGGAGAGAGTGACAAATTAAATAGGAATCTCCCATGACACCTGCATAGTTCCGCCATTTAAGAGCAAAGATGGGGCTTTGCGGGTATCATAGGAGATTCCTATCTAAGTTATCTCTTTTTCTACGGAAACACACAGCCAAAAGTCTCAAATTAGATAGGAATCTCTCATGGTACCTGGGTGGCTCCGCCAATACGTCTTAAATCAAAGGACGACCGTGACCAAAAAAAGTGGGGGCTAAAAAGTGATGACTTTTTTTTTTGCTTCTCAAGTCTCAAGTGATGACTTTTTCCCCATTTTTAGCCCCTCCACCCAAAAAAAAGTGGGGGGGGAGCTATAGCCCCCTCTAGCCCCTGATACGGTCCACCTATGTCTTAATTGTCTTAAACTTTAAAGTCGTTAAATGAGTCTGTGAGTGAATTTTGTGATTTTTTAGTATACTTTGTGTCATTTTTGCTAGTTTTTACGCAAGAATTGACTACGTAATAGCACGTGGCAAAAATTAGCAAGAGCCCCATTAGCTGGTTTTCTTACATAAACTTTCAACTCTGATCCTACAGTGAGACCAATAACTAGCCTCGCAAGCACCCTACTTTCCCAACACCAAAAGGAAACAGATGATTAATTGCATTAATTTAACAGTAACAGTTTATTGTGTCATCCAGTCCTTAAATGTAAACAATTTACAATTGATTTAAGCCTTAGTTTTTAGCTTTCTTAACTAAATTTTTAAACTGACCCGCAGCTTTAACTTTTTTTCTGAAAAAGAGAAAAATGATAAATTCAAATTAGACGGATGGAGAAGAGAAGTCGACACAAATTTTAATAAATAGAAAAGTCTAAAAAAGCAGTTTGAAAAACTTTGTCATTACTCGTGAAAACTTTATATATTATGTTCATTATAGTAGAAGGAAAAAAGTCAATTCAAGAATACTGGATTGGTTGCACGACCATTAAAAACTGTTTTTCATGTGCCAATCTTATTTTTTTGCTGGGCACTCATTGAATAGCTCTGCTTTGCATTTAAGGAAAATTGTTGTTAGAGAGACCATGTTTTTTTATCGGAAGCGCAATGGAACAAAATGGAACACAACATTTTTTAAAACGGCTTGTGCCGTTCAGATGTTCCATCAAAACGGGAGGAAACAAGCCAACCACTCTAAATAGTCGGTCCTCCAATCACCGTTACATTCAACAAACTAAGAGTAACCACAGGTCTACTATTAGCCGACCGCAAATACTCAGCAGTGCAACAGTAATCACAGTGACTACAGTGCATGCACAAAAATCGTCATCCATCTGGCGTATAGGTCGAATAAGTAATTTTTGCAACAGTTTAGGAGACCGAAAAAAAAATTAACTGACTCCTTAATTTTAATGATTTACGCCTGAACGTTTTCTGTTGTAACTTAAAAACTATTGAGAATTCGGTATTCTTGACATCACAGATCAAAAACGTGTAATTTTTTACATAGGTAACCATGAAAAAGTCTTAAGCCTGTAAGTCAGATGAACAACGAAATGGCACTCACATTGAAATACTCAAATTCATCATTAGGAAAGGATTACGTTACTGAATAATAAATCAGAGCTGAGAGGGAGGGGGGGCTGACAAACAAACACCCCTCTCTCCTACGACTATTGATTCTGGTTTTCAAGGAAAGTTGCATTTCTGGTGACTTTTACGGCCCCTCTCCTAGAGGAGTTTGGAATTGTTTTAAGCAATCTCCCTTCCTAAAGTGTCATGGTTGAGCACCGCAAGAACATTAGCATGAGCGCCAAAAGAGAACAGACAAAAGAGTAAATAACCTTCAACAGTTGATGAGGAGCACTTAATTATAATCTTACCTTTTATTCAACCAGGTTCTCTGCAATGGAACGTACGAATAGGGCTCAAACTTTCCTTTCTTCCGCAAATCACCGCCAGCTTTCTTAGATTTGTATTCACTACCAAAGGCTTTGGGTTTCACTTGTTTATTACTGGCAATTTTACCGGCTTTAGCAGAAAGGGGCCGATGAATACCCTTTCCTCCAGCTGCAAAGAAAACAGAGAATTACTAATGTGATACAATTGAGAGAATCGCTACTTCTTATGTTGACTCATTTGTTACAGCTTGTCCCAGAAAATATTGGATTTGACAATTCTACAACTTTCATAAAACCACCAGCTTCAAACCTTGGATAGGGCAACCTGATTGGTTAGACACAGTAAAAAGCTGATGTTTTCATCAGAGATAAATAGACACCAAGCACAAAGCTTGCGACAGATGTCCACTTTTCTGGCTCAATTTTGGTCGGGACTCATCAAAACAACCGCCAACATTAGCCTACTGTTGACTGATGAGCCCGTGGTTTGCATTCGCCGAGCGAATCCTGTTTCCATTTTTGGGACCACGGACCAATCACAGCCTTTTGTTGAGCTCACCACTCAACAGTAGACTAGTATTAATAGTTGCAGCCGGTGACTCCCGAACAAAGCTGAGCGCACTAAACTTGCTTCACTTTTTTAACACGGGAAGCATATGGTGTGCTGGGTCTCTATTTGTCTCTGGTTTTCATTCAAACCTACAATTGTCACGTCAAATCATTCTTGGGACAGCCTCTAGCAGGATACAAATTTCTAATTTAAGAATCTGAATCCTGGAAGACTTGGAATCTAGATTTAAAATTTTAAATCCCAAAGGGCAAAATACAAACAAACTGTGACTATTAAGAGACGAAATGAAATTGAGAAATACCCACCAGTTGACTTTTGAGCTCAATCTGGGAGGGTAGGCTGACCATAATAGTTAAATGTCAAGGACATGTTGACAAAGAACTAAAGAGGAGGGACAAAAAAAGGAAGGCAACGTAACAAACCTTGTACAAAAAGCCTTGCAACCAAAAATTCATAAAATAAGTTGCGTGGCAAAATCAGAGTTTCCCTTGCAAGTGGTGCCAACACCGTGAATTTTCAAGAAGACCCTTGCGAGATGAAATGGGAAAACTTGAACACAACCAGAGGTTGCTCTAAACAATAAGGAAAAAAGCATTAAAGTTTCTGCTAAATTCCTAGACAAATTTAAGAATAAATTACCTTGGTATTTCATTTTAGGATCACTGAGAGCATCTGCACTTTCAGCTGAGCTTAATTTACGCTTCCTTGTTGGTTTATCCTTCAGTAATTCATCTAAATTCTTTGAGGTATCAACTTTTTCTTCTTCTTCAGACTCATCATCTAAAAAGAGAAAAAAGTAACAAAAAAAAAGACCAGAATTAGTAATAAAACAGAGTGCAGTACAAATTCATTTCTCAGAATATAGCTCAATAGAAGAGAAAGAAGAGACTGAGCAAGTTTGAGTAAAGGTCGGAGCAAACTTTTTAGAACGATAAAATTTATTACTTATCAACATGTCGACTGCTACAAGTTTTCTGAGGTGTTTCTGTGGTGCCGAGTTGAGCTTAAGTGGCCAACGCTTGATATTCATGAAGTGAAAAAAAGTTCGCACAGCGCCGTCAGCCTCCGGAACAATGCATATTGCTACGTTGTTGGGACGAATGTCAAGACATTCATGCAAAGCACAATAGAACTTTTTCATCCTAAGTTTTTCTTCCCCGTTTTGAAATTTTTCAAATCTACAGAAATATAATAAAAAATCCTCGGCCCTCAGCACCATAGAACATTATACCAACAAATCTATGGAAAATCAACATATTAATGATGCAATTAATGGAACAGTTGGTGAGATTTTTTGACTGGGTTTGTTGAAGCTTAAAGGGAGCTCCAAGGGCATCTTAGACAGTGGTTCAAAATTATCCTGTAGACTCAGTCCTGCAAAATGAAGCTTCCTCAAAATCTTATAAATTTCTGTAAATTTTAAACAAGTCTCTCTCAACTTGAGAGGCAATGGAGTTTATTTACAACTACTAAAGCAAAAACCATGACTAATTTTTAGCAAGAAATTTCGCAATTTTAAAAAAGAGAGAGGATAAACATAAAAAGAGACAAAAATACCTGAGAGTGAAATATCTAATTTTTCAAGTCCTTTGTTCAGTAATAATTTGTCAGAAGTTTCTCCTTCAGAATCGCTATCACTCTCATCCTCTATGATTAATTTACCATCTGGAGTGGTTTTGAAACCGAGATCCTTGGACTTCTTTCTGCCGCCTGCAGCATTTAGATCTTGGCTACGCTTGGCTGCTGGAAAACGTAAATGATTGAACATCAGCTAATTTTTCTATTTACAAGATTTCAACGAGTTAACATAGAAAAACTAGAGTAGTGAGCAGTGATACAAATGAAGTTTGCTTTTTAGTCAATTCATCTCAAGTGAAACATTAACAATAGGCAAACAAGAAAATATTCGCAAAAATTCAAAGCAAAATGAAGCTTTCGCAGGAAAGGAAAAGCTGACAAAAGGAAAATCACAATTAGAAAGGAGGGAGAATTATCGTATTTAGACCTTTTCACTCCATTGTTGAGCTGTAGTCAACAAAACTGATTTACAGGTTCCACTTCATTGTCGAGCTGTAGTCAACAAAATTGATTTCCGGGTTCCCCTCCATTGTCAACCACAGTTTGACAATGGAGTGGAAACACACTTAATTAGAGAAAAAATACATTTTATTTAGCCTTGAAAGGTAGTATCATTCAAAAACTATTAAACACAGCATTTTTCTCCATTTTTATTTGAAGTACCAGAAGATTGACCTCAAAATTAAATAAGTTGTAAAGGATTAAGTGAATTAAAGAGTTCATTGTAGTTCGATTATTCAAACGAAAAATTGAGGAGACACTTAGTTAAAGAAATAAAAACACTTAATTCCTTGAACACACGACTAATCATTCTAAAAAGGGGGCGCAGCCCCATGTAACCGATGCAAGTGATTAGAGAAAACCTACATACAAGCTATGATGAAGTATAGACCTAAATTCGAGGTCTTCGCCGATTCCCTACATCAAGGCTATGTTGCCAAACTGGCATATCAAACAATTATCTTACCATAAAATTCCAAAAAAGAAAAAAAAAGGATTTCCGAAATGGATTTCCACTAAAAGGAAATTAAGATTAATTATGATGAAAATGTTCCTTATGAAAACAGAGAAAACCAAAGACAAAACTTATACAGTACTTACAGATGATTTTTCTGTTGGCCGATAGATCAGTAAAATCTACAATATCACCACTTTTTTCTTCGATAACGAATGATTTGTCCTTCTTCTTTTTTGTTTTGGTCGTTTCTTCCGAATCTTCCAGTAAATCTTTCTCTTCGTCAGAATCACATTCTGCCAGGATTTCTTCAATACTGTAATAGAAAGAAAAGAAAACCATTGAGCTATGAAGAACAAAGGACGAACAATTGGCTTGGAAAAAGAGAGGGAAAAATTGTTTTCAAGGTGATTTCAGGGCTGATTAGTTCAAACCAAGGACACCACTTCGCGCTGCTCAAAAAGTCAACTGTTTGTGGCTAGAATTTATTAATTTGTACAAAAAGTACAAATTTGAGGAACGTCGGCACCCGCAAGCATACTTCAGGAAGAAGATACTTTGAAAGTTTCAAGCTGAAACACTTAAAATTTAGTTGGGATTTAGGGAATACAAATACGAACATTCCCATAAGCCTCAAAGAACGAGAGTAAGGCAGATAGACATAGTATCACTAGCACTCACTAAGCTTATGGCAAAATGAATTTCCTAAATTATGGTTTTAAATCTCTACCAACTTTGATCGTTTAGGGCTCAATTAAAACCATAAGAGAATTACGCAGGAGCCGACCTTCTCGGATTTTACGTTTTTCTTTGTTTTCAGTTTAAAATGCCAAAAATATAACTTTTCCCAAAAGAGATTAATGACGCTATCCATCTGAGTGAAGTCTGAAAGAGTTTCGCCTGGAATCACCTTAACCCTTTCCAGTCGTATGTCCGGTGTCACCTGACATTTCTATTTTCCATTTTTCGGGTGGCGGGTCCCACCTGACATTATAATTCTTGCTACGGAGTTATTTTGTCCGACCTGATCCGACTTTCCTATCAAGTGGCACTCTCTGGCAGAGTGCCAAGAAATAGTTCTTGCATCTGTAGCGCTCGACTGCATGAACAAAATACAAAAAAAAAATAGTGAAAAAATTCCGACCGGAAAGGTTTAAAACTCTAAGCCTAGTATATGACAGGTTTAAAAGTATAATGAGGTACACACCATGATTTGTTTCGCAGATTGTGCAACTTCTTCTCTATTGTCTAAAAAACTGAATGTGTTTACCGATAAGGTTTTCCTTGGAAACAAAATCATTCATTAAGTGCAACAAAAAGGTACCTTTTGGGTTTAGATTTGAGGAAATCGGATGGAGCAATATCCTTTTCTTCATCTTCATCATTGTCTTCAGTCTTCCTTTTATCAGCCTCCTTTTGCTTCATTCGCTTCTTCCGTTCGTTCTTTTTCCTAAGCAATTTCAATCTAGCCAGTGTTTCCGTATCTTCTTCTGGTACTAATTCTATGACTGTGCTAATTGTGAATTTTCTAGAGAGTCTATCATAAATATCACGCGTCTTTCGCCTGAATTTACTTTTTGATGATTCCTCCATTGCTGACAGAGTTTGAATCTGGAATTAAAGGAGGAGTATAAATTAAAGAGAAAGAATTGTATGAGACATGCAATATTTACTCGTGAGTAGAGTTGGACCATTAGTATTTGATTACTGAGTCATAAGCCTTGTAATGCCAGAGATCTAATCCTGGGTTGGGCCAACTCGAATTGAGTTTCGGCCCGGGCCCAACTGAGGTTAGCGCATAAACATCCGTATATTTAAACTCGAGTTAGAAGGATTTCTTCCTTCTTCTTCTCTGTGTTCGTTTACATTTTTGGCGAATCTGGCGGCAATGCTTGGTGCGGTATGGACAAGGAAGGCCCCCCATAAGATGCATGTTTAAGACATGTTTAAGACCGTTTCAATAAAAATGTAAAACTATCAATTCTCCAGAAGGCTGTCAGCTTACTCAAGATTCAATTATTTTACATGGGTTTAAATGGACAAATTGCATGGTTGCCTAATCTCACGAGCCGCCACTGATATAATAGTGTAATACACTGCTAAGGTTTTCTTTTTTTTTTCATACATTTCACAGATTTAAAAATTTTATCAAGGCTTTACATTACTCACAATTTTACTTATGAAGGATCCGGATATGTTCTTGTCTATGATTGTGATGAACACTTTGATGAAGTCTAAAGCTGCTGTCGCTATTTTTGGTACTTTTGAGCATACCAAAAGATTTACAACTCCTAGTATTTCTTGAAACAGTTCCACTGTAAACATTTCTAGAAAAAGAAGGAGACAACATTGTAAGAAGAAAGAAATTAGGACTTAAAAGTAAATGAATTAACAAATTTTGAGACCAGACAAATTGTTGAAACTTGATACAAGAGTGGTAGAGAAATTTCACAAAAATGCAACTTCAAATGAACACGGAAAAAAAAGACTGGTAGAATTTACCATCTGCAAAGCTGATTATGAAGTTTGCTATCAAGTATGGTAAATTTTACCAACATACGGTAAATGCAACGTATCTTGTGGTGAAATGTATGTACCAACAAGTTATCTTAATTTACCACAAGGTATGTTGCATTTACGATATGATGGTAAAATTTACCATACTTGATAGCAGACTCCAAAATCAGCTACGCAGATGGTAAATTCTATCGGTTTTTATTTTCCGTGTAGCTTAAAACCACACCAATCCAATTTATAACTTCTTTACAAGCCTTTTACTATCTAACAGCTACCTATGAAAATTTTTCAGACCGTAGTTTATTACACGGAAGACAGAAAAATTGAATAAATAAAAACAATTATACTAAAGACACATAAACAAACAAAAAACTAACACTTGTGTCCAGTTTTTCAATTAATCTTTAAGTACTAGTTACCTGCCTCGTATTTTTGTTTAATGAGCATACAGGTAACACATACAAATGTATTCCTCACAAAATCAAAACAGAAAATATGATTTGTAAAATTCAAGCTTTTTCTACAGCCAGGTCCTGAATTATACAGATATCTTTAAAAACTTTGATTGTTTTTTCATTCAACGAGTTCATGACTTATAATTACCTTTAAATTTAAAAACTAAACAAGACAAAGCTGTGAGGGTAGCGGAGACCATATCATCAGATCCTGCAAGGCCAGCGACAAGAATTTCTATAAACATTTTCAGAGTATCTTCCTGATCTAGATCAGAATTTTCTTTCCTTACTAATTCTTCAAACTTTGAGTAAATCTCAGTTATTAGGATGTGCGCTGATTTTCGACAATGTGTGTTTTTATCTTTGCAACAAGAGACGACTTCTGGAATGATGGTCAGAAGTTCTTTTTTGGTCGTGCCGTAGGGTAGCAGATGAAGGAAACATCTGATCCTTGCCTGAAATATCAAATGAAAGAAACTTAATGAGCAATAGAAGGTGATTAAATAGCAATTATAGGGGTATTCTCCCTAAAAGTAGAGTTTCGAAAACTTTGTTGTAATTTTTTCCAAATTTTCATGTTATTTTTCACTGATTTCAAGGTTATTTTAGGCTGATTTTGATTAATTTATTTTGTGACACGCTTTATGCGTTTTTTGCGTCTTTTTAACTTACTTTTAAGGCATGTTTCAGAGGAACGTTGGCCAACCTCTTCAAAGATTAAATCGATTTATTAAGATTAGTGATTGCAAAAATTATATTGATTGATTGAGATTAGTGATTGATTTAGATCTTTGGGACGCTCCTATATTAATTGATCTTGAGACTTACCCCTCGGCTGGATTCTGCTGATTTTGATAAATACTGGATTAAAATGTTTTTAACGGAGGTTGTATTTTGTTTTTTGAATTCAAGAGGGCCAGGTGTTTCTGCACTACAAATTTCTTCAAGGACTCTGGAAAATTGAGAATCGTTCATTGAAATCAAACAAGTGTAAAAAGAAGGAGCAAATGGGGCCATTTCTAAGATGGTCTGATAAATATACAGAGAGCAGATGTTCTTATAACTGGCAGGTTAAAATAACAGAGGGTCAAACTACCCTCTATTTAAACTGGTAGTTGTTAAAAGAAACAATTAAAAATGGTTTTGGCTGAACGTTTATCGAGAGGTCTAAAAATCACCACTGTTTGTTATCTTTTAAATCAACCCTTTAAACATATAACAAACAGTCTTGAAAGCAGTCCTGAAGTAATAAGAAGATGGCAGACCCTTAGTCATAGAAAATTGGATTGTGCGATTAAAGCAACAGTCGAATTTGCAACAAAGATTAAAAAACTAACTACCATGTTCAGTGAATTAAAATAAATTACAAACGTTAAAGCAACTTGGAATATGAAGTCAAAAATTCAAAAGTCAAAGTCATTAGAAAATCAAATCATTAAATCATTGAAAGTTATTAAAGTTATTAAAGTCATTAAAGTGAAAGATTCAAAATCAAAAGGAAGATCTACCTGAAGTGCTTCTTCTGTTCAGAATGATTTTTGAGAGTTGATATTTTGGAGAGGCTGAATTGAAGCAGCTTGTTAATGCTTTCACAATCTAGATGCAATGCTAGAACTCGCAACAGATCTAGAAGGGCAAGTTTCAGGAAATTGTCGTCGTCTATTTCTTTGGAGTTGAGTTTCGGCATAATATTTGAGAACAGCTCAGTTACTAGTTGATTATTGGCCAATTTCAGATATGCCTGTAAAAATCAATTCATGTGAATAGCGAACAAAACCAGGCTGATTACAGGTCACATTCAGAGGACTTTCGACTTACAAAATTTGTCTGTTTGCTAAGGAACTTATTTAACAAGGAAGAAGACCAACATTTATTTCGTAATTTATTTATTTTTCTGTTCATCCAATTCATACTAATTAAAATACCACTGATTAAACATTCAATTTTGAATAATAATTAGACATATTTTGCTTCGTAGTCGGAGTTTGCCAATGGTCATTGTCCGATCACAAAAAAGCGCAAAAAATTGGGTGACTCTACGTCTGATGATGACCACTTGGTGAGCGACAAACGATCCGCCTCCAGCAATGACAAGACAGTTGAAAAGCTCCAGAGTTTGAGCACTATGATCTCAATTGCCCAATGGTACAACATTGCCACATTGTGAAAATAAATTAATAATTGAATTAGACTCTGCCCACTTCCAGAGACCATCAGAGTAACAAAGTACGTGCAATGGCCGACATTGGCCATCAAACCGCTTTTGATGACAAAGCAAAATACGACAATTATCAACAATTAAATTAATGATTAAATTTTAATGTGTCTAATGGTGCCAGGTTATTTATTCCTCTTTATACGAATACGATCTTGAAGGACTACTGCAGTGGAAAGATGTTAGCATGAATCGCCTATCGCCCCTATCAGACTGACCTGCTATTAATAGATCTTGGTTCTGATAACAAATATCACACAAAAAGCTGAATTACTTTTACTAATTAGACTGGAGAAAAATAATTTATTTAATTATTTCATAGGCTACAATCCTTTTCCAAACCAGGCTTTTAACAGCTAACAATGTTTTTTGTTGAACATACAAACCAAACTTAAGCTTACCTCGATGGTTGTCAAAGTCGCATGCCTGATTCCTTCTTCATCGCTTCCTTCCGGCTTTGTCGTATAAATATTGAACAAGATGGGTAAATAGTTTTTGGCGAATTTGCTTATCATCTCTTTGTTTCCTTCGTTTGACTCGCATGAGCTGATCAATTTGCGCAGAGCCTGCAGGATACTGTGTCGAAGATCTTTTCTGCTGCTCAGAGTTATTCCTAAAGCTTTGGCTAATTTCTAGAAGGAGAAAATTGAATTCAAATTACAATTTGCAGCTTGGCTTTAGGACTTTTTGATAAATAAAATATTCAGCAGATTCGTCGTTAGTTATAGTGAATACTTCAAGCTGTAACTTGATGCAAAACTTGTTTGTTATCTTCGATAAACCTTGCTCAGTTCAGCAAATCCATAAATAAACGCACATTTTGAGTAATATCAGAGAAAGGCACACATAATAAAGTAATAAAAGGTCGCTGCTGGAGTAGCTCTTATACTGGTGTTTCACAGCAAACGACAGACCTGTATTTAAGAGAAAATCATCAGCGTTTAGTCCCAATTGAAGCAGTCTCCAAAAATGGGGCCCAAAAAACAATGGGTGCGCTCTTCCCCAAAAGTGTGCATTGTAAGCCAATGAAGATTTTAGCTATAGAGCACACCTGTTGTTTTATGGGTCCTCCTTTTGGGGACGGCCTCAATTTCTTCCACAAGAGCACCATCATCTAATTAATGTCAAATAACAGGCAAAGAGTAATTTTTAATTAAGAAAGCTGAGTGTCAGGCACTAGATAATCATCTGAAGAATGTCTCTGCAAAATAACTCGTCAATGATTTCAAACAAGAGGCTGAAAAATGAAATACTGCATTTTGATAGAGGTTGTTTCCAAAGTTTTGGCACACCTACACAGATAACTTTTGGCATTTTTCACCATTATTTCTCATGTTACAAGTGTCGCGTACAATTTGGTTAAATTGTATTTTGTCCATTAAAACCAGTGATAATGGTCAAACTTTTGAGTGTGCACAATGCAGTCCTACACATTGATATTTCACGAGGATTTAAATGGACAAAATGCAGCGATGCCAGATTGCATGTGACGCTACTGATGCAAGAAGAGACATGTTTGCAACAAAACGACTAGAGGGAAAAGAGAGAGAATATGGTGGACAGAGAGCGAAGGAAAATAAGGAAAAGGAATTACCGGAAAATTGATGGCAACATCTGTAGGCTCTTTGCAGAAGCTCGGAAGAAGCGCCCATATTTGAACTTGTAGGTGGTCATAAGTTATGGCACCGACTTCATCTTTCATTTCTTTCATTTTTAACGAGTGATTCCTGCAATTTTAAGAAATGTTAAAGGTCAAGACGAATCATACGAATACATCCAAAAAAATAAATTTAACAAAATAGTGCAAAAATATCTTTAAGTTTGATACACTTTGAAAGCAGCCCGAATCACAAAACTACCGATACGTAGTGGTCTTTGATTTGAGGACTTTAAATTCTTACCAGGAACTCTCCCTGCCTATAAAGTTAAAAAATAAAAATTTCATAAATTCTGAATCTTTAACTATAAGCTAAACAACGGTTACATTTGACAATTTGATGGTGTCAATATTTTGGGGTAATAAGATTTAATTAATGATTTCTCTTTCCAGAATACTTTCAAGCAAAAGAGATGATTACTTTTTAGTGATAGGCACCTAACCAATCTCAATTAATCTCATTTAAAGCGATGTTGCAAAAGTCAGAGTTTATTATTTCTTAATTTAGATGGATAGATGGATAGATAGATAGATAGATAGATAGATAGATAGATGGATGGATGGATAGATAGATAGATATGTAGATAGATAGATAGATAGATAGATAGACAGGCAGACAGATAGACAGGCAGGCAGACAGACAGACAGACAGACAGATAGATAGATAGCTAGATAAAATTCATCTGTCACTGTAATTTTATTTATTAATTTATTTGTTAATTTATTTATTCATTTATTTATTCATCTGTTCATTAATCTATTCATTCATTTATTCTTTCACTCATTCACATTTCACACCGTTGCCACACTAAACAGCCTTCTAGAATGTTTATCTATTCTCTCCTCTAGTTTCAAAAAAATTGAAAAAGGAATCGGAGATGCTCTGACTTAAGAAGATTACAGTAAACAGAAGATTAGGGATGAAAATATAGACTAAGCTATTGGTACCCCTCTGAGTTTTTAAAAACCTCGTAAAAGGTTAAAAATCAAAACACTCCGGAAGTCAGGACTCTTATGAAAACCACAAAAAATAGAAGATTTACCTGCATATTGTTGCTAGAGGCAAAAAATACTCGCTGAAACACTGTAAAGTAGATTGATGAATTGAGGATTTTAAAACCGGTAAAAGCCAAGATCGTTTGAACTCATGTTTGCTATCTCTTAAAATTATCTGAAACAGAAAAAAAGATATGAATTAGATTTAAGGACAAAAGTTTACTTCCCATTTATTGTGAAATAAAATATTTTTATTTTTATGCTAATAATGGCGCGTGCTATTTGCAAAAATACTAATTACATTTCTTCGAGACAACTTAGTTTACAGACCAAAGATGGATAGCAGATGTTACAAGTTGAAAATACACTTACTTGAAGAGGAACTACTTTCAGCACACGATCAGGCCCCATGGAATAAATTGCGCTTCCGATCACATTTTCTATTTCGCTGGCATACACGGTTTCATCTGAATCTCTCAATTCCGCTAATGTTTTTAAGTAAGGCAACATGAAAGACGAACAGTATTTACCACACACCTGAAATAAAATACAGAAGCTGAAGAATTGAAAATGTGAAGAAAAAGAGCTAGACAAAATGAGATCCAATAACAAGGAGAAATACAGAACAACTTTTGGCAAAGGACAGCACTTCAGATTTTAGGATAGTAAAACACTGACTCTTGTCCAATAATTTTAGTATGTAGTAGTAAAGTCCAGCTGCCCAAACCAGGGAGTGCTGCAATTTCCAGAGAGGGGGGAGGGGGGCAAGAAGGCAATCTTGCTGCCCTCCGCGAATTACCGCCCCTCAAAATTCTAATTTGATGACCTTTTTTGTTTGCTTGTTACACACTGATTTTGCCACCTTCGACAATGCTTCGAAATTAGATAACCTTCTTTTTTCTTTTCTTTCTTTTTTGGTTGTTCACCCTGTTTTTGCCGCCCAGGGCAAGGGTACCCAAATGCCCCAGCCCCCCCCCCCAAACCACACGCCCCTGGCTCAAACCATTTGTTCATTATGCTGGTATTTTACAGCAAATAACTGGACTAAGGATACAAAAAGGGAATAAGAAGGAATATTGATAATTAATCGTACTTTTCATTTGGATAAGCTTTGACTAACAGAATTTTAATTTCAATTTGAAACAGAATTCAACAAAAAAATAAAATAAGATTCCCAACTTTTTCATGATTGACATAGATTTGGTTTTCTTCATGGTTTGAATTGCCGTTTTTTTTTACAGAATAACAGTTTCTTACAAATTATTTTTAAATTTTATACCTTAGGTAATTAAAATTTTGACTCAAGAGCAAAATTTCCGGTAGATTTTCATTGGAGCAATGTTTACCGCTCAACAGGGGGCAGCTGTTGACTGTTGTTACGTTAAGCTCCCAAAAACAATGAACCCATTTTACTTGCCTCACTTTCATAACATAGGAGAGCATATCATTGGCTGCGTCTCTATTTGTCTCTGCCGGCTGATTATGAACGATCGTATTGTAATGCTATTGAGTCGATGAACAAGAACGTATTATCTTATGGGTGGTGCCATTCCCATAGAAATCCTCTCATCTCTGAGAGAAATTCTCCGATAGCTCAAGAGTCATCGGAGAATTTCCACAGGGATGGAAGGGTTTCTACTGGAATGAAACCAGGGACAAATAGAGACCCAACACACTGTATGCTTCCCGTGTTAGAAAAGTGAGGCAAGTTTAGAGCACACAGTTTTGTTCAGAAATCACCGGCTGCAACAATAAATAGTCGCCTACTGTTGAGTGGTGAGCTCAACAAAAGGCTGTGATTTGTCCGCTGTCCCGGAAACAGGTTCGGCTTGGCGAATCCAAACCAAGCGCTCACCAGTCAACAGTAGGCGACTGTTGACTGTTGTTAAGATGAGTTCCGACCAAAATTGAACTGGAAAAGTTGACACCTGTCGCAAGCTTTGTGCTAGGTCTCTATTTGTCTCTGAATGAAACCGATCGGAATGGCACCACCCGCAAGATGACATGTACTTGATTATCGACTCGATAGTATTACGAAACGATCATTTATAATCAGCTTGCTGGCTTTTTCTTTAAGATTTGATTGTCTGGAAACAACTGGACTGTTTAGACTGGGATAAAGCACACTGCAGCAAACTTAAAACTCTGTAGTTGAGAGGGAGGGCAAGTACGAGCAGGGGCTTTTGTGTAGGCTCCTCACAGATTGAATATTATTTTAAGAATAAGAAGAATACTTTTGAATGAAAAAGGGGGGGAAAACTCACCTTATACATTAAATTCAATAAACGTAAGACAGACCTCCAAACATTTTGGAACTGAAGTCTTAAGCCATTCTGAAGGATATTGAAGACCTTCTCAATGGTCAAACTGAATTTTTGAGCGTTCTCTTCTGAAGAAACAGCTGGGGAGACACAATCATCAATGAGAGCTTTTAGAGTCAGAGTGGCTGACTGGCAAATACCACTATCATTCGTCAGCCAAAGATTGGAGCAGATTGTGAAAATGCGAGGAAGATTTGATGCGCAGATTGAGAGATCCAACCTATCAATGAAAATGAAACAATCCATTGAAAACTACATTTATGAAAGAACCCCACTAGAAGACAGTGGCAACGTGTGCAATATGAGATCAGTGGTTTGACATTATTTAAAATTATGTAAAATACAGTAAAAGCTCATTGTATGGTACCATGCATGGAATTTCTAGGAAAGTGGAAATATTTACCAGTTCCTTCAATCCTCACTTTTTTTTTTTTTTTATTAGTTCTGAGGCTGTTAGTTTGACGCCCAAAAAGACACTGCGACCATTTTTGATATATTGAGTCCCCTCAAAAAGTAGGAGACCTTAAAGAGATTTAGGCCTTCAGTCAGATCCAGGGCCTTTCTCCCAAAATTCTCATACAGCACTTCTGTGTCCAGCTCTATTGCACCAAAGATGTCGAATCGTCAGTTAGCGAGCCTTTCACAGATGTAAAAAATGTGTGCAGAGTTTTCTTCCTCCATTACACACACTCTGCACACTGGGTTCTCCTTAAAGACTCCAATTGTGTGTATATGTTTCCTTAATGAGCAGTGTCCAGTAAGTAGACCTATCAAATGCTTTAGTTCAGGGGTGCAAAATGTTCCAAAACTTGGGAAGTTTCACGCGATCCATGATTTTTTTCCTCACAGGATTTTAAAAAATTTCCTCACAAAAATTTGAAAGTAATGACTTTTTTTGGTATTTTAACATTTCAACACCGTATGTTCGCAAAATGACCGATATTTTCCCATTTTTTACACTATTTTCCTGGGAAATCCTTATTGCCATTACTTAAATAAAAAAAAAAATAAAAAAAAAATGGACAAATTTCCTCACTTTTACGCGATTCGCAGATCGCTAGATCAGGCACATTTTGCACCCCTGTCTTAGTTGCAGCCTGTTGTACTTCAAAATGAGTTTTGGCTGCATTTCTGGACATTTAATTCAATCCTCACGTAAAAAAAAATAAAAAAAAAATTAGTTTAAAGAGAAAACAACCATTGTTTTTTTTCTGTGTTTCTTATTGATCAGATGCATAGTTTTTGACCGATTGAGTTCATTTTGAGCTCATTCGAAAGCTAATGAGTTAATCTTTAAAACAAGACCACAGTCAAGTTGCTAGCTAGTTTACTTTTGGAAGTGATAGCATCGGTCCCGGTACTTTTTGGACAGCCTTTATATTATCATTTAAAAGATAACTTACTTCGCAAGATTTATGAAACCTTCTTGCAATACAAGGAGCCAAGCTTGAGTAGTCTGAGTATCGCTGGTTGATGGCTGATAATCGTACAGAGCGTTTATTAGTTGGGCGTTCAGAGAGGCCGATACCGCATTGGGATTGGGTCGCACTGAAAATAAGCTGTAGAAAACTTGCAGACTGCTTGTTGTTATCAATGAGTTACCAAGTGTCATCATCTTCAGAATGGCTTCACAACATTTCTACGGAAAAACGAACAAACCATTTTTTTACTAAACAATACCTACGAACTGAGGTGAATCTAAAGAGTTTTGTTTCTTCCGATCGGATTGGATCGGTCGAGTGACATTCAACACAGGAGCTGACTGTTCGTAAAAGTGTTGTTGAATGCAAAAAGAGGAATTAGTCCTGTTGAGTACACAGTACAGCTTGACACTGGAAGGTACAAGGTTAATACAAACGTCTGACTTTAATGCAATGGGGCTCCTGTTAAGTTTTGCTGTACGAAATAGTACAGTGAAATCTTGAGTAAAATCCAGAGAAAATTACAATGAGCACATTTAAAAATGACAAAATTTACTCGCAGACTCAAAAAATGACTTTAGAGTTTAAGGCGTAATGGCAGAGCTAAGTAGGTACTAAATGGGAGATTCCCATCTAATTTGAGGCTGTCATCTGAGTATTTCTAGAGAGTGACAAATTAGACAGGAATTGCCTATGATATATGCAGAGCTCCGCCATCTTTTTTACAGAGTTTTACAGAGATTGCTCTTAAAACTAGAGTTTGTAAGCGTAGGAATCTAAAGTAAGTGTTGCGTTTTTGTTTTCATTAGATAAACAGTTTATAAGTTATTTCAATAGCGTATTTCTGCATTAACGTGATCATTCCGAGGGCTTCGAACCGACCAACATCACAAAGCTCTTATCAGCAAGGCCCCAACCCCCCCTAGAACATTACAATAGAGACACACAGGGGATAGCCTCAAATTAGATAGAAATCTCCCATAATACCTGCTTAGCTCTGCCACTAAGCCTTAACCTTCAATCATTTTGTGAGTCTGTGAGTGCTTTTCGTAAATTTTGAATGTGCTCATCGTAATTTTCAGTGGATTTAACCCGAGTAAGAAAAATTCAATCATTTACAGCAAAAGTTAGCAAGAGCCCCATTTTGGCAAAAAAAGGAGACTCTAGTGCTTCACTGAGAAGTTTTAAGAACAACAAAAGCACTTTTTTTTTCTTTTTTTTTTCTTGTAATTACTGCTTCCGGCTGCTACACTCTCTCTTCCACAATTCCACCTTCTAAATCTTGGCCCCTTCATCCCTTATGTTTTTCTACTATCTAGCACGACTTGTATTTTCAGATGTTTGGGCTCCTTATGAATAATAACATAGAACTGATGACCTGGACATTAAAAAATGATACCTTGATGTATTGCTTGGAAAATTCATGTAAATTTCCTTTCAGCAATGATAGAATGTGCAAAGTGCTGGATGAGCCTCCGGTTGCGCCTGTTGATTCCAGTAGATGAATGCAAAATTTAGCAACTGCAGTCGCTGCTGGATGACACGAAGATTCATTTTCTAGATTCTCGGATTCACCTTTGGAGGACCTAAGGACCACACTGACAGCATGGTGTGCCGCTTTACGAATCTGTCAATCACAATTAGATCTCACATTATAATTTGGAAATAACAAAATTTCATCCTCACTGCTCTGTAAAAAATCCCATTTGATAGCGCCACTAACCCATTGACACGCCTTGCATTGATTTGAAATACGGCTTTCCGCGAACATGAAAAATTGTTGTTCTTTCGATTTAAAAACATGTTTAGTGTTGACATTTTCTTGTAAGAACCATGTCATTTGACTCATTTCAAGCTCTCAAATAAATAATTTAACACAATTCTAGGCCACCTTGCTGTTTATTGTTCATAATCATGCTTTTTATCAGAGCTGCCATTTCGCGTATAATTAATGACATTTTTCAAGTCACTGATTATTCCACCTGTGGAGAAAAGATTACTCAGTTCAATTCAGTGTACAACTGTAATGCACAAAATTACTCTGATCAGTAATCTTTTCTCTATTGGTGGAAACACCGTTAATTAATTAAAATAATCGCAAATTTTTTTAAGTCATTGACGACTCAACCGATTGAGAAAAGATTACAGATGCAAGTATTTGTGGGCATTACAGTCATACACTGAACTGAGTTGTGAAATCTTTTCTCAACCGGTGGAATCATCAGAGAATTGAAAAATACCATTAATTATACGGAAATTCCAAGTTTTGATCCATTGTGTGATATTTAAATTTTGAGAAACCGCTAAGGAACTGTATTTACTTTATGGCATGCGGCACACCTTTATTTAATTAACTTCCTTCATTTTTTTAAAACTGTTTACTTAGTACACAGTCATAAATCCAAGCACAAACAGTAAAGTACCTACAGTAAAAATTAAAAAAAAAAAAACAACAAGAAAAATTAAAACTTAACCTTTCCACTGCGCTTGACGAGTAAACTCGTGCAACACGATAGCGCACCGCAGTGCGTACAACAATTACACTCATTCGGTTTCTCTCCACACTTTCTCTGTTTGTACAGCTGCCGCATACCTGATGGAGGCGCTAGCAACGCTATTCACATCACACAACTTGGGATTCAAAAGAACTCCGCAGTGAAAAGGTTAACTTAAATCAATAAAACAAAAACGCCAAGAAAAGAAAAACTACTGTCGCCAAATACTGCAGAAACATGGAAGCCTCCCTACGGAAATTTTCACAAAATTGAACTTCTACTTGTTGTTAGCTGTAAAAAGCAACAAACTTACAAAAGGTGATGTTACTCATCCAAATAGACCAAAATGAGGCTCTTGCAAACTTTTGCTATAAGCAAATGAATAGTTAAATCTGATAAAAAACCAGAAAAGTTCATGAAAATCACACTAAAACAGTCTAAAATTTAATAATAATCTCCGAAAACAGCTGTAAGGGCAAGGTCGTAATGGTGGAGCTACAGGATTGCAGGTATCATGGGAGATTCCTGTCTAATTTTTCACTTTCTCAGTACGGAAACATAGAGATAAGTCTCAAATTAGATAGAAATTTTCCATGATACCCAGAAATGCAGAATGTTTTTCTCTTCCGCAATTTACACTCAAACCAGAATTGCTTCTGCGATCCAAAACCCCCCAGCTTCCACATTGATAACCTTTATGCAAAAGCCCTTCCACAATAAATTGATGACCCTTTTGCTAAAGTGCCTCTAAAATTCATCTGAAATAGAAAGGAGCAAAAAAATGTGGGATTTTTCCTGAGATGATTTAAAAAAAAAAAAAAAAAAAAAAAAAAAAATTGCTTTTCGTGGAGTCTCCATAATTTTTACTGAGCCTCCACAATTTACTTGCAATCCTAGGATCATGTGATGGTGAACATTCTGAAGCCCTGATGATACCTCTGTAGCTCTGCCATTCAGCCCGATTCTGAGAGTGAATTTTGTGATTTTTTAGTGTTCTCATCGTCATTTTCACAGGTTTTTATGGAAGAGTTAACTCTTCAATCACCTGTAGCAAAAAAGTTTGCAAGAGCTTCATTCTACCATGAACAACACATGATTCTTATGCATACAAAATGTCTTAAGTATCTAAAATTAATAGGTAGAAGAAATAGTAAAAGATCCTTACTTTAGGTTTTGAATGGGTGACAAAGGACAAAATAGAGTCAAATATCTGTAGAGTAGATGGCAATCCCCACACTGCTAAGTCTTGATTTCTCAGCAAAACGGACAGACAAGTAAGACACTAGAAATAAAACACAAAAGCTTAAAGTAATCTGAGGATTGTTGCAGAAGTGAAAAAGAAAGCACAACTAATGTTTAAAGTTCTTATAAATCTTATGTTAAGGTGATACTTCAGCGTTTAGTGCCGATTTCTGCCACTAGAGCCCCAACGTTCGATTAATGTCAAATTACAGGTCGAAAGTAATTTATATGTATTTAAAAAAGTGGAAAGTCAGTTCTAGATAATCATCAGAAGTACATCTCTGCAAAATATCTCGCCAATAACTTCAAAAATAAGGCTGAAAGTACCAAAAATGGAATATCGCAAATCGATTCTTGTATCGAAATGCGATATTTAATTTTTTGGTACTTTCAGCATTAATTTTTGTAAAAACGGTAAATATGTACTACTTTTTCGCTTTCCACCAATGTTGTTAGTCTCTTGTCTATTGTTGAAGCGGTGAATAATAATTTTTTGCTTTTCACCAATGTTGTCTATTGAAAAACAGTGAACGCTAATTTTTCGCTTTCCATGTATGTAGTCTATTAAAAAAACAGTTAATACTAATTTTTCGCTTTCCAACAAAGTTGTTTTTCTCCAAAAAGAATACTAGGCTGGATATCATAACTTACTGATCGTAGGATTATATTGTTCTCCGTTTCTGCATACTTGCATAAGATTTCAATGAAACACTTTGAGGCAGAATTGAATTTCACTTGCAAGACTGACTGCGGGACCATCTTAATGCCCATTCCCAACAAGGCAAGGACAGCAACTAACTGATCTTCTTCATCTTCTTCGATCTTGAAGCCTTCCAATGTCGTCATCTGTAAAATATTTTAACATGTAAAAGAATGAAACTGGCAACTCTAATTTTAACAAACCAATAATTCCTATAAGAAAATGAGAAATCAAATGAAATCAAATTTATAATAAATAGTCAATAGTCAATACGTATAAAAATAAAAAGCTATTTTACTATGAATTTTATTTAATTTTATTTCTCATTATGTTTCTTTGAATCTAATACATCTCATTCCTTGCAATGTTTCAATAATTTCTAGAGAAACTGCTATTTTTACACTCAAATATTCCATCTATCCTTCAATTTCACAATTCGATCATCATAGGAATTTTGTCAAAAAACCTTTTTAAAATTCAAGCTCAGAGCAGGTTGAGGAATCATAAATCAGGAGAGAACTTTCTTTTTAGCATAATTTTTTTGACACCTCAACTTTAGATTTAGAGCACTAGAAAGGGGTTGTTAAGAAAAACTTTGGATGAAAGAAGCTCAACTTGACTTACAAGAGCTGCGAAATATTCAGTCGTAGATTCTGTTCCGCCATTCGCCTTTATGACTTCAGTTATAGCAGCAAGCACAGCCAATATGTTCTTGTGAAGATCAATATCGCCACGGAAGTTTTTTAGGAATCTAATGAGGGAATAAAGAGACAAAAATTAAAACTCTTTACAGCCTTTGCAGGCATACTGGATAAACCCGTTTTTTCCCCCATCCGCTGCCCATCGATCCAGCGGTCTCTTGAGGTCTTTTTCGTTTACATCTGTGTTTTCAAATGGCGAATCCTAACCTCTTCAAGCTAGATTGTATGAATTGACAGAAACCCTTCGATTCACCGACGGACAGATGGATCCAAGGGATCCCAGCTAAATTCTTGAGTTCACAGGGTAATGAAACGTGAAAACTAATTTTTCAATTTTTTTTTTTTTTTTTTTTTTTTTTTTTTTTTTTTTTTTACTGAAAGATACTTTTTCCATGAGCTGAGAGTGCGAGGGTGCGAGTGAGAGGGTACTTTTTGTTCAAGCCCCAAAAGCCCCTCCTTTAATACGTTTACCCTCAAAAAACAGTTGCAGCAACTGTGGCTGGAATAAAAAGAACTCAGTTTCCATCAAGCATTTAAAATTTTTCTCTCTGTTTAAGAATGAATAAATGCAAACAAGCAAAATAAGAAGTCATCACTTTTCAGAAGACCTCCACATTTGACACCCTGGATACGCTTATGACTATCTCCTACCCTTGGGCGTGTGAGAAAGTATACTAACCTGCTAAAAGAAGCATTAGAACATGAACTCCAGTCACTCGCAAATGTCTTAAAAGTTAACCCTGTTGACACGGATCCACCTTCAGACGAAATGTCTTCCTCCATACGTTCTGCAACTGCATTGCCCGAGAGAACATTATGTTTTTGCAAAGCTTCTTTAGTCAAACCGGTGTCACCTGGAAAAAAAAGCCATACAAATGAATTTGAGAAAGTAGACTTGTTGCAAAAATTAAAGATGTTTGAGGAAAGTGAAGCATTATTATATTGTAAAGATTAGGGACGTAGAAAATGGGATGAAAGATGTTGAAGAACCATTCACAAACTATTGTAACTACTGTCAAATCTTTCCTAGATGGTTCAAGATTTGGCCTCCACAGAATCATGAAAACACAAATTTACAATCAAACAAAAGATTCCCCATCATACTTACAATACAAAGAAAATCACCATTGAGAGGTGTTCTAGGTCTTTTGACTCTCTGTTAGTATGATTTCAGAACATTCCTGCTTGGATTCACAGAACAGAAAAGACTTCTCTGCCGATGTGATGCATTTATGATTTTAGAGCAGGACTATTTTGAGTATCGGTGCCTGCCTCTGAACTGCATCAAAGCGCATTAGTGAGTGATTGATTAGCAACGAGTTGGAACTTTGCACTAAACAACCACTTACCAAAAAGCTTTGATGCAGTTTGTAAGCAGGCACTGCTACTTGCCAGAACCCGATACTCAAAACTAGACAAAACTGCTTCTGCTGTCAACTAGAGTCCGCGCAATATAAGTTGAGCCCTGAGCCAGAGGTCAGTATATACCTGAAAAATGAAGACTGACAACAGCATACTGAGAGCCGAGATATCCTTTGCAAATGTCTCTATTGTTTTTGGTGGTTGTCAGATCAAAATACATAGAGTCAAGCCATTGCAATGCAAGATTGTGGAAATCTCACAGGCTCAACTTGTTGTGCACTGACTATGGAGCCTTTTGCATCTAAGACCCAACCAATTGTGCAGCTTTCCACAGAAGATAAATCAACTTGTCCATGATGACAGAAGGGAATCACCTTCCCTGCGTGGTTGGTACCCATTTGCTGACATAGAGAAGTTGGTTCCCTTCCTTGCAGACATCAATTCCAATACGCTCAAAAGCAGCGAACTTGTTCACGAGGCACACACATTATGATCCATCAGATGCTAACTACCTAAAAACAACCTCTAGCTCAAACTGATGCTTCAATGACCACCCGAAGCATCTGTTCTTCTTCACACAGTATGATTCTGGCAGAGGTTTCGGCTAGTGGGCACTGAGTCATTACGTAACCAAAAATGGAATGGATGCAAGACATAATTCGCATCGATAAAACATTCCATTCTATCAGATTTTATACAGTTAATTTGAGAGATCAAAGGCAGTAAATGTGGAGCTTAGCATGCATAATACATTGTTGAAAGTGCACCCACGCACCGACAGTGTTGACTTACCTAAGTTCTGAAGAAAGAATCGAGATTTTGCAATTTCACGATGCTTTTGAGTTGTTGGATTGGAGCTTGAGCTCTGGCCTTTGACCCACCGCTTTCCTTTACTACTAGTTCTTTTGCGAAACTTTGCCATTTTCTTAAAAGGAAAATGACAAGACTACAGAGAAAAAAGCACGAGAGCCATGTGGACAATAAAAACATAACCTACAAATACCAGAGCCACCCAACGTTTTCAAAAAATCACCAAAATCAGCACCGGCTGTTGTTTGTTGCTAATTCGGGGGCACATGCATCCATAAAATTGGAGAGGTTATGTCATTCATTGATTTGCTGAAGCCAAATTCGAGGCCGTGAAGATTTTTTGATTTTCTCGGCTTGTGTCGTGATTTTTCAGTGCTAATTTAAAATGAGTTTGTTACTCAGGTATGTAATTATACTATCATCATTATTTTGTGGCTTCTATTCTCTTTCCAAGGCTCCAAGAAGTTTTCATCTCGTTCTCCAACTCCTTTGGGGATGGTCAGGGTCAAGTTTGTTAATCTTTACAACCCTTTCGCCTTGCATTTAAAAGAATTATTGTTCTTGTACTTAAATTCAAAAGTCTCGAAGCTTCTTGGAACTTACAGGAATCAAACCATTTTCTATTCTGTTAAATGCAAGCAATTCTGAGAGAACCACAATAACGCGGACTTTGACACAGTAATCACCAACTACTACCCTCCTGATTGTGTGATGGACGTTATATTTTGTGTACTTAATTGGTTGTGGTTATCATGGAGTGAAGAGTTTGTTCTTAGAAAATGAGATTACAGATTTGTTTCACATGCTGATTCCCTCAGAAATGCCTTTGCTGCTTCTAATCTGTTATCACTAGAAACAGAAGTTATCATTGAATTTATGTCCGTGCAAGACCTCTTAATTCGAATTACGCCAACTTTTGTTTACCTATGATGGCTCTACAATCCAGTCTGTTGGTGTTTCTGAACTCAGGTTAAAACTTTCTTTTCTTTCTTCTCTAAATATTGTGTTTACCTAAATCGCACTCAGTGACGTCTTTGGTGGTATGGTTGTTTTAAGATTAAAACCTTACTCCTGTTGGTGTTGTCAGATTTTTTTTAATGGTGGCATATGGTGGAACAAAATTGAACGGGTTACTTTCAGTTGGTCCTGAGGAACCGCGATTGACAGACCTACTCTTTAGAGTGATTGAGACTGTTTCGTTATAGTCCTATGAAACGCTTGCACCATGCTGGGTAACTGCTGTAAGAAAATGCAGCGTTCCATTGCATTTCGTTTTAAAGTTTAGCCCAATGATGCTGTATCATTTGGATTTTAAGTTTTGTGGTGTTTATGCAATGCATCCACACTCGGGCTCGTCGACTCAACTCAAGTTTTTACCCTCCCCAAGAAGAATGCAAGAATAGAACCATTTATGTGGACATCTCAACTCTGTCTGAGAGGTCTTGCTTAAGCATAGCCACAAACAGTTCTAGTTTAAAGTTTTTAAAGTCAACGATCAGCCTATAAGACACACTCATCGATTACAACCAGCGAATCATCATTCAAAATATCTCTCTCCTTCCCGTGTAATCTCATATATCTCACACGTGGCACAAATCTTACTGCAAGATTTGTTTTGTGACACTTTCTTGTGACTATCTCATTAAAAACCCTTTTTATTCATTTTTGCCAACTGTAAGTACATGATTTTAGCCTTGACAGCAAGCTAGTAGTACGTGGGGTTCACATGAGATAAATGATAACTGCTTGTAATCAGAATGTAGAACAGCAGGATGAAACAAACAACTTTAGACTAAATTAAACTCCTGAAGTTTTCATTGGAATATCGTTTTCTGTGATTCAACGGTACACCAAATCCTAAATTAGACTCTAAGAGTTTTCATTTTTGTTAGTGGAAACCAATCAAACTTTGAAAATCAAGTTCAGAGATAAAACGAAAGGAGACACTTTGAGAATGTGGAACTGTTAGCTTACTAGAGACCTCGACTCGATCACTGCATGTTAAAGCTATCTTCTGTTCAGCTTTGTTGGTAATGGAAGCCCAGTTGGTTGGGTATTAAATTTTTCGGGGAAGTGGAATCTTGCTGGCAAGATGGCCATTAAATTTTTTAAAAGATTGTTACTGGCCCTGCCAAAATGACCTTCTTTACTACGCACTGTGATGGAGAGTGCAATCTGGCAACATTTTACTTTTTCCGTTTAAACCCATGAATATTGGGTGTGTGAACTGTGAACCCCTTTAAATTTTACCTGTCCGAATGAGTTTGAATGGACAAAATACAGTGTTGCCAAATAGCTCACTGTGCAAATGTGAAATTTGTATCACCTTAAAGATTTAATCAATTTTTCTTCATTTTCTGCTTCTGACCATAGGTTCAGGCTTTTATCCTTAAAAATTTAGTGTACTTGCATGTTGACAAATTATTTCTTTTACTGGAAGAAAATTTTGTTTTTCAAAATTCTTAAACTGTAAGTTATTTGCGAACTCATTAATATTTGTCTTGTCTATAGGTTGGTATAAAGGGATGGCGATACTTTGATATCGATACCGAAGTATTAATGCTTGATACCAGGGAGTAATTTCATGTCGCCCATATAATGCAAGAGACTTGATAGCCTGACGGTATCAATACTAAGCCTCAATATCACCATAGGCGGATACAGGAATTTATCTGTCTCTCTCTCCTCCCATTTGAATGTGTGCGCAAGAAGAAGATGAAGACAGGGGCTAAAGTCACGTGATGGCCCCCTCTGGTATCCTTTTCTAACACACACATTCTAATGGGGAGAGAGAGAGAGAGGGAGAGAGCCGTTGCAGCTTTTCAGGTGAGGCGAGTGAGGTGACAGGGAGCCGCTTCTTCACATTTTTTGATGGAGGAGAAAGAAAAAAAAATTAAAAAATAACATCAAAAGGTTTAAAAGCTTATTTTTTTTTAACTTTCCTCATTTCAATCGTTGAAAAATTGTGCATGAAACAAAGTATCGTGAAGAAAATTTATGTGAAGAGGGTATCAAAAAAACTTCTGTGCACCTTTCATTTTCGTCGCCTCACCTCCATGAGCTGCCAGTGAGAGAGTGACGTACAAATTTCTGTTTCCGTCCGTGAGTATCACCATCCCTAGATATAAGATGTTTTGAAAGCAACCAACACCTTATTAGTTACAGTTTTATCTATTTCTCAATATTTTTACTTCATCCTACCTTTCAGCCTCAGTTTACTGTACATAATATACTTATTTCATTTTATTTATTTATTTATTTTCAAATGTTGGCCCAGGTCTTTAATTTTGAAGCTGATTTTTAAAGATTCCTCTTGAGTATCCGGCTATGTTCATTCCATATTCTCCAATCGTTGAGAAAATTTATCTTGAGCTTGATTATTCAAAGTTGCGATTGGTCACAGGTACGACCTGATATTATTGCATCCCTATTATTATCCCTAATTATTTATCATCAATCTTTTTATGAATGAGAGTGCATCGTAAGTATATCAATAAAGTTGACTGGTCCATATCTCTACCTGACCGCAAAGTGTCGTTTGTCAAAAAATCGGTTTCATATTTTTTCTCCTCTCACAATCAGTAACACTGTTTAAAATTTTGTCTCTTAACCCTTTGTATCCTGAAGGCACAAGTTTGTACCACAAAATTAACATGGTTTTAAATGTAGGTATTTTAAAAAAAATCACTATGCAAATCAAACTAAACAAGAAAAGTTCATTCTATCTATTGAGATTAAGATTTGTGAGAAGGGTTAGTAAATAGTGCCGGATTTAAAGGGTTAGATTTCAATTTTACACTGAGAACAATACTTCTGATTTAATGGCAGATCCTCTTCCTCTGGTTTTTAAGGGGGCTCTAATGGAAAGTGCCTGTGGAAAAGATCTTTGGGTCCCTTTGAGAGGTCGTGCCCCTATCTATTTTCCTAAGTTTGAGCCCTATTCAAGATCACCTTAAAAACCAGTTATTCAAGGAAGCAGATTATTTAACTCCATGTAATCTAACACCTACTCTTATTTAAAGACTTTCCATGAATCACTTACCTCAAGGGTGTATTCAGCCCCCCCCCCTTAAAGGTCATGTAAAAAACTGATTATTCATGAAAGCAGATAGGTACTGTTAAGCCATCTATTATTTAATGACATTCCATGAGTCTCTTACTTCAAGGAAGTTACTTGGCTGCGATCTTTTCAGATCTCTTATGAATCCATCCTTAGGCCTTTCTTTGCAATCTATCTCATATCTTGCGCGTCCCATTAGAAATAATAACAAAGACAGAATGTTAAAACTGAAATTAAATTGAACAAAAAATAACGAATAAACAACGATCATATTTGAAAAACAAGTAATTTCATTCACTATGTTAATCAAGACACAAAAAAGTGGGTACTGTAAACCACGGGCTAAATTGGACTTTTGCCTTTCCTTCCCTCCCGAAAACTTTTCTGGATATACTCTTGTCTGACCTCACACATTTTTTCCTGTAGGAATAAGTAAATCAATTTACTTTTCATGGAAACTTTTGTTCATTTTCTGTTGTCCATAAAAGTTGGTATCCTCTTGTTTTTTTCTTCTCTAACAACTGAATTTTCTTCTTCAAATTTTCAGGTATGGCGTGAAATTTGGTGGTGTTGCCGGTGCCGTCTACTATTCTAATGAAATTGGACTTTGGGGAGACAGTGCTCAGGCTTATGAGCTTTACAAGAAAGGTTACCAATTTGCCGCTCCTTATGTATCTGACGTGAAAAAAGAAATTCCCCTTCCTGATGTAAGTATTCTTCTAAATCCTATAGTGATTAATGTTTGTAATTCGTAGTGGGAAGTGTGCAGAAGACGCCATCTTTTACTCTTCCTTGGTTCTGCTAGACCCAGCAAGCTATTCGGGGACTCCATAGTCAAACGGCTTGATAAAAATTCCCTCCCGAACAAAGTACAAGTGAATACAAGTGATGCTTGTGGGTGAGAGACCGGTTTTGGGCGGATGTCTCATTCGAAAACCGTTGCCCAGTCACTCGCTAAGTGAAGGTTGCTCCTTATACACTTTTACTTAACGAGCGACTGAACAATGGTTTTCGAAAGACTTTCCAACCTAAATCTGTCTCTCACTCAATAGCTTCACTTGTATATAGTTTTACCGAACAGTTAAACTACGGAGTCCCCGATCAGCTCGCAGAGCTCTTATTTCACGGAGCCTATTTGCAAAATGCCTCAACGCAGATTTGCAAAATATGCAAAATGCGCCATTTGTGAAACGTACTCTAGAAAAAGATGAGACTTGCGGCAACCTAGCAGATGTAAGGGTTTCGAATCAAGTTGAAGATTATTTTAGCAGTTTTTTTTTATTTGACCTCTGGCCTATGGCAGTCTGAACTTTTCTAAAATTTTATAGCAGTAATTTTCAATCATACAAGTGAGCGGTTGCTATTTACCTCCAGTTAACTGCTCTCTCTAACCTCTTAAATTGTACCTCATGGTGATGACAGATTTTTACGCCATAACGTCATAGTGTGTCCGGCTGCTATGAACGTAAAACCAGGTTTTATCATCATAAGATACCTCTTTCTCACCCCCTCCTCTAAACTTTCCTTGTATTTTGACCCGCTGATTTCAAATTCGGCCTGAGTTTTTGATCAAAACTCTTACTTTTTCCAGAATTTCAAATTTTTTGCTAAGAAGACATAATTTCGAATTTATGTAAAATCTAGGCCAGTTTAGTGAAAACTGATAGCATTTTTGAAATCAGCGTCTCAAAATACAGAAGATAGCGATGATGCAGTGAAATTGTAGGCGTAGAATTATTCTAAAACACTAAAAATTAGTAAAATTAACACTGATGGATGGTGAATGTCGCGGACACATTATGTCGTTTTTGATGCTTACTCGTGAATACATTGTGTTTTTTTTTATTATTATTATTTTAGATCCAGCTTCCCTCAACAGAGTGTGCCTCCAGAACCGCAAAAAATTATTGGAATAAAGGCGTTGTCAAAACAATTGATACCATTATACATGTGCCACACTATATCAAGGAATACGGATCCGAAGCTTATGTGTACATCAGCCAGCAGCTTGAAAATGCAGCACCCGAAGAAAAGAACTAAATCAACTCCTAATAATTTTTTTCCTATTTTCCCAGGGTTCAAGATGGTGTAGTGCTTATAGAACTTTCTTTTTCAGTCAGTGATGATGACGATAATGATATGTAGATAAAATTGAAGCTTTATTACCATCCAATTTTTAGTGCTCTAAATAAATTTAACTCAGCGGTTTGTTTAAATTATGTAAAAAGTTGTATAATTTATTAGTATCTTTAATTAAAAATATAAGCAAGGATCATGGCGGAACCTCATAAAATAAATTTGTCGTCGATCGTAATCGCATTCCAAAAGTTTCCGAATTTGAGGAATATCAATCTCTCGACAACCCAAAGAGTTGTGCTCTCTGTAACTGCAGGATTTGCATTGTTAGGTGTTCTCGCTCGATACTTACGAAGGCGGAAACGGACTTTCGGTAATGGGTACAAATCGATTCATCGAAGGCAATTCAAAGTTGCGCAGTCTCCGGGGCCCAGTCCAAACGGTGATGTTGCATCCGGGAGGCACAGTGCGAGCCCTGCCATCAGATCACTTCATCGCCAAGGATCTGTTCTATCATTTTCTGATAGATTATCGGTAGCATCTGGTTCTACGATTGGAGGAACAACGGGAGCAGCTGAGCTCACACCGCAACAGTTAGGACTCATGGGTATGGAAGCTTTAGAAACAAGTATCAACTATTGGGAAGATGCAATGGCTGCATATGATCACGCCTCTTCGAGAGGCCCGGCATTAACAGATGAACAAGAAGCAGAATTCGCTAAAGAATTACAAAGGCTCCTAGATTGTGCTTACAAGCTTCAAGATCAAGGTGAACTTTTATTCATAGATCAAAGATCCGTTTTGTTCCGTGCTGGAAGTTCTGCGCATGGTGCAGGTTCAGAAATAAATGCATCATTAGGTGGGGAGTACTCGTCACCAGAGTCGTTTGTCTCGGCGCAAGATGAAGTAGCGGACCTACGAGAATTTGAAGAGTTTGCAGACATTCTGACGGACATAGAAAAACTACCTCTTTATCAGTCAGCGCTTAAACAATTAGATGACTCGGGTATACCTTATAGGTGTTTGCGGACAGAACTTGTTCATTGTAGTTCAGATGTAGAATATCTAGCTAAGTTACATTGCGTTCGGTTGGCATTCCAATGGCTTTTCCGCGATCAGAAAAACTATATTTATGTTGCTGACGCTGGCAGGCAAATTCTCACTGATCTACTCTTATACGCTGACAAAGACCCTAAAGACTTTCTGGTAGCCTACGAAGAAATGTTGCTATTTTTACAAAAGAAGACAAGTTGTCAAGAGATGGAGGATGAGTTGAGCTTGAAAGGTGTCAAAGCTTTGACTTTTTATGATGTGGTTATGGACTATATTCTTATGGATGCATTTGAAGACTTAGAGACTCCGCCCTCCTCAGTCTTAGCTGTTGTTCAAAATAGATGGCTATCAAACGGGTTTAAAGAAACAGCATTGACGACAGCTGTGTGGTCAGTTCTAAAAGCGAAACGTAAGAAATTAAAATATTCCGATGGGTTCATGGCACATTTTTATGCAATTTCTGAACAGATGTCTCCTCTAATGGCGTGGGGATTCTTAGGTCCAGACAATGATCTGAAAGAAATTTGTAATTATTTCAAAGAACACGTCTTAGGATTACTTCAGGATGTGTTTAGTTTCCAAAAATCTAGGTATTCTACCGTTGAGGAACTGTCTGAAGATCTTCTTAGGCATATGAAATTTAGGGTGGAGAAGATATCCTCAAAATTACAAACTCCTGTGAGAAATTCCAATTAGTCGTATCAGAATTTTCTAATCTACCAAGAATTCTTATCAGTCTCATTATTTCTTCCCGTGGCATTTCTCAGAAAGTTTGACGTATAACTTAAACTTTATTTTGCAAAGTTTTTTTATTAGTGGCTAAAAGTTCCGTGTACTGAGTGCACAAATCACTGTCTCATTACTTTAGTCTTGGATCCATCAAGTTATGAATTCTGTTCCTTTGTAAGTTAGGCACCTATTTTATTTATATTTCATTAAAATGGTATCAAATGTAGATTGAAGTACATTCTGCTTAAACAGAGCAAGTCTGACATTTATATTTGTTATCGAAAGATACTTCACTCTTGTAATTACCTAAAATTTATGGAAAATGTTAATCTAAAGTCTAACCGCTTACATTTTGTTGTTTCTAGAGCTTGTTTCTCAAAAGAAGGACGATGACAGATCATGTGGCTCGCTGCGCAAAGACTAGTTTGCGTTTTTGCACAAAAACGCAAACTCGTCTCTGTGCAGTATTCAAACGTATCTGTCATCGGCCAACTTTCGTGAAACGACCTCTACATATTTACAAAATGTATAACCTCACAAACTTCAATCCCAGTTTCAACTAAAATTAGTACTTTTAGAATTAACTTTGCTATTATTCTAAAATTTTACTAGGATAAAACTACTACCTATGTGATTTTCTGAATTTTAAAAACCGTCGGTGATTTTAGAGGATCCACTTGTGGAGCATGTTTTATCCTCAAACCTAATTTAGAGCCTCGTTTTGACTATTTCACGATAGGAATTGAATCTAAAGGAAACAATGGACTCTGAAGTATGAATTTTACTGCAACAGTCATACAATGCAATTAGTTACCTTGTACTTGTAAAGGACAGCATTTTTCTTGTGTTTTGTTTATTGTTTGTCTCTTTAATGTTATCAATGAGTCAAGTCATTTTTTTTTTTTTTTTTTTTTTTTTTTTTTTTTTTTTTTTTTTTTTTTTTTAAATAAAGAAATTATCTAATTCTTTGGTTTTACATCGATTTATAGTGATTTATACTTGCTGATACAGTACCAATACCCTCCTAATCAATGAGATCAACTGAATTAAAGCACCAGAAAAAGGTCAATTAAAGCACCAGGTGTGCTCTTTCAGCGGGATTTTAACGGAGCCGTGGCTTTGGTTTTTTGGATGGAGCTAACTTCACATTTACAGACCCTTTGTCAGGAGTTAATCAATTTAAGGTGATTCCCTCAGCGTTTTAGTCCCAAATTTAGCCACATTACAATTTACAGCCTTAATTGGAAAAACGTGGACTAATTTTCAAAAAATTCCTTCCACGTATCCTTCGCGAGAGTCTCTGGAATGTTTGTTTGAAATTATTCTCAAAATTAACGTAAGCTGAAGTCGAAACTAGGTACCAAATTTCGGAAACTGCAGATCAATTGGACTTGTCAATAAGCAAAATTCAGTTGTTTCTCAATTTTACCATAATTTTGTGGATGATTCCGCTTGGAGCTGTGTAAGACTTTCCTCTAGGCTTCTCGAAAGCGAGTTGTTGAAAATACTCAAGGGATTTTTGCATTTTGGACATAGATTGAAGCACGGCTAAATTTAAAACTAAAGTTCTGAGGAATCACCTCACTTAAGTAGTCTTCTTAATTAGGTACCTTACTTACAATCAAAATTTGAGAGAGGAGGAATAAAGTTTAAGCTTTAAAATTTGTGGAAATACATACTTCAACTCATTAACATTTAAACAGGTCTACAGATCAGTGATTTCTAAAATGTCAGTTGTATGGCATTTGTCCTGCCTACCATGCATTTCTCAATTTTACAGAATGGAAGATGTATCATAGCGTGCTTTAGTAACATCCATGGTGAGAGCTCGCTTAAGTAAGACATTGTGAGCAGGTGAATCATCAAAGTAGAGCTCGTTTCAAATGTGGAGGCAGAGCTTAACCTGAAAATGTTGGTATTTTACCAACGTTATTTCTCATATTATGTGGTGGAACTAAATGAAAATGAATTTGGAAGCTTTGGCTTTACACTAAAAATAAGAGAGCTTTAAAACCACAACATCAAAGTCTCAAGCAAGGTGCGCTGATGGTAGCGTGCAAGAATTCTCTGGAGTATTGCACCGGTGCAGAAAAGATTATAGTATCCTGTGTTGTAGTATAACTATATTTGTTGGAAATTATCGCTATTCATAATCTTTTCTTCGCTGGTGCAATGCTCCAGAGAATTCTACAATGCTCCCGATTAGAAGGAATGAAAATTGCAATTTTTTCGAAGATTATTGATTAAGCTCTGCCTATACCTCCAAAATGAGCTCTATCAATGAAATTCCCCTGGTTGACTGCACCCTATTTTTAAGATAGGTACTTTCGTAACCTTTGTTTGAATACAACCCTTGTCACTCATGAGTGAAGTGGCGCAACTTTGAAAGGTTATTCGTTAAAGTGTGGGGTATTTAACCTTTCATGCATGCATTCAGTTTTTTTGAGATTTCAATCAACCTTTCTAAAGAAGACAATTTTCCAAGAACTTTGATGGGTCACTCAACTTTTTACGAAAATGAAATGTCCATTTAAATTCTATTGAATTCCATGTTGAATTAAATGGGACGTGTGTCCCACTCCCCCTACCCCTGGAGGATTAAAGGAGTTGAAGTTGTGGATGCAATGATTTCTCAATGAAGTCCTAATATGTAAATAGATTTTCTGCTGTGCAATTTAGAGATTGTTTCAGAACTGTAGGCGCACTTCGACCAATAATCTTTGGAATTTTCCAACGTTATTTCTCATATACTGCAAAATAAAAATTCATGAAAATAAATTTGAGCGTTGACTTTTCTTTGAGAAACGCTATACAATCAAAACGTCAAAGTCGCAAGCAAGACTTGCTTTGATTTGAAGGAATAAGAATGTTGGAAATTTGCCAAAGATTATCGGTCTAGGTGCGCCTAAACTTCTGAAACGACCTCTATCATTGTATCCTCTCATCAGAAATCATTAGATTCCCCTTTCTTCCCCTCTTAACTCTATAGCAATGCTACCAGTTTGGGCAAAAAAGATACCTGTTCTACGCTAAATTATATGAAAAATTGTTATTTTTTAATGCCAAATCTTGCAGAACTGCTTTGAATACCCGCTGTATTTACCTAGAGAAAGCAGAATCAAAAATGACATTACAAGAATGCAGTACTTATAAATGACCTCGTCTTTTCAGGAGTACGAAAGCTCCAAAGGAAGTTGTAGAAGTAAGGAACGACAGATAATTTATAACTGAAGTTAAAAACTGAACCCCAATAAAATTACTTTGTGAGTGAAAACTAAAAGTCAGACTATTTATAAACTTTGACTCAGGCAGTTCAAAAGTTTAAGCAAGTTAGAATTTATGCTGCTTCAGCGCTTACTCTTACTGAAAAGTAAAAAATGATTTGTTGGTATCTGGGACCAAATAATATTACGTCCTCATGGTCCCACGTGCAGATGACTAGTGAGCACTTGCAGGTAGTTGAAACCCCTTGCAACTGTAGATAAGTACGCACCATCCAACATCTTTCGGGGGACTGTCAAGTCACAAAATTATTTGGTCCCTGCCTGTGAAGCTTTACTATAGTAAGTACATCATCGCAGAATAATACAATTAGAAAGAAAACTCCCACAAGTGCTAATGGAAACATTTTTTCAGTCTCTTTCGGTGACTTTTGCTAGCAGACTATCTCTGTCTTTTGCTTTGCTCTATGAATGGGGCAAATTTGGAACTTCTCAAGATGGCAGACCAGAAAATAATGCTTCAAAATGAACCCAAGTTTTCATTCTGATAGTAGTATTCTGTGTTCCATCATGATTTTAGCATATGAAGGAGACGTACTAAAATTTGTTCAAGTTTTGGGGAGTGAAGGTCCTTGAGATAACTTTTTTGGAATGAGAAGGAGAAACAATGCCATGAAAGAGTGAAGAAAATAAAAAGATATCGACGACATGTAGAGTTTTAAAAATATTTTATTAATGTGATGGTCAACACGAGTGAATAAAACGTAGATAGGAAATTATATTTAATATAAATTGAGATTTTGTTGTAAAAAATAGGCTGAAAAGCTTTCAGAAAAATTTAAAGAAATTAAAGAAAGCTGAAATTGTTTTGCGGATACCTTAAACTAAGTTTAAAAGAACAAGAATAAAAATATTGATGGCAAGTAAATAGGTATTAGAAACATCAAACTAAATAACATTCAAAGCCAAGTTCTAAGTTAAAATCTTGGAGTGTAAGATGCGAGTCAGAATATCTATGTTAAAAAGAATTCAAGCCAGCTGAGAAAATATGAATACTTAGAAAACATAGTAAAAAATTGACACGAGAATGAGACATTGAAGAGGTAGAGCTAACGTTTCAAGAAAATGTGTAATCTTTGGGTGGGGTCAGAATTCAGAAACAAGTTGACAAATGAGTGGATGATTGGACAATTATACAATTGAGGGGCTCCCAGATAAAAAGGTGGATCAAACAGGGGGTGTACTCCGGCTCAAAATCCTGATTTCCAAAGGTTACGTCTGAGTATGAAGTGTTTGATTGGGATTTTTTAATCATCTGACGATTAGGTTGTACGCTGACTGTTAGATTATGAAGGAAACTCAGTTTTCCTCTTCAGAATCTTTCGCAATAAAGCATTGAAATTAGGATTCTTGAGCACGAGCACACCTTCTCTTTTACCAAAGAACTTCTCTATTACAGCCTGCAGTTGCACACAAAGGAAACTCACAAGTAAAAGCAGACCTGGGCAAAAATAAGTCAAACAATCAAGTTGTCGCAAAACAACTAAATCGTTGCATCAGTCTGCCACACGACTAAATTCAACCTTGGTTGCTCAGGTAAACAACTAACCTGATACATCAACAATAGAGCCGTATTTTACTTTACCATCGTGATGACAATTTTGATTATTTTTTTATGTAAATATGTTTTGCCGTTTTTTTATTCTGCTTGCACCCTCAAAACGTGCTCACTTCAATTCTGTTTTTGAACCACTACAAGCTTTTTAATAATTTTAAGCAGCAATATCCAAATTTCTTCGAAGGCGACTTTTGGCGTTTGATGGTCATCACGATTGACCATCTTCGGAGGTTCCCAACCGCCCATGATCATCAAACGCCAAAACTTGCCATCAAAGAAATTCAGAAATTGCCGTTTAAATGACTTAAAAGCTCATAGTGGTCATAGTGGCGCAAAAATGGAATAAAAGTGAGCACATTTTGAGCGTGCAAACATAATTAAAATACAACAAAACATATTTACAAAAAAATTAACAAAATCACCATCGCGATGGCAAAGCAATATACCGCTTAGTTGTCAACCTGAGCAAATAACAATTGATGGAGTAGCTTGCCGCACAGATTCGACAGTTAAGTTGTTTCTTGACACCTTAGTTTCGACCTAGGTTTACCCAAGTCTGTAGACAATCGTGTACAACTCATTACTTAGCTCTCATACGCCAACTCTTCTGTTACAATCTCTGAAAGTATGTCCTCAAATGCAACTATTACGCAATGAGAGTTATGTTCTGTTGGTTAAAAGTCAAGATGCTCAGGAACATTTAAACTTTGATGATAGAAATTATTTTTCATGAGAGTAAACAAGAGTACTGAAATTGCAGACAACTTCTCAGATTTGGACACAATAATATTTCATTGAGTTTTGAGTCTGGTGGTTTGCGAGGAATATCCAAAAATGAATGATGATGGAGGAAAAAGGCCCCTCAAAAAACTTAAAAGCTAGGTCTTTTCAAACTCTTTATGAGACAACAACATACATAACTATAAATAAATTAAACTGAGAAAAATTTAGACAGCAGAAAATGTAGATAATTAGACACTCAGTTAAAATTACCGACTAAAAACACAAAGTAGCATATAACAATTCTAAAAAAATAGTACTTATTGAAACATATTAATCAGAGATGTGTGACAAGATAAATAAAAAATCTAACAGCAAAAGTGTCTCTCGGGAAGGAACCAGCTCAAGCATATCAACAGTGTGATTATGAAATTCACAAAAGCCTTCGACTTAAAAAAATTCTTAAAATGAAATTCAGTCCCGCCTCATGAGACTTCAGATGGACAGAGCGCTTTCTTGACATTAGTTTTGCTTCTGTTTTTTGTAGTTTTGGTTTTTACTTGTAGCTGGTCGTTTTCCCTCAATTTTTGAAGCAACCTGACTAACACCGACCAATTGATTGAACTGATGAGCTAAGTTTACGATTCGATCATTTATATCCTCCAGATTAGGATTGGAGGCATCATCAATTGGTCTAGGTTCACTTCGGTTTAAAGCTAAGGCTTCAAGTGCAGCCCAGAAAGTAGCCAATTTCGGATTTTCGAAAGCAGATGGGGAATACCTGAAAGTTAATTTTTTTACAATCGCCTCTGTAACAGACTTAAGGTCTCGATCAGCAAGAGGAACATCGTTAAATGGAAGTTCTGAGCGAAACTGCTCGGCAAAAGGCAAAAATATAATATGAAACCCAGCTGGTGAAACTTGCACACCGTCTTTGATTTCCTCTCTCTGAGGAACAAGGTAAACTAATTTTGGGGGACTGTTTCGTCGCACGGTCAGATAGCATACAGCAACTTTATTGCGCTCTAACATGCAGTTTAATAAAGTGATAAACAGCGTTTCACTACCCTTTATGATTTTCTCGGCTGGAATGATAAATAAAGAAGACTGACAGAAATGATGAAATTTCATTGCTTCAGCAGGTTTAAATCCGAGGAGTCTTAAATCACGACCTCCGAGCGCATTTGGAGATTGTTTCAACTCAGCCTCTGTTAAATTTATTTGCTCTTGTCCAAGAGAGACTCCTTTGGCCAATTCAGATGGTAACATTAAACCGCCACTTTCTGCATCCTTATAATTAGTTACTCTTTTAACAGCTTCATTTTCAACACGATCAAGAGCAACACTGCTGGGAAGGGCTGCTTTTCGGAAAAGTTTAAGTATAGACACAGCTAATGATGTACCTTTTTTTAGAGAAAATTTTACGTTTCCAAAAGATCGGACTTTACTATCAGTGACCAGAACCTGCGGCAAAATATCGTCCATAGTTTCAATATTAGGAGGGATTTGAACTTCATTATTAGTAAAAATCTGCAAAATTTCCTTGTAAAACACTGATGTATCGAAGGATGAACCGAGCGGCAACAGCTGAAAATCTATTCTGTCTGGTACTAGATCAGAAGCTCGTTTGCGCACTTGGTGTTGCTTGCTAGAAGAATTGGAAGAAGGGTTATCATTACAAGTTGCCAAGATGATTTTTTGACCTCGGAATTTGAATTGGTAGTTTCTAAGCAAGGAGCTACAATGCCACAAGCCATCACTCAGAGAATAGTCAGGCGAAAATCCATACTCATCTTTGAACTGACTTAGTGTGAGGTTAACTTCCGATTCAATCTTAAGAATGTTATCCGGAGATGGTTCACTCACTTCAAGAAATGTTGTAATATGATCAGGATTAGTTTGCTTGTCTTTTTTGAGAGTTCCATAATAAACGACTCCTACACTATCTTTGGAGCGTTCTTTGATCTGCTTCAAGATAAGCTCTTTGATGGCAGATAGTGTCAGAGAAAAATAAGATTCAGAAGTATCTTGGTTGGAGGTGAACATTTCAGGAGAGCATTCGATAAGAAAAACAGTACCTAGTCTACCATAAAAAGAATCAAAATTTTTATCAACATCTTCAATATTGTCATCTAAACTGTCAGCAACATTCCATTGGAGGGTATCCATTTTGAGCGGTTAAAGTCGCAACTCAGCTGTTGAAAACTTGGAGCACAGTAAAACTATACAATTTTTCAGAATATTTGATAAAATTTTCAAGATTTAAACAAACAAAGACGTTGAAACGATTGCATTTCAATGCACGATCACAATGCACTAACCACAAACACGTTTTTTCAGACTTGAAATGTAAACAAAAACAATATGTACCCGCCAATTCTTCTTCTTCCTTTTTAAAAAAAAAAAAAATAAAAACAAGGATGCCAATAGAGTAAACGAAATGTTCATTATTTTTAATAGACATTTGCATTAGGATCAGACCAAGCGATTACAACACCAAATTCTCAAGAAATTTAAATTAAGAGAGAAAGGGGGGGCAGGGGGCTTCCATATCAAAAATTCAGTAAAAATTACGGTCATAAATATGACAGATGAAATCCGTTCTGAATCAAGTTTCGTCAGGAGTCATGTTGGCAACTTGTAAGCTTGTACACCCGCCAAATTTCCAATAATCGGGCTCGCTTCATGAGTGCGCAGAGCAGATCTAGGAAAGTACTCTGCTGCTGTACTTTTCATTTGTTTTGCAAATGACTGACTTTCGTCGTCGAGCCATGGACGAAGATATTACATATTGTAAATAAATTCGTCCATGATCGAGCGTTGCTTGCAAATGTGGTCAACTAAAACGAATGATTGACGAAAGAAAATACTTACGGCATTAGCCGACTAAATATGATAACGACACAGGTTCTACTGGAGTCCCTGTATTCATATGAGAGAGTCTCGCCGTGCGGAAGCGAACGGTTCTGCAGACATTTGCTAACGAAATTCTTACACGCATAACTCTTGATAAATTTTAATTTTTTTACTAAATAAACTGATATTTGAACATTAGCGTGAAATTTAGCACGCTGCATTCAAATTTTGTCACTACTTTCCCTCTAGACTCAATTTTCTTTCGGAAAACTGAAATTATCTGCACCTAACCTTAAATTTACGATCCAACGGACTCCAAGTGAAAACTAGGAAAGTTGAGGAAGAACCGTAGAAGCTGGAGCAAAACTGATGAAAAATTCGGATTCCTCGACTGAAATACTTGAAGCTAGAATAAACCCCCGAAGTTCCTGTAGGTTTCAGGATAATTTGTCAAACTTTTTCTTAATTATCCATAAGGAGAATCTGTTAGCATATGTCTTGCCCATGAGGAAAGTTCGTTAGCAAATGTCTGCAGTTCGTAAAAATCGCCGTACGGGGTATCGATTCTTATAAGCTGCTGGATTTCAGGCTGTCACCGAGCTCAAAGAGGCGTTCTCTGTGCAATTTCGCCACAAAATGACCATTGGAACGCCTCCTCGTTGTAATTAAACGTTATCCGCTTTCAAGACTTTAATCGGGTTTAAAAACATCTATCGTGCTGTTTTAAACTTCCTTAAGGTGATTCTATGGCAAACTCCCGGAAAATTTAATAGTCGCTGGCTCCGAAAATAGCTGTTTTTGACGGTTTTCGGCTGTTTTCTCTGAACAGACAAATATTAGACAACAAATTAGACTGTCAGCACCTGCTTATTTTTTTGTTTGATTTTTTGAGCCATAAACGGGCCAAATTGGTTCTAAAATAAAGGCGTAACTATGCAAAGAAAAAATCATACGCAATTTGGAGTTGCATCAGTAAGGATTACAGGTTTCTGTTTCACATGTAATCTTTACTGATAAAACTCCAAATTACATAAGATTTTTTTTTCCGCATAGTTACGCCTTTATTTTAGAACCAATTTGGTCCGTTTGTGGCTCAAAAAAATCAAGCAAAAAATTAAGCAGGTGCTGACAGTCCGATTTTTTGTGTAATATTCGTCTGTTCAGAGAAAACAGCCGAAAACCGTCAAAAACGGCTATTTTCGGAGCCAGCGACCAGTAACGCCATCTATCGGATTAAAATTTCTGGGAGTTTGCCATAGAATCACCTTAATTAATATTTTTGGAGTAAAATTTGATTGTCCAGGGAAATGACGAAATTAACTCTTTGCCATAAAGCGCTGTGTATATTGTATGTTGTATAAAGACGCCTCCTCGGCGAGCCCGCAACCAATCAGAGTGGGCGCTGGGCGCCTCCTTCATTCTTCACGTGGCGAGACTCTTTCATGTATCGGGACTTGAGGTTTTGCCAGCGAGCTATAATAGAGGTAGTCTTAGAATTGTAGGCGCACCTAGACCGATAATTTTTGGAATATTTCACCATCATTTCTCATGTTATTAGGTAAAAATTAATGAAAATGAATCGAAGTGCTGGTTTATCATTGTAGAACGCTTTAATATCAAAAGTTTAAAGTCGGAGGCAAGATTTGCTGCGATTTGAAGGAATGAAAATTGAAAATTCGCAAAAGACTATGGTCTTGGTGCGCCTACACTTCTAAAACGAGCTCTACCAATAGAAAGGACTTAAGGATTGACTGCAGGTAGCCGAAAATATTAAAATGCGTTTAAATGGCAACATTGGCGCCAACGGCGGCTCATGCTATTTGGCAACAATGTTTCCCATCCATTTAATTCAATGAAAAACAATCGATTCGATAGTGAAGCGGCGCTTCACCTGCAATCGATATTTTTCCATAAACATGGGCCTAAAATTGTAGTCTTTTCGAGTTACAGTGTTGCAAAGTTTCCGAAAAATAAATTGAAAAATTGTCATAACTCCCCCGTGAATTTTTCCGTAAATAAGTGCTCTTACGTAATTTTAGGCGCTCTTGCCGATTTTGGCCGTGAAAATGCTGTATGCACAAATTTGAGGGGGGTTTTAGGGGTGGATACACGGGAATAATTGAATATAGGAGGAAATAAAGTATGAAAAGAATCAAAAAGATACCGGGAATGTAGTAAATCACAGAGAGAAGAAAAAGACTAGACTCATCTTAGTTCATACATACAGGGTGTTAATTAAAATAGGTTCCACTCAAGTTATCTCGAAAACGGTTGCGAATTTAGAAAATCGCTCAAACACGTGTTCAATGATTTCGAGGGGGACACCTTTTAAGGGGGTCGCCAATTTTGGGGCCCCCTCCGGGGGGCACCACCCCCTAAATCCAATACTTCAAATGGGGACCCCCATTTTTTATTCGATAATTGAAAAGAAGACAAAATTCTAAGACTTTCAGCACAAACCGGAAGTCGATATCGTTTTTAGTTTTCGATATATCGAAGTTCAAAGTTCGATATGGACCCATTTTCAAAAATTCACAACTTCCTTTTAAATTATAAAAATTTAAAAACTTTTAGTTCAAAATGTTCTACAGAGCAAGTACTTTTCAGAAAAAAATACAAACTTTCTGGAAAATTTACCAAAAGGGGGTTTCTGAGCCCCTAAATTTTTTTGAAAATGTCGAACTTTTCAGAGGCTGTAGAAAAAAAACTACTTCAAATTTCAAAAAACGCTGAAACATGGGTTCGCTTATTTTATAAGCCGAGCATTTTGGCGCAAACCGGAAGTCGATATCGTTTTTCGTTCTCGAGATCGAAATTATTCGAGCGAATTATTGACATTTGATCAACATCGAACTTTGACCTTCGATATCTCGAGAACGAAAAACGATATCGACTTCCAGTTTGCGCCAAAATGTTTGGCTTAAGACGTGCTTTCAAATGATGTATCACACAATAGGTTTTTATGACATCGTCATTTAAAATTGTCAAATTTGGGGGGCCGTGACCCCTGCTCCCGCCCCCCCTGGGGGGCCTAAGAATTTTTGACCCCCTGAAAAGATGTACTCCTTAAAATAAGCGAACCCATGTTTCAGCGTTTTTTGAAATTTGAAGTAGTTTTTTTTCTACAGCCTCTGAAAAGTTCGACATTTTCAAAAAAATTTAGGGGCTCAGAAACCCCCTTTTGGTAAATTTTCCAGAAAGTTTGTATTTTTTTCTGAAAAGTACTTGCTCTGTAGAACATTTTGAACTAAAAGTTTTTAAATTTTTATAATTTAAAAGGAAGTTGTGAATTTTTGAAAATGGGTCCATATCGAACTTTGAACTTCGATATATCGAAAACTAAAAACGATATCGACTTCCGGTTTGTGCTGAAAGTCTTAGAATTTTGTCTTCTTTTCAATTATCGAATAAAAAATGGGGGTCCCCATTTGAAGTATTGGATTTAGGGGGTGGTGCCCCCCTAGGGGCCCCCCGGAGGGGGCCCCAAAATTGGCGACCCCCTTAAAAGGTGTCCTCCTCGAAATCATTGAACACGTGTTTGAGCGATTTTCTAAATTCGCAACCGTTTTCGAGATAACTTGAGTGGAACCTATTTTAATTAACACCCTGTATAACTGCCATAGTAACCATTAACAGGCTCCGGCCCCAGGGTGAGCTAGCCAGAAACATCTTGAAATAATGGGCACATTTCGGTCAGTGCTCTTTTTACAACAGTTCCAGAGGTGGTCTTGACAGTGGCCACACGAGGGATATCATCGGATCCTCTATGCAATGTGACAATGCGGCCTAACTTCCATTTTAATGGAGGAGTACGTTTTTCTTTCAATATGACTAAAGAGTTAGGCGGGATTTCTTGCTTCGTCCTCCACTCGGTTCTTTGCTGTTGTTGATGCAGGTACTCCAGCATCCATCGCTTCCAGAATAGTTGGTACAGCTTATTCAACTTGGACCAGTTTGATATTGGTGTTTCCGATGGATTGGAGTACGAGTTGGGCAACTCGGTCATAGATGAACCAACTAAAAAGTGCCCTGGGGTCAGTGGCAGAAGGTCTGAAGGATTATTAGATAAAGGCCACAAAGGTCTCGAATTTAATATAGCTTCTATTCTAAAAGTCCTCAATGTGAAAAATTCCTCAAATGAGAGTGTTGTTCGTACTGTTAGCCGTAGAAGATAATATTTGAAACTTTTTACTGCGCTTTCCCACAAACCCCCAAAGTGTGGTGAATAACTGGGGATAAAATGCCACTTTATGCATCCCGGATGCCAGAGACAATCGCAGAGTGGAACGCGGAGAAGATATCCCGGATGCCAGAGACAATCGCAGAGTGGAACGCGGAGAAGATATCCCGGATGCCAGAGACAATCGCAGAGTGGAACGCGGAGAAGATATCCCGGATGCCAGAGACAATCACAGAGTGGAACGTGGAGAAGATATCCCGGACTCCAAAGACAATCGCAGAGTGGAACGCGGAGAAGATATCCCGGATGCCAGAGACAATCGCAGAGTGGAACGCGGAGAAGATATCCCGGATGCCAGAGACAATCGCAGAGTGGAACGCGGAGAAGATATCCCGGATGCCAGAGACAATCACAGAGTGGAACGTGGAGAAGATATCCCGGACTCCAAAGACAATCGCAGAGTGGAACGTGGAGAAGATATCCCGGATGCCAGAGACAATCACAGAGTGAAACGCGGAGAAGTTATCCCGGATGCCAGAGATCCGATCAAAAGTATCTCTTCTGAAGATAGCCCGCAACCGGTCGCCTCGTCTACCCCAAAGCGAGTAGGAATACGGTCGGTGAGGACGAGGCGACTGGAAAGGGAAAGCCGGGGCAGCTCTCTCGACCTTGTCGTCTTATAACGGATGATAGTAATTCTGGTTTGCAACTTGATACCTGTTAAATATAGTCTTTGCTCTATGTTAAAATATATAATCTTTGACTCGTTCCTGTATAAGCGTATAAGCCTAAGCCTGTATAAGTGTATAAGTCAGCTGTCAAGACGTATAAGTTAACTGTCATTTTTACTTGTATCCGGTATCCTATACATATCCAGAATGTGGTAAGCATATAGATTCGCCAGGATTATTGTTGTCATTATTATCAGAGTTGTAACTGGTAGAGATATCCCTGGTCTGACACGTATAGTCGTGGAAAGATACCCGGTTCGAATTAAGTGTGAAACGCGGAGAAGTTATCCCGGATGCCAAAGATCCGATCAAAAGTATCTCTTCTGAAGATAGCCCGCAACCGGTCGCCTCGTCTACCCCAAAGCGAGAGGAATACGGCGGTGAGGACGAGGCGACTGGAAAGGGAAAGCCGGGGCAGTTCTCTCGACCTTGACGTCATATAACGGATGATAGTAATTCTGGTTTGCAACTTGATACCTGTTAAATATAGTCTTTGCTCTATGTTAAAATATATAATCTTTGACTCGTTCCTGTATAAGCGTATAAGCCTAAGCCTGTATAAGTGTATAAGTCAGCTGTCAAGACGTATAAGTTAACTGTCATTTTTACTTGTATCGTTCTTTATTAATATATCACAAATCTTAAGTCAATATAGTTTCGCCCAATTATTTTGTCTTATTATCAATTCTTAACATGGTAGCGATTCGTGGTTCTGTTTTACCGTTATTATTAGTCTCGTGAAAGTCTCGGTTCGAATTAGTGTGGAACGCGGAGAAGTTATCCCGGATGCCAAAGATCCTATCATAAGTATCTCTTCTGAAGATAGCCCGCAACCGGTCGCCTCGTCTACCCCAAGGCGAGGAGGAAGACGGACGGTGAGGACGAGGCGACTGGAAAGGGAAAGCCGGGGCAGTTCTCTCGACCTTGACGTCATATAACGGATGATAGTAATTCTGGTTTGCAACTTGATACCTGTTAAACATAGTCTTTGCTCTATGTTAAAATATATAATCTTTGACTCGTTCCTGTATAAGCGTATAAGCCTAAGCCTGTATAAGTGTATAAGTCAGCTGTCAAGACGTATAAGTTAACTGTCATTTTTACTTGTATCGTTCTTTATTAATATATCACAAATCTTAAGTCAATATAGTTTCGCCCAATTATTTCGTCTTATTATCAATTCTTAACATGGTAGCGATTCGTGGTTCTGTTTTACCGTTATTATTAGTCTCGTGAAAGTCTCGGTTCGAATTAGTGTGGAACGCGGAGAAGTTATCCCGGATGCCAAAGATCCGATCATAAGTATCTCTTCTGAAGATAGCCCGCAACCGGTCGCCTCGTCTACCCCAAGGCGAGGAGGAAGACAGTCGGTGAGGACGAGGCGACTGGAAAGGGAAAGCCGGGGCAGTTCTCTCGACCTTGACGTCATACAACGAATGATAGTAATTCTGGTTTGCAACTTGATACCTGTTAAATATAGTCTTTGCTCTATGTTAAAATACATAGTCTTTGACTCGTTCCTGTATAAGCGTATAAGCCTAAGCCTGTATAAGTGTATAAGTCAGCTGTAAAGACGTATAAGTTAACTGTCATTTTTACTTGTATCGTTCTTTATTAATATATCACAAATCTTAAGTCAATATAGTTTCGCCCAATTATTTCGTCTTATTATCAATTCTTAACATGGTAGCGATTCGTGGTTCTGTTTTACCGTTATTATTAGTCTCGTGAAAGTCTCGGTTCGAATTAGTGTGGAACGCGGAGAAGTTATCCGGATGCCAGAGATCCTATCATAAGTATCTCTTCTGAAGATAGCCCGCAACCGGTCGCCTCGTCTACCCCAAGGCGAGGAGGAAGACGGACGGTGAGGACGAGGCGACTGGAAAGGGAAAGCCGGGGCAGCTCTCTCGACCTTGACGTCATATAACGGATGATAGTAATTCAGGTTTGCAACTTGATACCTGTTAAACATAGTCTTTGCTCTATGTTAAAATATATAGTATTTGACTCGTTCCTGTATAAGCGTATAAGCCTAAGCCTGTATAAGTGTATAAGTCAGCTGTCAAGACGTATAAGTTAACTGTCATTTACTTGTATCGTTCTTTATTAATATATCACAAATCTTAAGTCAATATAGTTTCGCCCAATTATTTCGTCTTATTATCAATTCTTAACATGGTAGCGATTCGTGGTTCTGTTTTACCGCGATTATTAGTCTCGTGAAAGTCTCGGTTCGAATTAGTGTGGAACGCGGAGAAGTTATCCCGGATGCCAAAGATCCGATCATAAGTATCTCTTCTGAAGATAGCCCGCAACCGGTCGCCTCGTCTACCCCAAGGCGAGGAGGAAGACAGTCGGTGAGGACGAGGCGACTGGAAAGGGAAAGCCGGGGCAGTTCTCTCGACCTTGACGTCATACAACGAATGATAGTAATTCTGGTTTGCAACTTGATACCTGTTAAATATAGACTTTGCTCTATGTTAAAATATATAGTATTTGACTCGTTCCTGTATAAGCGTATAAGCCTAAGCCTGTATAAGTGTAAAAGTCAGCTGTCAAGACGTATAAGTTAACTGTCATTTTTACTTGCATCGTTCTTTATTAATATATCACAAATCTTAAGTCAATATAGTTTCGCCCAATTATTTCGTCTTATTATCAATTCTTAACATGGTAGCGATTCGTGGTTCTGTTTTACCGTTATTATTAGTCTCGTGAAAGTCTCGGTTCGAATTCGAAGTCGTTCTAGTTGTCTGCCATGCACGTGTGCGTTATATACTTACTGGTAGTTATTATCAATTCATTTCAATTATTTCGTTAACAAATAACTGCAATCATGGCTCAAAACGAAGTAACAATCCCAATCTTCGATGGCAAATCTTAAGCGAAATGGTGTTTTAGGTTAAAACTCCTTCTCGAAGCTAAAAGTCACTGGTATGTTATCTCTCAAGATCAGAAACCTGCCGATGTCACTACCGAAACCTGGAAAGCCTCCGAGATCAAAGCTCAGAATTATATTGTAAGCTCTGTTCCTAATGTTGTCCTTGATTTGATCATAAATGAGAAAACCGCAAAGTCCATGATTACCAAACTAGATAACCTCTATCTCACAAAATCAACTTCAACCAAAGTAATTATGAAGCGCAGTATGCTTAATTTGAAATTAGAAGATTATTCAGATCCTTCTAATTTTTTCTTCGACTTTGAAAGTAAAGTCAATGATATCATTGGCAGCGGCGAAACAGTCTCCGATGATGAAAAACTGAATTGCATTCTTCTTGCTCTTCCTGAAAAATATGAGCAACTTTGTGACTTGGTGGATGCAATCCCGAGTGAATCAAAAATAGAATATGTCAAGACAAAAATCATCTCTTTAAATGAAAAATCCAAGGAGAACAATCAAGATCTGTCCAACAACTCAGATGTCATGTTGAATTTTGCCCGTAACTGTAGCCGCGGAAAGTATCAAGGGTATCCATCTACCCCAAGTTCGTCCTGCAACCATTGTTCTAGTCAACCGTGTGAAAATTTCTCTTCTGGAATCTGATCTAGCTCAAGGGGAAGAGGTCATTACAATCAATCTAGTCATTCTGGAAACTTTCAAGGAAACTCCAACCGTGGAAACGTCAACCGAGGAAACTTCAATCATGGAAACTCTTATCATAATCATGGAAACTCCTATCATAATCGTGGAAACTTTCCCAGGAGAAATCATCGAGGATCAAGGGGTCATCAGTGCTCAAATCGAAGCAATTATCAACGCTCAAGAGGTCGTAGACGTTCTAGTCGATTCCAAACTCATTCAGCATTAGCGAACTACTTAAACATTTCACCAGGTAATGATTCAAAAGAAATTCATGTCAATGTGTTAGGTACTGATTATGTTGAAACTATTGAATGGCTTTTAGATAGTGGGTCTTCTGATCATATTATTAAAACAGATAAATATTTTCTTGAATTTGAAGAATTAGAAAGTCCCATAAATATCAAAGTAGCAGATGGTCATTTCTCACAGTCGAATAAAGTAGGCAAAATAAAAGTGGTAGTAAATATCCATGGAAAGTTAATTCGGAGCATCGCTAATAATGTCTATTAAGCACCTAATACAGGGTGTTGAAAAACTGTTCCCGAATATTTCAGGGGCGGATTCTACAGGTTAAAATAAGACTTTTTTTTCCTACAAACATGTGTCCGAAAATGCCCCCCTTTTGAGCTACAGCCCCCCAAAGTTTTAAAAAATTTACGGTTTTTTGGGAATAGCGACCACTATTATGAACCAAATGTCCTAAAAATTGGTGTCCCGTGGTAATTTTACGTGTAAAATCCATTAATGACCTCGACAAAATCATAAATTGAGTCTGACTGTACTTTTCACGCAATCTTCTACTTTTAACGGCCCGAATTTTATGTTACGGATTAAAAATTTGAAGAATAATTACCGAAATCAGATGCGAAAAACCCTTAGAAAGATTTTTGGTCCTCCTTGTTTCTTTCGATACGACGCGTTTTAAGCGAGATAATCGCTGCACATTTGGGAAAAGTCAGCGCTTTTACCATGAAAAGCGGCAGTGAGTATGCAACCCGCCTCTCCGCTGCTTCTTCGGGCCGGCCGCTATGGTAAAACCGCTGACTTTCCCCTACTGTGCAGCGATTATCTCGCTTAAAATGCGTCGTATCGAAAGAACAAGGAGTACCAAAAATCTTTCTAAGGGTTTTTCGCATCTGATTTCGGTAATTATTCTTCAAAATTTTAATCCGTAACATAAAATTCGTGCCGTTAAAAGTACAAGATTGCGTGAAAAGTACAGTCAGACTCAATTTATGATTTTGTCGAGGTCATTAATGGATTTTACACGTAAAATTGCCATGGGACACCAGGACATTTTTTAGGACATTTGGTTCATAATAGTGGTCGCTATTCCCAAAACACCGTAAATTTTTTAAAACTTTGGGGGGCTGTAGCTCAAAAGGGGGGGCATTTTCGGACACATGTTTGTAGGGGAAAAAAGTCTTATTTTAACCTGTAGAATCCGCCCCTGAAATATTCGGGAACAGTTTTTCAACACCCTGTATAAAATTAAAACTATTAAGTGTATCTCGTATTGCTGACCAAAATCACAGTGTTAATTTCACCTATACTTGTGCTCGAATTGTTGACAGTTCTAACAAATTACGTCTAATTGCTTTAAGACATGGAAATCTTCACAAGATGAAAACTAAAATTGAAATTAACGAATCAAATATCTAAGTAAATTCTTCAGAAAAAGTTCTGCTGAAAGAAAAATGGCATCGTCTAATGGGCCATGTCAATTTCAAAGATCTGGATAAACTTGTTAATCTAAAATTAGCTAAAGGGTTACCTGAGAAACTAGAAAATGACTTTTTGGACTGTGAAATTTGCATTCTAAATAAAATGACAAACAAAAAGTTTTCAAATGATAGAACTAGGGCGCAAGAACTTTTAGAGATCATCCACACGGACGTCTGTGGTCCTTTTAACCATGAAGCTCTTCATGGTGCTAAATACTTTGTATCATTCATTGATGATTATAGTAAGTTGGCCTATGCCTATCCAATCAAATCAAAAAGTGAGGTTTTCGACAAATTCACTGAATGTATCAATTTTTGGGAAAATCAAACCAGCGAAAAGGTCAAAACTGTCAGATGTGACAATGGTAAAGAGTACCTGAATGATCGGTTCTTCAAATTTGCTAGGGAGAAAGGTTTTCGTATTCAATCATGTCCTCGTTATAAGCATCAGCTCAATGGCACAGCAGAAAGGTTCAATCGAACAATTTTAGATAAAACTAGACAATTAAATAGTAGTAAGTAGTAAAAAAAAAGAAAAGAATTGCGTTTTTTTTTTCAAACTGCGATACCAGAAGGTTGTAATATAAAATCATCTTAAAGTTACATTCAAATAGTGGTGATGATGAAATTTATCGGAATATTTTACAAGGCGAAAAAGAACGTAAAAAGATGCGGAAAAGAAGTATCAATTTGCCTTGTTTCGTTGTAATTGCCTGTTTGAGTCTCTTCGTGGTATATCATCTAATTTGAAGGCGCTTTCAGTACCATGCACAAGGCGTTTGTAAACCGCGGGACTCCTTCGCTCCCTCTCACCAAGTGTTCATAAGAAGTCGTAGAAGTCGATAGCCCGCGCTCATGGCACATATCCTGTGCCTTCTCGTAATGTTTTTTTAAGACAATTATTCCGAAAAAGGATGCAGCCAAGAAAGCTCAGCTGCTTGAAACTTTACACGAGGACAAGAAGTATCTAGATTCCATCTTGTTAACAATAGACGGATGGACTTCTAAAGCAATGGACTCAGATTTGCCATCACCTGTCACTATACATCGATGGTCAATTCAATATGATAAATGTTTGCCTGGGCCATGAAAAGGTGATCGGGTAGCACATTGCATCAAACATCCAAATGGGTTGGATAAGCAAATCAGATGGGTTAGATTTTCTCGCGACAACGATTCTCATATTTACAGTCTCCGACAATATAGGGAACGTTCGATCAGAAATTGGTGCTTTAGAGGACCCACAAATAATGAGGAGCTTGGGTTGCTCATGGCCTCAACCTTTGCGTCACAGACATAAAGGGCAGCGTCACAGGATTGGCAAGTACTTACCTGTGCAAAAAAACAGGGGTATTGTCGGCCACTTCAAGCGTAGCTCAGCTCATCAGCTGCACGAGATGTATTACATGGAGCTTAGCGCCAACTAAACTTGTCAGAGTTAAAAGTGGTCCAGGATGTTCTGACAAGATGGAACTCTGAATATTTTACATATTCTAGAACGTATTTACCGGATCAGAGTACCGATTGGTAATGCAATCAACAAGCTTAGAGATAGCTCCGATGACAACTTGACAAACACGGAACGGAATACCATCCAGTCATACGTAACTGTGCAATAACCCTTAGATGAAGCAACTAAGCATGTCAGCAGTGAGCGCAAACCACCATCCTCTTTCATAATACCTATTCTTACGACTGTCGAATCCATTTTGAACGAAATTGTTAAGGATAGCGGAGAAGAATACACTAAACAGATCAAATTATTGGCAAGGCATTTGAGAATATTTTCAAAACATCAAACATCCGGTGTTTTTTAACAGACCTAAAAACATATCTCTTAAATAAGGCTCATTATGTGGAATTCTGTCCTCAACTTTGATGGCAATCTTTTTGATACTCTATCTGTCTGCTTAAATTATCAAATTGTATTCATTGTATTCACATTGTATTCTTGACTCGTACAATACCTCTCTGGTCATTTATATTTTAGTGAGTAAAATAAAGGCAGTTGCTTCTAGCCATCGCATTTCAATTTCTAAATTATGCAAGTGATCAAATAACTGTGCTTTGCATGATGCTAAATCCTCGTTTTAAAGCAGAGTTAATCCTCAGCTCCCAAAACAGTATAAAATATGGACCCAGAGTCTCTATGATGAGGCATCTGCATTAGCTCAAAAGAATAAATATTCTGCGGCAATCGATGATGATTCAGATCAGGGTTCGTCGCGGTACAGGGTACTATAAACCGGCTGCCAATCACTGATCTGGCGACTAGTTACTCTGCGAATCTTCCTTTTAAAGCATAGAAAGAGTGATGAAATTAAAATGGAAATCTCCCATTATTAGTGCCCAACGCCGCCATCACACTCGCGTATTTGAAAACATTTTATGAGTTTAGGAGTGGATTCTGTATGACTTCAGTGCTATCGTCAATAGTTTGGGAAGTTTTTTACAACTAAATTGACCCTTAAATCGCTTGTAGCAAAAGTAGGTAACAGCTCCACTGAGGTAAATGAACTTTAAGCGATCAACAGCACTCTGTGGGACAAAAACGGCACTAAACGCAGTCAATGCACCTTAATGGGCAAAGACCTTAATAATCAGAAAACTTAAAACATTTAATTAAGTTAGAAAAAAGCACTATCAGCAAAAATAAACCTTTCGTGGAATTTATTCAGTCGCGTTTATTATAAAAAGAAAAATAATTACACTATGTACAAACTTTAACAAATAAATAGAATACGTATGGGTAATAAGAACAAAGAGCAATGAACAGGTAAAGAAACGAGTTAAGTACTTAACGGTTACTTAATTAATTACAATATTACAATTACTTTTGGTAAAACCTACACACATTTATTTCAGATTGCTGGGAGAGAGATCACTGTTTGATATGTGCCCAACAACTTTTGTGACTAACTTTTTGAGAACTGCTTCCCTCATTAACCCCGTGTCGATGTTTTCTTCGTGATTTGCCTCCGCCATGCTCTCGTAGTCCATGACACATTTGTTGGTTATCAAACTGAATGCAAATACTTTCATATCACAATGTTGTGCAGTAATTACTTCGTGTACGGTGCTCATGCCTGTCAACAAAACAAAACGGTCAGAGATGTTCATAAAGAAGGTAATTTCAAAATAAAGTTTCTATATAGTTTCTAAAGACGAGTTAGTTGCAGATTTCGCGATTTCAGGAGTTGAAGGAATCAATAATGTCTCTGGTAACCGGCAATCGAAATCTAGTAGAAACCTTCCAATGTTTTAAGTGAAAAATCGCAAATCGTCTGTGTTTTTACAAAGAGACGTATACACCGAAAAAGAAAGAAAAAATGATAGGAACGACCTCAACCAAATAGTTACATTTTAGCAAATTTAATACAGCACGGTGTTTATCTGAAACTGACGTTTAGTTAATTTGACAGAATAGATAATAGTTGAATTTACTTCAAATAGTTTTAGAAAAATCAACTCTTCGTGTTGTCACCTTAACATTCGGCTGTGTTTTTGGACACAATAAAAGTAAAACCCAACCTCAATTAGGAGTCAAATTTACTATTTGTGTATGGAAGCACCTTCTACGGAGCGCTACGCAATTCGCGCTGTCTATAATACTATTTAAGGGTGTTAAAACTACTGAATTACGGTCAGTTCGACAAACACGTCGCGGTCGTCGCGTTGTTGAGTTTGACTTGAGAATGAAGCTCCTTCAAATTAGAGCTATGTATTTCACGCTACATTTGTTACTATTTGAAGGTGTCAAAATTACTGAATTTCAGTCAGTTTAGCATACTTCAAGTTCTTAAATTTACTATTTATGTAAGAAGCTCCTTCAAATGAGCTGTAAATTTGGACTACACTCTATACTTTAGAATGACAGAACTTGATGCAACGCTTCAAAAACCAACATCTCTCTTTTTTTCTTAAGAGAAAAGGCATACCTACGTACCTAGGTGTGAATTTTCTTTATTTTAAGCGTGCAGTTTGAAAAATCGCATTAAAACAAAAAATCTCGAGGATTGGCTGGTTGGTTTACCTGCACTGAGGAAAGAGACTGTGGTTGGAAATTTAGAAACGTTGAATTTAGTTCCGCCTCTTCGTAAAAACAACAACGATATCCGGAAAATGCCAATATTTCAGGAGAGCTAAAAAACCTTATCGATTTAACGCGCGTCTAAATGGAAGCTAGCGAAATTTCTTTGTTTCCTATCCGATAATTTATTTTGGCCAAAACACGTTAGTCCTTTTTTAGTCCTACGTAAGCCAGATAAATTGTCAACAGATTCGACGTTCGGTGGTTAAAATGCCAATAAGAAAATGACAATGGTCGCTTTTCCATCGGGATTTGTTCATGGTATTATCCGAAATAAGGCCGTTAGAAAATGCCATTATAGAATGTCAATCCCTGTCAAAATGTTAGACATATTTGCGTGATTGCACTGCACTTACGGAGAGCAGAGTGCACAGATCCGCCAAAATGAAAACAGCAGTGCTTCACTTGGTGCATATTGGTTTTCTTTTTTTTGAAAAGCGACGGGGTAGGAAATTTTAACAAGGATTGACGTCACAAAACAACATTTTGAAACGGCTGCATCTCTCGGTTAGTACTTGAATACCGTAGCAACGGATCGCGATAGAATTGCAGCCATTGTAATTTTTACGGAATTTCACAAAAGAATCGACCACCTACAGTGGAATCTGCAAAACAGATTGGGTAGAATCAGTGTTGGGCCTGAGAAATGAGAATCAATCCTCAAGCATGTGCAGTACGGCAACGTTGCAATTTACTCATTTAAATCCATGCAAAATATGGATTCGAGGGAGAGCGCACTGCTTGCCTCCAATAGTTCAACCTTTTTCGTGGGTTAAAATGGACAGAATGTAGCGTTGCCATATTGCACGCGACGTCATTGTCCTCAAGCATTTGAGTCAATCGAGTCCCTCCAAATAATAATTGATACGTAAACGTAAGTTTAAAAAACTTCAGATGAACTAACGTTTTGTATACAAAATTCACCCATAATACCTCCAATCGACCAGAAGAATATATATTTCAGTTCAATTCATGTCAGTACTGCACGAAAGTACCCGCAACTGTGATCTTTCCTCAATTGCTGGAACCACCGGTAAATTATCAGAACATTCGAATATGTTTTAAGTCAGACTGCTGAGTGCAGACTCCACCGATTGACGAAATGTTACGGATCAAAGTATTTCCATGCACTGCGGTAAAGATCGTTTCAGAAAAGTAGGCGCACCTGGACCGATAAGCTTTGGGATTTTCCGAAATTATTTCTCATGTTACAAAGTGAAAATTAATGAAAATGAATTTAAGCATTCGCTTTTCGCTGAGGAACACTTAAAAATGAAACGTTTACAGTCGACGGATTTTCTTTTGATTTGAAGGAATAAAAATTGAAAATTCGCCACAGATTATGGTCTAGGTGAGCCGTGAGCCTACACCTCTGAAACGAGCTATGATGCAATGAACTAAACTGAGTAATATTTTGGTCAACCGGTGGAATCATCGGAGGATGAAAAAACTACTGATGCGGTGCGAGAAGTAGAGAAACGGCGCACTATGTGGTATTTGACCGAAAAAGTTGGCATAAACTGTTTCTACTGTCCAAATAACTTGAAATTTGGTAATCGGGGGTACTTTTTAACGCTGAATTCAAATTTCACATCAGCTTTTCAAAATTTGAAAATCCAAGATGGCCGCCGACAAATTTTTTGGCTAATCGGTCGGCAGCCATCTTGGATTTTCGAATTTTGAAAAACTGATGCAAAATATGAATTCAGCGTTAAAAAGTACCCTAGGATACTGAGTTTCAAGTCATTTGGACGGTGTTGCCAAATTTCCCTCTTGTAGCGATGTAGCCCTTACAACACGTAAAAACGAGAATTTCGTGCAAAAACGCAAAATTCGAACTAATTTTCCCGGAAAAGCCGCATTTTTCCGCAACTTCTGACTTCAAGGCCTATTAGTACGCACTAAGGACTATCATTTCTCATATATATACCCGCGGGATGTGGCAGGATAATTGAACTTAAGTTCTCTTGAAAATCGGAAAATTTACGTTTTTAGCTAAAAACTTTGAAATAGCAAAAAAATATCAAATTCAAATTAAAATTGGATGAAATAGGCATAAACTGATTGTAAATACCTTCAGGAAGACGATCCATGTACAAAAATTTTGTTCTGACTTCATTTGAAACACTTTTTTTTTACTTTGATTATAGTCTCGTGCTGAGGCTAAATTTAATGGTGGTAAAACTGATTTTTCCCCTGGTGGATTCTAGTTAAATTAATCTAGTTTAGACCCGCTAAATACAAGTTTCTAATGCAAAAATCTATGCAGATTCCGAATATCACAACAGTTTTTCCCAATAGCGACTTTTTTTTTTTTTAGTTTATGCCAGCTTTTTTGGTCAAATACCACATAGTGCGGCGTTCCAAGAATTGATTATGATTCAATTGAAAAATCAGTGAATGAATTGACAAAAACGTAAATGAGGGAGGAGGGAGACTCACCAACTGCGTCAACTCCACACACCCTTAACATACGAAGTTCAGCAATTGTTTCAAAGTTTGGACCGCCTAAAACTGCATAAACTCCTTCTCGGATGAACTTTTCTATTCCCATTTCTTTGGCGATCTTTTGTGCTGCTTTACGGAGAGAGGCATTGTATGCTCTGTTCATCGCTGGAAAGCGTGGGCCGAACCTGTAAAAATTAAAGAAAATAAAATAAATAATAATTACAGCCGCGTAAATTATTTTTTTTTCATTAAAGCTATGGATACATTGATTCAGATGCAAACTTACACTACAGCGTTAAGGGGAGTCCATTCCAGTTTAATATTGCTTAATAACTTCACATTGCAAACGTTGGAAATTCTCAATAAATGCGTATAACAAAATGTCATTATGGCGATCGAATGAACAGAGGAGTATAGAGGAGTCCCATCAATCCCCCCCCCCCTAAATCTTTATGATGAACACTTTTTTCAACATAGAAAACTGCGATTAGATGGGACTTCCCAGTTGTCACCCGCTCATTCGAACACCATCTTGGAATTTTGCTACACGCATTTATTGAGTTTTTGAGTGAATGCTGAGACTTTTCGATGCTGTAAATGTGATTTTCACGCGATCTACCCTCCGTAACGCTGTATTTCAAGTTTGCTACAAACCCATTTGAGATGTAGAAAGACACAAAGAAAAGACAACCATTGCAAAGAGTACGAGTACCCCCCCCCCGCCACAAGTTCTTTGCAAACAATTTCAAAGTCGCGAGTGATTTTTATCCTCCGTCCATAGAGATGGTTGGGGGAAATTCCTCCCCCCACCCTCCTCGAAGGTTTTTCGGTTATTATTGTTATAGTTTGACCTATCAAACGACAGTAAATTAACGAGCTGAAGCATCCGCCATTGGTCAAAATTACATAGATTCAAGAAAAGAAGGGGATAGAAAAGTCGAACGCTACGAAAAGTCATTGAAAAGTCACTTGACTCTCAATATCAATGAAAAGGCTAAAACTGCATTTCACAGCTTGGATAAGAGAGCAATAGAATAAAAATGCTCGACCGGCAAAATAGTATCTAACTAGTGAGAGAGGTCAGGTCAAATTGGATTGAAATTATAAAAAAAGCATTGAAAAAAGCCGACAATTAAATTGACCTAGACCCCATGAGCTTGAAAATCAAGTCATGTAATTACACCATCAAGCTGAAATCGAGCACAGCTGTATAATCGCTGAACTGCATAGATGACGCTGAATATTAAATGCAATATTCAACTTAAACGATCCCATTGTGAAACCGAAACGCGCCGCGATCTGCAAAGAAAAAACAGAAAAAAAACCCTAGGGGAGAACTGACAAAACCTTTGGTAGAAAAGTGACCCAGTCAAATTTTCTGTTCCCTCAACAAAATCTCTTTAGTTAGGCGTAAAAAGACCTTTATTTAGCTCTACTAGAGCTTGAGCTAAGTTGTTTTTCTACCAAAGGTTTTGTCAGCGCAACGAAAGTGTTTTGTTTTGTTTTTTTCTGTGTAACTGAATACTTCCAATGTCATTAATCGATCAATGGGATCATTTCGTCTTCTTTATATTTTCCATGACCCCTTTCATTCACATGTTATTTTGTTGTTTAAGACAAGACAGCTGTCGCATTAAATAGCCGTCAGATAAAAGACAAATATTTTTTAAAACTTCCGCTAAACGGCGATGGTTAAGACTGTCAATTGGTGACGACGTTGGTCTAGAATATTGAAATACTTGGCTAATAGCTATAGTTATGGTAACCATAGATCAACTGTCTATTTCTCAACAGCTATCCATAAGTAGCCTTAATAAAACTTTAGCTGACGGGAAACTTAACTATAAATACCATGGCGACAGCCAAGTCTCACAAGCACAACGCTGGATCGATAGCGTCACTCATTGACAGTCTTAACTATCGCCTATAGTAACGTCTCTCATTGACAGTCTTGACTATCGGCTTATAGTAACGTCACTCATTGACAGTCATAACTATCGGCTTAAAGTAACGTCACTCATTGACAGTTCTAACTATTGGCTTAAAGTAAAAGTAAATAATCAGCTCGCAGGTCTACAGAATGCAGATCCGAAGGCCACACTCGCCTGTATCTTTACATTCACTGGCACTTTCCGAACACGGGACTGAGATCCCTGTTGTGGCAATCGTTCTGTTTTCTCCATGATGGTTGCACTACTTACTAAACCAATAAATTGCGAACGTCATCTATTTATGTATCCATTGATAATAATCAGAAGAGCGAGGGTTTCAAACCAACCGATAGTTACGCAACAAATATAGGTATGCCGTATTCGATAAGATGTTTTGAAAAAAAACTCAAAATAGATTGATTCTCAGAAAGCATGATGCAAAGGCAACGGGTGATTGCGTGATCGGTACATACACTGTTCGTACACCAAAGTGACCGTAACCTAGGCTGAGTTCAATTATTATGCCATCAACTGTTGGGCACAAATAATTTTATTCTTCCACAGGGCGATGAACTTTATTTTTCTTAAAGTGACTTCAGACGAAATTTTTCAAGATTTCAATCCAATGAATAGCGGCTATGGTCGCTTTTGGGAAAAGTCGTGTTTTTGGCGTTTTTAATAAAAACAAAGAAAAAACGCAAAATTAAAGAACGTCATGCGTCAGCACCTGCGTTTTTTTTTGGGGGGGGGGGGGGGGGGTTTAAGCCCAAAATGAGCAAAATTTTTTTAGAATTAAAGCCGTAAATTATGAAATTCATTTAGTCATAAGCTTAGTGAGTGAGAGTGAGTGCGAGTGTCTACCTGCCTCAAATCACTCGCACTCATTGAGGCTTATGGGAATTTTTGTAATTCATAATTTCCGGCTTTATTTTTGAGTGTTTCCGCTTGGACAGTTCAGGAGGTCTTCCTGAAGTATGCTCGCAGGTGCTGGCTTTCCTCAAATTCGCACTTTTAGCATAAATTCGACAATTTTAGCCAAAAACTGTCGACTTTTTGAACAGTGCGAAGTGGTATCCAAGATTCGAACTAATCGACCCTGGAATCATCTTGACGTGTTCGTCATCGGGTTGTAAAATTGATTAACGCAACGAGGAAAAAATGATGAAAGTCAACGTTTTCTTACCTTTCATCGTTGACGCCTTGGAGAGGATTGTTTCCAGCAAAACCTAGGAAGTTGATGTGATCTTTCATGATCATAATGTCGCCTGCTCGATATTTTGGATTGAGTCCGCCGGCCGCGTTTGTCACGATCAAATGCGTTACTCCGACTAGTTTCATCACTCGAACTGGCATAGAGCACTGAAAGGAAAATCGAAAAAGATTATATTTTAAGGATATAAGCGTATTTTTTTATAAAAAATTACAACCGTTTATGATAGCACATCTTCAGACTCTCCCAGATCGACTGATCGCGCATCACAGGGCTATATTGTTTGAATTAAAAGATCCAGATTGATCAGGACCAACATTTTAGGAATTTTTATTTTTAAGTTATGACTGTTCTTGGGTTTGATGGAGGCGAACCAGAGAGAAATCGATACTTTGCCGATAAGGATGTAAAAGCGCAATTTATACAATTTTTAGTTGTTGATTCATGATGCATCATCAGTAATGAATTAAGAGACTCACACTGTTGAAAATCGACCAAATAATCCGGATTGGAATAATTCGGAGCGAACATAAAAATGAGGGTATACACTCTACTCTCATGCGGAGTAAAAAATAGGGTGAAAAAGTGAGGGCATGGGGCATAGGGCGTGAGTAAAGGGTGACAAATACTATCGAGGAGGGTGTGTACGCCTCCTCGGTGGAGTATTATTATTTTTCAATAACGAAGTGCATATTATAATTATCTCTTTCCTCCTTTTCGCACCATTTTTCACTCCACAAGTACCTTACTTCGAAAACTATAAACCGGGAAAAATCATAGCTTTTATTTAACTGGAGTCGGATGGAACATTTCTAACAGTGCGTGCCTATTCCAAAAAAAATTTCTCGCCCTCCTAAAAAAAAAAAAGTTTTTGTTTAGTTTCTTGAAAAACGTCTGGAAAACAGACTGCGAATAGAGCGATGATAAGAAAGATGACCCGTGGAAAGCCTCCTGCCCCCACTGGCGGACCCAGGAATTTGTCCTTCTTTCTCTTTTCCCATTAGAACGCGTGTGTTAGAAAAGGACAGCTTAGGGGCAGACACGTGCTTTTCGCCCCCTCTTCTATCCTTTTCTAACACATGCATTCAAATGGCCAGTGAGAGAGATGGGTGATTTCCTATGGACCCACCCATGCCTTCCTATCTCTCTTATTCTGCTTATAGGGTCACCCTAAAGCTGGCTTTGGCAAAATTATTTGTAGATTCTTTTTTCACACTACTTCGATACTTTTGCATGCTCTTAAATGGAAAAAAGCGATATACATCGATTGTTCACAAGACGCACCCTCATGTACGGTTACCTGAAAATTGCCATCTGAAGGTAACTTTGGGATAAATTAAATGCCTTGCAATCACGATAGGTCGTTTTAGTGAAGAGCGGGAAATTTAAAATCCAAAATCTGAATTGGCTTAGACGGGTTTTTAAATGCGGTATATCATCAGATTGGTCAATTTTGAATTTCCCGCCCGCTTTTCACAAAAACGGCCATTTATAAATAAGTGAAAATTGGAGCCTAAAAAAGTTTATAGTAAAAAATTCTGATGGTTGAGCGTAAAATTGTTTACTTACTTTCCAAAGAGGGTAGCCTTCATAATAGTGAAATCTGCCCTGCATACACATAATAGGAACGCCACCTAAGTAACCGAATATTAATTTTCCAACGTGTCCTGCCACCGTGGAAACTGGAAAGTGAGGTATTTCATGGTAGGGGAAGGACACACTGTCTGTGATCACATCTGCTAAATTACCTACAAAGAAAAATATAAAACTTAATGATTATCGAGAGTATATCATCATGGGGCAGTTTGCAAGGGTCTGAAATTTAATGTTTCTTTCAAAAGAAATTGATAGTGCTTGATGAGCTAAGAACAATGGTGCTTTATGTTTTTTCCTAAGTGTCCCGGTTTTGCAGATACACACGATGTAAAAAAGTAAAAAATAGTATGTGTAGTGACATCACTACGCGAAATTTCCATTTAAAACAATGTATGTATTTTGGGCCAAAATCTCATCTATGAAACAATGGGACTTAATTAGAAACCAACGGCATCTTTGTCCTCAGCTCATATCGTACTTTCATTTTCTTTAGAAAAAACACAACCTTTCTGACCCTTGCAACTGCCCCATTGGTGTACCTTAAGGTCGATTCCTAGGAAGTATCGAGTGAAAATCACATTATCTGACAAAAAGTCTCTAACTGCACTCACAAAATCAATAAATGCGTTTCACAAAATTCAAAGATGGCGGTCGAATGAGCGGGTCACAATGGAAGAGTCCCATCTAATTGCAGCTTTCTCTGTGATAAATTACTTATCTCAGCACAGAAAGTTGCGATTAGATGGGACTCCCCCATTTCGACCCGCTCATTCAACAGCCATCTTTGCATTTTGTTACATGCTTTTATTGTAGGTGGAATTCGAGACTTCTGAATGCTTTTATACAATGAGATTTTTACGCGATTTTACACAGGGATAGACCCTCTGTAATGCCTATAGCAAACATTTACAGCAGACCTATTTCTTTGAAAATATAAAGAAAGTGAAAAAATTACGATAAGAATTTTCCACAGAATCTAAGTAAGTTGACCAGATGATTTCGGATTTAAAAGACATTGTTACTTCCGCTGGTTTAGACATAAAACCCGTCATTTAGTCCTCATATGGGACGAAAGCTTGCAACAGCTCAATCATTTCAATACTGTGCGTATAAAAATAGAATAAAATAACTCCGAGAAAAGATAGAAAGGCAATGAAAAATTGGTAATCTTCTCTTGACCGTGAGATCGCGATAAGATTGCGACAGAAATATTTTATATTAATAGCGGCAATCGGTATCCGTGTAAAAGAACGTCAGAGTCAACATTTTCCATTCATTCCATTTGCATTTTACGCGTATTATTTTCCTTTGCGACCCAGTGACCGAGAGACTTATTAAGTATGTTTTTATTTTCTCCCTCCCTTCTCTCCCTCTCTGCCTCTTTCACTCTTTCCACTCTTTCTCTCTTACACACACTTACAATCTTCTTTATTTTTCTTTGAAAAATAAGAACCCTCGTAGAATCTTTGAATGAACATTCCGCTCTCTTCATTTCACTTATATTTCTTTTTCCACCGCGAATTCTGTTGAGGCTTTTCCTTCTTTCCCCAGCTTTCAGTTGTGTTAAAAAAAAAAAAAAAAAAAAAAAAAAAAAAAAAAAAAAAAAAAAAAAAACTTGTTTATGGAGCCAGCTTAGAGAAACGAAATGGATAGGGCAAAAAACACCTACTTGTTTTATTCTAGTTTCGGTCACCACTTCCCATGCATGGAGATATAGCATGGATTCGTATGTAATTACGAAAAACTTGACAAACGCGCACATGAAATTATAAGAATGAAATCCATTCGATTCATCAATATAGGTCGTAGTTTATGACTGAAAGGGTTGAAGTAGACCAGTGGCAGCTCGTGCGATTTGGCAACCTTGCAGTTTTTCCATTTAACTAGGTAAAAGAATCGATTCTTGAGGAGGCTGACAGCCTCCAAGAGAATCGATTGTTTTACAATGGTTAAATGGGAGGAGGACACCGTTGCCAAATTTCACGAGCCGCCGCTGAAGTAGACTGCGGCTCTACAAGTAGGAATGCAAATGCTTTGAAAGTTGCGAGAAATGTAGATTTTCCTTACCTAAACCTGATCCACAGATAATACCAATTTGTGGACGTACTGTCGTTCGGTCCAATAAATACTGTGCAATGTGTTGAATAAGTTCATAGGTGTAACTGCAACGCAAACAAAAACAACAAAAATGAGCCAATTTTAAAAGCAAACACAAAAGTTGCAACCATATTTGGCTTGACGCAGCCATAAACGAGCCAGAATTTCATAATCTATCAAGCACCGAGCTCTTAAGGCCAGGGACCAAATAATGTTAGGTCCCGCGCATTGAATTGCGTGCATCTTGCGTGCGGTTTCGACCAATCAGAGAGCTTACGCACGGTCATGTGACCGTGCGTAAGTTACGTTCGGGACCTAACATTATTTGGTCCCAGGTCCACACTTGCTTATTCAAATCAAGTCTGTAGCTACTTAGTTAAATATTCGTACTTCTCGGTACTTGTTTTGGCCTATACTGTCAATTGAAGGAGCTTGAAGTTGTTGCTTTTTTCCTTTTTGCGAATAACGTTGATATTCTCACGAAGAGGCATAGAGCTCGTTTAAGAATTGGAGGCAGAGGTCAACCGATAATCTTTTCCGAGGAAATCTACCTGATTACAATAAATGGGAGGGGAGGGGAGGGACGCAAAACTGCCCAAAATAACAATCTACACAGGAATATCACAAGGAGAATTTGAGTCAAAGAATGACTTTCAAGGTTTTAGAAGATATTCAGGACAAATCTTCGTCGGTGTTTCTACAAAGAGATGTTCACACGACAATTTAACGTTTCAAAATCTCCGTTGACTAATTAATTGTTAAAAGAAAAGCTTATATGAGGTAAAGTTCCTAATTTGTTTCCTTCCTAATTTGCGGGGTTAAGTGTGGAAAATCTCGTAAAAATCACATAGATTGGTTTGTCGGTTCACCATTGACATCTTGAAACGTTGGATTGGCTTAAGCCTCTTTGTGAAAACACTGACCAAATTTAACAGTACTATGAACCAACTTACAACCGCAATTAAGGCGATTAACATAAATGTAAAGTATTCTACAAATTAAATAATTCAGCTCAAAGAGCGCCGATTATTTTGAACAGAGAACTTAAAAGGGTCGTAATTATGAACATGTTTTTTTTTAACAAAAATAATCAAAATCGAACTACTAAGATAAGAAAAAAATAAAAAAATAACACCACGCGACTGTTTGTAAGTGAGTTGTCAAACTAACCTTTCGTTATCTTTGTAGTTTTTTCTCAGAATAGGACTCATCCCGAAATTCGAGGGACCCGCTAAGTCACGCATTTATAAAGCACTGTAATTAAGTTTTTTCAAAGAAACGAGATAGTTCCGTGGAGGTTGATCAGCAATTAAATGCCTCAACAAAAACCTTACAAATCGCGAAAGGATGCTCGAGAGATAAGAAAATAACAAAGTAAATTGTGCTTAGGAAATTAATTAATGGGATAATTTGCTTCATATCTTTCTGCAAATTTTATCTGGAAGTTACTTCTTATTTTCTTCTCTCTTTTTTTTTAATCAGCAAAATTGGTTTAATTTCTCTTCGTCTAGCCGTTGATTGAATAGCTGTTTCAGATTTGAAATGGTTCGAGGGAACTCCTATTATGCACTTTTTGCGTAACACTTGACCTCTGAGTTGATCCATAACTCGCAAAAATGTATTGCATAATTCGGAGCAATTTTCTCGATAAAACTATCTCTTAAAATACGCTTCAAAAGCATCTAATTTCATCGATCAATGAGTATTTCTCCAATGCTATTATCTCCATTTCTTTTTTCGTTAGGTAATTAGTCCCACTATCAATTTAAATCGTTAAATGTTTTTTCGTTCCTTTTCCTTCGCGAAATTTTAATAAAGGTGTGAGACTTTCCTCCCCCGTATCATTCTTTTGATTTATTTCCGTTTTTTTTTTTTTTTTTTTTTTTTTTTTTTTTTTTTTTTTTTTTTTTAAACTTGATAGACATTTGGATGGACACGTGCATAGTCGATTCAAATCTAATTGATTTTATATTGAGGAAGGCTCAGACTTAATTTTAATCGATCGAGGAAAATCAACATCGCAAGAGATTAATAAAATTGAAAGGGGTGACATTAGAGAATCATTTTCTGTGTGATCAAACCAGAAACTGCCCCTCTCTTATTTAGGACGTATTTGTGAATAAAGCTGGAGATTTCAGTTGAAATCCTGCTCCAAGAGATTCGTTCGCAAAAACGCGAAAAATACGCAATCTAATCTGGGAGACTGAAAAGGGAGAAAAGAGACTTAAAACTTTAAAGATTGCGATACATTTTAAGAGGCTGAGAGCCATAAATGTCATTATCTATTAAGAGGTATGTGTGAGTGTTACTGTTACTTAGATAAAGTGGCGGGCGGCTCGAGTCCAACATTTTTTTTTTCTTTCTCCATTTAAATCTCTGTACTTCCAACAATCGATTTTGAGTAAAGACCAGCTTCACTATCGAAGCGACTCGATTTTTTTTTTCTCTTTTTTTTTTTCTTCCACAAACAGAGAATCAAATGCAGTAGGAGCAATTGTGCCAAATTAAACGAGCCACAAGTGGGTTGAAGAATGAATAGGGTACACCAATGAAACAGTGGCGCCTTGTCCTCATACAATGTGTCTGCAACGAATTATTTCCATTTAAATCTATGTAAAATAATCGATCTTTAGGAGATTCACTGAATCCCTGGAAAATCGATACTTTTTCATCGGTTCGAATAGCAAAAAAACATGGTTACAAAATAGCGCAAGCCACCACTGCTTTGACGCCGTGGTTACGATTGTTTTAAACGATAAATTAATCGGATCACAATAAAATGGTTGAGAAATTCCGTGATTTTAGAACGCGCTTCGTCAGAAGATGGAATAATTATCGGTACTTTACGATTCATCATACATATAAGGTACAGTCGGGGACAAAAAGACTCCTAGAGGTAGACAACCAAAAAAAGTAATCTCTGTATGAGATTAAACATTGCGGGTGGCCTACCTAAGTAAAGGTCCAAGGGGTTGTCTGACATTCTTACTGTGCCCGAATGTACTAGCGGAGATAAAGATACCTAGCCAGGGTATGCAATAAGCAATACACAGCATCCCATTCAACGAGTGTATTAGGTGTGTTGCGTGTTGCATACTCTGGCCAGAAATCTTTGTCCCCGCTAGTACTTTTCCTTAGTATCATTGGAATGAAAAAAAAATTCTGAAACGTGCTGCCCTGCCGCGCCGACGACGTAAAGACAGTCAGTCGGCTTCTTAGATTTCGGATCAGGTGAGCCAACTGCAATATGAATTGCCAGAGCAAGATTAACCCTATCTAACACCATAAGCTAATGTTTACTTGCATCCATGGGCGGTCCGTGGATTCAAAAAAGGAGGGGTGGGGAGGTCAAGTGGGTTCAAAGGGTTAAAATAGGGTAAACAGGCAAGAAATAAAGGAAGAAGAAAAAGATTCTCAACTTTAAAAAGTCATCACCGAAAGCGGAAAAAAATTATCTAATTCATGATATTTGAGGGCGGCAAAATTGCAATCTTGAGCCCCCCCCCCCCCCAAACCTCGGCACACCCCTTATGTTCTAACTTGAGGAAAATTGGCAAAAAAGGCAATAAGTCATCGAACTAATAAAAATTCAAAAATTTCCAGAGCCGTTTCTAGGCTTGAAGAATTACTTGTTAAATGGTATTGTACACGGAAAAAAAAGATTAGTGAAAATAACCATACGGATACCTGATTTTGGCACTTGCTGGATATTATGGTAAACTTGACCAGAAGTATGGTAAATTTACCGATACTTTGAGTAAATTCGACACACAATCACCTAACATCACCTAGTACCTAGTCAAAACATAGTATACTTCTGGTGAACATTACCATAACATCTAGCAGGTGCAAAAATCAGATATCCGTATGGTTATTTTCACCGTAGTTTTTTTTCCGTGTAAGTTCATAAAAGAGAAATTCACTTTCTGATTTTCAGCCACTTTTTGACGATATCCGACCCCAGTGCACTAGTCTAACGATAATTAGAATAGACTTACTTATTGGCTTGATCCGACGAAGTTACTCGCGGAGCAAAAACGAGCGTATAACTTTTAGCCTTGTCCATGGTCATTAACTGTGCGCGCCGCGAACTATACCAACTAACTAAAAGGCTGACAAAGCCATGGATTGCAATTTTTTTCGTTCCGATGAAAAAAAAAAAAAAAAAAAAAAAAAAAAAAAAAAAAAAAAAAAACGAGATCACTAAGACGGTAATTGACTCATGTTTAATCCAAAAAGAAATATGAATGTGCGAGGGCTTACGTAATTACCGTACCATACAATGACTCCAGTAAATTTTCATTCAAGATCAATCACATCGGTAATTGACCGCTTAAGTAATACGATAAAAAAAATAGGGAGCGATTGGGACGCGATTCGTCAAAGTTCGATACATTATCGGGAATATACCAACTGAGATTGGTCTATTTTAAACTGAAAACTCTATACTAATCCATTGTATACTTTTCTCGATAAAAATCGGTGTGTTTTAACCAGCAGCATCCGAGCCCCGTGCGACTGTTTACCTCGTTTGATTGAATACCAAGGGCTGTTGAAACCAGGAATATTTTTTTTTTTTTCCTCCATCGCGAGTTGTGTACAAACTTATGTAACAAAAAAGTACCGTTCTCGGTTTACCGTAGGTCTTCGTTCACCTTTGATGTGGTTAGAATACATCGGTGACTTTGACCGAAAGAACGCACCCCCTCCCTCTCCCCCTCCCCTCCATTCCTCCCCTCCATTCCTCCCCTCCATTCCTCCCGTAGACTCTGAAGTAGGTAAATTGATACTTATATTATTTAAAGCTACACTACAAATTCATTGACGCAGTGCACCTACCAAGCATCGGCGGCGCACAGTGGACAGTGGTGGCTCCTGCAATTTGGCAAAAATGTGTTTCTTTCATATGGTTCAATGTTAAACAATCGATTCGACAGTGAAGTGGCGCTTCACCAACATTCGATTGTTTTACATTGAGTCAAATAGAGGCAAAAGACTGTTGTCAAATTGCACGAGCCGTCACTGACAGTGGAGCGAGTCAATAGAAGGAGTTGGACCAGGGCTGCCGTTTTACGTATATTTAATCGCATTTTTTAATTCACCGATGATTCCACCGGTTGAGAAAAGATTACACAGTTAAATTCAATATATGACTGAAATGCACGAAAATACTCTGATCTGTAATCTTTCTTCAATCGGTGGAAACTCCGTTAATTCATTAAAATACCCGCAAGTTTTTTAAAAGTCATCGACGACTCCACCGCACCGGTTGAGAAAAGATTACAGATCAGAGTATTTTCGTGCATTTCATTGACAGTCACACATTGAATTGAACTGTGTAATCTTTTCTCCACCGGTGGAATCATCGGTGAATTGAAAAATGCGATTAATTATATGTATTATACGCAAAACGGCAGCCTTGGGTTGGACATGGAATATATAAAGTACTAGCCGTTCCACGCACCCTACGGGCGCCCTCCACGGCCAGCATTCTAGGGTCACGGGCTAGTTGGTAGTTTGAGAAAATATAAAATGAAACGGAGTATTGGTGCTGAGAATTAAAGAGATGAAAATGTAAGAATGTGAGCGCAAAGCGCTTGCGCTTTCTTGTATTAAATAAACAAAAAAAAAAAAAAAAAAAAAAAAAAAGGATATTGCCGGCAATGCGTAAAAGAACTAATAAGACGCGGAGGATACCAAAATAAAAGCGTTGAAAATCGAAGAGGAATTATAAAGAGAAGCGAGTGCTTAAAGGTTACATATAACGGTGACAATCCACGGAAAAAATAAATGCACAATGCGCTAAGGATGTTTTCTTTAAAAAAAAAAAAAAAATCAAGAGCATACTGCAAAATATTGGGAACGTTATTCAACGATTGAAAAGAGAGGAAAGAAGAAGAAAGGCAAACGAATGGTTAATACGAAGAATGGGAGTGCGTCAGTCGAGAGAGATGAGCGCGAGCGTCCGTAAGGAATGAGAGAGAAGGTTGCGGGTGCGGGCGAGCGACAGAAAAATTTTGGAGAAAGAACGAAGTAATCAGTGCGCAAGAGATGAGCGACGAACAAACCTCCCCCCTTCACCGCTCTCGCTGCACTTGTGTTTATTCTATGGCTGCACTGACTCGTCAACTGATAAGGTGAGACTCTGCCGAGCGTAGCGGTGGAGGGGTGGGGGAAGAGCAGAGAATCCAGCTCAGGCGGCGCGTGCGAAAATGAGTTTTCACTCTTATTTTAAAATTCATTTTGCGGCGCGGCGCACAGTGTTTTGAATCCAGCGCGGCGCGGACATTGGGCCAAAAATCGAAGTCGTGTTTTTAGAGTAAAAACATGACTAAATCTTCAGTTTAGTATCCTGTGCACCCCAGTTCACCATAATTTTGGCTTATAATTCGTTTTTTGATACTTTTGTAAGCTCTCAAAATATCACTTTCGGCAGGTTCCGATTTTTTCTTAAACCATGCTCCGAATGTATGGGTGTTTTCTTTGTTCATATTCAAAATGTTGTAAAAATGAAATACACCATTTTATTCAGCGTACTTTCAGCTTTAAAATGAGCTATATGAAGTTAAACTTTTCTACTTTTACGACCTTGATAAGCTTGTTCAAAGAGTTGAGGAAAAATTTACGGTTTTTCAACTTTAGGCAGAGCTATAAAAAAAGCCTTAAATTGCCTTAAGAAACGGCTTTCAGGGAGTGATAGAGTAACATCTAGAGAACAACATATCCAAAAATTGGCTGCGACTTTTTGCGACTCTTGGAGAAATCTTAATTTTTGTAAGTCGACCTCCGTAAAATTAACTACGTTTTTCTCTCGCCGCTCATACAGCAAAAAACTTACAGGTTTTTTTTTGATTATTTTCTGGTGCTCACTTTACACTAATCTGTATATAAATTGAATTTTATGAGATTATATGTCACAATTATGAAGAAACAACATCAAAAATGAATTCAGCGACCTAAAAAACCCCCAGAAACCTAGTTTCGTTCGCCTATGTGAGTTTGGGGACTTTTGTCTAGTTAATTTTGGCGCCTGGACCATAGTGCGGCGCGGAGCATCCCGTCACCTCGCTGTCCGTGCGTCGTGCGAAAATGAGTTTTCACTCTTATTTTAAAATTCATTTTGCGGCGCGGCGCTCACAGACAACTTTTTAGAAAACTGTTCGGACAGATTTTTTCTAAATACCCTAAGGAATCATCGTGTCAAATTTGAGGGAAATCGCTTCGGCCAATTTTCGGGAAATAGAAAAAACATTTAGGAGGGACGACAGCTTTATATATATAATAATGCTACTTTAAATGTACTTTTAAAAATCAAACTGTAAAGGGTGATTCTTGTAGGAAATTTTACAATGAAATCACTTTCAAACTTCTACGTCTCTGGACCCTGTACCCTTAATCGACACCTGATCATCATGGGATTCTCAGAGAACCTGCGGTGTAGATGCTGTGGTGAGGAGGAGGAACTGTTTTGCGTGACTATGAGGCTTTTAGCGGAAGCAGATATTTACTCTGAGGCTTGGATCGACTGGACCCAGAGGAAGGAGCTTAACGACGAGGGACCTTTTGTGCTTCATCACACTCTTTCGTTCATAAAGGGAAGGTAGTTAACTGTTCGTACTTGGGGGAGTTGAAATTGCCTATACGATACATTGAAGGCGCCCGAAGCCATCTTATCTTGTACATGTTTTCATCAATAATCGCGTTTATTCGGAATGAAGGATGGAATAATGTAAAGTAGACTACAGAAGAAAACCGAGTATACTCGGGCTTGGCCCTTAAAGGGTTAAGGCCTGAGTGCCGACTTGGCTTCATTCCATGGGACGAAACCTCCACTCTCAATGCAGTTCAACTTCTACGTTGCGTATTAACAAAGATAAACGGATTCAAAGTCGCCACGCCATGCCATCATAGGCGGATCCAGCAATCTGACAACAGTGCATTCTTCCTATTTGATTGCATGAAAAATAATCGATAAGCCATGGTTCCATGGCCCTTTCAAGATTCGATTGTTTATCATACATTCAAATAGGAAGAATGCGCAGTTGCCAGATTGCTGGATCCGCCTATGCATGCATACCATGTCCATTGTCCGGCCTCTCCCATTGACTCGCTCCACTGTGTGACGTGCGATGAAATCATCTATCCCTCTCTGTCTCTCATTACCTCTACCTTAGGTAAGAAAATGACAAAAGATGAAGCTGTAGCTGCACCTTCCATCTTTTTCTTGCCTGATGCACATAAAAAAGGAAAGAGAGAGATAGAAGATTTCACTACAAGCCACATGCTACCAAGGCGAACGCACGCCAGACTATCGTCGCCTGGAGCACTGGCAAGCCTTTGCTATCGTTACAGGTTGCAGCTTTGCGTGCAATTAACTAATTAAGTAATTAATGACGCACAGTGGTAAAAAAACGTGGTACTTTCGGTTAAATCTCTCAATATCGCCGTAAACTCTGATGTCTGTTTCTGTTTGTTTGACTTTACGTTTGGGGGCTTTCCGTAACGCTTGAATTTTTTCAATAGATAGTGCAACAAGAGATTCGCTATCTCTCTCCATTCTCCATTGAATTCTGTATGTTAGACAAGGATAGACGAGAGAGGATAACACCTCCCCTCCCTTCTATATTACACGAAAGAATGAGACGGATAGAGGAGATCCTCTCAGTGGCGTGGCGTGTAATTTGGCAGTGTTGTTTTGCGTCCATTTAAACCCATGTGAAAGGTCGAATGCGAAGGTGTTTGTCGAACACCCAATAGTTCGATTTTTCTCATGGGTTTGAATAGACGGACTGCAATATTGCACGCTAAGCCAATGGATCCTCTGCATAAGCCGCACTCATTGGCGGCTCATAAAATTTTGAAACAACGTTTTCCTCCATTAGGTTCTACGTGAAACAATCGATCGTTGCACATTGATTCAAATTGAGGGAAAACGTAGTTTCCAAACTGCTCGATCCGCCACTGTCTCTATGAATAAGACTCATTGCTCCATATCAAGATGAACGTGCGTATTTTTGATCATTTTTTTATGTTTCATTGATGATTGTTATAGCGGCGGTTTAAGAGGAAACCCGCGTCGCTGCAAAACACCAACTTTTTAGGAGAACGAAATACACAATTAATTTCATACGATCACACGGGAAACCAGCGGCGGAGCGTGCGACTAAAGGTTAGGCAACGGTTTAGTGGCGTTGTCATCAAGAGAAAGGTCCAGTAGGTACAATCCATGAACTCCTCATCCCCCCCCCTCCGTTGACATTAAAATATTCCGAATAGTATGGTAATTAATTACTTACGTTTTCTAGGAAATTTTGAACCTTGCACACCCCCACCTCCCTTGACTACTTTCGGACCCTGGACCACCCCCCCCACCCCCTCCCTTCCCTCAAAAAATGTCTGGCTACATCACTGCGCAGCACTCTGTCCATATAAAAACACGACAAAAATCAAATTCAAGAGGGTGTTCGCCGCACAGTACACATCTGACAATTTGATCTTTTTCATTGGTTTAAATTGACAAAAGTCCAACATTGTCAGATATAAACAAACTCATGTTCAATATACTATCGAAACGAGTTAAAATCGGCACTTCCGAGACTACACAATAGTAATATCGATTAAATAAAATAAACGCATGCACGAGAAAAGAAAAAAAAATGATATTACAACTAAAGTTATAGAGTTGAAATAACGAAACATGATGCATATACATAAGTACTGAAAGTCCACAGTAAGTGTAAACAAAATTAGCACTGAAATGTACGTGTTTGCACAGAAAACTAGTTCAAATTAATTGTAGGATAATATAGAAGAGGGAAATAGAGATGCATTGTAATGAATTACAGTGCCTGATAATAAACGGAAAATTGCTGGAAAGAACCTCAATTGGTAAAATTACGAATTATCTCAGTTTTAATCAGGTTTCATAGACATTTTATACTGTAAGTTACTCTATCGTCCAGAGATCTGAGCGCGAAAATAATGTTGGACATTGATACAAAAAAATTGCAATAAGTAATATCGGTGAAAAAGAAAAACAAAGCTATTATTACTATGAATAACGGTGAAAAAATAGCACATTATGGACCATGTTAATATTCCATAAATATTAAAGAAATATTTCATCACTCTTGGATTTAATTTCAACATGGTTTCAATAATTTGAAAATGATGGTAGGTACCTAAGTATTATAGTATGCGACTCTTAGATCTTGCTACTAGAGACCCGATTCAATATCGATGAAAGGTCAACACGGTTTCAACAGGAAAACAATGGTAGTTAAGTATAACACATTGGTTTCTTTAGATCGACCATCAAAATGAACTAATTTTTCCGCAAGGATTCTTTAAAGATTTTTGTGTTAAATTAAATAAAAGGAACTTACAAGTTTTCATGATTTCCTATCGACGCTAGATCAGCGACGAGGTTCGAGCTCCTTCGTTTCAGCAAATTCTTAGTGAACCTGTTATTTTTTAACACTGGTGACGGTGAGTTGGTGTTTTCCTTCAAGACGTTCAAATTCAAGCTATCGTTCAAGACGTTCAAATTCAAGCTATCGATGCTGCGATGAACCCTAAAGTTATTGTTGTTCAAAGGCGTATTCATGTTTAATACGTTTATTTTGCAGTCTAATTAAACAGCACGTTTGTTCAGGTTAAAAAAAAAAAAACCTCTCGTTAAAAACGAATGTCCAAAAACAAGTCTTTTCGCAAAACCTTTTCGATCCTTATTCGTTAAATTCACTACAACCGGAAGAGGACACGTTAAATACTGGATATCCGTTTTTGATTTATTGCAAACGCACAAAAAATATAATCCAACCAGAACTGCGATGAGTGGTGATGAAACACGAACTTTTCGGTTTCGTAATAATTGTCGAAATGAAAAACTGATCAACTGGTCTTGAAGAGTGTCGGTAACTGATTAGCCTACGTCCAGTGGTTCCAATCATTTTTATTTGACCTCTTATCAGTAGCGTCCAGCTCACTTCCCTCCCCGCTCAAGGTGGGGATGTATCGGAAAACTCGGCGCGCGCGTATTCCATCGGAGAAAGTGAATGAGGAAGCAATCAAGTAACGTCACGAAAGCGTCGTTCCTGACGTAATAAAGCGTTAGGGAATTCTAGCAACAAACACTATGAAGGAACAAAACAAGTTGGTTTGATAAACAATTTATCTCGTGATAAACTCCTTTTCGTTTTAAAGATGAAAACAATAGAGAAGTAGAAAAAACAAACTTAGTTTGAAACAGAGGAAACTCTGGCTATGTGAGGAATAGAGACGTCATTATCATCACGAGTTTGTTCCAAAATAATATTATCGTAATCGTGATAATTGGTTTCTGCTTCACTCTATACGGATTTTCAACTATCATATCTAACTGTGATTAAAAGGTAGAGAAAATACATTTTTTCTAGAAGTTCACAGTACATTCACAGTACATCCTAAGGGCCTAATTCGAGGAAAGGGCTCAGGTTTGGACGCTTCATAAAGCCGCGATGGGGCTTTTGCTAACTTTTGCTAAAGGTGATTGAAGAGCTGATTCTTGCATAAAAACCTGTAAAAATGACGATTAGTAGTACTCATCATACTCATTGAGTACCTACACTCAAAAACAGAGTTGGGCAAATGGGGGTCGTGGTCGATTACACGATTACCAAGTAATCGTAATCGTCGTTTTTTCGGAGGATGATTCTATGGTAATCAAGGCTGATTTTTTACAAGCCACCCATCACATTAGTTGCAGAAGTATTAGATCTAATCAAAAACACCCTTGATTTTACTATTTATCTGTGAAAAATGGATTTAATTACCATCCAAAGATTTGACGATTACGATTACTTGGTAATCGTGTGAACGATTACGATTCCCATTTGCCCAACTCTGCTCAAAAATCACAAAACTCACTCTCAGAATCGGGCTTAGTGGCGGAGCTACACAGTACACAGGTTCACAGGTAGCACGGGAGATTCCTATCTAATTTGAGACACATTTTTGTGCTTCCATGGAGAAAGTGACAAATTAGACAGGAACCAGTGGCGTAACTTACGGGACCACAGGAACCGAGGTGTGGTGGGGCCCGGAATAACGATTGGGGGCCCTAGACGTAGCCAGGTAAAAAAAAAACAAAAAAACAAAAAAAAAACAAAAAACAAAAAAAAACAAGCAGGGAAAATTCCAACACGCAGGTGTTGGAAAAGCGTGCCACTAAAGTCTGAACAGCTTTAATGCTTTTGCTAGCAATGATAATTCATCAAAGAGGAACCACTTGACATGGAGCGGATCTCGAGAAAATTGAGTCCAAAGTTGAAGAGCTAGCATTTAAACAAAAAACTCGGAATTACTTACGTTTTGATTTCATTCAACTACCGTGTTATGTTTTTGCATTTCAACACCGAAAAAAAGGAATTTCCTATGCAGGAAAGGTACCTACTTAATTTTTAGCGTTTAAAGTGACTTGGTTCCTTTCTTCTTTTTGTTTGGCATAATCACGAAAACCGAATCTCTAAGAGAAACCAAACGGCAGAGTCGGTTTACACTGTTGATATTTTAAAATCCGTTAATCCGGACTTAAGTCCGTTCCCAATTCTATAAAAGGAACCAAGTCGGAGTTGGTTCCTTACGTGACTCGGATTAAGGTTTAAGAAAAAGGAACCAAGTTCTCATTTAATTTCATCATATGGACAATGACTTCAATGAGGCTCACCAGCTCACTTTTACCTGGAATTTTGACGGGAAATAGTTGTTATTAGAAGAAGCACTCGTTGCTTCGAGATTCAGTATTGCTAGGTCTATCAATCAATAACTCAATTTTATCAAAAATGTCACTCAGTTCTTTTGTGAGAAGTGCTGTCCAATTGAGCTTGTTTGGTGAGAAATTATGAAAAAAATAAATTTAGATCAGATGTATCTATAAGGAGATGAGTCAAAGGCGTTGTTTTTTTGTGTTTGTTTTTTGTTTTTTGTTTTCAAAACTTTGGAGGGCTTTAGCTCAGAAGAGAAACATCTGTAGTACATATTCATGTAGAAAAATAAAGCCTTATATAGGTACATGTTCACCCCAAAAATACACTCCATAAGTTTGGCACTTAAGTTTTGCAACACCCTATATTCTTGATATTTTGCTCCCCGCCACCCTTCACAGAACACAACATCTTGACCATGCAAATTTTTAAAATCACAGTTTGACTGTAGAGATATTTTCTTCCCCCCCCCCTTCTAACGAAAAAGGGGAAAATGGATCGCCTGTCTTTGATGTTCGTCGTATGCGCGTGCAGTCGTGCACAGATTGTTCGGCTTTACGCAGTGGCGTCGCGTGCAGTTTGGCAACAATGTATTATATCCATTTAAACTCATGTAAAATATCGAATTCAGGGGGTGCACAGTGCACAAGGAAAATTCGATATATTTAACGAGTTTAAATGGAGCTGTTGCATTGTTGCCACATGGCACGCGACGCCACTGGCTTTACGACTGCCATTTTGGCTTTCTTTATAATGCGTTTTGTGGGTTTATGAATGGCTTTTATGACTATTTGATGCCGCCAATGTAATTTTCAGGCGATTTTACATAAAAATCAAAGCTCTATAGCGCTGTAGCAAAAGTTTGCAACAAACCTGTCGAAAGCTGAAAAAAGAAAATTATTTGATAAGGCTCGATCTTTTTTACCCACATAAAGTATAGACAATAGATATTTCTAAATCCCTCCACCTTTTAAACGGCTTGTTCAGGGATCAAAAATGAGGTTGCGTTCTTTTGAAGTCAAAAAGCGTCATTTTCGGAAAAGCCGTGATTCTAAATAATAAACAGTTTTTTTTCTTTTTTTTTTTTCCATTTTAGGTGCTGTCAGCACTTATTGCGATTGTCACGATGTAGATATGTAAGATACATAAATGGAACACTTGCGAATTCATGAAAAAATAATCCTTTAATATACAGAACTAACCATTTCAGGTGCCCTTTACACGTCAAGCATTCTAGGGGTATAGATTAGTAGGTGTGGAGGTTTAAGGCGTTTGTGGATTTTAATGGGTCTGTTACAAACTTTTGCTACAACGATAAATAGTGTTTCATCGTAGGTAAAATCGCGTGAAAAGTCCATGGGTGGCATCAGAAAGTCATGAAATGCGATAATAAACTCACAAGAGATATTTAATGAAATGCAAGATGGCGGTAAAGTATCGAGCATTCCGTATGCATGCACCTTTAACATCCAAGAATTGCCAACGTTGACAACCTCAAAGCGTCAGAGGTTATGTGTTTTATTTACATTGTGATTGGGTGTGATCGATATTGTGAGGTTGGCTATCCTTGGATGTTCGTGGTGCATACATACAGGTTGCTCGATATTTTACCGCCAACTTGGAGTTCATTAAACGTCTCTTGTGAGTTTATTATCGCATTTCATGACTTTCTGATGCCACCAATGGACTTTTCACGCGATTTTACATGATACAGAACACTCTATAGCGCTGGAGCAAAAGTCTGCAACAGACCCATTCCCCCTCCCCCATTTATTTTGTTGAAAAGTATCGAAAGTTTACAGTCAAAACTAAGCCATTATTCATTACAACTCATTGTAATATTATTTTTTTTTCTGTTGCCATCGGTCGATATCATTTTTCGTGTTGGAGAAGCAAAGTTCCATATGGACCTATAATTTCCAAAATTTGAAGAAGCTTCCAGTAAAAAATACTGTACACGCGAGAAACTTTTTAGGATAGGTAAATAAGTTATTCCAGAGTCAATTCCATAGCCGCAACAAGGAGGCTGTCCAGGGGTGGAAGACACGTGACAGCCCCTCTCACTTTTTAGAGCTATTAATGCGAATTTTACCCCCGTCCCTTTGTTCTGGATTTTAAAAACCTTTTTTTCGCAACAAAACGCCCAAAATTTCCTCAAAAATCCCTTGATTGCATAGACGCTCATAAAGGGGTTTTCAATTTGCCGATCCCCCAGAATTTCAAATGTTTCCAATGACCAAGACCTGTTTAGTGAGACGTCATGAAAAAAATTGGTTCCAAAAAAAAGGGTCCGCCTCACTCGCGCTCTCGTGGGTTTTCCCATATGAAACACGATCCAAATTTTCAAATACAAGTGCTAGTAAACAACATGTTCTTTGCACCAGTTGTGTTTATCACACCATTGGGTTCCACGTCCCTTATAAAAATTTTCCCATTGTTTCAATGAATTTTCCGATAGGAAAATATTCCCGCGCTTTTTTTCCCATAGAAATAATCGAAATTCCATAGAGACAATCGGAATTCGTGTAGATTCAAGCGCGCTGACTATAGCAACGATAGGTTTCATGATTGAAATAAGGCGAAATCATCTATGGCTCTATTCTTACAGTTTTAACAGCCACTTTTTTCTCAGTGATAAAATATGAGCCCGCTATATTACAAACTTTTTGAAACATCGCGCATCAATGCACAATCACAGTTACATCGAAGAAAGTCCTATGTTTTGTCCTTGTCACACTCACAGTTTCTTAAGAGCACAAAATTCTAGGATATAGGCTCATCAGCACCATCACGACATGTGTTATACCTCGAGAAATAGCTTCGATACGAAGAGAAGTTAGAATGATTGAGTGTCATGGCGGTGATACTCCCATAAGAGACCGTGAGTAAGACGAGGACAAACCGTAGAACATCTTTCGGTATAACTGTGATTGTAAATTCGCTTGTGATCTTTTAGGAATTATGTTAGAGTGAAAAGATACTTTAAAATACGTGGAATCTAATGGTGCAATAAAATTTGAGAAAACTGTTCTTTAACTAGCATAAATTTGCGTTCGAAAATTTGGATCTGATTTCTTATAGGTAAATCAACGAGAGTGAGAGATAGAGCATTTGTTTGGAACCAATTCTGATCGTGACGTCATCACTAAACAGGTCTACTTAAGGATATGAACGAGTCCCTCTCTTTTCTATTCCCCGGCCGCTCTTTATCAATACCTCGCCGTCACTTCTTTCCGAAACCCTCGTCAAACAGATTTTGACACATTTACGATCGCTTAATGCACCGTGAAGAAATCTTGTGACCGGTGGAGCCCAAAGGCGAGGGGCAAAGAGGGTTCCTGCGGGAGATGTTTCCACCCCCCTCCTGCCTTTGAATTTTGACTCATAGGTTGGCACAAATGACTTAGGTTGCTGGACCTGTATGGAATTCTCGTTCAAAGGAATTCGACTTTGACGCTTAATAACTTATTGAAATTAACAGGAATACCAAAACTTTTACAATTTTAAGAAAATAGACGCCGAGACCTCCTGGATTGCAGCAATAAATTAACAATTAATGAAACCAGTTTTATGAAAACACGCTTTTAATTTTTCAAACCTTTCCCGCCAAGGTTTTGCCATAAGCAAAGCATGCAACCTATATATTAGATATGAAAATGAAAACAAAAAGCGTACCGTATATATACGGCACGCTTAAAAAGGAGGGGTGACGGCCTCCTGTTCTGTTCTTAAGTTAAGTAAGTATATTTTCCTTTAAAAACGCGGATCTTTCTGAAATTAGGCGCAATGGGTCTGTTGCAAACTTTTGCTACAGCGCTATACGTAGTGTTCAACCTCATGTAAAATTGCGTGAAAGGTCTATTGGTGGCATCAGAAAGTCATGAAATGCGATAATAAACTCACAAGAGACGTTTAATGAAATCCAAGATGGCGGTAAAATATCGAGCAACCTGTATGTATGCACCACGAACATCCAAGGATAGCCAACCTCACAATATCGATCACACCCAATCACAACGTAAATAAACACATAGGTAACCTCTGGAACTGTAAAATTGTCAACGTTGGCAATCCTTGGATGTTAAAAGTGCTTGCATACAGATTGCTCGATATTTTACCGCCATCTTGGATTTCATTAAACGTCTCTTGTGAGTTTAGTATCGCATATCATGTCTTTCTGATGCTACCAATGGACTTTCCGGGCGATTTGACACACGACGAAACACTCTTTATCATTGTAGCGAAAGTTTGCAACAGACCCCTTGTTTGAAGTGAGGCCGTTCTTTCCAAATAAATTAGCCTCATAATTCTGTTTCTCAGGACTTTAGGAGCCTCCTCTTCACCGGAGGTTCGGTGAGGAAGAGCTAAAGGGGCCCAGCCCCTGTAGGGGCTCTTTCGACCTTTAGATCATTATTTTGAAAGTTCAGGGCCTTAAAAATGTTGGCGCTCGTGCTGGCAGTTGCTATGAGATAGGTTGGAGGGGGGGGGGGGGGGTGCGAGGTCAATGAGTTATTTTAGAGTACCTATGCAGATTCTGTTGTAGGAAGGAAGGGGGGCCTCCAGTTCAATCTGCGGCGGGGGCCCAAGTTTCAAAGTTACGCCACTGACAGGAACCTCCCATGATACTTGCGTAGCTCCGCCACTGGCGCAACCAGGATCTCTTCCATCTCTATCATTTCCCATTTGAATGTATAAGTAGGAAAAGGACAGAAGGAGGGGGTTTTATCCCGTTGTCCATCTTTGTCTAACATCCGTTTCTTAATGGATAAAAGAGAGAGATGAAGAAACTCTCGGTGCGCTACTGCTCCGCCATTACGATCTTGCCGTTACAGCTGTTTTCGGGGTTTCAAGGAGTTGAAGCTACAGCAAGGAAGCAAGGAGCAGTCCAAGGATCACAATTTTTAAAGCGTTTAAAAAAAAAAAAAAAAAATGAATAAACGAATAGTGCGAAGAAATGCAAAAAATAGTTTCAACATTTAATTTAAAGATGATATAATCTTAATTTCATGTTTCTTCTGTTTCATACTGGATTTTAGACTTCCTTAGTGGGATTTTCGTGATTTTTGCTGGTCGTTAAATCAGATTAGACTATTCATTTGCTTTTGACAAAAGTTTGCAAGAGCCCCAGTTGATATCGCATGAGTGATGCCGATGTTTTTTACTATTTTGCTGGAAAATCAATACACCTATTGAAATGTTACTTTTTCGATAGAAAAAACGCTATTCCGATTATTCTGAGGTGATGCAAGATGTAAGCCTTAATACAGTTATTCCATCACAGATTTTCGTTTTTTTCCGCTATCCCTAAAACTCGTTTGGTGTCATTTTTGGCCACCAAATCGGGAAGTCGAATTACTTAAAAGAAATAGAAAAATTCAATTGATTTTAATTTCCGACATGACGAGTTCATAAACTTACAAATAGTCGAGCAATGTAAATCAAGCGAGTCAACAATGCTTATTAAAAAAAAAAAAAAAAAAAAAAAAAAAACTCATTTGAAACGATGTGCTGATTACAATTTGCTCAGTACAGTTATACAGTATTCGATACTTTATTAGTTACGTAACAGCGTCAAGAATTAAAAACTTCTTATTTACACGATGTTACATCGATATACCATAAGATGTAAGTACACAGTTTTAGAGTGACGTCACAACGACAATGTTTACTTGCTATTTCTACAGAGCTACGTATATTTTTGGTCTGTTTGGTTCATTAAAACCATCTGCTCGATCTAAAGCAACGTTCACGGAGATCCAAGGTATACATCGTGGAAACGTAAAAACTGCACCTGAGCAATACAGCAATTACATTGTAGAAATGCTAATTCAACGTTTTAGGGAGATGCAGGTATGCATCGTGGAAATGTATGAAGCTTCGCAACGGCCCTTTTTCCGTCTAGACAAAATTACTCACTTGAAAATGTGGGAGGGGGGGGGACAACACACCTTCTTCTGAACGCATCACTTCACCCCCCCCCCCCTCTATCAATGATTATTGACTTATTATCCAAATTAGTTGTCACTATACACTCTGTATGGAGGTGGTGGTGGTGCGGCGCGGCGGCGGGGGGATTGAAAAAAAATGATTTTAAAAGTTCCGAATCCCAACAGTTCTGCGTGGGTGTTTTTTTTTTTTTTTTTTTTTTTTTTTTTTGAAACGCAAGTCCAAAATGCGACGAGAAAACGACGAGTTGCGGCCGTCAAAGAATCAGAATTTCGTCCGTTCTAGCCGATTCAAAACCCAGAGGTGTGTCATCTGGGGTGGGGAGGGGCATGTGGGTTCCCATTCTCCGGGGGGCGTAGGAAGGAAGGGTTACCAAAGAGCATTATTCACGGAGGGGGTTTTTTGGACCACCCTGGATTTTCACCAATTTTTCAGGGGCGATAGAGTAGGTTATCAGACACCCGAATATGGGCACAGATTTTCGATATCGTGCCGGGAAGAAGTGTTGCCAAGTCGCAAAGTCAAAACCTTCAACCGCTCATAACTTTTTAACAAAAAAAGATTTTGAAATGCGGTTTTTTGCATCAGATAGAGCTACAAATGAGCTTTATTTTGCATGTATAGACATTAGAATTTCGATAATTCATCATGATTTTATGACGATTTGTCTACTTTTTGAGAAAGTAAAAAATTACGTTTGTTGTTGTATCGGCCACGGGGCCTCGCGCCAGTTTCACCAAAATCTACCTTAAAAAATTCTTTATGATACGCTCTTTCGAATTGCGCAAACCGCAACCTGGGGAAACGATTTGCCTCCAAGTTACAGCCGCTCAAAGTTGACGGCGCGCACTAAAACTGCCAATTTTTACGCTCGGCGCCGCGCGCTCACCCACCTCCCTCCCTGCGCGTCGTAACGTACCACTCGCAGTGTCTGCCGGGATCACTGTTGCATCTCCTGGAAGAGGAGTGGATATCAAACTGACTTCAGACCCCACCCCCCAAACCCCCCCCCCCCCCCCTCTTCGCCCCTTTTGCATATGTAATGTATAACAATGTATCAATGAAAAGAAATAAACTTATTGGAAAGCTGCACTCACATTAAAATCTTCCGGGTCTTCATCTTCATCGTCCGACGGCGGGTCCGATGACAAAAGGCTGGATCTCGGACCAATGGGAAGCTCTCGTTCAAAAAACTTGCCGACGTGGGCAGCGTTGCCTTGTGGCGACCGTTGATGACCACCAATGTTAGCATCGGTAGTCTCGTACAATTGCTATTTTTGATGTTTCCTTGCATATCTTATCACATGGTTCTTTGACACAAACAAATGCACCGCGACACGGTAGGTCGGGACAGATTCAAGAATGGTGCACTTCCTTACTCTGATTGTCTGGTGTACATACATGAGCGTGAAATAAGCCTCCAAAACTAAAGATACTTTAAAATCTTGCTTTGGTCAGGCCTGATCAGGCGCTAATATCCTCGGATTTTTCGAAGAAGTCAAAATCGGCACTTCTATCATCGGGCGCAACCCTTTTGGGCGAAGGGGTAAAATCAGGTAAAAAAAAGGGAGGTCTATTGGGCGAGGCAATTGGAAAGGGAAAATACAGGTGAAGTGAGATGCCACGGGACTTTTGGGCGAGGTCAATTTGTAGGCTTGGCAACCTCGCATTTCTCCGCAATGCGACTACAATCTTTATCAGACGCATAGTATCGAAGATTACGAGGTGAACTGCCGAACTGCGCCAAAAAACACGATAGGTTAGGTTAGTCATTTCACAGCAATTTTAACAAAGAATTTTATCATCATCATCCATGCATTCACACAGTCGTCCAGGTCCTCAAAGAAATTCAGGCGGAATCTTTCACAAAAATTTACTCCATCCGGCGCAACAATGAGAATGAACCACGGAAAGCAGTTGCTGATCGGATGGCTGCGGCTGAAACATCATGGAATCAGTTCGAGGCAGGTTCAAAAACATCAGATAGTCGCGTCAATACGTGAAAGAGCTTGGTTATTTATATCAGGGCAAACAAATTTAAAATTTCTCCATTCTTTCTTCAATTACGATCAGCTGTGATTTTTTGCTGTGATAATAGGTTTAAGTGCTTTTTTCTACATATAATTTTTCAAATTCCTCCTCATTTACAATCAGCTGTGATTTTTTGCTGTGATAATAGGTTTCAGTGCTTTTTTCCAATATTTTATCATTTTTCTGTGATAACAAGTCCAAAAGACTTCCTATTTTTGGACCTGCCTCTTACACTCGACTATCTGGCATCATGATGAGTAAATATGAAAATCGTATTTTTCTGAATTTTTAACTCGCCCAATAAGCCCCTTGTTTTCGCTGGATCCCCTCCAAACCCCTATTTTTCAGCTCGCCTAATAGACCTCATGTTCCTCGCCCAACAGGGTCGGTTTTTACCCCTCCTCGCCCAATAGTCCGTCTACCCTATCATCGACGGCAGAGTTGGTTGATACGGCGGCTTAGCGAAATCCATCGATTATTTTCACTAGTTCATCATCACATAAAATCGCTTCATCTGAAACGTTTTTCAAAAGGGAATCAATACTCTTTTGATCGAAAGCATTGTTTTTTACATGCCACTCGCAGCACCGGGCGTATTGTGATCCGATGATCAACGAGATCAGCAAGCCCCCCCCCCCCCCAACCCAACACTGGCTGGATTTCAGACCCCCCGCACCCCTTACATTCGCTCCATTTGCATTTTCCAAAAATGCATTATGTCCATCTAAACGCACGCAAACGATCGAATTCAGGAGGTGCACGATGCAAAAGGTGAATTCGGTATGTTTAATGAGTTCAAATGGAGGAGCTGCTATGTTGCCAGCTGGCACGCGACACTACTGGATATGTGATAAAAGAAATGCAAATAGTATTATCTCGGTGCAACGTCGTTTGATGAATTATTGTACTCTACTTTATCACGATGTAAGTCGCACTTTTCGTGACGAGGCACTGGTATCCGCCAGATCTCTTATCTTAGTCGCGCAACCTTAGATAGATTGATAAAGCTCCCAGTGATCGATTGATTGCCAGATTTAAGGAAACGTCGTGGGATAGCTGACTTTATTGATTGCCTAATCCTAGTGCTTTCCTTAAATCTGGCAAAGATTCTTGATCTACATCCAATGCACCTTGCTTTGATGATGAGCACGTCCTACTGACATGCATTTTCACACCTCTGAATCAATGTTCGATCAGATGCGTTCGTGACTATCCCTCGATTTCGCAATGGAAGTTAACGCGGAAAACTGTCGTGAAAGGTGTTTCGAGTGCAAATTTTTGTTAGCAAAAAAAGCCAAGCGCGAAAAGTTTACAATAAAGGTATTCTTTTTGAAAAAAATGTGCAAAAAAGTCAAAGAAATGAGATCTAAAAGTGTTCCCTGCAATCAAGCAGCGCCTAAGCCCAAAATTACTCTACACATTAAAAGTACGATAAAAAGCTGTCATCAATGTATTTTTCAATGCCGAAATTCGACCAGCGGAAATCTTGTGCGGGTTCCGCGTTTTTTGAGACTTGATGCTCTTGTTGATCATCGGATCATTATGCCAGAATACGCCCGGTGCTGCGAGTGGCATATAAAAAACAATGCTTTCGATCAAGAGAGTTTTGATTCCCTTTCGAAAAACGTTTCAGATGAAGCGACTTTATGTGATGATGAACTAGTGAAAATAATCGATGAATTGCGCGAAGCCGCCGTGTCAACCAACTCTGCCGCCGATGATGATAGTGCCGATTATGACTTCTTCGAAAAATCCGAGGACATTAGCGCCTGGACAGGCTTCACGAAACCGCAGTTTGAGGATTTGGTTGGATCAATAAAATTCGATAGTGAAGATTTTAAAGCATCTTTAGTGTTAGGAGTTTATATCGTGCATATGTACACCGGCTTATCGGAGCAAAGAATTGCATCGTTTTTAAATCTCTCTCAACCTACCGTGTCGCGTTATATTCGTTTGTGTCGGGAAAAATTATGTAAATTTTTTTGGGCAAATTCATCTCGATAATGTGCCCGTGATAAAGTGGGGAAGAAACACCCCAAAATTGCTAGTGTTTTGTATAAAACAAACGACTAACATTCTCACGATTTGGGATGGAAGTATATTTTTTTTAACAAAAGTTCTAACTTCCGTTTTCAAAGGGTCACCTACAGCGGCCATAAGAAAAAAAACTATCTAAAACCTATGCTGGTAGCGTCTAGCAATGGGTTTATTGTGAACGTCTTGGGTCCGAAAGAACTGTGGGCTGGCAGCGTTTCGGATGCCGACATTTTATCCAACGTTATGACCACCGAATGGTTCAAGTCATTTTTCCAAACCGGTGACATTTTTGTGTTAGACAGGGGCTTTCAACGTGTCCACCAAACCTTAGAAAGCAGCGGTTTTATTGTTTCCATACTTACCTCAAAGCCTGGGGGCAAAAAGCTGATAGCACTCGAGGTGAACCAAAGCCGTCAATGCACCAAAGTTCGTTGGATCGTGGAATGGATTAACAGCTAGTTGAAACGGTTCAAATACCTAAGTACCACCGTTTGCAGTTATGGGGTGCCTCACTTGTTTGACGACGTGCGCATTTGAGCTGCAATTCATAATTGTTATTTTTCCCGCCAATACAGGGACTCTGACAGTGTGGAAGTGGCAAAAAAATGTTGGAAATAGTAAATACGCCCAACATAATTCAAACCGTCGTAGAAAGTGAAAATCTTGTTCGGAAAACCTCTCTATTCGAAAGCTTAAGTTCTAAGCATTTTGAAGACTTTCCAGCGTGGTCAACAGACGAGCTCCCATCTTTTTCTGGTTCTTATCAACTCCGGCGTGCTCGCAGTTACATAGCCGATCACTTTGCGGATGGTAAATACGAGTTCCAAATCAGTCGCGATAAAAGTGTTCCCGATTTTTCGAAATATGGTATTTCCGTGGCAGTCCCAATTTTTCTGAAAGCCAAATTAATCTCCAGGCATGTCTCCAAGAAAGTGTATAATATTTTCATTTTTTTCACAGTCGAGTGATCCGGTTCGCACTAGTTTTCTTCCCCCGCCGCAGATACCGCTCCAACTCAAAGCTGAGGATGGTGCTCCAAAGATCATCACACATTCCGTTGTGATGAATTTCGACAGATGACTCCATCCTCTCGCCGCTCAGCTGTTCAAACCCGTCAATTGTGCAGCAACTGACTAGGTTTTCATCCGATTGAAGAATGCAAATCTCAACGCACCTGCTTGCAATGCAGTGGACGACATCACACTCTGCTCCATGAAAACCACAAGTCATCCGCTGTCCATTTGCAATCCTCCGCCGCCTTGATGTCTTAAACCACGGGTCTTACAGTGTTGCCAACTACTAGAATTGTGCTGTCAGCTCACAACGGTCGCCAAATCTCCGCTTGTGCGCTTATGGACTAAAACAAAAAAAAAAAAAAAACGTGCGCACAAAATTCCTTCATCACTGTCCGCTGTGCTCAAGTGTTGCATTTGAGACCTCAAACTACCATCCCCGTCCTTCCTCCTCCTCCTCCTCAAGTTCAAGTTCAAGTTCCTCCAGTTCAAGTTCCTCAAGTTCAAGTTCCTCAAATTCAACCTCCGCGTGTTTTACCTCTAGTGGATATTCGCCTACCCTCCCCACCACCCCTTAGATGTGTGCGGTGCTACGCAGGGCACAACGCTATAAACTGCCGGCAACTGGATACCCTTAATCCCGACGCACGTTTAACCATGGTTCTAGAGCGGTTCCGCTGCATAAATTGTCTAGGTAACCATGCCGTTCCCGCGTGCTGGTCCACGTGTAGTTGTCGGTATTGCCGCAATTGTGACCATAGTTTGCTGCACGGTGCAGCTCCTCCGCCGCCTCCCTCAGCCCTTCTTCCGCCCCGCCGAAGTACTCCCTCCGCCGCCCCCACCCGTCCCACAAGGTTCCAGCATTAGAGTACTGAGAAGGCCTGGGATCCCGATTCACCGTGGACCCGCAATTGGTTATAATCAGGGCAGAAGGGCAGTATTCGGCTATTTACGAAACAGAGCTGTAGCACCTAATCAGCCTTTCGTCATCCCCTTCCACAATGGGTCCCACGGATTGGTCCCACGTGCCGCCTTGGCACTAACCGACGTGGTGGCTGAGTTAACGCGCCGTTAAGCAGTTAACTCAGAATTCTCATCCGCCGCCGCCTTGACTTTTTTATGTATATACCCCGCCCCGGCCCCCTTAAAATCTTTTTTCTTAATTTTTTCTTTGTGTAATTACCGCCGCTTTACACTTTTTCATTATTACCGCCGCATTGATATTTCTAATCTTTCAGTGTTAAAATTTAAGTCAATTCTTGTTCATCACCTACCTGCCTCATTACCTACCCCTAGTCACCCTTTATTCACTCTTCATCATTATGCTTCCTTCGCACATGCATGGGTAAGCATTTGTTTGTTTTCTTCATCTATTAACTTCACGAAAGACTTCTCTTTAAGAACCCCTAAAAGGGGTATGTTTCCGCATATACGTCGCATCAGATAAAACGCATTCGCGCTCGCGAGTAGGCAATCCGCACGCCGCGTAACGTGAACCAATCACAGTCGAGTGATCCGGTTCGCACTAGTTTTCGTTCCCTGCTTCGTAGGCCTGGGTCCGCGATTCTCTCTTCACTTCTCGTGTGCGTCTCGTAGACTTGTGTGCTTGCTCGCTTGCCGTTTGGAATTTTCTCCTCCGTCTTTGCCTACTCGCTTTGCTGTGTGATTTTTGGATTGCGACTTTTGCTTTTTCTCTCTTTCTCTTCGTAGATCGTTTGACTTCTTTAAATTTGGGAATGTTTTCTTGCACTTATTAATCTCTCTCGCCGCTAACTTTATTCTGATCGCCGACTTGGCTCAAGTCCGCCGTCTCAACACGCGGTAGACCTAAGGTTAAGCCTAAACGCTATACGCCGCATAGCTTTTGTCTTTTTCAGGAATCACATTGATATAATAACGATTTCATACAGGGTGTCCGAGAAATGAGTTCAAACTTTTGCTGTGATAGCGCCTGGTTGATTGTAAAAATCTGAAAAATTCAGGAATAATCTATTACCCCTAAGCGACTTCAGAGAAAATATCGGGGGGCTCCCACCCCCAAATGGTTAAATGGCCGCCAATTTGAATAGACGCATCGTAGCGACTTCGGATTTGCGCCAAATTCTTCCTTTTTTAAGACCTTTCGATTGATGTACAACACGACTCCCCTATACATTTGACTATTTTGAGCTACAGCCACCCAACCTCAAAAATTATTGGGGGGGCTCCGCGCCCCATTTTTTTTCCACCAAATGATAAAGTGTGGCACATCGTGGGAAAGAGGACGTTCGGAGAATTCAGAAAGTTTTGTGTTTTTGAAAAAATATTAATTCAAACCGAAGTTATGGGCCTCTAAAGTATGGGGTAGCTATTTGGCCGCCATTTTGTTTTGAGAGGGGCTACCGAAAATCTAAAAAAACGAAATTATCAGTTTATTGAGCTTTTTTGAATGATAAAATAAAAAATACCCCCTGCCATTTAAAATATGCGATATTGGCAACACGGGGTACATTTTAGGGCCTACGCCCCCCCCCTTAAGGGAGGTGGACCCCCCCGATATTTTCTTTGAAGTCGCTTAGGGGTAATAGATTATTCCTGAATTTGTCAGATTTTTACAATCAACGAGGCGCTCACAGCAAAAGTGTGAACTCATTTCTCGGACACCCTGTATATTTGTAACTTTCTTTAATTATTCTTGCCGAAGTTCAAACTCAATTACTCGTTATACTTGTATTTCCTAGTTGAAATAGATCAGGTACTGGGGGGTGATCACGGAGGATGGGATCGTTTCGGTATCGTTATCGTTTACATGTAACCTTATAGGTGGCTCAACTGATCGAATCGTTTTGAGCTCCTCGTAACGATTGAAACGGACGAAAGGAAGCGATGAGACGCAGGCTGTTGTAATCTCGATCGTTTGAAGTATGAAGAGGTGAGGAGGGGATCACCTGCGCGATCTAGTTGCGCAGAAGCAAGCCCATTTGATTTAATGCAAACGATAACGATAACGAAACGATCCGATCCTCCGTGATCCCCCCCCCTGGTGTGGGTGCAAAGAAAAAAAAACACTTTTTAAAAAACCTTGTTTTGAGTAATGAGAGATTGAAAACTGAAATCGACATTCTTCGAAATCTGCAGCCGAAGAAAACGAGCAATTTTTTTTTGGTTAAACGCGAAACGTCAGGTAAATCTGTCATGTTTACGCGTTCACATCCAAAAAAGGGAAATCATTCCGGCACGCGAAAATGTCCCTTTTCCTCCTACTTCCTCAAGTTTAAAAGAGTTTATTCAAAAATTTTTCCTTTAAACTTCAATTTTCAGGCCAACACTAAAGAGATATTGGAGATAGGATCCTCTGCTCCAGCGAAGAGAACAGTAACTGAGAACCAGTGGATTTAGTTAGGAAAAGAGCAAAACGAGATATTCTTGAAGATGGGATAACTAATGATGATTGGACGGATCAGACTGTTCTGCCAGACCTGGTGCACAAGGAGAAAATAGCGTTCTTGCAGAGAAAATGGAAAAACAAATACGAGACATTCAAAGCTAAGTATAGTGCGTTGGCAAATAAGTACAAAGATTTAAATGAAATTTTTTTAGAAAGACACAAAACTACTGAAAAAGTGCAAAAGGACATGGCACAATTCTTACGGGAACTGGCTTGCCCCTAAATGTTTTTTTAAGTATTATAAATCGACAGATTATCACTTAAAAAGAAAAAGTTCTCACGGCTCCACAGTGATCCCATGTCCAGTTTTTTAGCTATTAAAGCTCAAAGATGAGAACTACTTCTCTCGTGCGTCGGCGCGAAATGATGAAGTAGTGCCGGCCGCCTCACAACTCGGCTCAACTAGAGTGGGGTCGGCCCATTTCGATCATTCATTCACCCGCTCGACTACCTGCCGAAGTCTCTCTTTCTATTCCACTGCTCGTCTCTCTCCCCTCTCCCCCCCCCCACCCCGCACGCTATTCTTTTCCCACCCGAGCACGTTTGGGTTCCAAGAGACGAGCAAAAAAAATTTCGTCCGTTTCCATGTTATAAATTTCTCGGCTTTTCTTGCTTCTTCCGAATTCTTTCGGTCACATTAGTTTACAGTCATCTCTCTCGTAAAGAGTAATTGCGCGTGGCGCCTCGGACGCTTTAAGATACCAAAGTTGTTGATACTCCAGCTTCAACCTCCCCTCTCTTCGGAGGATACCGATTACGGAATGTAAACAGAAACACTTTTCCGATCGCATTGAAGCAATGTGATCACTTATTTTCGTCGCTCATACGGAACGGAGATAGTGGATGAAGCGGCTCTTGAATGATGAATCAAATGATAGACTTTTAAACCTATGGAAAAAATCAACCATTCGACAGTTCCAGTGAGCTGCTGGAAAATAGACACTGTTGCATGAGTTTTAGTTTACATAGGTTTATAGCAACCGTTCGATACATCGCGAATATTTGAGAGGTTTTTGATGAATCAAACATCGATTGTTTCCCCCATTAAAGCTTATGCAACAGTGTCGATTATGCCATAGATCCGTCCAAGGATCGTTTTTTTTACATAGGTTTATATGGCAATCGTTCGATACATCGCGAATATTTGAGGGCTTTTTTAAGAGTCAAACATCGACCCCTCTCCCCCCCCAATTAAAACTCATGCAACAGTGTCTATTTTCCAGCAGCTCACTGAAACCGTCGAATGGTTGATGTTTCCCATAGGTTCACATGTCTATCATTTGATTCATCATTCAAGAGCCGCTTCATCGACTATCTCCGTTCCGTATGAGCGACGAAAAATAAGTGATCATATAGCTTCAATGCGATCGGAAAAGTGTTTCTGTTTACATTCCGTAATCGGTATCCTCCGAAGAGAGGGGAGGTTGAAGCTGGAGTATCAACAACTTTGGTATCTTAAAGCGTCCGAGGCGCCACGCGCGACTACTCTTTACGAGAGAGATGACTGTAAACTAATGTGACCGAAAGAATTCGGAAGAAGCAAGAAAAGCCGAGAAATGTATAAACACAGAAACGGACGAATTGTTTTTGCTCGTCTCTTGGAACCCAAACATGCTCGGGTGGGAAAAGAATAAGCGTGCGGGGTGTGGGTGAGGGAGAGGGAGAGAGAGACGAGCAGTGGAATAGAAAGAGAGACTTCGGCAGGTAGTCGAGCGGGTGAATGAATGATCGAAATGGGCCGACCACACTCTACGTTGAGCCGAGTTGTGAGGCGGCCGGCACAACTTCATCATTGCGCGCCGACGCACGAGAGAAGTAGTTCCCGTCTAAGAGCTTTAATAGCTAAACACTGGACATGGGATCACTTTGGTGCCGTGAGAACTTTTTCTTTTTAAGTGATAATCTGTCCGTCTATTTTTAAGACTTAAAACACATTTAGGGGCCAGCCAGTTCCCATACGGATTGTGCCGTGTTCTTTACTCTGTTTAAGTTTAAGTGAAAAAAAAATTGAAATTAACTTTCTCTTCTTACGATGCCTCCAATAAAAGTGTAGCCAACCCTAGCTCACCTGCAACTTTCGATGTAGTCAATCTTGGTATCTCTGATTCTTCACATCAAGGTTCTACCAGCCAATACCCAAGTATGGTGCGTTGAAAAATAAGTACAAAGATTTAAATGAAACATTTTCAGAAAGTCACAAAACTAATATGAAGTTGCATTTGCTCTGTTGAAGATTTAGAGAGAAAGATATTACAGTTAACTTTCTGGGCACTCCACTTTCTGAAAAATCGTCTTATGACGTCTCCCATAAAAAGGGAGCCAAACCTAGCTCACCCGCCGCCCCTGTACAACGCATCACAGGACATTCTACCGAAATGACCGTGATTGTTCAGAGCTGGGAAAAACAAATTTCCAAGATAGATTGTAAGAGTCGGTGAAATCGACGAGCGGATTTCGTGTAAGCATGACACCGTTGGCCAAGTTAGCTTTCAGCTTCAGGAACACGTAGCTAAAATCGCTACCCTAAGCGACAAGCGTGTCGGATGGCGTAGAGCCGATACCAAAGTGCCATCCCACAATAGTAGGAATACATTCCTAGGGACACATTTTCCTCGTAGGTGATGTCTGTTGAACTTATTTGACTGTACGGTGTCTTGACCAAGTCGTCAAAACAGTTGTAGTACAGAGTGAAGTTTAAAGTTCTGGTTACTGGTCTGAGTCCTATCAAATTGTTCACCGTCAACTTGCGCGTTTGGCGGTACGCTTCAGATTCGCTCTGGGATGACGCCATTGCTTTCAGTCTTGATTCGTAGTTTTTCGCTTAAACCAGGTGCACAAGGAGATAATGGAGTTCTTGCAGAGAAAATGGAAAAACAAATACGAGAAATTCAAAGCTAAGTATGGTGCGTTGAGAAATAAGTACAAAGATTAAAATGAACCATTTTTAGAAATTCACAAAATTAAAAAAAAAAAAAAAAAAAAAAAAAACTCTGTTTAAGTTTAAGTGAGAAAAAGATTCAAGTTAACTTTCTGGGCATTCCACCGTCTGAGAATTCGTCTTATGGTGTCTCCCATAAAAGTGTAGCCAAACCTGGCTGAGGAATAAAATGAATTTTCTTCTTTCAAAAAAAAATAAAAAACTGGCTCACCCGCCGCCGCGGCGGGCTTTTTCTCGATAACTGAAAAAAACCCCCACAAATTTTTTGTCTCTTCAGGAAATTGTATTTACCCCTGAAGGGAAATTGAGGAGGAGTGGAGATGGGAAAAAAACGAGAACAATCTGCATCCCCCTTGCCGTGGCCCCAGGGTTCATCCTCCCTGCAGGCTATACAGAGGAGCAGCGCCCCACGAGTAGCATTTTTAGTATTGATGAATTGGATTTCTGGCCCCCTATCAACCCTCGCAGACTTGGTGATCGGCAAATGATCCTGTATTCCCCTTCGAGCTCGGAGTCGAATTACTAACCCTATTGGGTCAGTGCCGGGGGAATGTACAGGCGGTCCAGTGACCACTTTCCTCGGCGCCACCCTCCCCTTGCTTGATGGCCTTAATTTTTGGTCTGTGAGTCCTTCAGTTGCGACTTATCATCCTTGGTGGATTCTCCGGTTCCCGAAAACGGAAATGATTCCTATTTGTTCCTATATCCAATTAATGTTCCTTTATTCTAGTTTTCTCTCTCAGTGTCTTATTATATTTCCCTTTTATCAATCCTGACTCTCCTGCTTTCCTACCATTTTTTTTTCCTGCTTTTCGGCGAGTCACAATTTTCCCCTCTCCTCCCCATCTGTTCTTCAAACCCATACTCAACACATGGTATCCCCAAAGTGCAAATTAGATTAGTGTTTAGTTCTAAGTCGCTTTGCAGACCTGTTTCTTTTTTGCAAACGTTCTTATTTTTCTTACTGTTCTTGTTCTTTGAAAAAAAAAAACAAAAACAAAAAAAAAAAAACAACAGAATTATTATAATCACGATCAGAATCAGAATCATCATTATCACAAATATAACAATTACAATCATGATCATTATCATGATCATAATCCGAAAAATTCCTATCATCAGATTCGTCAGATCTATCCAGCTCCAATTGAGAAACATTAAGATTGGCATTATGCTTAATGAGACTTTTTGCAATTTTCGGACTCTTACTTCTGACCTCTGTGTGCAAAGGGACATCCTCGTTTCCATCGACACGATTTACCTCTGCTCCGTGTGAAAGCAGGACATTTACAATTTCAGAACAAATGTCTCTCTCCTTCTCTTTCTCAACAGTTTTCAGCAAAGCGCAATGGAAAGGCATGTGCCCTTCACTCGAAATAAACTTTCAAAAAAACTTTTCATAGAACCTAGTATTCCAAATGAGTGAACTCTACAGCTTGCTTGAGTCCAGCAGTGACAAAGTGGCTTAAGCAGAGGAAGTGCGGTTCAGAAGAATACTATCCAAAGTTTTATGAATAGAGTTGAATACTATCGTTTAAAAAAAACTTCTCATGTAGCTCCCAGTGTTGAAAGGATTGCACAGGACTTGTCCTCAGAGATGGTTACCATTGCTTAAAAAAAACTACTGGTGTAACTTCAAGTTTCAAGCTCAGAAAAATTGTTTTTTCTATTCTTAATTTGTGACGTTTTATTGATGCTTTAAGACTAGCTTACTTGGCATTGTTCCAATCCACTCTGGCATATAAAATACGGGTCCACGGTGGTACGGTGGTCCATCAAAGACCATTCTTGACCCCATTCGTAACTTGCAAATTCAGGTTCACAAAACTAATATGAAGTTGCAAAATTTGCTCTGCCAAAGATTCAGCGACAAAAAGATAACAGTTAACTTTCCGGGCACTCCACCTTCTGAAAAATCGTCTTATGATGTCTACCATAAAAAGGTATCCAAACCTAGCACACCCGCCGCCCCTGTACAACAGGACATTCTACCGAAATGACCGGCAGTGTTCAGAGCGGGGAATACAAATTTCCAAGATAGATTGTAGGAGTCGGTGAAATCACCGATCGGATTCAGGAATGCAACGATGGGTCGTGGAAGCATGAAACCGTTGGCCAACTTAGCTTTCAGCTTTTGAAACGCCCAGCTAAAATCGCTACCCTGAGCGTGTCGGATGGCGTAGAGCCGATACCAAAGTGTCATCCCAAAATAGTTGGAATACATTCCTAGGGACACATTTTGCCCGTAGGTGATGTCTGTTGAACTTATTTGACTGCCCGTTGTCTTGACTGAGTCGTCGGAACAGTCGAAGTACTGAGTGAAGTTTAAAGTTCTGTTATTGGTCTGACTCCTATCAAATTGTCCACCGTCAACTGTGCGCGTTTGGCGGATGACGCTTCAGATTCGTTCTGGGATGACGCCATTGCTTTCAGCCTTGATTAGTAGTTTTTCGTTTAATCCAGGTACACAAGGAGAAAATGAACTTCTTGCAGAGAAAATGGAAAAAAAATACGAGAAATTCAAAGCTAAGTGTGGTGCGTTGAGAAATAAGTACAAAGATTAAAATGAATCATTTTCCGAATTTCATAAATTCATATAAAAAAATAAAATTACTCTGTTGAAGTTTAAGTGAGAAAAAGATTCAAGTTAACTTTTTGGGCATTCCACCTTCTGCGAAATCGTCTCATGGTGTCTCCCATAAACGTGTAGCAAAACCTAGCTCAGGAATAAAATAAATTTTCTCCTTTAAAAAAAAAAAAAAAAAAAAAAAAAAAACTGGCTCACCCACCCCCACCGCCCCTGTCAAACGAAATGACTGTAATTATTCAGAGAGGGGAAAACAAATTTCCAAGGCAGATTGTAGATAAATAAGTACAAAGATTGAAATGAATCATTTTTTGAAGATACAAGATTTTGTTTCATTTTATGTATTTCCTACCATTTTTGTGTTCTATGAAATTTTTATATGAAAAAAACGTGGCCTTCTAAAAACGAAATATTGGAAGTGTTGTATTTTAGCTCATAAAAGTAAAAGATATAAACAAATAGTTAAGCATGGTATCGCACAAAGTGCAAATTAGATTAAGTGCTTGGTTCTAAGTCGGTTTGTAGACCTGTTCGTATTTTGCAAAAGTTCTCATTTTTCTTACTCTTCTTGTTCTTTAAAAAAAAAAAAAAAAAAAAAAAAAAAAAAAAAAAAAAAAACCGCATTATCATAATCACGTTTAGAATCAGAATCATCATGATTACAAATATAACAATCACAATCATGGTCATTATTATGATCATAATCAAAAAAATTCCTATCATCAGATTCGTCAGAATTATTAAGGTCCAATTGAGACACATTAACATTGGCAGTATGCTCAATCAGACTTTTCACAACTTTCAGACTCTTATTTCTGACTGCTATGTGCAAAGGGGCATCGTCGTATCCATCGACACGATTTACCTCTGCTCTGTGTGAAAGAAGAACATTTACAATTTCAGAACAAATGTCTCTGTCCTCCTCTCTCTCAACAGTTTTCAGCAAAGCACAATGGAAAGGCATGCAGCCTACACTCGAAATAAACTTTCAAAAATCCATAAATGTGTTCCATGAGACTCAAAGATTAGCGGGTCAAAATTGAAACATCTCATTGCAGCTTTCGCTATGCACGGTGCGTTTGAGTTAAAGTTATATGAAAAGTCGTTGCACTCTTAAGAACTCTTCAGCATCTTAAAGTACGATATAAACGCTATCTTTTAAGCCCAAAACGAAAATATTCTGTCGAGCTCCTGGAAAAAAAATCGATTTTAAAGTTTTTAGCCATAATTCAGCTAAAAAGGAGGGATATCGATAATGGCCCAAATCGGTCCTACCCTAGAAACGCGCGGTTGTGGTCTCTCTTGCAAGTTGAAAGCATGTAGTTTATGGTACCAAGTCGCGTTTTTCGATTTCTCGATCCTATCATCAAGATATTTGAGCCTAAACATTGGTTTAGAGGCCAAAATTAGCGATTTTTGCGAATTTTTCGATATTTAATCGCATATTTAGATACTTGCTCAAAAAGGAATGCTTTCAGGCGTCAGGTATGTTATTCAACTCTTAAAAACACACATTTTACGTAAATTCGGTCAACATTCGATCTTGCGCTCGTGGTCAATTTTTTTTTTTCAAAATTCGCAGGTATACCCTAAAAAATCATGAAAATGGATTTGAAACATGAGTGTTTGACAGTGTGACGTCAAAGATCGAAGAATTTTTTCAAAGATATTGAAGGGCATGCATCGCTGCTTGACGGTATGGATTATTATTGCAAATTCGCGCCTCCGGAAAGCGGTGTTGCCAAAGTTAAGCTTTAAAAAATAGGTGTTTTTGTCGATTTGTCGACTTTTGACGACACACAATTACCAATTGTAGGTACAAGCGCCAACTGAAAAGTTACCGAACATTTGGTATGTTATTCTACTCGAAAAAGTACGCATTTTAAGATAATTCAGTCATCATTCAACCTTGCGAGTAGGGTCAAGAATACTTTCTTTCAAAATTCTTGAAAATGGATACTCTTGGAAAACGTTATTCTTGAAGGGCTGAAAGTTTATTGTCAAATGTGACAATAACTGAATCAACAATTTTTTTTTTTGGCAAACTGCATGTTCTCTGGGGTTTCAACTGAGAGTAGTGCCTGCGAGGAAAGCACCGGCATGACTTTTTCAGAGTCTCCTAAAGAAACTGTTGATTTATAATGTGACAATCAACATTCATCCTCAGTGTCCATTTTCAAGAATTTTGAAAGAAAGTATTCTTGACCCTACTCGCAAGGTTGAATGATGACTGAATTATCTTAAAATGCGTACTTTTTCGAGTAGAATAACATACCAATGTTCGGTAACTTTTCAGTTGGCGCTTGTACCTACAATTGGTAATTGTGTGTCGTCAAAAGTCGACAAATCGACAAAAACACCTATTTTTTAAAGCTTAACTTTGGCAACACCGCTTTCCGGAGGCGCGAATTTGCAATAATAATCCATACCGTCAAGCAGCGATGCATGCCCTTCAATATCTTTGAAAAAATTCTTCGATCTTTGACGTCACACTGTCAAACACTCATGTTTCAAATCCATTTTCATGATTTTTTAGGGTATACCTGCGAATTTTGAAAAAAAAAAATTGACCACGAGCGCAAGATCGAATGTTGACCGAATTTACGTAAAATGTGTGTTTTTAAGAGTTGAATAACATACCTGACGCCTGAAAGCATTCCTTTTTGAGCAAGTATCTAAATATGCGATTAAATATCGAAAAATTCGCAAAAATCGCTAATTTTGGCCTCTAAACCAATGTTTAGGCTCAAATATCTTGATGATAGGATCGAGAAATCGAAAAACGCGACTTGGTACCATAAACTACATGCTTTCAACTTGCAAGAGAGACCACAACCGCGCGTTTCTAGGGTAGGACCGATTTGGGCCATTATCGATATCCCTCCTTTTTAGCTGAATTATGGCTAAAAACTTTAAAATCGATTTTTTTTCCAGGAGCTCGACAGAATATTTTCGTTTTGGGCTTAAAAGATAGCGTTTATATCGTACTTTAAGATGCTGAAGAGTTCTTAAGAGTGCAATGACTTTTCATATAACTTTAACTCAAAACACACCGTGTATGATGAATCACTTCATAGTGTCCCGCTGATTCGACCGCCATCTTGGAATTTTGTTCGATGCATTTACTGAGTTAGCCTGTAAATTTTAGACTTCTTTTGAAACTCAAAATAACAAGTCATCTTACACCGGAGAGGGCCCTTTTTTTACATTAATCTCCGCCCCACCCCCTTAACTCTGGTGGACGGAACCCTCGAGTGAAAGTCGTCGGAAATTATTGTGCGTTCATTTTTACAAATTTCTTTTAATTATCATTCAAACGGTTGGCGATTATCGCCAACTTACTAACTGTGTAATCGATTCAATGGCAGCTTGGGCAATTTGGCAACAGTGTTTTACTCAGTAAAGTCGCGTCAATCTAGCAACGCTGCATTTCGTCCATTTAAACCCATGTAAAATATTGATTCAAGGAAGTGCACTGTGCAATCTCAGTAGTTCGACCTGTTTCACTGGTTTAAATGGTTGCAATACAACGTCGCATTTCACGCGACGGCACTGGTTTTACCTCTATTTGATTCTAGGTTCAACAGTCGATTCCTTAGTGAAGCGCAGTTTCACCAACAATAGATTTTTGAACATAGATTCAAATGGAGGGAAAACATTGTTGCCAAATAGCACGAGCCCCCACTGAATCAATTTCACTCTTATTCGTCCAACTCTGCTTCGTAGAAAACTGTAAAGTATCAAATTTTCGATTTAGCACTAAGCTGCTTTTTGCTCAAGATTTAGACCATTAATAGGAGAAGGAAATGATTCCACTTTGGCACTTCCTCCTGAGCTTTTATTTTTTCAACATACTTTTCGAGTTTTTCAATCGAGATTAAGGTGACTTAAAACAGTGTGGAATCGCAAATTCCTTCAACTAATAATGGTCTAAATCTTAAGCAACAAGCATATATTTTTTGAGCAAATAATCCCTTATTTGTGCGCGCTCCATAAATCAACCGAGGCGTTGGGTGCAAGAAAGATGCATCTGAAATAGGTTTTAAATAAGAGGAAAGTCCTTCAAGCACCCATCGTTTCAACTATGGCCGGCGATAAAAGATAATCCTCGCAAGAGCTTTCCGTTTCCAGATAAGTCGTTGTGCTTGGTGCGGAAGCTCTTTCTTCTAAGGATCGTCTCTGGCCTCTTCTGAACAATAACGAATGATCTGTTTTGAGTATTTACCAGGGATCTTGAGTGGAATTATTCAATTCGCCGATGATTCTACTGGTTGAGAAAAATCTCACTCAGTCCGGTTCAGCGATAATTATGATTACAACGCACAAAAATATACTCTGGTCTGCAATATTATTTTTTTTTTTTTTTTTTTTTTTTTTTTTTTTTTTTTTTTTTTTTTTTTTTTTTAACCGATAGAAGCATCGGAGAAAATCTAAATTTCATCGTATTATTGATTCAGTTGTTTCCATCAGTGCGGTGAATGAAAATGTAACAGTTCAGAGTATTTTTGTGGGATTTAGAGACACTGCTGATCAGCAGAACGATCTTTGCAATTCCCGACTTTTGAATGGACCAAAGATTACCTACACTCCAGACATGGCACGAGCTAAAATCCTACTGAGCGCATTCATTGCTGAATGACATACGCTGGCCCAAGTTTTGTTTACATTCCGGAGTACGAAATCGCGTCGCGAATTCGTGATGGTCGTGAGCCAGCCGACTCGCCACCGGCCTACAAGTTTCTCGCTCACGAAAACGTAAACAAACTGTGAGTCAGTATGTATGACTTTTAGCAATGAAGGCGCTCAACAGAAAACATTGGCAAGATAGCTATAGCATATCTGGAGTATAGGTAATCTTTGGAATAAACTAGTTGAGAACTGGAGACGATGATTGGTGGAGATAGTCAAGAGGTTGCCAAATCTAATAAAATACAGAATAGATTGGATATCAAAGAATCTTGAGTATCTCTGATTGTCAATTCAATCAATTCTATAGTTTGATCAGACTTGGAAATCACGAAACTCATCTCCACCAATTACCGTTTTCTATTTTTGTCCAATCTATTCAGAAGTCGGTGATTTCAAGGATCGGCAGCACGCTGGACTATGTAATCTTCTCGTCATTCAGTGAAATCATCGGTGAATTAAAAAATTTCTTTCAAAACCTCCAAACCAACAACTTAGGTGTTTACTGGTGCGAATTTTTGGCGCTTCATTGCAAGCGCAATGGAAGCGAGATAAGCCGCCCACAGGCTCATCAACCGAAGCCTCATCTTTGCTGGGGGATCTCACGAGATTACTCATTTGATGAGTATTAGCTTACATAATACCTCCTTGAAAACACTCGAATCTGAAAATAGCTACCTACTTACAAACAAATGTTGAACTAAGATACCGCCTTGCCTCCACCTTTTAACACGGACTCATGTCACATCAACACTTTCCGTTGAATGAAAGTAATCCGACAATGTGTGATCTTTGACAGCAAATACTGAAAATTTAGGCGAATATTACGTAATCGGGGAAAGACAGATGTATTCAATGAAATAATCAACTTATCTCTTGCTGTTGCATAATAAGAGGCTCTGAGGGCCAACACCTGCAGCAACCTCCAAAAAAGTTAACCTCAGTGACTTTAAAAAAATAACCGCCGTTTCTCTTCATTTACTCTCCTTTTTCCGAACAAGAAATTGTCGTCGTACCTGACGTTTTTACTCAAGAACGGCTGATCAGTGAAATTGAATAGAAAATACCTGAAAAGTACGAATCTTATATACAGGGTGTCCCAAAATTGATAGTAAATATTTTTACCACGTCTTTTTGGGGCCAAAATAAGACTTTTTTTTCCTATGAACTTGTGTCCGAAAATGCCCCCCCTCGGAGCTACAGCCCCCCAAAGTTTTTAAAAAAAATCGGTTTTTCTTCGATTCTAGCAACGGATCTCCGTAAAAATGCATGAAAATTGGTTTCCAAGGGTAATTTTAGGCGTTCTTTCCGATTCCGGGGTCGAAAGTTTCCGAAAGGGTCAAGAAAGGGGGGTTTGAGGGGGGTTCAAATTTTAAATTGAATAATTTTTTAGTGCTCCGTAAGAAAATGAGAAAAATAACAAAAGAATCCAATGGAACAAAACAAAAGGAACATTTTTGATCTCTTGTGTTTTTTTCATAAGACCCACGGGAAAACGAGTAAAATCGATTTTTCGCCGGGAGCGCACAGCCCGATAGCGCTGTTTCAGTGCCGCGTTGCGTCGAGTCGATCGTTGAGTCAGGTGAGTGCACAGAGCAGCGCTATCGGGCTGTGCGCTCCCGGCGAAAAATCGATTTTACTCGTTTCCCGTGTGTCTTATGAAAAAACACAAGAGATCAAAAATGTTCCTTTGTTTTGTTCCATTGGATTCTTTTGTTATTTTTCTCATTTCTTACGGAGCACTAAAAAATTATTCAATTTAAATTTGAACCCCCCTCAAACCCCCCTTTCTTGACCTTTTCGGAAACTTTCGACCCCGGAATCGGAAATAACGCCTAAAATTACCCTTGGAAACCAATTTTCATGCATTTTTACGGAGATCCGTTGCTAGAATCGAAGAAAAACCGATTTTTTTTTAAAAACTTTGGGGGGCTGTAGCTCCGAGGGGGGGCATTTTCGGACACAAGTTCATAGGAAAAAAAGTCTTATTTTGGCCCCAAAAAGACGTGGTAAAAATATTTACTATCAATTTTGGGACACCCTGTATTATGAGTCCGTGGACAGTCGATTATGGAATTAATTGGTGCGTTGATTTACCTCAACTGAAGAACAGTAAATCAGGTAGGCGAAATTTGAAGAAGGGAGCTAAGGAGCTTGCTGACCAGTGACCACCACCTCGAAGAAAGAAATTGCTCGACATTCATGCGAAAACATACAGGGTGTAGGGGGGGGGGGGGGGGGGGGGGGGGGGGGAGGAGCGGGTCCGAATAACTCGAGTTAGGGTTCGACTTAAAAAAAACGCAGAAACACGGGTTCCATTATTTTGAGGGGGCATCTTTTAGAGAGGTTGTCAAATTCCAGGCCCCCAGGGGGCGGATCCGGGGGCCACCGCCCCCTAAATCACATTTCTCAGTTGAAACCCCTAATTTTTATTACATAACTTTATGGAACATCAAATTCTAAGCATTTTGTCGCAAACCGCAGGTCGATATCGTTTTTTGTGTTCGAGATATCGAAAGTTAAAGTTCGATTTTGACCCATTTTCAAAAATTCATAACTCCCACTAAAAAAATCGGAATATAAAAACTTTTAGCTTAAAATACTCAACAAAACAAGTACTTTTCTAGAAAAATAAGGATGTCCAAGAAATCTGATTTTAAGGATAAAGAAAAAATTCAAAATTTACGAAAATTTTGAATCAGCGATATTCTAGTAAAACGGCCCGAATCAACAATTTTGGCTTGAAACCGGTTGTCTGAGTCTAAAGAGCGACACAAAGCTCTCAAATGTCCCCACAATCTCATTAAAGTCTGAGTGAGAGGTGTTTCCTGACTCTGAATTTAGCCATGTTCTCAATACTAAATTTCGTTATTTTAATGGTAATTTTGAGACTTTCTTGAGCTTTCAAGCGCTTTGTATCGCTCGTTTGGACTCAGCCAACCGGTTTCAAGCCAAAATTGTTGATTCAGGATGTTTTACAAGAATATCGCTGATTCAAAATTTTCGTAAATTTTGAAATTATTTATGAAGCCTAAAAATCAGGTTTCTTGGGCAGCCTTTTTTTTTGAAAAGTACTTGTTTTGTAGAGTGTTTTAAGCGAAAATTTTTTTAAATTCCGACTTTTATAGTGAAAGTTATGAATTTTTGAAAATGGGTCAAAATCGAACTGTAATTTTCGACATCTCGAACACGAAAAACGATATCGACCTGCGGGTTGCGCCAAAGTGCTTAGAATTTGATGTTCTTAATAGTTATGTAATAAAAATTAGGGGTCGCCATTTAAGAGAGGTGATTCAGGGGGCGGTGACCCCCGGATCCGCCCCCCTGGGGGGCCTGGAATTTGGCAACCTTCCTAAAAGATGCCCCCCTCAAAATAATTGAACCCGTGTTTCAGCGTTTTATGAAATTCAAACCCAAACTCGAGTTATTCGGAGCTGCTCCTTTTTTTTACACCCTGTAGACACTTGATATTGGGCTCATTTTACTGGGTAACCTTGAATTGGGATTAACAAGCCAGGCGGCCGAAATTTGGTGGAAAAGAGCATCCTGACAAATTCAAAATAAGAGGGGGGGATTCTTCAAATTCTAAGAAAAAAAGTATGTTCGGAAAAGGAAGAATGAATTAAGCGTGCGACAAAGGGTTTTACTGACAAGGGGATGGTATAAAGGCAGACCTGAGTTTCGCGTCCAAAATATGTTCAGGATTGGATAGTTCATAAGATTCTAAAGTTGACGTGTTTCGCCGTTTTGGCGAACGGGCCCTAGGGGCCGAGAAAAAAAAGGGAGCACGCGCGTAACCTTAAATAGTATCCACTGACCGCCCCTACGCAACCGAGTAGCCGAGTGGATAAGAGCGCCGAAATGAGCAACTGTTATAGTGTTTTCCTCTTCTTTTGAAATTGGTGGTAGAAAAAATGAAAAAGGAAGCAGAATAGCCAAAAGAGAATTCAATATAGAAGCTTAAAGGGTGATTCCTAGGCCATTAATTTCACAAGCGCATCAGTTAAAGTGAGTTTTTGCTCCATCCTGAATGGTTTTCAAAACTTCGTTAGTGAGGATATAATGAGTTTTCTTATTTTGTCAAGTTTAAAGTGTACATTTTCAATCATACATTTTCTGACTTGTCCTTTCAAATGCATCCCAAGGAATTCAATACATTCCTTGAAGCATCAACAAGAAGTGTATGTGAGTATGATGATGCAAATGATGAAACGCGTGTCATTACAACTCCTTCCTTTAATCATGGTTGTTGTCACTTTTCAGATGGAGATAGGAAGCAGGCACCAAAACAAGATAAAGGTCCAAGTAAACGTGCCTCGAAGACGACTCGCACTCTTCATTGTCAAGGAGAGTGGGACGGGAAGACGTATTAAAAGGTTGGCTGCGGAAGGACAATACAAAAACAAAGGAAGGTAACGATCAAGCATACTGCAAAATCTGTGATCAAAAGCTCGTCTGTCACCATGCAGCTTTACTGAAACATGCTGGAAGACCAAAACATTTAAAATGTATGGAGTCTTTAAAAGGAACTGTATGCCTCGAGAAAGTCAGTGACCCTTCTTTGCCGCAGAAAGTTCTAAGAGTGGAACTGAAATTGACAGCATTTTAGCAGAAAAAAACCTTTCTTTTAACGCTCTAGATGTGTTAACTCCATTAGTACAATCTTGTTTTCAAGATTCTAAGATAGCTCAAGAAATATCGTTAAAACGTACCAAAGGTACTTTAATAATGAAAAACAGTCTTGGCTTTGTTTTCAAAGAATCTCTCCTGTCGATACTTCGGTCATTAGGCTCTTTTTTTTCTGCCATTATGGACGAAGTAACAGACATCGCGACCATGAAGCAGTGCGCTTGACTGTAATTCATTTTGACACGGAAACTCAGAAAGTTACCAGTAGGTTCTTCGATATCATCCATATTCAGAAAGGCGATACTGTTAGTCTTACAAATGCCATCGAGAGTAGCATCACTTCAAAAGATTTACCAATGAGCAATGTAGTAGGATTTAGTGCCGATTTAACCAATGTAAATTTTGGAGAAAATTCGTCTGTTGCCGCTTTATTAAAGCAAAAATACCCCACCATTGTAGCCGTTAAGTGTAGCTGCCACCTATCAAATCTTGTCGCAATAGCGGCCAGCGACCAGTTGCCCCCCGCTCCAGAAGACTGCTTACATAAAATGAGCACACATTTTTCTCGAAGCTCCCTCAAAAGTTATGCATTGACAGACTTCCAAATTACTATGCAGGAAGCTCAGCACAAAATTTTGTCACCGTCTCGAACTAGCTGGCTTGCTCTCCATTCGTGTATTTGCAGGATCTTAGAGCAGTATGATGTTCTGTTCAACTACTTTAAAAATTACTGCTCTGCTCATCCAAAAGATGAGAATGCTAAAACTGTGCTCTCAGTTCTGCAGAATCCGTTTACAAAAATTTACTATGAAGCCATACCTTATGTACTCTCCTTTTGAGCCGATTTTAATGCTTTTTTCCAGTCAGATGCACCTGTGCTGTACTGCCTGAAGCAGCAGTTGCAAGAATTGATTGTATCCTTCCTCAGAGCGTACATTGATCCTAGGTATTTAAAATCTGATCTGGATGTGAACAAATTCCACCACAAAAATCCCCACCATTTTATTCCTCTTGAAAGAATTTGTTTAGGTATTCAAGCTCAAGAAAGCATTACGGAACTAATTGTAAGTGAAAATACCCCCAATGAAAGACGGCATTCAAAAATGTTTGGTGAACATGCAAAGTTTTTATGTCTCTATCGTCAGTAAGCTAAAATTAAAATTAAAATTTGTTTTTGAGGATCCAATTTTCACTCATATTGATATTTTGAATCCGAACAAAATTATTTCACAAAAAATCTCGTCTCTAGGCCCAATCTTCAAAATATTTTCTTTCCTAAAGGATTTTATAAACCCTCAGAAAACAGACAACGAATGGATACAATATTTTTCTCTCAATTTCGACGATTATCAAGTAAATCCTACAGTCCCTGTAGAGGAATTTTGGGCAAAAATTGTCTCTCTAAGGAAGGCCGATGGCACTTCCAAATTTGTAAATTTGCCAACTTTGGTTCATTTCCTATTAATCTTACCCTTTTCTAATGCCGCTGTTGAAAGACTATTTAGTCAACTTAAACTCATTAAAACGGATAAGCGTAACAAGCTGAAAAACTCAACCGTGAATGCCATTCTCCATACCAAAGAAGGTTTGAGACAGACAGGAGGGTGTATTTCATTCGAACCTTCCCAAAGAATGTTCACTGTTCAGAATTGATTATGATGAATCAGGTCCAGGACCAGCTGATGATTTATCTGGTGACACCGTATTTGAATAGTTATTATCTCTTTAATTTGTGAAGGTAATGGTGATTAAACCAGTCTTTACGTGTATTTGGACACCTTTACACTAAAAGGACATATTCGTTTTCGGTCCAGCGAATAGACACAGAGCGTAATACAGGTTGTACCAGACCACCCGGATCAGACATTTTTCTCGAAAACTACTGAGCCAAATGATTTGAAACAAAAAAGTCAGAAGGGGAATCAACCCCAAATTTTTCATTTTCAATATTTTCAAAAGCCCCGGACAGCCCCTGGGGCCCATTTGGGGGGTTCAAACACAAATCAAGTTTTTGGCTGTTGTTCCGATGAGTTCCGACCAAAATTGAGCCAGAACAGTGGACACCTGTCGCGAGCTGTGTGGTGGGTCTCTATTTGTCTCTGTTTGTCCCCACGCCCACGGGGGGCTGTCCGAAAAATCCCTTGATACAACCCCTATTGAGTAAGACATCCATCGAGGGCATGACAAACTGAGCATTTAGGTGGAAACCGAAAGTCGATATCTTGTTTCGCATTCGAGATATCGATCGTCGAAGGTAGATTATAAAATTTCGATATCTTGAACGTGAAAAAAGATATCTACCCCCGGTTTGCACCTAAATGCTCTGTTTTTATGCTCTTACGATGGTATATCACTTGATAGGGGTTGTCTCTCATAACAAACAGGGCATTTACGTGCAAACCAGAGGTCGATATCGTTTTTCGCATTCAAGATATCGAAATTTTATAATCTACCTTCGACAATCGATATCTTGAACGCGAAACAAGATATCGACCTCCGGTTTCCTGCTCCATGCTCCATGCTTTCCATGCTCAGTTTGTAAAGCCCTTTCGATGGATATCTTACTCGATAGGATTTGTCTCAAGGAATTTTTCAGATAGCCCCCCGTGAGGGGCAAATACGTTAAAAAATGTTTGGGGACTCTAGAACCTAGCTTTGACTAAGCTTTTGTTGATATTATATTTTCTTTTTCTGAGAAGGGCTTGCTTTTTGGAGTATTTTAGACTTCTAGTCAGTTAAATTCCAACTTCATAGAGAAGAGTAGTGATTTTTTTGAAAATGGATCGAAATCGAACTTTGACACTCGATATATCGAAAACGAAAAACGATATCGACTTTCGCTTTGCACCAAAAGCCGTAGAATTTTATTCCTTTACAAACGATGTATCGCAAGATAGGGGTTGCCATTAGAAATTATTGAGTTACGAGGTCCCGCCCCCGCCCCCTCTGGGGGGTAGGAGGAATCGCGACTCCCTATAAAATCAGCCCCTCTATGGAGAATTTACGCCATGGAGAATGGCGTAAACCGAATCTTTTGATCTTCAATCGGAGAAAAGTTATGAAGGGTGTGTAGTCACTTTCTGGCTACCCTGTTTATTGAAGAAGCGTGCAAAAGAGACAACATTTGAGGTGCTGACTCGGCACTACTTACCGTGTGTACTAAAGTGAAATGGTGTTGTATCAATATGTGACACTATTGTAACACGTATAATTTATGAGTAGCAAACTGCTGAAACGGACACATTTATGAGCGACCGCTGCAATCCGGTTCAGATAGAATGTAATTTAGGTTTATACTTACAACAAAATATTGACCATGCAATCAAACATAGGTAAGCTACAATTTTGAGAAATGTCAGCCAGCCACTTTTTTCACCCCACCTCTGCGCCCTAATGTTGACTAGGTCAAGTACAAGCTGTTACAAAATCACAAATTCGTCATTGAGAAGTTAAGTTCATCTATTTATCGGAATATTGGAACAGCTGCCAAAAGATAATAATTTTCTCAATGGATTTAGTATGCCGATTATTGTGTATCGATAACAATCGTAGGTTGTTTACACGAGCTCTTTTGTTATTATTTTCCGACTGAGGCAACTATTTCAATCTTCCGTGCGTACATTTTGTTTCAATATAAAACTCGCAATCTCGGCTTACGCGGAAAAATACCAGAATCAACTAATTGGGTTCTCTATTTACGACGCTGTCTATAATGGAGCACACGATCTAGAAAGCATGCAACCCGTTCAGATAGTGCGCCTTGTCTGGACCTAGCCTTGATCTACGACTGATAGCAATTGTAAGTATTTGAACCACTTTGGATTCAATTGAGAACCACCAAATATCAAAAATCGGCAAATAACTCGCGTGCACAGGTGCACGCCTAAAGCACATGATCAGTTAGATAGTTACGTTCAATCAGCGAGGTAAACGACTCCTTCTTTTGTAAAAATGATACAAATTCAGGAATCGACGCGACGCGCGACGTTATTTTATTTTATTTATTTTATTCTGTTCATTTTAACGAATCGATTTATTCACAATCGATGTAAAACGTTGGTTTCTAGAAAGCAGATTGAGCCCAAATTCATCACCTCGCACCTCGGTAAGAATTACAGCCTTGTCGCAAATGAGCAATCCTACAACATGCCGTCCCGAAAAAGGATTAAATTTAATGGTGGCGGGGGAGGTGAAGGTCTCAAGTTACAAATTAGAAACTCAAAAGTCTTGTTAACTTTAAACTTTCATCAAGTTTAAACTTTTCATTTACGAAGACAGCCGATGCTGTAAGAGTCATTTGATTGACGGTGATTTCGTAAGTGACAGTGTAGCCAATCTTTAAAACGAAGATTTAAAATTCGTGGAGCTGACTCCAGAGGATATATCTAAATTTATCGATGATTTGCGTCTTTATTCGGCACAAAGTCCTGCCGAGGAATGGGCGAGGATACAAGTGATATAATTTTTTTTTTTTTTTTTTTTTTTTTTTTGTGAAACTGATGACATTAAGAAGTGGACCGGTCTAAATCGCCCCGAATTTGATGAATTAGCAAGATACCTTAACCTGTTATGTCCGGCAACACTGCCCTCGGTCAGCGCCGCAATTGGGCTGTATGTTTTGGTCAAGCAGGTCTATGTTGAATAAAGAGATCCCATAGTTTATTCCTATAGTTTTTTATTCTCCTCAACCCGTTGCGCGTATTTTTCAGGCTCAAAAAACCAAAAATTTCAAGTTGGAAAAATTGACAAAAATTAGTTTAAAAGAACCTTATTCAAAATGAGCCATTTTGGCCCTGAGGAGTTTGTTTTGGATTATTCTTTCAATGGATAGAGCATCGTTTCGCAGTTCTAAAACTGGGTTTGTTTTTGCCTTGAAGCAACCGGTTGATGAAACCTTGCTCACCATGAGCATAAATGAATGCTCAATTTTAGCTGTGCTACCGCCAGAATTTAAATATTTCAGCAGTGCGTGGGATTCCACTAATCCAGATCAGCAAACGCTTAAAAACCTATGCGCAGTGGAAGCGTGCTGGGCCCATAACCTATTAAAAGTCTAAAGACCGGCGTTTAACTTTAACAGCTGGGTATCTCCCCACTCCCCCTTATACCCCTCATCTATTGACATACCAATGTGACGTCCCACCGGAACACAAATGCAACCAAATTCTAATAATTCATCTTGATTATTAAGGGCACAAACACTGGAGCTCACAAATTTAAAGCATCAGGTTTTAACGAGTGATGGCACTTGTTTTCAAAGTGAATCGGACCTATCGGTGAGCGCTTGGTTGGAGCAGAAGCAATTTGAGTATCGGGGTCTGACAAGTAGTGGTGTCTGCTTCAGAATTGCATCAAAGCCCTTCGGTGATAGAGGTAGTTTCAGAAGTGTAGGCGGACCTAGACCGATAATCTTTGGAATATATCAACATTATTTCTGATATTACTCAATGAAAATGAATAAAAATGAAATTGAGTGTTCACTTTTCAATGAGGAAAACTTTAAACACAAAAGAATAAAGTCAGGGGCAAATTTGGTATTGAATGGAAGGAATAAAAGTTGAAAATTTGCCAAAGATTATGGTTTTAGTCCGCCTACACTTCTGAAACGAGCTCTAGCTGAAAAGCAACAAATCGAAACTCTATGCTGACAAACCACTCACCAATGCCTTTGGTTGATCTTCAGAAGCAGGCATCGCTACTTAACAGTAGGTACCTGACACTCAATATGCTCCTGCTCTAATAGGTAGTTTTAACTTCTTGCGAACCAACCGCTCACTGCTACGTTCAGATTCAATTCAGAAGCAGGCACTGCTACCTGTCAGAATCCGATACTCAATACACGTTCACTCATGTTGGGTCCTACAATTGCTTTGCCATGCAGCGTTTTTGAAATTTGACAACATCAGTGGTCAACAAAGGTTGGAAGATGAGCAATCATCACCAAATTCTCTTCGGAAGCAACTTAGAGGATCCAACTGAATCATCTGTTACATGGAGGCCTCATGGACTGACAGTTAAGAGATGGTATTGACTGAGAGCATGTTCAGCTAGGACAAGCAAGAACAGATATTTTGTCAGAAACAAGCACAGCAAGATAGGAGTAGGGTTGAGAAATGCATTGCTCAGATGAAAGGCTACGAAAGAATAATTACCTAATATTCTTGACCCACGTTCACAGAGGAGTTAGTTGCACAAATGGCAAGACAGTTTCGTTCGAATCATGTGGAAATACAGTCAAACTTTTCGTCAGAAATTCCTCACTGGCCATCTCACTGGCTTAATGCTGAAGGGAGACGGAAACATTAGATGAAACAACCAGTAAATTTTGGAGAAAAAGTCTGAAAAGAAAACTACATGACAGGTTTACTTACTACAATCGGAACACGTTTCACAGTTTGTGACCTGGCTCGCCGTCGCGGTCACGCTGTCCAGTTGAATCCATTCCTTTTTAAAGTTGTAGCTCAGATTTTTTCAGTGTCCCTCTTTGTTGTTAGTTGTTATTTCTGTTGATTTCTATTCATGATCTAAGTAAACAGGTCGGTCCGTCCCGACCGGAAACGGGGTTGAGTGTGCCATCGCGTATATTTCGACTACCAATATGGCGGAGTAAACAAAAACGCTGACAGACTGTCCTCGAAATATAATTTTCCTCATGTAGTTGATCAAAATGTTCGATAAATGACTGAAACTTGTTTATGAGGGTTCTAGAATGGTTCCAGAAATAATTGCATGCCTTTTGGCTCTGTTTTATTGTTCAATAATGTGTACTTTGTGTAAAATAATGAGTGACGATATCACCGCGCCGCACAGTGTGTAATTTTGGCAATCTAGCGCCCGAAAACCTCCAAAAAGTATATTGGCAGATCATTGAAAGAATATCTGAGATTGACAAATTAGAAGTACAAGGAACAAAAAAATAGCATCATATATAGACTATAAATCACCTTTTAAAGGGTAGGGGAGTCCTCAAATTCATCAAATTTAGTGAACACGAATCATACATCAGCCGGCGAATCTCAGAAACACAAGGGAAAAAAACAATAAACATAGATAGATTCAAATGAAATTTTCGCATGATGTACTCAAAAATACTCGATTTTCCTTTATATTAAAAGAAAGCTGAGAGTCTCTACTTTCTTTATCTGGAAAGACATCTTGCGAATTTTTGCGATTTTAAAAGTTGCGAGCATAAACGTGAACGTCATAATCGATCGGTTTTTTCTGCAATTCTGAGAAATGTAAAATAAACCGTAAACTTGGTTAGATTCAAATGAAATTTTCGCATGATGTACTCAAAATACTCGATTTTCCTTTGTATTAAAAGAAAGCTGAGAGTCTCTGCTTTCTTTATCTGGAAAGACATCCTGCGAATTTTTGCGATTTTAAAAGTTGCGTGCATAAATAGAAGGCAAAGTTGATCTGTTAGTTCTGTGCTTCTCAGAAACGCACTATTAAAAAACAAGTAAACCTCATTAGATTAAGATGAGAATTTCGCATGATGTACTCAAAAATACTCGATTTTCCTTTGTATTAAAAGAAAGCTGAGAGTCTCTACTTTTTTTATCTGGAAAGACATCCTGCGAATTTTTGCGATTTTAAAAGTTGCGAGCATAAACGTGAACGTCATAATCGATCGGTTTTTTCTGCAAATCTGAGAAATTTAAAATAAACCGAAAACATGGATAGATTATGAGATCACTTTTACGCTCGAAACTTTGAAAATCGCAAAAATTCGCAGGATGTCTTTCCAGGTAAAGAAAGCAGAGACTCTCAGCTTTCTTTTAATACAAAGGAAAATCGAGTATTTTTGAGTACATCATGCGAAATTCTCATCTGAATCTAATGATGTTTACTTGTTTTTTAATAGTGCGTTTCTGAGAAGCACAGAACAAACAGATCAACTTTGCCTTCTATTTATGCTCGCAACTTCTAAAATCGCAAAAATTCGCAGGATGTCTTTCCAGATAGAGAAAGCAGAGACTCTCAGCTTTCTTCTAGTACAAAGGAAAATTGAGTATTTTTGAGTACATCATGCGAAATTCTCATCTGAATCTAACCAAGTTTACGGTTTATTTTACATTTCTCAGATTTGCAGAAAAAACCGATCGATTATGACGTTCACGTTTATGCTCGCATTTTTTAAAATCGCAAAAATTCGCAGGATGTCTTTCCAGATAAAGAAAGTAGAGACTCTCAGCTTTCTTTTAATACAAAGGAAAATCGAGTATTTTTGAGTACATCATGCGAAATTCTCATCTGAATCTATCTATGTTTACGGTTTATTTTACATTTCTCAGATTTGCAGAAAAAACCGATCGATTATGACGTTCACGTTTATGCTCGCATTTTTTAAAATCGCAAAAATTCGCAGGATGTCTTTCCAGATAAAGAAAGTAGAGACTCTCAGCTTTCTTTTAATACAAAGGAAAATCGAGTATTTTTGAGTACATCATGCGAAATTCTCATCTGAATCTATCTATGTTTACGGTTTATTTTACATTTCTCAGATTTGCAGAAAAAACCGATCGATTATGACGTTCACTTTTATGCTCGCAACTTTTAAAATCGCAAAAATTCGCAGAATGTCTTTCCAGATAAAGCAAGTAGAGACTTTCAGCTTTCTTTTGATACATTGGAAAGTCGAGTATTTTTGAGTATATCATGCGAAAATTTCATTTGAATCTATATCTATGTTTATTGTTTTTTTCCCTTGTGTTTCTGAGATTCGCCGGCTGATGTATGAATCGTGTTCACTAAATTTGATGAATTTGGGGACCCCCCCCCCCCACCTTTAAAAGGTGCTTTTTGGTCATATGATGCTATTTTCTTGCTCCTTGTACTTCTAATTTGTCAATCTCAGATATTCTTTCAATGATCTGCCAATATACTTTTTGGAGGTTTTCGGGCGCTAGATTGCCAAAATTACACACTGTGCGCCGGGCCGTTGTCGAATTCTCATTTGCCCATTTGCCCAAAGCTGATATCTGATATATTACGTTATAAAAGCTAAAATATAATGTTGAGTGGCATGAAAATATTCCTTAGATCCTAGTGAACAAGTTTCAGTCACTTATGGGACGTTTTGATCAATCGTAAGAGAACAATTTGTATTAAACGACAGCTAGTCGGCTTTGCGCCCCTATTCTCATTTTGCCCAAAGCTGATGTATTACGTTGTAAGAATAATAATATAATGTTAAGTGGCATGAAAATCTTCCTTGTATCCTAGTGAACAAGATTCCGTCATAAAATGGACGTTTTGATCAATCATAAGAGAGAAATTCGTATTAAACGACAGCAAGTCGGCATTTCTCCATAAGCTTCAATGTAAAAAAAATTCTCATTTTGGGCAAGTCTACGTATTTTGTTCCAAGTGCAGTAACATGATGTTAATAGGCATAAAAATCTTCCTTATATCCTAGTGAACAAGATTCAGTCATAAAATGGACGTTTTGGTCAACCATAAGAGAGAAATTCGGAGTTAACGACAACTAGTCGGCATTTCTCCATAAGGTTCAATGTTAAAAAAATCGCGTCTTGGGCAAGGCCGGCGTAGTGCAAACATAGGGGTTGGCGTTTCCGGTGAATCGCTAACGGACCTAGAGTCCCTATATAGGGACTCTAAACGGACCGACCTGTTTACTTAGATCATGTTTCTAATAAGCTGTTTGATATGAAATTTGAATCTTGCACGTGCACACTCGGTGCTAGTGCACTTTCCCACAATCGCCGCTAGGGTCGTCCAGCGGGCGATGACCAAAGATTACCATAAAGTAAAGATAAAGATTACCTATCTTTGACCTGGCGATGACCAAAGAGTGCGATGATGACGTAGGCAATTTCCGGGGATGGCGGGAAAGATTGCAATTTGCCTCCCTCCGCGAATCGCCGCGCGCGCCGCACCCTGGCTGCACCGCACTGTGGAGCCGATTGTATGAAAATCGGAAATAATTCTGTAACTCCAAAACTACTTGACGGATTTCAATGAAATTTTGTATGTGAGCTTGTGTGGACTCAGGGGTCATACTCCAGCCATCAAAAATGATGAATGAAATTTTTTGGTTTTTTGAAACCCCCATCATGTGGCATATCTGTGAAAACAGCACAAAAAACTAAGATTTTTGGTGCAAAGAACATTTCTCTGCCTTAATTTGTTAGAGAGATATTAGCAAAAAACCACCTGAAAATAGTGAAAGTTTACTAAATTTTGAGGAAAATGCTCATAAAACTTAAGAATGGTATGAAAACTAAAACCCTGAGGACTTATTCTAGCTACCCGTGGTAAGTATCCGTGAAACCAACATTTCGGAGTCATTTTTAAGGGCAGGGGGCTCCAAATTTGTCCAATAACAAAGATTATCAATGAGCTCCGCATTTTTCAAGAACAAAAATTGAGACATCACGCATAACTTTCAAAGTTATCTCAATTTTTTCAGAATTGATAGTTTAAAAGAAATTATAAAGAGAGAATATTAGAAAAATAATAAGTTTAATAATGTGAATGAATGGATACACGTGGATAGATATAAGAGTTACATTACTCACTGAGTCACTTGACTTAAACTCTTTGTAAGGAATATTATACGCGGACATGATAGAAGAACAACGATGATGCGTTGAAAACTGAACTATTAATTAGAAATAGCTCAATTTCCAACAGCACTTTTTCCTTAGTTCACCTGTGCAAGTCCCCGAACTATCGCTGGCATCTTTCACAAATCTTATCATTTTGATAAGAAAGTGTCCGACAAGTTGGCGACGAAAAGATCCGAGAGCAATAATGACCTAGCACCAAGCTAATGTTTCGCGATGTCCACGATTGCCAAATGCATGTAATACTTCATATTTGCATTTAAGTAGATGAAATCCAGTGTTGCCAAATCGTGGATTTCAATTTTTCCATTTTAAGTACTCCATGTATTTTTTTTTAATTTTAATGCAACATTTGGCAACAATGGTAAATTTCTACAATTTTGCAGCAGCGGTTATGCATACATGGGATACCTTGCGTTTGCTCACCGCACTTTTTCTCATCGAAACAGGTGCGGGAGCAGTTTTGCCATTTCTTATTTAACTTTCAACTGCGATGCCCGCGCGCAGAACTTGCATTTACGTGAAAAAAGATGTAAAAAAATCGGACCCCTGCTTATTAAAAAATCGATATCTCCAAAAGTGCAAAAAAAGAGCAGTTTAAATTTTCAGGGCTTCTTCCTAATAGTATTGACCATCAGAAAATCAATACTAGAACTTGGAGCCTCTTAGAGCTTTTTTTTGCGAATCCATTAAACTTTAAATTTGACTAATCTTTATACCCTCCCACTTAAATAATTAATTTCGTCACTTTGAAGTATTTTTTTCTAAACTTCCTACATATGAATCGAAAGCTCTAAAGACGCACTTTCGAGACATGCTTACAGATATTTGTCAATATCTAAAGCAAAAGTGCAATCATCAAAAAATCAAACATAAAAAAAAAAAATGCCTGAAATTTGGTATTTTCAGATAAGCTGAGTTCGGAGCTTATTTTCTCCTTTCTAAATTTTTTTTTGGCAAAACTGTGTTTGGATATCAACCTACATACCCTGGACTAAAGTTCTACCGAATGGTTTTATCTCCCCTGCATACTTCATTTTAGGGATTTTTTCCTCAGTCGGCCCCAGTGTGCGCCGCCCCGCCCCTCAAAATAATGAATTAGATTATGTTTTATTTTTAATATTTGCTTGCACACTGGTTATACGCCGCCTTTGGCAGTATACTATAATCAGTTGACATCCTCTTTGTTCTCATAATGATTCGCCCAGAACCCTGATTCTGCCGCCCGGGGCATGATACCCACCTCCCCCCCCCCCCCCCTCGGCACATCCCTGTGGCTATACGAAAGCTGGTCAATGCTAGTTAACCCTGCTTTTTCATCAATTCATCTACCTTGCTATGCGTTGAATTTATTGTTGATGAAGCTTCTTGATGCACCTTTTTTTTGCGAAAATCATTAGAGAAGATCAGTGCCAATTCCAATGGTGAGGATCAGGCTCTTATAACCAGCAGGGAGCCCGGGGGGCTCAGCCCCCCCCCCTCCTGGAAAATGTTGAGCTTCCTCTGGAAAAATTTGTTTTGCCATTTGTTTGTAGAAAAAAGTTATCTTGAAAGTCCCTCCTGAAAAAGTACGAGGCTCCCCTTTAAATACTAATTGGCTGGTAACGGACCTGGTGAGGATAAAGAGACTGAAGAGAGGATAATCAAGGAAAATAATCAGTCTCAAGGAATTAGGAAAGGAAAAAAATATTGTTCAAACCAGACAATATTTGAGAATGAAGCGAACTCTTCCCTTTTCCCTTTTCCAAAGATTCTAGATTCTAATTTCCCAATATGCCAACGAGGCTTCAGTTTTCATCTCTCTCCTGTCCACGGTCCCGCTCTTGTCGGGAGTAACCGTATCTTATTAAGCAAATATTTTGGTAACTTGTCGCGACATCAATGGAACTGAAGGCTGCTAGAGGTGGAAAAAGTTAAAAAAAAAAAAAAAAAAAAAAAAAAAAAATACCCTTATCGCGCGTAAACAATGTTAAATCAGTGAAAATATTTTGAACGAAGCCGGACCAGTAAATAAACTTAGATTATTTACTCAAGGACGTGGCGACTGAGAGATGGCTGGGAAACAGGGAAGGGGAGTGGGTGTCAAAAGTTTGTACAAAACGAACCGAATTAATCCGGATTCTTGAAAGATTATGGAATCAAGAAGCCTTGCGAGAAACTCAAACACAACTGCAGGTGACATTGAAAACGCCGTTTTTCTCGGTGCTGCGGAGTCTAGAGTTCGTTTCAGAGAATTGGAGGTGGAGCTCACTGATAATCTTTGGCGAATTTTCAATTTTCATTCCTTCAAATCAAAACAAAACCTGCCTGTGACTTAAAACTCTTGATTTTAAAGCGTCCGTCCTTCAATGAAAAATCCAAATATTGAATGAACTTTAATATGTAACATGAGAAATACAGGGTGTCCCAGACCTACCGTACCAGGTCTTTTTCTCGGCCGCTATTCGACATAAAAATCTAAAAATTGGTGCCCCTACGTATTTTGACAAGGCAAATTCAAATTTTGGGGTTTCAAAACCCTCCGACTATTTTGGGGGGGGGGGGGCTAACCCTTTTTCGGTATTGGGGATCCCCGCTTTAAAAGCGAAAGAAGTTCAAAAATTGAGTCAAATGGGTACTCCTAATCCTTTAATACAATATTACCTTTCGTTCGACAACCGGAAATCATTTTTGGGCCCCTAATATCCCCCAAAAAGCCCCCAAGCATAAATAACCTATTGGTGCAAGAATTGTCGTAAAATCTCCGGAAAAATTTCTGGACAGTGGTAGTTTAGGTCAAAGAGCTCATATTTGATGGTTTCAAAACCCCCCGACTATTTTTGGGGGGTTTTGGGGGTCACCCCTTACTCGGCATTGGGGGACCCCCCCTTTAGAAGCCAAAAAAGGTCCAAAATTGAGTAAAACTGGGTACTCCTGATCTTCCAACACACAATAATACGTGGTTTGTCAACTGAAAATCATTTTTGTGTCCCTAACCCCCCTCAAAATAGCCCCCAAGCACAAAAACCCCAATTTATGCAAAAAATAGTCGTAAAATCCCCGGAAAAATTTCTCCCATGCCTTGTTCTCACTCTAGGAGTGACCGGGGGCTTCTGGAATCGTCAAATTTGAGCTTTTTGACCTAAAATACCCTTGTTCAGAAATTTTTCCGGTGATTTTACGACTATTTTTTGCATAAATTGGGGTTTTTGTGCTTGGGGGCTATTTGAGAGGGGGTTAGGGACCCAAAAATGATTTTCAGTTGACGAACCACGTATTATTGTGTGTTGAAAGATCAGGAGTACTCATTTTGACTCAATTTGGACCTTTTTTGGCTTCTAAAGGGGGGTCCCCCAATGCCGAGTAAGGGGTGACCCCCCAAAACCCCCCGAAAAATAGTCGGGGGGCTTTGAAATCATCAAATATGAGCTCTTTGACCTAAACTACCACTGTCCAGAAATTTTTCCGGAGATTTTACGACAATTCTTGCACCAATAGGTTATTTATGCTTGGGGGCTTTTTGGGGGAGATTAGGGGCCCAAAAATGATTTCCGGTTGTCGAACGAAAGGAAATATTGTATTAAAGGATTAGGAGTACCCATTTGACTCAATTTTTGAACTTCTTTCGCTTTTAAAGCGGGGATCCTCAATACCGAAAAAGGGTTAACCCCCAAAACCGCCCCAAAAAATAGTCGGGGGGCTTTGAAATAACCCCACAATTTGAATTTGCCTTGTCAAAATACATAAGTGCACCAATTTTTAGTTTTTTATATCGAATAGCGGCCGAGAAAAAGACCTGGTACGGTAGGTCTGGGACACCCTGTATGTTGGAAAAATTCCAAAGATTCTGTCGGGGACTGCCACAACTTTGTAACGAACTCTAGTCTTAACTTGAAGCCCATTCGATACATATTCGATAAATCGTTAATTTTTTTAAAGAAATCGGAGCTGCTTCAGTATTTGTTTTTTTTCTATGTCCGCACATCAAATTACTGATAGGTACCTAAGTAGAATGTAATAAAGTATTTTACTGATATATAGCAGATAACCAATTCAAGGTCTGATCGAATTGGTGACAATATATACTTGCTGCACAAAGTGTTGGTTTTTCCCCGGCAATGTTCCCGGGCGGAAATTCACTTAATTTCTAGGAAATAAATTGTTTGTAAACTTATATTTTCTGGACTAATGTGAAATGTGCTCGGAATTGCAACTTATCGGGCCAATTATACTTCCTAAATTAATTTATTCGCAATTCGATAAGTAAATCTGAGTGTGAGTGGTTCGTGATGACTGAAGTTTTAGGAACCCCCTCCCTTGAAAATACGGTTTTACGGTGCCATGCAGTAATGAATCTGTTTTTAATTCTCTTATTCAGCCAAAATAAAATAGATCATTTAGTGCTCAACTGATTAACAGCCATTAATTTACTATTAAGTAGGAAGCAATAATTTTAGCGCCTCATTTTCTCATTTTTTGCAAACTTTCAATTGATGTAGGTAGGTACCACAATATGGGGTTGGTTGATTGTAAAATTTTAATTGATGGGCTTGAAGACACCAAATGTCATTGTCAGACTCAGAGGCGTCAAAAATTGGTTTTATTAAGAGGAAAAGTAGAATCTGGACAATGAGAAGGAATTTCCAAACTTTTATTCACGTGGAATTTTCCAGTCTGTGGTTATAGACTGCTATACAGAGGCCACCCGGAACATAGTGCGCTGTTCGCGGCAGTTCGCCGTCGCGTCGTTGGAGTTTGACTATTAAAAAGTGCCTTCAATTTGCCGGGTATGCAAAACCCATCCCTCCGAGTAGGAATAATTATCTACATTAAAAAAATTAAATTTTGGTAAGTTACCGAGCGAGAGTTGATGATGAGAGAGACTCACAATCAGTCGACACGTCTCGGGTTTGTTATGACATCTTGCGCGCGATTTTGTCACAGTTAAGTATACATTAAGAGAGGGGGTGGGGAGAAATGCTCTTTAAACTTTGATCGCGCACCATTGTGACTGATAGGAGATTGTTTTGATCACTCAACCGAGAGAAAGTATACAATGCCCCACATTTTAACTTCATTGATAGGTACTCCTCACCAATTAAGTTTTAGGAAGTTATGAAAGATGCGTCAGGTGTTTGATAGAGGGGAAAAGTGAATATTTATTTATCGCGTTCCGATTACATTTAAAAACGATCTATTCGTAAGAAACTGGATTTGAACATGTTTAAAAAGCGTCGTTGCTGCGCTTATGTAATTCTTGAACCGTAAGATCAAACCCCAAAAAATTTGAGCATCCTATCGTTTTCCTTCTTCATAATAATTAATGTTTTCTATAGCTGCCCCCTTTTTCTCTCTCGCTATTTTAAGAAGGAAAGAAACATTGAAAATCTGATTGTATATGAGTCAAACTTTGCAAGGCGATATTAGACAAAAATATTTCCGACATTTCCGTTTATCAAATCATTTGTGTCGATACCAAGCGATAAGTCGATATCAATATTCGCATTAATCGCATCTCTTTTTAAATGATGGAAAGAAATGAATGACAACTCGAGCCTGTTCAAATCTCAATGTACTGCTTTTCATCCATTTATATTGCTAGATCTACGCAATAAAAGTATTGATTACTAACCCCTTTCCTACCAGTAGGCAGTAGCACGCTCGACGCTCGCAAGTTCTTCTTTTTCGTAACTCGATCTCTTTTGACGCTAAGACGCTTCACAAATTCAAAATTGTCTACATTTGCGAAATAAATTTTTAAATGATTTTTTATCAAGCTCCTTCAACTACCAGGGTAGGCAAAATGAACACCGCTGAGTAGGTAATGTTTAACTAGCTGTACAGTGTATCCCTTAAATTTGAGCGAGTTATTTAGCTTTGATTTCTTCTGGTAACACGAGTCTGGTAGTGAAAGGCTTATGAGATTAAATTGATTTCACCGCATTTAAATAATATATGTACTATAGCTTTCAAAAGAAAGTCCCCTGGTTGAAATTCTGATTGTTAAATTTCCCCGTTGTTTCCAATGGAGGTTTCGATTTTTCATGACGTATCTACTCTGAAAGGGACATTCTGAGAATAATTTGATGTTTATAGTATAATTTTTAAAAAGGGGTTCAGAGGTGGGGATGTGAACCGAAATAATTTTCCCAAACCGGATAAACAAATTTTCGGCTCAATACCTACCTGTTGGTTTTTGAGAACTCTGAATTTCGGTTTTCAGTTCGGTTCATCGGTACAAACCGGTTCAATTTAGGTTTTAAATTTTGATTCAACTTTAGAAATGTCTCTGTGAACACGAAAAAAAGGAGGAAAAAGCCGCGCGATGAAAGCAGATAAAGTATTTTAAATGCGATGCATCAGCTGACGAAATCTTGAACCGTGATGGAACTAGATATAAGTATGTAAGTACTTAAATTAATGAACCTATCTTGAACCGATTCAGAACCGCTATTGATCCGGTACTGAACCGAAAATAAAAACAAATCGGTTTGTGCCGCGACCATTGCGGTTTTCGGTTCAATGAGTCTCCTAACTGTCGATATCCGGTTCGATCAAAATCCCCAAACCGGTTTACGGTTTGCACTTCAATGTCGGGCCCACATCGTATTGTAATGCCATCGAGATGATGATCGAGTGTAAGTGTTATTCTTATGGGTGGTGTCAATAATCCGATGGAAACCCTTCTATCTCTGAGGAAATTCACAGACGGCCACTAGGTATGCTATCGTGCACACATCGTCGGGATTGAAGGGTTCGTATCGGAATGGAACCTATCGTAATGACGACACCACTCAGAATTAACACTCTTTCCGACAATCTAAAAAAAAAAAAAAAAAACCAGCAGATTTTGTATCGCAGTCTAGCGATACAAAGATAACATGCAGTCAATTAGTGTAAGCTGCTTTGACTGCGTTGTTATTCTTGTAATACCGCTTTTCATTAAGTTTCATAGCATATAGGGTGTCAATTAAAAAAGGAGCTAGGCCAAATATCTCGAGAACGGCTCCGGATTTTGAAAAACACTGAAACACGTGTTCAAATGCTTCAGGGGGACATCTTTATAGGGGGTTTCCGATTTCGGGGCCATCTCCAGGGGGCCCGCAGGGCGGATACCACGTCCCTAAATTCAATACTTCAAACGGGGACCCCCATATTTTATTTATTAATCGAAAAGAGGGTGAAATTATCAGACTTTTGGTGCGAATCGAAGTTCAATATCGTTTTTCGTTTTTGATACATCGAAGGTCAAAGTTCGATTTGGACTAATTTTCAAAAAATCATTACTCCTCTTTGAAGAGTCGGAATTTAAAAATCAAGGACACAAAATACTCTAATAAGTAAGCCCTTTTCAAAAAAAAATTTAATTATGACAAACATTTAGTCAAATTTTGGTTTTGAAGCTCCCAAAACTTTTAGACTTTTTGGGCCCCCCAAGGAGGGCCATCTGAAAATTCCGAGGTACAACCCCTATTGATTGATACATAAATAGAAAAGGCGTAACAAACTGAGCATTTCGGTGCAAACCGGAGTTCGATATCGTTTTTCACAATCGAGATATCGCAATCTGTAAATTGACATTCGATATCTCAAATGTAAAAACGATACCCCCCCCGGGTTTTGCGCCGAAATGCTCAGTTTGTTACGTCTTTTTCGATTGATGTATCACTCAATAGGGGTCGTGATTGGGAAATTTTTTCAGATGGCCCTCCTTGGGGCCCAAAAATGTCTAAAAGTTTTTTGAGCTTCAAAACCAAAATTTGAAAAAATGTTTGTTATAATTAAATTTTTTTCTGAAAAGGGCTTGCTTTTCAGAGTATTTTTGTGTCCTTGATTTGTTAATTCCGACTCTTCAAAGAGGAGTAAGTAATGCCTCTTGAAAAGGGGCCCCAAATCGAACTTGGACCTTCGATATAATCGAAAACGAAAAACGATGTCGACGTTTAACTTGTACCAAAGTCTTAAAATTTTTCCCTATTTTTGATTATTAAAAAAAAAAAATTGGGGGCCCGAATGAAGTATTGGATTTAGGGAGGTGGTAGCCCCCTTGGGGCCCCCCCAGAGAGAGACCCCAAATCGGCGCCCCCCAAAAAAGATGTCCTGCTCAAAATAATTTTAACACGTGTTTCAGCGTTTTTCGGAGCCGTTCTCGAGATATTCGGTCTGGCTCCTTTTTTAATTGACACCCTGTATACATGGTGATCCAGAGCACCTGTACCAGGCATTTTTCTTGAGAATGGCTGATTGAAATGTTTTAAACATGGAAGTCGCATAGGGAATCAACCCTAAATTTTTCATTTATCATATTATCGATAGCTTCCAATACTTAGCCCTTTGGGGCATATTTGAAAGGGGAGGCTCAATCACATCTATATCTCAAGTTTTTTTCAAAACAGCTCTTTTAAAGTTATGAGAAAAGCTCGTGTCCTTAAAGTTCAGGCAATTTCCTACATTTTTGCTCTCAAGGACATTTACCAAAAAACCTCACTTTTTTGAGTTATGGCGGATGTTTGGAAAAAATTTGAATTGGCTTTAGTGGCCACCCTGTTGAGAATTCTTCAAATACATAACAGCTTCTGATCAAATGGTTGGAACCATTTTGATTGATGTGAACTAGTTTGGTACCTTAAAGTGAAAAAATTAGGTGTATTTCGTTAAATTAAAATTTTGGGCAGTCCATGTCTCAGACCATGGAATCGATCCGATTCTGCCCTTGAAGTCCCAAAATTTTTGATTTGAAAAAATACACCTTATTTTTTCCCTCAAGGTAACATGTTGCACATCGATCAGAAGGTTTCGATATTTTTTTCAGAATCTGTCAAGATTTGTGAGAAATTCTCAACTGGATAAGCAAAAGGGCTGATTCAAAAATCTTCCAAGTCCCTATAGCTAAAAAAAATTTTGGTGTTTTGGAAAATGTCTATGGGAGCAAAAATGTTGGCAATTGCCTCTGCTATGAGGATATGAACTTTTTTCGTACTTTCAGAAGATGCTTTTTGCAAAAAACTTGATAAAAGTGTGTGAGCTTCTCCTAATATGAACGAGGAGCTGATGAGGGCTTTTGAAAATATCAAAAATGAAAAATTTTGTGTCCATTCCGTAACCGTTTTTTTTGATTCAAAACATTTCGATCAGCCGTTCTCGAGAAAAATGCCTGGTGGTATGGTTCCTCTCATCTTGAACTCTAGACCACTGTCTCTTATTTCGTCATTTGTGAGTGTCTATAATGAAAGTTCTCTTTCTTTTGGGTTTTTTCTCTTAAAACTCTGTGCAGTGTGCTGGTTCCTCTTATCTATATAGTTATCATCGCTGCATTATGTTTTGTATAATTTCAATGGGTATGCAGAGTTAGTGAGAGTGGTGATTTTTTTTCTATGTGAAACTTCTGAGAGCAAGTGCTTTTGTTCATTTTCTTTAATTTCTATTAATTTCATGTCACAAATTATTTCACCAAAACTTTCAGCTAAACCTCAAGTGATTGCAGCCAAGATCCAAAATTTTTCCCCCCAAACCAGCTCCATTTTACTTCACCTGCCCCAAACACTTCTTCATGAAAATTTGCTCGTAAAAACTTTTCTTTCAAATATCTTCCTATATTTATTTCCCTACCCCCGGAGGACGTGTCGTTCTGATTCAACTTGCAAGTCATGTGATATCAGAGCGACCAAGTCTTAAGTTTCCTCGATTAGGTGGCTTCAGAGCTCCTTCAAATAATTTGATACTTCTCCTGATCACATTTTCTTTTTTTCGGATAAAGCGCCTTCAATAATTTGATACTTCTCCTGGTAACAGATCTTCCGTATGAAGCTCCTTCAAAATATTTGATACTTCTCCTGTAAACACTTTCGTCTGAATAGCCGCATACAACCGAAAGACATGGTAGCTCTGATTCAACTTGCAAATCATCTGATATAAGAGCGACCAAGCCCTAGTAGCATCGACCCCATTTTGTTCAAATAAAATGGCAATTTTATTTGAAATGTTATTGATATTTCCAAGAAAATTTTTCTTGAGTAAATCTCAGATAAATCTTAGTTAGGTTGACATTTTCTTATATTTTATTTGAATAAATAGCAATTTATTTTGAATAAATTGCAATTTTGTTTGAATAAAATGCAGTTTTAATTAAATAAATTGCAATTTACTCCTTTAAATCGAAATTTTTTTTGAATAAAAAAGTAATTTTTTTTTAAACAAACTTGAACTGTACAGAATTTCGTACTCTTCGTGAGGTGCTTTGCTTCATGAGAACTGTGACTGTTAGTGTAATTTGCCTTAACATTTAACGTTCAGATCCCAGGTAATCTCGGATAAAGCTTGAACTTGTCTTTAGGTTCCTCTATTTACCATTTTACTGGGTGGTTTAAAATTGGTACAGAAGTGCATCAAAAATCAGAGACTAGGAGAAAATAAAATTCAACCACAAAATCTACACTGAGGTCACACTACCTGCGATTCAAGTTAATCTGCGCGTTGACTGGTTGTTGAGTTCCATCGTTGATTGTACTTTGAACTGACTTTAGCAAATTATAATAATGTATTTGAAATTAAAATTTTCAGCAAATCTGATTTCAAAGTTGAACTTCAGTCAGTTTGGACATGAAGATGCAAATAACAGGATGACTGACTCATTCGTGGTTCTGAAGTTTGCACGGACCGAACGGAAGAGTTTCATTTCATTGAGAAATTAAGAGTATTCTTCAATAAGAGAGCGTTTATAGGAATTGAAAGACTAAAGTACCCACTTAGCAGAAATAAGAAAATACTGTCATCATTATGGCAATAATGGTGCAAGAAATCAATCACAACACTGACTTAGAATTACCAGTATTAGGTTTACGGTTAGGTACTCCGTAGAACTCTGAAGTGACCAAAATACAGTAATTCACAGACACCTTGTTATGAAAAAAAAACCAACCTAACTTTCTTTAAAAGTGAAAGACAACACCAGGTCGTGCGATGCACGAAACGGGGTACCAATTCATTATAATGTTATGTTCTTTTACCAAGGATATAGGTGTGGACAAGAAGGCTGTAAAACGGTGCCATACTAAAATTTTTCTGTAAGGTTGATCGGAGAGCTTCCATCTTGCTCCACTCATCTATTTTGCCCAAGTCAATTCGATTCATCCTAGTCAATTGAGCCACTTGAGTGAATGTTAGCATGAGATTCGAGTGAAGTTCAGTCACAACTTCGTAACCAAATTATTTTTTCGACTGCTTCCAAACAAAAGGGGAAAGTTACTTTATCCTACTTTAAAAATCTTAGGTGGATATGCCGCTAAAGTAGTCGACAATTTTATCGCAACCGATTTGGGCCCAAGGATTCATGATTTACTCACATTTGGAAAAGCTGATTTGATTGGTCCAGGTCAAGATTTGTTTCGACTTAGGTTACATCGAGTAGAATTAGACAAATCGAGTTGGCTTTCCCCGATTAGATCTAATGTGTCCAAATTAACACTATCATTTTTACTTGGCTTCTAGGTTTCTCTCTTCAGACTTTGTAAGATTATTGACAAGATTATGACCATTTTCCCTCATGCCCAGAGCCAAAGCCTGGCATCATAAACTGTGCTGTTCAGTGTCGAACACACTTCTTGCACTTTTTCAGCGTAGCTTCAGATAGCTTCATAATGAAGCTTTTTTTTATCCTCGCAAAACTATCCGTTTGCAAGTAAAACATGTCGAATCATCTTAAGCAGTTTTAATGAAAGATGAGTCACTGTAACCATTCTATTAGAGGGGGACCATTTTGAGTATAGGGTTCTGACAAACAATGGTGCCTGTTTCCCAAAACCGCATCAAAGCGCATTGATGAGCGCTTGATTAGTAACGAGTTGAAACTCTGCGCAAACCAACTGCTCTCCCATGCGCTCTGATGCAGTTCAGAAGCAGGCACCGCTTCTTGACAGGACTCGATACTCAAAATGGTCCTGCTATACTAAATAATCTCCTCCGCTCATCTCCTCAATCAATGGCTGCTCTTCATGTGAAGAATCTGCATTCATGAGCGGATTTCAACTTTAACATTGTTTAAACCGTAAGTTATCATAATTTAGATATGAATGTACCACAGCAGAAGCATTTTGAGTATCAGGTTCTAACAAGTAGTGGTACCTGCTTCTGCATTGCATCAAAGCGCATTCTTGAGCAGGTGATTATCAATTAGTCAAAACTCTGTGCTAAACAACCACTCACGGATGTGTGCTGGTGCGATGCAATGCAAAAGCAAGCCCTGCCACTTGTCTAAGCCTGATAGTTAAAATGCTTTAGTTCTAAATAAATATTTGGTAGGTATTACTAAAAACTCATGAGTAAATCATGAATCCTTAGGTCTAATTAGTTACGATTCAATTGTCGACTTCTTAAGTGGAACAGCCCTCAGGCTATATTCACCTGACATTCCATTGTAGAACAATGTGATTGTAACTTTCTCATCTTGTCGGACAGTTGTACTTAGGTAAATAAATACTTAAAAAAGTTCTTACCAAACTCCAACCAAACCTCGTAGTAAAATTCACTTCACGAGTGGCTCAATCAACTTGGGCAAAAGAGATGAGTCAAGTGAAATGGATGCTCTCCGATCGACCTCGCAGCCCAGTATTTCAGTCGACACCATTTATCATTGGATGAATGCATCACACAACTTGGTGTTGGTGCTGACAATTAAATAATTCTGCTCTCCATGACTGTCATGCAGGCATAGGTACAATTGGTCTGAAATGTAAAGGTCCACCCTTTGCTTTTTCTTTCCTTTCGGTACCTAACTTCTCTAGACCACTGCTAGGTTAACGAAGTTATCTACTTCAGATCACTCAACTTAAGAGATGAACATGAGAAAATCTGTCTCAGGAAGAGAGAGTTTGCTGAGAGCAAGATCCATGTATACAGGTCAGTCACTCCGGTGTACGAAAACACGTCCGTTCTGCGCAGCCGGACGGGGTGAGGAAGGGGATGACGTATCATTCGCAGCTCCCGTAGCGCGGCAATTCAGCGGAATAGGGATTTACATGCTAATCAATCGGGGAAAGACCCTTGCTAAATTTAAATTTTTGAGAATAATTGATCATTAAATTTACTTTTCTTTGGATGTTTCTCAACAAGAATGATTGTAGGCTTGGAAAAAGCCTTTAAAAGTGCTCTTATTTTTTTTTTCTATTTTTCAACGATTTTTGATATTCGAGTTCGAGCGCCGTCTTATTATGCACTCGACATGAGTCACGAAACGTAAACAAACAAAGAAACGAGAGTCAAGATGATTCGAAGTTCTTTTACTTTTTGGTTTAGGATATTTACAGCTCTCGTTTACACAGCAAATTGTGCAGAATTCAGTCGTGAATTTAATTTCTAGTGAAAAGAGTTAGATAAATTTTGATCCAAGGAAATGGTGTGTTAAAATTCGTGGATGGTGTTTCATGAAGATGGTGATGGTGATCTCTCAGTTTAAAAGTGTACCAAAGTGATTAAATTCAACTTTGAAGCCTGATTTACAGTAAGTGATAGTCTTGATGCCAAGATCATCATTTGCAGAAATCAGTCTGCAATCAATTCATCGGTGGAACGGATAACAGCGGCAACTTTTCTGGGATCGCCGCTCTTTTACTGGAGGGATACACCTTGTAAAATTTGATGTTCCTCTCTTTACTTCTCTGTACTACTCCTTATTGTGTAGGAATCATAGTGAGTACTATACAATAGATTAATTTTGTTGTAAACTTACGTAACACAGGACGGAACAGGTCACTTGTGGTTGCTCTCAATTGGTAAATAATAACCACGATCAGTAGACAGACTATTAAAAGTAGTTGGCGTGTTCATTCTGTTTCAATGAAACGCTGAAACCTAGACGGCTAACCACAGTAAGAAATGTGGCGTGCCATCGCGTTTCTGATGAGAAAATTCGCTTAATGAGCATGCTGCATAATTCGCAGTGTTTTTGTTTCAAACTAGCTTACTTTTCGCAACTACTTTACTACCCGTTGGAGCAGTGGCCCTTTCCTAGCTTTATTTGAGAAGTTAGCCTAGGTTTTTTTATAGCTTTAAAAATCCATCTGTGCATTAAAACCAATGAGAGTGAGTGCACGGCGCTAGCAGTGAACTTTCAGTATGCTTGGAGAAAAACCTAATCAGCATATCAAGTCAATGGTCAAGCCCTGGAAACCCAATTTCTGAGCAATAAGTAAATCACTACTCTGGAACTGCTAAGGTTTTGCCTTGAAAATTTGAATATTCAGCAGTGGTTCTGCAAACTGATTTATCAAGTTGATGATTGGATTTAGGTATTTTCAACTTTTAAAGAGAATTCAGTATGAATGTGCAGGATTCTGATCGCACCCCTCCCATCGCTGCAAAAGTGAGTCAATCACCAGCCAGCGGCTATCAGCTCTTTTAGCTGGTGCATGCATGATCTAAATGGAATAGAAAAGGTCCCCCGAAAGGTTAGCTCTGTGAAATGGATAACGATACGATAGTGTGCAACTACCCTACAACCACTTCAAATTGATAAATTTATAGTCAGATTTGTGACGTAAGCTTATAGAACCAAGCTACTTTAAATAGACTGCTGCAAGGAGATGAAGGACAGAGGTTTATAGGGAAGAAAGACAAATTTCACCATAAGGTGGATACCTCCAGTAAAAGGTTGGTAATCCAACAAAAATTTGCCGCTGTTCTGCATTCCACCGATGAATTTACTTCAGACTGAGTTCCGCAAATGATAATCTTGGCATAAAGACTACCACTTACTGTAAATCAGACTTCAAAGTTAAACTTCAATCACTTGGTAAGTACTCGTAAACTTAGAGGGAAAAATTGGTTTTTTTCCACTGCTTAACTTTGCGCACTAAAGATGGAGAGACCAATTCCGCGATGATCGTAAACAGTATCTTCCGAGTTCCAGTATCATGCGAGGATTAAGCGTTGGAAAAAGTTGAAAGTACCTACACAGAAGAATGGCTTGAAAACTAACTCAAGTCGTTCTACTAGACACAGCTAGAATTGGTGGAATATCACAGCACAATAGCTTCAGAATCTAGACAGCATTCGGGTAAGACTCCGATACAATGCGATGAGACACAAAAGTCCTTCCTCATACTTATATCAAAAACTGACTTTAGAATTACGCTGAGAAATGAAGGAAGGGCCATTTCTAAAAAAAAAAAAAAAGAAACTCTTAGAAAGATGAAAAGTCACACACTGTTTGATATGCCAGCACCAGCTGGAGTGACAAAACTCACTTGTAGTTACACTCCATTGAAACTAGAAAAAATGAGAAAATACACCGATGTTCCACTTCATTTTACCTCCTAATATTCGCTTTTTGTGAGCTAGAAACATCTGCAAAATTTCGTTCGCCCTTCTAAAGTTCTAACCTAAAACACAGAACCTCCAGACCCATTCTACAGATGCGGTTAGCACGATTTTCAAAATTGTTTAAAAAATAGAAAGAAAAAAATTGCAGCACTTTTGAAGGCTTTTTCCACGCTTACGATCATTCTTGATGAGATACATCCAAAGAAAAGTAAATTTAATGATCAAATATTCTCAAAAATTTAAATTTAGCAAGGGTCTTTCCCCCATTGATTAGCATGTAAATCCCTATTCCGCTGAATTGCCGCGCTACGGGAGCTGCGAATGATACGTCATCCCCTTCCTCACCCCGTCTTCAACATCGATGGACGGGAGCGGGGTATGCGCAGTGACTGACCTGTATACATGGATCTTGACCACCACAAACATACCACTTTCACTCGTCGAAATGCCAAGAAAGGCGATGAGTTACGGCATTACGAGGCAATAACACACTGTAGAATCTGACCAATTAAATGAAAGCTATGAAGAACTTGAGTAATTCAATTCGTAAAAACTGAAGTTACGGCTTTGATTGACAGAAAACACGCACAGTTCATAAAGAAATTCTAATTTTAAAGTCTCTGATAGAATTCGAAAACACGCGAAAATACATTGCGGGGAACCTTCGGTTTGTTTTCACAACACACATCTCTAACCTTAAAATCTCCGAGGCGGTTACGCATGTTTACCTGAGTTTCCGAACTAGATATAGCTCGTTAGTAATCACAGACAAGATAATGAAACTACCAAATTTATTCATAACGGAGACAATCCTTATGAAAAACTTCGGGTCAATTCTCAGTCAAAACCTAACTCAAACATTCACACATTTCAATCGGCGCACGATGGATCCAAATCGAGTCCTAAGTGGTCAAAAATACAAAGACATGAGATATCACAAGAATTGTCGATCCATCAAATGATATTCTCCGATAAGTATGGGACAAGTCAGGAATAAAAAACGGAGCCAAATAAACCCCTTGAAATCAACTATAGTACCCAGCTAAAATACTAATTTTCCAACTTTGAAAGGATCGAATTTGGACCGCCAAAGATTTGATTTCTATCCATTGTGCGGCGGACCGAAGAATATCGCGGATTCGATATGGCGCGCGATACGTTTAGTGACTGCTTAAAGGATAGGGAGACATTTGGCGTTGCCGCTCCGCAATATATCGAACGAAGGGAATCCACCGTAAAACGAGACGCGATCATTACGTGCGGAAATCTGACAACGCACGTTTGCGACCAAGCCGAAAATTGTCGATTATTATGCAGGAAGTTTATGGCCAAAATCGATACGAAACCATAACAAAAACATGCAGTACTTACTGCATGTTAAAAAAAAAAAAATGGGGGTCCTCATTGAAAGTAATGGAAAGAGGGGGTGTTGAACCTTAAAATCGGCGACACCTTTCCTAGAAATAACTCACCCCATGTTTTAGCGTTTTTCAAAATTCGCCAGTGGCGGCTCGTGCTATTTGGCAACAATGTCTTCGCTCCAATTGAATCTATGTTTAACAATCGATTATTGCCAGGTGAAGCGCTGCTTCAATTTTGGATCGATCGTTTTACATACAATCAAATGGAGGGATGACATTGTTGCCAAATTGCACGAGCCGCCCCTGAAATTCGCAACAGTTTTTAAGATAATGTAAGTGGAACCCAAGTGGAACCTATTCTTATTGTTAGTATTTTCTCTGACACTCGGTACTGACCATCTGAATAGTAAGAGTTATATATATAGACGTAAGTTCCTATACCATTTGACGAGAAAATGCTTCGAGAAACGATTCCGTTCATCTCCAAGTTTCAACTTCCTTTTCCTCAATAATGATTCCGCGCAAGATAAAAATTAGGGGAACGGTCGACTCACTCGCACTGGGGGCAGACAATGGGACTCTTGCAGACTTTTGCTACAAGCAAATAAATAGTTCAATCTGATGTAAACACCAGCGGAAATCACGGAAATCACGCACTAAGAAAGTCTAAAATTCAGTAATAAACTTACATAACTGCTATAACGGCAAGATCTCAATGGCGGAGAGACGCAGGTATCATGGGAGATTCCTGTCTATTATAAGTCACTTTCTCTACGGAAACACAGAGATGTCTCAATTTGGATAGGAATCTCTCATGATAAAAAAAAATCCGTCTCTCCGCCGCATTAAGCCCGATTCTGAGAGTGAGAGTGAATCTTGTGATTTTTCAGTGTACTCATTGTCATTCTTACCGGTTTTTATGCAAGAATCAACTCTTCAATCCCCTGTAGCAAAAGTTTGCAAGAGCCCCATTCTCCGACTTGCGTAACACCGGAAGGTGTTCAAAAGATGTAAAGTTTGACTCTCGTTTCATCATGTAATGGCTCAGACATTATTTGGAAAAGCGTTCGTACAAAAATGACCTTCACCTGTGCGCATCGTTGTTCAGGCAAATAGATTACAAAATTATTGTCAATTATTCAATACTTGCTTGTGACTCTTGTGAGATAGGATTCCCTGTCGAAAAACACGATTCCCGAGCCATGTGTTTGTTCCGATTCCTTAGCCACCGGCCATCAGTAGATAAAAGCAAGCGCGCGATATGTCACGCCGGCGCCGCCATCGCCAACGGGACGCGGCGCGCAGCGCGGGCGGGTGATAAAGGCTGCGTGTTGATCTCTGCAGAGGTTGCTTATGCAACCAAAAATCACGCGTGTGCTCCGACTAATTGGGTATTCCAAGTTGCATAATCTCTGAAGTCAAACCTCCGTTAAATAATTCCAGGATTACGACTTCCAGAATACCTATGGAAATCGTAAAAATAGAAAAATTATTGAGTAAGGTCAGTAACCTACCCCTAACCTGCATTCTAAAATTGGCCATTATAGGTATCTAGAAAGATGCACGAATGTACATCAGTGGCGGCTCGTGCAGTTTGGAAACCACGTGTTTTGCCATTTAAACCTATGCAAATGTATCGATTTCTTGGGGGTGCAATGCACCTCCTAAAGATCGATTATTTTACATAGGTTTAAATAGAGAGGATCCATTGTTGCCAAATTGCACGAGCCACCATTGACGTACATGCAATGGTTCTATCAGTTCCTGATAGTTCATTCTGATTTATCATCCGAAAATCTGCAGCTTTTTACACCAAGAAATCAAATCTTTTTGTGTTACACAAGGATTATTCCAAGAATCATCAAGAAAATACAAAAATTTAAAAATTAAAAAAATACATAATAAAAAAATTGTAAAAAATGTAAAATGCCAAGGTATGGCATGGCTTGTAGCTCATTCGAAAGGCATCTGAAAAAAATGGGGGAATATGGAAAATGAACTGTAGGGAATACGCCACTAGAGTCCCTATATGTAGAGAGTTAAGACAAGAGAAATCATGGGCGCCGCCATTGGATGCGATTTTGCACATTTGTTTACATTCTGAGGCCGTTGTTGTGTTTTGCTCCACAGCAAAGATTACAGTTCCGCTAAGTTTGAAACGATGTAATCTTTCCCTGCTTTTGTTGATCGACATGTATTAACGCTTTTTAATGATTCTTTTGAGATTTACTGACATTCTTGTGGTGCATTATGATTAAAATTAACAGATTCGTCGCAAATTAACTCTTTTATCTGTAAAAGACCGTTGGTAAACAAAACAAAAGTGCAAAATCGCATCCAATGGCGGCGTCCGTAGAGCCTAAAATTCATCGACCAATCAGAAGTTGACTACCCTCTTGTCTTAACTCTCTACATATAGGGACTCTATACGCCACTAACACTTCCTCACATCAAACTTAGTCTGGGGGGGAGAGACATTGGTGCAAACCGCAATTCAAACTACTTAACTTTGCAGTTGAAAACATTTCCCCCAAATTCTTCTTATGAGGTCGATCTAGGTACACTCCACCTGTTTCACCAAATTTTTGTGATAGTCTTAGTTTCACTTTAAAACAGGTGTATAAACACCCAGAACATCTTCTCAAATTTTGAATGCAAGCGCGGATCACAACATTCAACCTAGGAGGCTTGTTTACTTTAATCAAAGATGATGTTCACTAATTGTCCAGTGAAAAATGCATTCTTTACAGAGTAAGAATACTGAGTGGAATTTTCAAGGTTTCTATAGAAAATTTTGACACATGCAAAATTTCCTGGAGTGGGATTTTAATACCTATGTATGTACTTACAGAGGAAGGTAAATAGGACAAGCCCTTAATTTTTCAGTCTAAAATACTTCTCCTGCAAGTCCTTCTCAAGTTTTCCAAATTTAATATCCAATCTAATGTCCGAAGCAGTGGCAATCTGTGGGTTTAAAAGTGACTGACCTGTATACATGGATCTTGACCACCACAAACATACCACTTTCACTCGTCGAAATGCCAAGAAAGGCGATGAGTTACGGCATTACGAGGCAATAACACACTGTAGAATCTGACCAATTAAATGAAAGCTATGAAGAACTTGAGTAATTCAATTCGTAAAAACTGAAGTTACGGCTTTGATTGACAGAAAACACGCACAGTTCATAAAGAAATTCTAATTTTAAAGTCTCTGATAGAATTCGAAAACACGCGAAAATACATTGCGGGGAACCTTCGGTTTGTTTTCACAACACACATCTCTAACCTTAAAATCTCCGAGGCGGTTACGCATGTTTACCTGAGTTTCCGAACTAGATATAGCTCGTTAGTAATCACAGACAAGATAATGAAACTACCAAATTTATTCATAACGGAGACAATCCTTATGAAAAACTTCGGGTCAATTCTCAGTCAAAACCTAACTCAAACATTCACACATTTCAATCGGCGCACGATGGATCCAAATCGAGTCCTAAGTGGTCAAAAATACAAAGACATGAGATATCACAAGAATTGTCGATCCATCAAATGATATTCTCCGATAAGTATGGGACAAGTCAGGAATAAAAAACGGAGCCAAATAAACCCCTTGAAATCAACTATAGTACCCAGCTAAAATACTAATTTTCCAACTTTGAAAGGATCGAATTTGGACCGCCAAAGATTTGATTTCTATCCATTGTGCGGCGGACCGAAGAATATCGCGGATTCGATATGGCGCGCGATACGTTTAGTGACTGCTTAAAGGATAGGGAGACATTTGGCGTTGCCGCTCCGCAATATATCGAACGAAGGGAATCCACCGTAAAACGAGACGCGATCATTACGTGCGGAAATCTGACAACGCACGTTTGCGACCAAGCCGAAAATTGTCGATTATTATGCAGGAAGTTTATGGCCAAAATCGATACGAAACCATAACAAAAACATGCAGTACTTACTGCATGTTAAAAAAAAAAAATGGGGGTCCTCATTGAAAGTAATGGAAAGAGGGGGTGTTGAACCTTAAAATCGGCGACACCTTTCCTAGAAATAACTCACCCCATGTTTTAGCGTTTTTCAAAATTCGCCAGTGGCGGCTCGTGCTATTTGGCAACAATGTCTTCGCTCCAATTGAATCTATGTTTAACAATCGATTATTGCCAGGTGAAGCGCTGCTTCAATTTTGGATCGATCGTTTTACATACAATCAAATGGAGGGATGACATTGTTGCCAAATTGCACGAGCCGCCCCTGAAATTCGCAACAGTTTTTAAGATAATGTAAGTGGAACCCAAGTGGAACCTATTCTTATTGTTAGTATTTTCTCTGACACTCGGTACTGACCATCTGAATAGTAAGAGTTATATATATAGACGTAAGTTCCTATACCATTTGACGAGAAAATGCTTCGAGAAACGATTCCGTTCATCTCCAAGTTTCAACTTCCTTTTCCTCAATAATGATTCCGCGCAAGATAAAAATTAGGGGAACGGTCGACTCACTCGCACTGGGGGCAGACAATGGGACTCTTGCAGACTTTTGCTACAAGCAAATAAATAGTTCAATCTGATGTAAACACCAGCGGAAATCACGGAAATCACGCACTAAGAAAGTCTAAAATTCAGTAATAAACTTACATAACTGCTATAACGGCAAGATCTCAATGGCGGAGAGACGCAGGTATCATGGGAGATTCCTGTCTATTATAAGTCACTTTCTCTACGGAAACACAGAGATGTCTCAATTTGGATAGGAATCTCTCATGATAAAAAAAAATCCGTCTCTCCGCCGCATTAAGCCCGATTCTGAGAGTGAGAGTGAATCTTGTGATTTTTCAGTGTACTCATTGTCATTCTTACCGGTTTTTATGCAAGAATCAACTCTTCAATCCCCTGTAGCAAAAGTTTGCAAGAGCCCCATTCTCCGACTTGCGTAACACCGGAAGGTGTTCAAAAGATGTAAAGTTTGACTCTCGTTTCATCATGTAATGGCTCAGACATTATTTGGAAAAGCGTTCGTACAAAAATGACCTTCACCTGTGCGCATCGTTGTTCAGGCAAATAGATTACAAAATTATTGTCAATTATTCAATACTTGCTTGTGACTCTTGTGAGATAGGATTCCCTGTCGAAAAACACGATTCCCGAGCCATGTGTTTGTTCCGATTCCTTAGCCACCGGCCATCAGTAGATAAAAGCAAGCGCGCGATATGTCACGCCGGCGCCGCCATCGCCAACGGGACGCGGCGCGCAGCGCGGGCGGGTGATAAAGGCTGCGTGTTGATCTCTGCAGAGGTTGCTTATGCAACCAAAAATCACGCGTGTGCTCCGACTAATTGGGTATTCCAAGTTGCATAATCTCTGAAGTCAAACCTCCGTTAAATAATTCCAGGATTACGACTTCCAGAATACCTATGGAAATCGTAAAAATAGAAAAATTATTGAGTAAGGTCAGTAACCTACCCCTAACCTGCATTCTAAAATTGGCCATTATAGGTATCTAGAAAGATGCACGAATGTACATCAGTGGCGGCTCGTGCAGTTTGGAAACCACGTGTTTTGCCATTTAAACCTATGCAAATGTATCGATTTCTTGGGGGTGCAATGCACCTCCTAAAGATCGATTATTTTACATAGGTTTAAATAGAGAGGATCCATTGTTGCCAAATTGCACGAGCCACCATTGACGTACATGCAATGGTTCTATCAGTTCCTGATAGTTCATTCTGATTTATCATCCGAAAATCTGCAGCTTTTTACACCAAGAAATCAAATCTTTTTGTGTTACACAAGGATTATTCCAAGAATCATCAAGAAAATACAAAAATTTAAAAATTAAAAAAATACATAATAAAAAAATTGTAAAAAATGTAAAATGCCAAGGTATGGCATGGCTTGTAGCTCATTCGAAAGGCATCTGAAAAAAATGGGGGAATATGGAAAATGAACTGTAGGGAATACGCCACTAGAGTCCCTATATGTAGAGAGTTAAGACAAGAGAAATCATGGGCGCCGCCATTGGATGCGATTTTGCACATTTGTTTACATTCTGAGGCCGTTGTTGTGTTTTGCTCCACAGCAAAGATTACAGTTCCGCTAAGTTTGAAACGATGTAATCTTTCCCTGCTTTTGTTGATCGACATGTATTAACGCTTTTTAATGATTCGTTTGAGATTTACGGACATTCTTGTGGTGCATTATGATTAAAATTAACAGATTCGTCGCAAATTAACTCTTTTATCTGTAAAAGACCGTTGGTAAACAAAACAAAAGTGCAAAATCGCATCCAATGGCGGCGTCCGTAGAGCCTAAAATTCATCGACCAATCAGAAGTTGACTACCCTCTTGTCTTAACTCTCTACATATAGGGACTCTATACGCCACTAACACTTCCTCACATCAAACTTAGTCTGGGGGGGAGAGACATTGGTGCAAACCGCAATTCAAACTACTTAACTTTGCAGTTGAAAACATTTCCCCCAAATTCTTCTTATGAGGTCGATCTAGGTACACTCCACCTGTTTCACCAAATTTTTGTGATAGTCTTAGTTTCACTTTAAAACAGGTGTATAAACACCCAGAACATCTTCTCAAAGTTTGAATGCAAGCGCGGATCACAACATTCAACCCAGGAGGCTTGTTTACTTTAATCAAAGATGATGTTCACTAATTGTCCAGTGAAAAATGCATTCTTTACAGAGTAAGAATACTGAGTGGAATTTTCAAGGTTTCTATAGAAAATTTTGACACATGCAAAATTTCCTCGAGTGGGATTTTAATACCTATGTATGTACTTACAGAGGAAGGTAAATAGGACAAGCCCTTAATTTTTCAGTCTAAAATACTTCTCCTGCAAGTCCTTCTCAAGTTTTCCAAATTTAATATCCAATCTAATGTCCGAAGCAGTGGCAATCTGTGGGTTTAAAAGTGGGGGGAGGATGCTTGAAAAAATATCTGTTGGCCTTTTTTTTTCTTTGCTTTGCACTTTTCTTGAGCCGTTTTTCATGCGCAAGTGGACTTGAGGTGTTTAAACCTTCCTTTTTCCCTTTTTTTGAGCCCTTTCCCAAATGAGTGGAGGGGCTTGAACCCCCCCCCCCCCCCTTATAGATCGTTTCTGGTCCTAAGCATGAGAAACTGTTAAGACCGATTTTTGGTTCAGTAAAGTCGGTATCTATGGCAGGTCAGAATCATGTGGAAGCAGGAAATCTTGAGTCAGATAGCTGACACTGAGTCAAAATTGAATTCAAAGGAAGTTCAAATCAGCCCTTAGAAGAACTGCTAGAGAACACATTTAAAGAATCAGGTCCTGGCAAGAAGCCTTGAGCTACCAAAAATGCATCAAAACTCACGGGGAAAACGGTTTTACGATTTAAAGCAATATCCGTTTACAGTTCAGTTCAAGTCCGTAGTTTTGATGCATTTCTGAAAAATGCATTGCTTTTTTCAGAACCCACAATACTTAAAATTGTGTTGAGATTATCTATGAAAACATGCCTAAGACTTAAATTTTTCTTCAAAACGTTTTCCCGTTGCATACTCAGAAATAGATAGCGAGTCATTCCAGGTTAACGGTCACACAACTTACATTTAAAACACAATTTCCTAGCCGGAAACTTTCACTTTCACATTTCTCAAAGATGAGGAGGGTCAGATATCAAGAAATTCAACACCTTTTTCAAGGCCAAAAAGTTCAAAAAAAGAAATGAAAAAATAATTCAAAAAGAAAGAAATGAGTAGTTTAAAAATATAACTGGTGTGGCAAGTAACCTGCAATGACCCAGAGAGAGCAAAATAGATAAAGGATAAGAGGCAGCATGGAATAATAAAATAAAGGAGATAGGGTTCACTCAGACTATTTTATTGATATAAAAACAAGTAAAAAAAAAATTAATTTTCATGGTTCAGTTTGGCGTTGATTGATGAACTGTTAGGAGGGAAAAATCACTCTGAATGAATCTTTTTCTGCTAAAAGGGCTTGCGTTATCCTTAAACAATATCCCTGTAATAATATTAGACAGCATTTATTTCAGAACCCACGTTGAAATGGGCATAGGCCCTTAGAGCAAAAAAGAATCAATCAGTAACAGGGTCTTTTGAAGGTCAATGGACCGTTTGCTTTAACATCCTAATTTTTGTATTTTTTGGAGACAAACATTTTCAAAAGTAACAAGGTGTAGTATAAATTATCCTACAGCAGTATAAATAAGTTAAATACAAAACTGGATTAGAACAAAAGTAATTATCATACTCATTTTTACAAAATTAGTGTTAAACCTAATTATGTTATTACAATAACTATAAAAATGCCTTGTAAATCATCACAATAAATACTTTAACTTACAATAATTGCACATTCACAATACAGACAAAAGAAGGAGGAATAAGTAAAGATTTGATAAGTTTGGACAAAACATAGCCAACGCAACAAATTTACACAATAATTTGCTATTCTTTTTACAGCAACCTACCTTCTTTTATGAAAAATTGGATTTGAATTAATAACAATAAAAAAGGACAACATTTCAATACAAAACTTTGAAAATCATCTAGGCCAGCATTGATGGTGGACTTTTGTAAGAAGAAAACAGATAAGTATTTCAGCTCTGATATCCACTACGACACTTCAATTTGTTTTTTACAGTAAATTCTAAAATCTCTAAGCTTTTGACTAAAAAGTTTATGAAGAATCTTACACTGTTTTTCCCTGAAACTTAGGCCTTTCATGGCAATTTGCATGCCATTCATTGATAATCGATTATCACATTGCATGCGGTTAAAAAAATAAGAAGTACACAAATTATAACAGGGAGAAGGAAGGGAAAATAGAAGTGTATCAGTCAAAAACACAAAATTTAGTCATCTAAAAAATTATCAATTGGGATTTTGAAGTTATCAATTTGATCTTGTGTCCTCAAATACAAGAAGAGTTGAGGATATTGAAAGACCCCTTCAAATTCAAAGTACCGTACAACCCTAGCGTGTAGGAGTAGTGTCTCTCTCTACGTTTCAAATTATCTTTTTATTATTTTATTTTTTAAAAATTATGATTTGAAAATGGCTGCGATTTGAACCAAACCGTCCTCACAAAATTGTTTGCGTGTTTTCCAGCATTTTCACGTACACCTGTTCCTCCAATGTATCAATGTGTGGGTAGCGCTGTTTAATAAGAATGGATGTTTATGTGAGTATTTCTCAAGTTAAGCTCATTGGATATTCATTAGATTGTTAATCAGCTGGACATCCTTTGTATTCTTATTTACGACAATTTAATTGGAATTTTGAGGAATTTGCACTTGAAATGACTGATTTGACTATTCAGCTGGTTGGTCTAGTAAGGGGAATGTCCTCTTTAAAGTGCATATTGTTACCTTTAAAAAAGTTGAGTAGTGATTTCATACTTTAAATTTTAACCATGTAAAGCGTGGGATAGAAACATTTGAACTATAATTTCATCTGATTCATGCCTAAAATTGTTTAAAATTTGAAATTTTTTAAAACAAAGTCTGTCAAATCAGATCTAAAAACGTTACCTCTTTTCTGGGTAAAGGAGCAACGCAAAAAATATTTCAAAACAGTTTTAGAAAGAAATTTGATTTAAGGTGATTCTTCAGCATTTAGTGCTGATCTCTGCCACCAGAGGGCTATCGTTTGATTAATGTCAAATCAAATTACAGGCCGAAAGTAATTTAAATTTAAGAAAACGGAGTGACAGTTACTGGATAATCATCTGAAGAATGTCTCTGCAAAATATCTTGTCAAAAAACTTCAAAATTAAGGCTGAAAGTACCAAAAAATGAAATTTTGCATTTTGATACAAGAATCGATTTACAATATTCCATTTTTTGGTACTTAATCGATTTACAATATTCCATTTTTTGGTACTTTCAGCCTTTTTTTTTTAAGTTAATGACGAGATTTTATGCATAGGCATTCTTCAGATGATTATCTAGTGACTGACTTTCTGTTTTCTTAAATATAAATAACTTTCGGCCTGTAATTTGACATTAATCAAGCGGAAGTGCGCTGGTGGCTGAAATTGGCTATAATTGCTGAAGAATCACCTTAAGATTATTGAAATTTGGCATCCTTGGCTTGACCGAGAGCTTGTTTTCAGCTCGATTCAGTGGGTTTTTTAGAAGCCGAACATAGCTTCTCTCATCACAAAGAATTAGATTAAGATTGAAATTCAATGTTCTAACATTTCCACCCAAAAAAGTAATGAAAACTATAGGATTTCATTGATTTGTCTTTTAACACAATCCTGACAACTCGTTTGAAGCAGGAGCAAATTAGCGACAGTAAGAAACAACAGAAGAAAAAAAAAAAAACTATTTGTCTTGAAAATTGAAGTAGGTGTAAAGAAAATATCAAAAAGGTTGAACAGTTACAATTTGAGCATCTTGGTACAGTCTTTCTCCTCCATAAAAAAAATTATTGGAGAGATTGAGAAAAGAGAGGCGAAGCATTGATTACACAAAAATATGTAATAAACAAATGTTATATGTTTGGAAAAAGGGATTACATCTTCACCAGAATCAAAGTTGAGGTACCATCACATTCCAAAATGGAAAAGAGTACAGAGTCAAGTGAAAAAAAATTTTCAAAGAAAAAATACAGAAAAGTGCAGACTTAAAGAAAGCAAAGTTCGAAGTTTGCACAAGTCTCCCTGTAAAAAAATTTATGCATCGACTAAAGCAAAATTGGATGGCTTCATGCAAACGCAAACCAACTTTTCTGTTTGTGCAAAAGAGAACTAGCTTCGTAGGAAACCCACAGTAATTGCTTCCATTCTGCACAAACAGAAAAGTTGATTCCGTTATGGATAAAGCTGCCCTGTTGACGCAATGTGTACAAAAACAGCACATCTCCCATTCATACGCAGATCCAGGAATTTGTCTTTCTCTCTCCCCTCCTGTTTGAACGCATGCGTTCGAAAAGGGTAGCAAAGGGGGCAGCACATTACTTCAGCCCCTATCTCTGTCCTTTTCTAACGCATACATTCAAATGAGAGAAAAGAAAGAAAGAAAAATTCTTGAATCCACCTACGCTCCCATTGCAACAGTAGCAAGAAGTGAAATCTATTTCTCTCTTTCACTCATTAGAGCCATCAGATAAGAAAGTAATAGAAAATAGAGATACAGCCTCATCTTTCATCCTTTTCTTACCAGAGGCAGGTAATAAGGAAAAGAGAGTGATAGAAAATATAACCACATGCCATTGCATTGAAAGAACATTGAAAAAGTGTCGTAATTGTACCAATTCCACTAACTTTCAAATCACAACCGAGCAAATCAGATGCACCAGGATACCAACATTGAAAAAGTTTACCAAATTTAAGCCTGGACCATTCCTAAAATTTTTCTCATCAAAGATACAATCCCTTTTCCCAAAATTCCATGCAAAATTATGACACAGTAAATTCAAGGAAAATTCAAAGAGAGACAAGGCTCAACTCATTAAAAAGAAAATACTTTAGAGAGAGGAATCTAAATTCATCAGGAGCTAAATACATGCTATACCAGGTATATATATCCTCACTTAGTTGGAAAGGAGAGGGAGGAAGGCAAAAAGGACGGGCAACCTCAAATAAATAAAAAAGGAGGTCACTGGCTAGATATAATTCTACAGGGGCAAATTTTACACATTACCAGCCGCACAAAAGACCACGAAGATAAAAAATAAACATTACACAAAACACAAAACGCAGTCTTCATTTTCGTCTTACCATTCATCGTTCGTGGAGACAGGGGACTCATAGAAACTTTGGAGGCTCAATTATCCGTTTCATATAAATTTTTGTGCGCTTATTAATTATTTTAGTTGTAGACAACTAGTGGAGAAGTGAGCCTTCCAAAAAAAATTGCTTTCATGATATTCAACGTTTGATAAAATTTTGTAACTTCTTCTTTCATGAGTGAAATACGATTCAAATTCCCTAACTGTTTTCACCATTGGATATACCAATGGGCTTGACGGGAAAAAAAATTAATCTCAATTCAAGCTGCAAGACTTTTCACTTAGAGCTGTGAGTAACCAAAGAGAGTTGGTTCGACTGATATTGTTTTGTTATATTTGGGTGAAATGGGTCTGTTGCATACTTTTGATACAGCGTTATGGAGGGTTAATTCTGGTGTAAAATCACATTATAATCACATTGAGAGCATCAAAAAGTCTCAAAATCCCCTCAGAAACCCACAAAAGACGTTTTAAGGAAAGCCGGGGTCGAATGGGCAAATTAACCCTGCATGTGTGCACCACGAGCACCAAAAGGTGGCTGACAACGGCAATTTATATTGTTGGTTAAAATGTAAAAAAACAACTCACTTCCTCAGTACCTACATTTTGTGTCAATCAGGTGTGTTTTTTTCCAGTAAATTTTACTTTTTCGTTATTGCTTGTAATTAGTATGGTGAATATTTCACGTTTTATGTGTCGATTTGCCCTAATTCTGAAAAAGAAACACCGAGTAAGTACTTACTTTGATGAATGCCGTCGTCGGCCATCTTTGCTGCTCGCGGTGCATGCATGCAGGGTGGATTCTCCCATTCGACCGCCATCATAGGTTTCCCTTAAAATGTCTTTTGTGGGTTTATAAGTGGATTTTTAACTATTTGATACTCTCAATATGATCTTCACTCAACTTTATACCAGAATCAATCCTCCATTAAGCTGCAGCAAAAGTATGCAACAGACTCAAGTCAATTTTAAATCGGCTTTATGGCAAGAGAAGGTAAGATTGACATGATTCACAAAATCTTGAGATGAAAAAAAAAACAAACAAAAAACTAGAGAAAGACAAAATGTCATGTATAAATAGGCATGAAATATGCACAGTAACTTATTCTTATCTCACTATTTTTACAAGACTGCATAAAATAAATAAGTTCCTAACCTAAAATGGCAGAATTAAAAATAAATACAGTAACGATAGAGCTGTACACAAAACAGGTGGGACGAGACGCCCGATCAACATTTTCAGGTTCACTTCCGCTTACTTGCTTTTTCAGCTAACTTTTCAGCTTTCTTCTGCAACCTCTCCTTTTCTTTCTTCTCTTTCTCAAAGTGCCTTTTCTCTTTCTCCGCCTGAACTTTGAGTTCTTTCAATTTCCTTTTGAGTTTATTCTTGTCATCACCGACAATACCTAAATTTTTGAAGTCTTTGGATTCTAGATTTAGTAGTGACATTCCGTTTAGCTGTAGCTCCCGAAATTTAGGAATGTATTGGTCCATGTTCAAGGCGATTAACCACTGACACACCTAGAAACAAAGAAAGAAATCGATGAGAGCTAGAACTAATCTTTTAAACCCTAACAAATAAAGTTAATACATAGTATCTTTTAATATAATTTTTTTTTTTTTTTTTTTTTTTTTTTAATTTTTCATTCAATTTATTCCTTCGTTTTAAAACTTTACTTCCATTCTGAATATTATCTCAGTTTCACCAGCTCCTTGATCAGATGAATTCTAGAACGCTACTAAACAATCTAACTAGTGCACAATTTTGTTCAAATTTCTAGGCAATCCACAAAATTAGAGTCGCGCCATCTTTTGTGTTTGACCTTATATGACAACATTATTTTGATTTAATTCTACTTGATGTCCTTGCTTATAAACATCATATATTTGTGTTGTTTTTCAATTAGAAGTATTACATACAGTAAAACTTCGAAATAACGTTTTCCAGGGGACCGGCCAAAAAAAACGTTATTTCGAAAATCGTTAAAAAGTGCGCTTAACGCCACGGGAAGCAGGTTCCAACAGTTCGAAGTCGCGTATGTTGCGTTTGGCGGCATCAAAGGAGTGGTAAGCCATCGGGATACACAGATTTGCGTATTTCGACGGAAGTTTTAGGAAATGATAAGAAAATCTAACAAGCAGAGTCAATCATAGATTATGATACAGTCAGAGCATCTCTCAAAGATACTCTCGCTGCGTTCGCGTTGTGTTGCTCTGCGCAGCGCGCGCGCCACACTGGTGAGTCACCAACGGAGACGAAAGATCGTCGACCAATACGACTGCACCAGGCTGACGGCGTAATTATTCGCAGGTCGTAACACCGCTCATATTACAAAAGAATTTACGAATAACTATCGGTCGGAAATGGGGCAGTTGCAAGGGTATGAACTTTTGTATTTTTTATAAAGAAAATGACACTACTCGATGAGCTGAGAACAGTGATGCCTTTGGTTTTTGTCTAAGTGTCCCGGTTTTGGAGATACACAGGTGTAAAGTTGTAAGAAATTGTGCGCGTAGTGACGTCATTACGCGGAATTCCCATTTAAAACAATGTATTTTGGGCCAAAATCTCATCTTCGGAACAATGGGACTTAAGTAGAAATTAAAGGCATATTTGTTCTCAGCTCATCAAGTACTTTCATTTTCTTCATAAAAAACACAACATTTCAGACCCTTGCAACTGCCCCATTCGATTTTTAGTATACCTGGGTGTCTTTATATTATTATTTTTTTTTTTTGGTTGGTTGGTCAAAATTTTGACATTATTTCGAGAATTTGGCTGACCGAAAAACAATATAATGAATTTTTTTTACATTGATAGCATAGGGAAATGGGCGGGACCGACCGAAATCGGCGTTATTTCGAAGGACGTTATTTTGAAGGGCGTTATTTTGAAGTTTTACTGTAATTTGACCTGATTCGGAAAGGTTTTATTTGTGCTTCCTGCGTTTAAATATAAGATAATTGTCACCTGATAATGCAATCCAACAGATTTAAATGCAAAAATTAAGAGTATTATTCATGATTTCGAAAGGTTTTGTCCGCTGAATGGGGCTGTTGCACACTTTTGCTATAAGCAATTTATCAGTGGATTCTGGTGTAAAAACCTCAAAAAATAACGATGGAAGCACTATTAACTTCCAAAACCCACTCCTAAACTCAATAAACGATTTTATTTGCGCGAGTGTAATGGTGGCATAGGGCAGTAATAATGGGAGATTCCTATCTTAATTTCGTCACTCTCTCTATGCTGACAAGGATGATTCACAGAGTAATTAGTCATCAGAGTAGTGATCCACATCTAATGAATGGTACTTACCATAATATCTAGTGACACCGGTGTCAAAAGAAAGTCATCGTTTTATTGGTCACTTCTTGATGGAGTTACAGTATTGTTAGATGGGAATCTCCCATTATTACTACCCTAAGCCACCATTACACTTGCGCAAATAAAAGCGTTTATTGAGTTTAGAAAAGAATTTTCTAAGTTTATAGTGCTACCATCATTATTTTTGGAGGTTTTTACACCAGAATCGACTTTAAAATAGCTTACAGCAAAAGAGTGCAACAGCCCCATTCCTAAATGATGGTGTCAGAGGCCATTGGCTCTTCCATGGGGCATGTGCCAGAATTGGGAAAATCATCGTGCACAGGAGTGCAACGAAAGTAAAAGTGGAATCAACAAGCTATACCAATAGTAAGGGACATGCTTTAGAGGCAGCACAGAGGCAGCCATGGTGGGAATCGCTTACGGACACTTCCACATAGGCTCGGTTTGTTTGCCACACGTTTTCCAACAATATTGTTGGACATTTTTTAACCTATAAATCTGAAAAAAAAAGTTGTGATGATTCCATTTGAAATTGGTTCTAAACAAAAGTGCAAGTGTTTTAGAGTGGCTATCTGGGCACAAAAATCCATTTACATATCTGTTTCTTTTAGAGCAAGGTATATGGAGAACAAGTAAGGACAACACTCGACTCAGGGGGCGTGGCCACTTGGGAAAAAGCGACTTCGCCGCCATCTTGTCTCCTATTTACACCGTGTATCTTGCATTGTTATTTGTGGTTAGGTTTGAAGGGGAAGTTTATCTGAAGCAATACTTTATTTATTTGAACAATGTAATGTAATTTTTATCTTTAAATGTTAATGGTGTGACTATAGAATGGATTAAGATCATCAATTACGTTGTTGACTTTCCTTTTCAAGATGTGAAATGTAAATTTGAATCGCACGGTCAGAAAAATGGCGGCGGAGTCGCTTTTTTCACAACCAATCAGAGCCAACCTCAGAGTGTTGTCCATACCTGTTCTCCATATACCTTGCTTTTAGAGGGATTTGCACGATAAAGAAACAGACACATAACAGAAACAAGCAAAATTTTCTGACCTGGATAGCTCTATTAGAATTCTGTGCCCAGGCAGCCACTCTACAACACTTGCACTTTTGTTTAAAGCTAATTTCCACCGAATTAATTACAATTATTTAAGGTTAAAAAATTTGAGGCAAACAAACCAGAATCAGATTGACCATGCTTCCCCACTTTGGGATAGGAGTTACAACACATATTGGCCCCTTTACAGGTATAGCTTGTTGAGTCAAAGAACACAGAAAAAAGAAGGTTCTAAGTTTACCTGATCTTTGGACCATTCGGGAATCGGCTGAGACTGCCACAGATGAGGTTTTTTGTTCCCGCAAGCGTCCAACCACTCTGTCGACGATTCCGAGGGTGGTCTACTTGGACTCATGTCCGTTGAAACACTCCCCGAGGACGAAACGGAAGACGGCGAGCTTTGAACATGTTGCCAGTGCAACTGATGGGGTACTGGAAGAGGTACAGATTTTCCGATGCGAGCATTGGCTTCGTTCACCGCTTGCCGAATATCTTCAGCTAACGTTGATGAGATAGTGCTGGTGCTATATTCTGAATAATCCAGAGACGCTCCGGAGTGATCCAAAGAATTAGACAGTCTCCTCTCTCTTTCAGCAAGAACTTGTTTCAATTGCTCTGCTAAAGATGTCGGAGGTCCGACTCTTCGCTCATTATTCGAGCGAGGGACCCAAGGATCTGGGCTGGATTGGTGTTGAAGGTACGCAGACGATTGGTGAGAATTCTTTATCACCGCTGAATACTGTTGGTGAATAGATGAAGATGAAGGTGATTTTACCATACTGCTCTCATTTGAGTAATCTGAGTATCCGGCGCTTCTTTTGATGCTCATATCTAAGTTGTCGTCCGAATAGCTGTGACTGTCCTCAAGGCCATAATCCTAGAAGTTAAGAAAATTAAAATTTAATATATTGAAATAATATGAAGCATATCAGCACAGAATAACACAATACAAATGAAACTCCCATAAAAGCCAATGGAAACATTTTTTCGGTCTGTTTTGCTTACTTTTCAAGATGGCGGACATATCTCTCTCTCTCTTTTGTCTTTGGCATTGCTTTGAATGGGAATAGTTTGAAACTTTTCAAAACGGCGGACCAGAAAATAATGCTTCAAAATGAACCAAAGTTTTACCATTCTGACTGTAGTATTCTGTGATACCAGTCAAGAATCAGAGGTGAAGAGGCAGCGCTTTAAAACAAATGATCTAATTTATGCGGACATGATCGGAACATAATTTCCAGCTTCAAGACTACAATTGGTGAACTGGTCTTGGAATTAAAGTCTTGTTTATTTCCAGTTGCTTGTATGTTTTACTCTTAATTTTTCATGATGAGCTTCAAGTTTTGTACTTGCTTGTTTTTAAACAGTGCCCTTGAAAGGCACGAGATTATCCATGAGTAAAACAGTCATTTTGAACCAAGAGGCAAAGCAGACTCCCTTTCGCTGAACACGGAGCAAAGCACGAAGCAAAGAGACCGCAGCTTTTAAAACTGGACGCAACAAACATAGCCACAACAGCGAGAGCTGATAATCTTGGAGCATCTGCGAGCTGACTTCATAGTTAAATGGATTGATAAAACTACATACAGGTGATTCTATTGAGCAAGAGACCGGTTTGGTGCCGTTGTCTTTCGAAAACAATTTTTCAGTCGCTCGTTTCATGAAGATATCTCAAAAGTAATGGCAATCTGCAAGTTGCAAAGGCAACCTTTACCTAACGAGCAACTGAACAATGGTTTTTGAAAGACATCCCTCCCAAATCGGTCTCTCACCCAATATAATCCCTTGTGCATAGTTTTATCGCTCTGATCAACAATGAAGTCCCCGATCAGCTCGCTGAAATGTTTGAATACCCAGTGTCTTTGCAGTAGCAGTAATACCAAAAAAAAAATCTTGATATCTCTTTCATTGGCACAATTGCTCACAGTTCCAATTTGTATGACTAAACGACAGAAACACAATTAATTGCTGAATGGACTTATGGCGTTCTTTCTTAGTACGGCAGCATAAAACACATCCTGATTTTTTAGAAAAAATTGATTTTTACAAGCTCGCACTAGTATTTCAATTCGGTATTTCTTAGGAGAATAATTCAAGAATTAAAGTACTGATCAGTGAGAACAACTGAAACATGAAATATTCTCAAAACTCACCGAACTACTATTACTTAAACTGCCATTTTTCTTTGTGCTAGACGGAAGATGTCGGTTGGCAAGACCTCCACGAGTTGCGAGCTCAGCTTTATTTTTATTGGCTGAGGTGTCTAATAGTTCATGTTGAGGTACTGCTCTATCTAATTCTTCCTTGATTGGTACCTGAAACACATGAATAATTTTGATTGATTGGTACCTGAAACACATGAATAATTTTGATAACGAAAATTTCTTGATTGAAATTTTCAAAATTACTTGATTACTAAAGTTCTGACCAGAAATTTGGTCTCATTTTAATCATGATTTTGATGCTTAGCAGAGGATAAGATACGTTAAAAAATTTGAAAACAACTACAAGATTTACGAAGCACTATCCTCCCCCACACCCATAACTGCAAGTGCCACCTAGATGCAAAAGCTACTTATCTGCATTCTGGATGATGACACACCATGGGGCAAACGCTACATTACCATACCAATGTCTACCGCAAATAACGATACATACAACCACCATTGCACATTAAGATATGCAGTAAAGTCACTGCTGTTCTTATTTATTCCTGAAATATTGTTAATACAGTAAAACTTTGATATAATGTTCTTCGAAATAACGTTTTTCGCAAAATAACGTCGATTTTTGCCGGTCTCGGCAGAATTGCCATACTTTCCATGTAAAAAAAAACCGTAATAACGTCGCAGATTCTCGGAATAACGTCCTTTTTTTGCCGGGCCAGAGGAAAAAGAAAGTACCAAAATTTTGTCGGAATCGCGTCAACATTCGTCGGTCAACCGCAAGGATTAATTCCCCCCCCCCAACTTGTCGCGCTGCGTGGAGGAACTGATCGGTTCGTGGGAAGGGAAGAGAAAAGTGGAGAGTGGGGAGGGTTGAGGAAGAGATGAGTGGAGTCACATTTGTTTGGGGAAGGGGAAGGGGTAGACTCGTAGGTGTGATGGATGCACCGCCCGCGGCGCCGACGATAACTGCCCCGTCACGGAAACGCTGACGCTAGACGAAATAGTTGATGCTCAGCAAGCAAGAAATGAGCAGGAAGAGGCAGTTGAAGATTCCGATGACGTAGAGGAAATTCCAGTCACCTCAGCAGAAGGGATTGGAGCATTGGATGTACTTAAGCGGCTTCTTTGTCAGACGGGTGGCGATTCCCAGATTTTTAACGCTTGCGCAAAATTAGAGGCGCACATTGTAGAATCCATTCTAAAAATGTCCAAGAGGCAGAGTACCCTCGATTCATTTGTTGTAAAAGATAAATAAACAGTTGTTTTTGTTCCACCTCTCTGGTCTTATTTACGAAAGAATACTCCTTTAACCCAGTGGCGGTAGGGGGGGGGGGAGGGGGGATAACACGATTTTCAACATTCTGCACTTGTTTCGCGTTTCTAGCCGCATTTTTTTACGTTTCTTGATATAACGTCGATCTCGAAATAACGTCGATTTCCGTCGGTCCCTTGAAAAATGTTATATCGAAGTTTTACTGTAACAACAATAGACAAGATTGTTTCTTAAATGACAAAATGAAAGCAACAAGCAAGCAATCACAGAATAACAAATTCAGAACAGAAACAACGAAAATAACTTGGAAGAATTTTTTCAAGTGTCCACCAAGTTCTAAAAAAAAAAACATTTTTCAACACTGAGTTCTAAAAAAAAACATTTTTCAACACTGAGTTCTAAAAAAAAACATTTTTCAACACTGAGTTCTAAAAAAAACATTTTTCAACACTGATTGATTTATGTTATCTGATTGAGCAGAGCAATAGTTGCCTCACCAGCATACATGAATTAAAGAACGTTTGATTCAGATGGTTCTAAAAACATACGACTATTGACTCAAAACTACACCACTGACCAAACAGAGGCGAAGATTCCCAATTTTTACATTAATTATTGGACCTTCTGCGTCAAGAATTATTTGAGCATGAGACAACATAGTTGCCAGTTTGTTTCAGTAAAATCCAAATCTATCTAGCGATATTAATTAACATATTCACTGCCAGGCCGGGTTCATGGGCCCGGCTGCACGAAAAAGCGGAGAAATAAGAGTACCTCGCAACACCACCAGGCCTCTGATCTTTGAATATGCATATAAATTCGGGACAGGCGTGCCGAATTGGTGCCGTCTTTGTGCCGTCTTGAGTGAAATGCACTGTAAAACTTTTTGACTCGGATCTTTTTCACTTATTTGGTTTAAATTTGAACCGAAAAGTTGATTCCCTGCACCGCGAAAAGTTTGGCAGTGAACATGTGAAGCACTTAACTTTTCTAGAAACTTGGAAGTCGACGAGAAAACAGAAAATTACTTACCTTCCTTTCTACAGTGGCAGTTTTGCCTTCCTCTTCTGACCCTTCCTCATTTTCTGATAACTCGGCTCCTAGTTGCTCCAGCAGTGGCTTAATGGGAGCAACCTAAATTTAAACACAAAGCACAAGGATTAGAGGAATTATTCGCAGTATTAGATGTTCACAGAAAATTATCAGTGTTTTATTTGGGTAAAGAAAATACTATTTACAAACTGTATACTGTTTCTGATAATACTTCTGATAATCTTTACCCTCTCCACTCCTAAATCAGGTACGTCTGATGAAATAATAAGTGTGTTTTACTCTAATGTCAGTTATATCGGGCAAAAGTCAGTACAAGAAGAAAAATAAATGCCGTATTTACCCGTGTATAATACGCATCAAAAACACACTTTTAGCGGCTCAAAAATCCAGGTGTGTATTATCTACAGGGTGCGTATTATCTAAAGGTGTTAAATGTCATCAACTTCCTTCATATATGAGTCCTTTTCATTTGGTAACTAGGTACGCGATACCGGGATAATTTTCATCCAAAGATAAAAACTGCGACTATTTGATAATTTCGCAATATAATTATAGACTTTACGCGATAAGATAAAATAGGGAATGACTCGCAGATTTCAATCAGCAAGATAAGATAAGACTGGAGACTCGGGCTGCTTCCACAAGATAACGCGAGAAGGGCCAGAGGACGATGAGTCTGAAAAGGAGTCAAATGCCGCGCTGGCGACTCAGGTTCTGATGAAGAAGGAGAAGAAGGCGCTGAGTCAGACAAAGCGGAAGATCGCCGATCCGTCTTAAACAATAGTAAACAAGTGATAACACACGTGTTCACTGTGCAATGAAGGGCTGACTATGTATTTACCGACAACTTTCTTGAGTTTCCTTCAATGAAGTTTGTGCGTATTATCTACAGGTGTTCATGTTTTAAATTTTTAGCCTCTTGAAAATCTGGGGTGCGTATTATCCACGGGGGCGTATTATACACGGGTAAATACGGTATAACAAATGAACAAATTCTCAAGAAAGTAAAAATTCTCAACGTCTGAAAAATCCAACTTTGGAGTGGAAAGGATTAAAGAAAACTCAAGATTTCAAAACTTAGGTTTGCTTACAGTCTCCTTTAAAACACACACAGCTAAATGCATAAATTATTTTTTAATTTAATGATAGAAACTTGAATGAAATCATTTGGAAACCCTAGGTAAAGGCAACTCAAATCTAAAGCACACTGACACAAGCTCGGTGAGAAAAGGGCAAAATCTTGTGTTCCTTCCCTGTATGAATGGGTATCCGAAAAAGGGCACAGGTGAAAAAACCCGATTTCCTAGGAGAGACAAAAAACTATGCCACCTTTACAGGAAGCACTAATTTAATCTGAACAAATTAATTTTGATGCCCAATAGGATCAGAAAGAAGACCTAATAATAAGAACGTTCCATGTTTTCAAGCCCCAGTTTTAATCGCAAAAAAAAAATTCAAAAACAAAAAAATACACTTGTGCTCTTTGTCCAGACACAAATTCTTATAAGGAGAGAGTTACTAGATTAAGGTGCAACTGTTTAGTAAATTAATCCAAAAATAAGTACCGGAGGGCGAGTTGTCATCTGAGGAATTGAAAGACGTAGATTATTGGTATCATATGGTAGACGAACAGGAAGTCCAGTTTTTCTTTGTGTTTCTAGTAACTCTTGTTCAACTTGTATTACCTAAAACAAAATTCAATTGATTAAAGAACAAATTCAACTCTGTTTTCTTTTTCTCTTCGACTAGCGTTTCTCAAACTGTGGTCCGCCAGCCGTTGCCAATTGCTCTACAAAGTGCCAACGTCTGTCAGAAAAATTTTCTAACTTATTCAGCAGCCGTACGAAACGGAAACACTAAGTTTTATGTTTTTTCCCGTTGGTATGGAATTTCTTTCATAATTTTTAAGCATTCTAAACCAACTCATCTGTTGAATGATAATTTTAGTTTGTAATCTTTTTTTAGTTAAAAATTTTTCTTTGCCCTCCAAATTTGTTTGTTTTTATTTTTGATTTGTAAAACCCACTTCTAAAACTACTATACCAAAAAATAGGCAAAAATAGTCAAAATACTAAGCAGATTTCAGCAGACACATCTGTCCTGCAAAGCAGATAGGCCCCCTTCATATTAATTTAAATAGAATTTCAAATTTTAAAGAAGCCAAGAAGCAAAATAAAGAAAAAAAAAAAAGTCATTGTGGTTCATGGCCTCTTGGCTTGACTAAATGGTGGTCCGCGGCTCAAAAAGTTTGTGGAACGCTGTCTTAGACAAATGAATCAAAAATAACCATGACCAAGCACCAATTTGTCCAGCTGATTCAGTTACATGAGAACACAGTTCACTGAAACATATTGAACCAAACAAATAAAAAGAAGTGCTCCAACCACAACAAACCTGGTTCTTTGTGTCCATAAAAAATAATCTTACTGCACCGAATACTACAGTCAGAGAAGAAATTTAAATTCATCTTGAGACATTTTTAACTTCAGGTATCTTCGGGTCCACTATATTAGAAAGTGAGCATTTCTGGCAATCTTCAGCAACTGGCCAAGTTGTGATTGGTTGTGGATCACACTTGATTAAAAATATAACCTCAAAAAGTATGACTGCAATCTTGAAAATTGAGCAGGTGCGCATTTGAACGCTGATGAAGTCTCACATTTTATACAAAAACAATTGAAAAATTTGAAGAGACAAAAACATTGACAAAGTGCGTAAGTAAACCACTCACCCTATCTTTCAACGCTTTCACTAAAGCATTATACTCTGTGTCTTTTTCTTGTAGAAGCTGCAAATAGAACTCTTCCCGGTGAATCAAATCAGATTCTCGTTGTTGGAATTCTCGCAAAAGCCGCTTCGCTTTGGTATATTTCTTTTCAATAGTTTGATATTGAATCTGAAATTGGCAAGAAAATGATCAGAGTAGCACTCAGCCCTTGGATACACAAATTTAAACGCCTTTAAAAAGGCTGATTTTGTTTAAAAAAAAAAAAAAAAAAAAAAAAAAAAAGATAGTAGTAGTAGTAGTAGTAGTAAAGTCCAGCCGCTCAAACCGTCTGTTTGTTGTGCTTGTACTTCAAAGCGAACAACTGGATTGAGAATACAAAGAAAAGGAAGGAAGGGAGATACCTACCAAGGTACCTCACTGTGAGGAAAGAGGAAAAGAGGAATACCAAACCAAGCGTGACACCCTGGAAAAAAGAGGATTATCTCAAGAGCACACAAGGACTGGCATGCTCTCGGATTTTTTTTTTTTTTTTTTTTTGGCAACAGCAATCTGTGTTTCTTTCTTACCTGCATTAATGTCTTTGTTCTATCTCTCTTGTCTCATCACCTCTCTTAGTTTTTTTTTTTTTTTTTTAGTTTATAAAGAAAAAAAAACCTGAAATTTATAAAGGACATTACCCAAAATCGGCCTTTTTACCCCTGAGAGCGAAATGTGAAATAATTTCAGGGGTGATAGAGGATTAAATCAGCGTTCCGAATCTGGCCTATTTTTTGATTTTGGACGAATTGAAAGGGGGGGAGGGGGGTCCAAAGTTAGACCCTTCAAATGCCCATAACTTTTGAACGAATAAAGATATGAGAATTTACTTTGCGCGAAAAGATAGATCTTTTAAAGACCTTACGATTGATGTGTACGAAAAATCCAAGATGGCTGCCGACCAAATTTCCGAAAAAATGGTCGGCAGCCATCTTGGATTTTTTGATTTTGAAAAACTGGTGCAAAATTTGAATTCAGCGTTAAAAAATACCCGGGAATACCAAATTTCAAGTCATTTGGACGGGAAGAACAGATAATGCCAACTTCTACCACCTGCAGTACGCCCCTCGGGGCGGCCTTTTTCGTGACAGCGCCAACTTTGAACCCTCATAACTCCGCTTCAAAGCATTTCCCCAACATGCGGTTTAAACCATTTTTTAGCAAATCGCGTCTACTTTTATTCTGGAAATTATTTGTGATGATTCGTGCGTTGCCAAACTTCCACGATTAAAAAAACGGAAACCCCGATTTCAAAAAAATCAGAAAAACTTCGATAAATAGATTAAAAATTAAAATAAGGCAAATATCGTACACATCAATCGTAAGGTCTTTAAAAGATCTATCTTTTCGCGCAAAGTAAATTCTCATATCTTTATTCGTTCAAAAGTTATGGGCATTTGAAGGGTCTAACTTTGGACCCCCCTCCCCCCCTTTCCATTCGTCCAAAATCAAAAAATAGGCCAGATTCGGAACGCTGATTTAATCCTCTATCACCCCTGAAATTATTTCACATTTCGCTCTCAGGGGTAAAAAGGCCGATTTTGGGTAATGTCCTTTAATGCACTTTTTTACAGATGCCAACCGATGACTCCATTTGCAAAAATCGATTTTTTTACATTATGATTTGTTTGAAGGGCAACTTTTAAAATAACCTCTGGACTCTGGAGAAGGGAAATTTGTACTGCACATGTTAATGTTTATAAAACAAGGAAATTTTCAACCGAATCTCAGAATTGCACTAGTTCAGTTTTGAAGAGGCATGTTGCTCTACAAAGACCAAATGATCTTCACATTGTTTTAAAACCCTTCCTGAAACCAAACAGTGATATTCACTGATGCTCTGGTCATTTCAATCACAGTATACTCATCATCACAGAAGCAAAACTCAATGTTAAAAAATTGGTGAATGCCCTCCTGGTGGTCGGAAGGTTGAACCAACATCTTCCATTTGATTTGCATTGGACGCGACGATGGCGCCCCCAAGTAGTCGGAAGGTTACAACTCAATTTTCCTATTTGATTACATAGAAGCTCCTACAGAGTTTTGCTACAGTGTGGATGGGTATACTGTGATTTCAGTATCCGTGGTGATCCGTGGTTTTTGTGGTACCACAAATGTACAGAGTATTGGCACACCCAGGATCTCTTCCATCTCTCAAATTTTCCCTTTAATTATATAAAAGGATAGACAGAGGCTGTTTTATTCCCTTGCTTATCCTCGTCTAATACATTTGTTTCAATGATGAAAAGGGAGAGATAGAGAATTTCTTATCGCACTACTGTTACAAAGTAACTTCCAAAGAAAGAAAAAATCATGATAAAATCAGTGCTACACCAAAAAAAAAAATTGAAGAGCATAGAACCCAACTGCTCTGAGCTTTTTCCGGAGTCTCATCTCATTTTTTAGTGTGGTCTTCTTAAAATTTCAGGTATTGCGCCTGGAAAAAGCTGGTGTCACACATTCTGATTCCCCACCCATTACTTCCATAAAGAGGTTACAATTATTCAATACATAGACATTCCTTCGGCTCACCTGAGATTGTTCTAGCATCCCTTGGTATGAGGCAACATCCTTTTTGGCTGCATACAAATTTCTTTCTACTTCGCACAACTTCAGACTAGACTGCCTCAATTTTTCAGCAAACTCTTCTTTGCTTGCGTTACTTCCTTCTAACTCTTCAAGCTGAAAGATTAGAAAATAATTACTACTTTCTGCTACATTTTTGAAACAAGCAAACGCTCAGTTGCATCGATAGCAATCTGGCAACGCTGCATATCATCCATTTAAACCCACGTAGAATGTTGATTTGAGGGAGTGCAGTGCGCACCCCCAGTAATTTGACTTTGACAAGGGTTTAAATGGCCTATGTACACCGTTGTCAGATTGCACGCGACGCCACAACAAACACTTATGATAAATCATGCGCAGCCAGGGAGAAACAAAAATTGACTTGAAAGCTCAATAATGGGGCATGCACATTTGTCGAAAAAGATTAGATATCATCCCGGGGATCTGAAAATAGAAAAGCACTCATGGAAACACCATAAAGAGAAGAATGGTTATTTTTGCTTTTACCATAGGGGGAGGGGGGGGGGATAAACATACAGTGGCTCAGATGGGTTTGAGAGGATAAACCACCTGAAAAGAATGATTTTTCAACATCACAAATAGAAATTCGAACTTTTGATTCTATAAGGTCGAAATTAAAATGTAATCCAAAAAAATGTTTTACGTTGCTGGTTGCAATCTTACCCGCATAAAAACAAATGAACTTAAAAAGAAAAAAATACATTTTTTCTCTTCAGGTACACTTTCTTCAACAATCATTAAAATCAGAGAATTCTGAATTATTTATTTACCTATCTATTTTTTTCACCTTGGAAATTGCGGGGTAAGGATTATTATAGAGCTTAGTGTTTCTAACAATCCAGATTTTTTTTTCATAAATTCTTCTGAAAACTCAATTGATAAGATTTCGATACTTTGTACAGACTTTACAAAGAGACAAGAAAATAATATGAACTTCATTCAGTTGTATCAGTGGCTGAATGCAGTGTCTCACGATTCAATCAAAAGGTGAACAACTGGACCACTCATGTAATATTGTAATTATTATTATATTGTAATAATGTAATCAATTCGTGTAAAGACTGTTGGAAAAATCGCCAAACAGATGTGCAGCTGTTTGATAAATAGCCGTACTTTGCTTTGTCATCAAAAGCCGTTTGATGGCCATCAACGGATATTCCTCGTATTTTGCTTTTCTGATTGCCATCAGGAAGGGGCGGAGCCTAATTTAATTATTAAGATAATTTCACAATGTGGCAACGCTGTGCCATTGGATGATGGCCATCAACGTTGACAAACTCTGGCATTTGTCAAACGATTGGCCATCGCCGATATCGGATCGTTCGTCGCGCGCCAAGTGGTCACCAGCGTGAAGTTACTCAATTTTAGCGCTTTTTTGGGATTGGTCAGAGGAGTATCATCACCGATAACAAAGCAAAATACAGCTAAAGTTTGCCAGAGATGATGCCTTAAAAAGACTACACTTTCCTGGTAAGAATTACTCTGGTTCTTTTCGAAACATAACCCTTCCTTTTAAGGGAAAGATAAACCGACTGAAAAGAAAAACAGCCAAGCGGAGGAAAAGCAAGTGGATGCTAAAAGTAAAACACCCCAGAAAATTATATGTAATAAAGATGATACTAATTCTAACGATGATGATTCTAGTTTAGACAAACAGAAATTAAGATGATAAAGATGACCATGCTCCATGAATGAATGAAAAGCTGAATTATAGTCAAGCTTTACAAAAAGAAATTGTAGTGATTGAGGAATAGATCAACCCAAACGTTCTGTGCTTGAAATTAAAAAATTTAAAATCAAGCTTTGCAAAAAGACATTGTTGCAATTGAGGAATAGATTAACCCAAATGTTCGGTGCTTGAAATTAAAAACTTTAAAGTCAAGTTTTACAAAAATAAATTGTTGCGATTGAGGAAAAGAACGACTGGCTGCTACATTTACATTAGAAATTTATAAGAGTTCAATATTACTAGTAAACAAAAATGGGGGGACTTACGCAACCAATAAAAAATATACATGAATAAGATAGATTGAATGGAAATAACCAAATGTATGGAATAAAAAGCTTTGAATGTGGGGGAAACATGGTTAGAAGTCTAGAACAGATCTTTTGCCGAAGAATTGATGCATCATTCAGCATGGGAATCAATACTTACAATCACCGCGATTTAAACTACCAGACCCATAACATAAAGACATTTCAGCAACTTTTTAGTGTTATGAGGGTCAGTCGAAAACTAAGTTTCATCTGTCTTTTTTCAGGCCCTATTTATGCTAGGAAAAAGCCGATTACACCGTTGAATTTGTCATATCTTCAGCTTATCAACAACATATGTTTTTTTTTATTTTTTATTTTTTATTTTTAAAAATAGGTTCCTTCATTTTTATCAGAGGTAAGGCTAGTTTTCTACACCCTTGTCAAAAAATGTCCAGCCTTCCCGCCAACTTTGAACAAACAATAGCAATCTTCAATTCAGCAATGAAAAAAAATGGCTCATACCAAAAATTGACAATGACATGTTTTGTTGAACAATTTGCAATCAATCTCCACCTATTTTGATGTCAGAGAAAAACTGAAAAAACAGCAGAGGCGCATCGACGATGACCGATCGAAAGCGGATTATTTTTTTAGCTGATTTGAAGATTGTTCTCCTTCATAAAAAATTGGCTGGAGGTGGCGGGAAATTTTTTGACAAAGGTGCTGAAAATGGGCGATATCTCCATCAAAACTGAACCTATTTAAAAAACTATATATCGTTGAAAAGCTAAAGATATGAAAAATTCAATGGTGTAATTGGATTTCTTCTACTTCTATTAATAGGGCCTGAGAAAAAGACCTATGCAACTTACTATTTGACTGACCTTGGTATTTGGCCTTATTTCCCTACTTTTGACTCATATTTACATATCTAACATGAAAAAAAAAAAAAAAACAAACAGAAGTATGAGGAGCTAAGATAAATGAATTGAAATATATAAGGAAAAGGGGCCATGATGCAAACATAATGTAACAAATAGGTCTAGTGTAGGTTGAAAATGAACAACTAATAATTAGAGGAGCAGAATATTCCATGATCCAGCTTATTCCAGAAATGAAGTTAAGTTCAATCGATAATCTTCAGCACTTTTTAGCCGTTTAATCCATTAAAACAAAAAGACAAACCACTTGATAGCGAAACTTTCACAATGAAATTAGAAGCTACCTTGTAAATTTTCGGCTGTTTTGTCTTGTCCCAAAGGAACACTTTGTAGACTCACACTCAAGATTAGTGGTCAAGCTGGGCCTGTGCGATTGCCCAAAATAACGACCAATCGAAACAAAATTTCTCAAAAACTTGAAAATGTTGAATTTTTGATTGATCAAAATTTTGTCAACTTTCTAAAATGTTGATTTTATGACCGAAAATTTATAAAAAAAAGTCAACATTTTTTCAAATTTTTTTTTCAAAATGTCAGTAAACTAGCTTTTTGAGGAAAGCGTCCATGTCAAAACCAATTCCACAATCAATTCTCAATTTTCAAAGAAATTGAGTCAGCCTTTATCACAATTGACATATAATCTTGGTAAAGAGAAAGCTGAGTTTAAAATGACAGAAAACTTGAGGAGAACCCAAATTTCCTATATCATTTTGTCTTTGGTCTTGGAGCTAGGAAATCAGTCAAAATTTTCTGTGTGAAATGTAGGACATGAGAACAACTTACGGCTATATTTTTAATGGTGAGTAAGCGGGGGCTAAGGGTTAATAAATCATGAATGAGGTAGTAAAAAAAGAATGTTATGCAATAAAGATACAGCATTGGTGAATGAGGCGATGTCTGAATCAAAGATCTGAAGTGTATCTAAAAGTTGCGCACAAGCCAGCTTTCTATTTTCAGGCTGTACTTGATTACAGGGTGAGCTGGGATTGCCCATTTACTGTGAGTTCTGTCTTCACTGCCCTGCCTGTAGGCCTAGAGTTGGGCATACAGGGTAGTACTTACTCAAGATTCATAATTTTTTTAATCATATTTCAACAGAAATCAGAGTGGATTTTTAACAAATCAAGGATCATGGCTGTACAATTCATTTATTGTAGACATGGAGTCATACTTGATTTGTTAAAAATCCACTCAGATTACCGTTAGAATACGATTCAAAACATAAGATACCTGAGTACTGGTACTCGTTGGCTTCAAAAACTACCCCGTTTGTCCAACTCTGCTGTAGGCTGACATCAGCTGGGTTTGTCCTTGACCCGATGGCATCTTTTGCAATCTGACAACTGTTTTTGCCATTTGAACCTATACGAAAAGCTATATTTTTTCACATGGGTAAGACTGGAGGGAATCCACAGTTGCCATACTGCACAAGCCACCTTGACCACATCCCAACTGATTTTCCGCACTTGTGCACACCCCTGAGACCCACTTCAGCAAAGGCCAAAACCTTCAGGAGTGGCTCAAACCAGATCTTGATTGACTAATTGAATGGTTACATAACTGAGTCCCTGATCCAGTGACTGACTGTTTCCACCTAAGGTCTACATAACTAGATAAGCCTAGCAGAGCTGTAATCTTTTTAATCCATTCCAATTGGTCTTTAGCGCACCTTTTTTTAATTCATTTTCTTTGATTGTTAGATGAAAGGAACTTACAGTATTTTTTATACTTTTTTTTTTTCCTCCATGGTCTTGAATTGAAAGGATTTCAAAGTTGCGAAAATTTAAAGCGATTTGAAAAGGTTCACGTTGGGGAGGAAACTGGCGATTGTGTAATAGTGTAAGACATCCAGTGATTGGTAAACGGAAGGAGTCCATTTGCACGCCATAACGACCATTAATAAGTCTTGGGTTTTAAGGAAATCAATCCATTTACAATCCGTGTAATTAGTCTACATTCTGGTAACGCGGATTAATTAATTCACGATTGGCAACACATTGGTGGACCTGCACTATCGCTCAATCCGCAGTTTCCCATTATTGACATTTTCAAATTCGTTTCGCAGTGACCCATAACAGATTGTTACTTTACTTCTGTTAGAGAAGAAGTTTTAGGAGTTTTCATTGTTTCGCACAACCAGACTAACCTGATGCTTAAAAACCTTGAGTTGATAGCATCTGATTGGTCAATTAGGACTCAGTTTAAGCCACCAACTCTTCAATAAAGCAGTCATTCCAGTCAGATATTGATTTAATAATTTTGGAGAGTCAGCCTGATATTTCATGGCCCTATGAACAAGATACATTCATCGCCTCAATTATGAAGTACGATGACCAAACAGGGTAGCGTTAAAAATTATTGCAGCAGGAGACTATCCCAGCACCATAAAAATTAAGCAAATCGCACGAATCAGCAAAATTCAGAGAGTCTCACCCTTACTTTCAATTTGGCTACTTCTTTTTCAGCTAGCGATGCTCTTAACTGACTCTGCAATTCAATGCCAGGTTTACATTACAAAAACTTCCATTTTAAATACAACCAAAATTTCTTTAATTAAATTTAAAAGTTTATATCAACTAATTTTCGTTGAATTTTTTATGACAGATAAATGAGCTGATGGGAAGATATGAACTTTTGAACATGAATTAAAAAAAAATTAAAATTAGATTAAGACGGTTTTAGTGGATGACATCATACAGTGAAACAGTTCCTTGAGCATTCCAAACTATCTCTCTCACTCTCACATGACCCTTATCTACTGCTATATCTTTCTCAATGATAAAATCATAAATAGAGAATTTTTTTTGAAAATTTACAAAAGGCATCATTTCAATGCAATTCTGAGAAACATATGTTGTGAAACAAGGCCCCAGAAACAAAATTCAATGCAAGAAAGAGATAGCATGAGGGTCATAGAAAAGTGAGAGCGATAGTTTGGAACACTCTAGCAAGTTCTGTCACAGCTGATTGCGACTCATAAGTATATTGTTGGCTGGACATTAACTTCTGTAATGCTGCACTAAAACTGTCTACAGAAGTAACCGGTAAAAAAGGGACTGAAATGCGATCAAATTTGCTGAGTGAAAACGAAAGGGTCAAGGTTGGAACAATAGAATGATCAATAGATAATTGACGCAACGATCTTCTTCAAACAGGCAATAACACAGTTTTAAGTTCATCTTGGCAAAAATTTACCCCATTTTGAGCTTTCCTCTGGGAAGTAACTAGAATGCTTAGAAAACATTTTGACACGGAAAAAAGTTACAATGATAAAAGAACTTCTGAAAAAAAGTCAGGTTCCACTGGAACCCATGTTTCGCACATTTTTTCATGTTCAATAAAATAAAACTAACTTTTAGAGGGAAGTAAAAAAGTAACACAGAAAGTAATTCAGAGAAGAAGCACAATAACATCAACAAAAAGATTGGACAGTTCCACGTTTTTAAGTTCCTCCTCCTTGGTAGGTATGATTTTGAAACACCTTCATTTCTCTTAGTATGCAAGTTTGCTACAAATCTGCAAAGTTGACTGCATCGCAAAATAATTGAAGGCTTCATCAAGGGCCAAAACAGAGATTAAGGGATGGGAAGTTCAGTCCATTACAAATGTTCTTGAGAATATGTAAAGGCAGTAAAATATCTGATGATGAAGAAAATCAATGGGCAAGAAAGACTCGTTTCATAAGTGGAGGCAGAGCTCAACTGATAATCTTCGGAATTTTCCAAGGTTTTTTCACATACTTGCACGATGGAATTGTACGAAAATAAATTTGAGATCTTTGACCTTTCATTAAAAATGCTTGAAAAACACAATGTCAAAGTCTTTGTCCCATTTTTTTATGAATCAAAGGAGTGAAAATTGAAAATTTTCCAAAGATTATCCATTAAGCACAGCTTTCACTTCTGAAATGAGTTTTAATGTCCACTTGATAACAGATAATCAGAGAACGTTCCCCAAGAGCTTGAAATGGATTTTCCAGAAACAAATAGAGACCCAGCACAAAACTTGCGACAGATGTCCACTTTTCCAGCTCAATTTTGGTCGGAACTCATCGAAACAACAGCCAAAAATCGCCTACTGTTGACTGATGAGCTCGTGGTTTGCATTTTCCAAGCAAAACCTGTTTCCATTTTCGGGATCACGGACCAATCACAGCCTTTCGTTAGCTTCACCATTCAATAGCAGGCAATGTTTATCGTTGCAGCTGGTGACTCCCAAACAAAACTGTGCGCACTAAACTGGTTTCACTTTTCTAACACAGGAAGCATACGGCGTGCTGGGTCTCTAATGGGTCTGTTGCAAACTTTTGCTACAGCGCTATAGAGTGTACAATCTCATGTAAAATCGCGTGAAAAGTCCATTGATGGCATCAGAAAGTCATAAAATGCAGTATAAAACTCACGAAAGACGTTTAATGAAATCCAAGATGGCGGTAAAATATTGAGCAACCTGTATGCATGCACCACGAACATCCAAGGATAGACAACCTCACAATATCGATCACACCCAATCACAACGTAAATAAACACATAACCTCTGAAGCTGTGAGGTTGTCAACGTTGGCAATCCTTGGATGTTAAAGGTGCATGCATACAGATTGCTCGATATTTTACCGCCATCTTGGATTTCATTAAACGTCTCCTGTGAGTTTATTATCCCATTTCATGACTTTCTGATGCCACCAATGGACTTTTTGGGCAATTTTACATACGATGAAACACTCTTTATCGTTGTAGTAAAAGTTTGCAACAGACCCATTGTCTCTGGGATTTTCCTTACACTGAAGCTTCAAGATAAAAAATACTTTTTAAATGAGAGCTGAGAAGAGGAAATATTGACATTCTGTACTTACATCTTGGAGCAGTTCTTGAAGTTGCTGGGCACTACTACCAACAGGCATTTGACTGTGGGAGTCATTCATCATGGAATTTGAAAGGTCGCCATTGTATTGGACATTTCGACTTCTTTCCATTCTTTGCTTGTGATCTTCTCTCTCCTTGTCCGCCTGAACAGTGAAATAAAATCAGCACAATATAAATAAATTAGTCGAGACAATCGCAGCACCCTTCATTTAGGCGTACGTAGCATTCTAGAACTCATCCCTTTAATGTCTTGATGCAGAAAAGATTATGAATAGCAGTGCTTTTCAATATACATTATACTACATCACAGGATAATGTGATCTTTTCTGCACAGATGCAGTAAACGGGTGAATTCTAGAACGCTACCATGTTCACGAATGGGGCAATCTGTGGGTGTAAAACTTTCTTTGAGGAATTTTTCTTTTACCAATCAAATAAGCTCCATGTTTAATAAAAAGAAGGGATACAGGTAAGTGAAAAAAAAAATAATTACCTGCAAGGACTGTCTGATAAGTTGAGCGACTTCACTGTTTTCAGGATCTTTCTCACGCCCGATGATGAACTTGACCTTCCCACTTGTATTACGCAAAACGGAGGCTGCGTAGGCTTGGGTTACTCCTACTAAGGATTTTCCATCTACTTCAATAATTTGATCGCTAACCTAAAATAAGATCAAAAGAAAAAAATTTAAACTCTTGACTAAGAATCAAAAAAGTACAAACATTAAGTTGAATAATATAGTTCTACAGTTAGACTCAAAGTCATTTACTTTTAAGTAGGGGTGGGAAGAGTTACTGCTAATTCAACCGCGAACCAACTGCAAAACCAATGGTTTTCTTCTCCTTTTTGCACTGCGCCTTTGATACTGAGACAAGTGCATGGATGGATACAAGAGTTTGGCTTTCTCTCTCTCCTTCCATTTGAGTATGTGCGTGAGAAAAGGATGGAGATAGGAGCTAGTAACACGTGATGGCCCCCCCTCTGCTATCCTTTTCTTACACATGTGTTCAAAAAGGAGGAGAGAGAGAAAGACAAATTCCTGTATCCGCCCATGGACAACTATAGAATAATTTAAAGAAAAAGCGACTGAGTGGGAATGTATTTTATACTAAGGCCGGCAAAAGAATCTTCCGCATCATGGCAAGAGGGGAAATATTTTTACCTTCTCCAAAGCAAGAACGACGGCAGAGGTGATATGCGAATTGGCCCTTGCCTCAAATCGAGATAACAAAATCCGGAGCACTCGCTACACACACACAGCTGACACCGACTCATGTCTCCGCCCTCCTCCCAATCATTCGGCAGTGAGATGAAATCTCTCACTACTCGAGCAGTAGAATGGGGGTAAGAAAATTTACCCTCTCGCCGTGATACGGAACATTCTTTTGCCGGCCTTAGTACATGAGCACCCTTGGAGAAGCATTGGTTGTGGGCAAGGATCTTTTAGAACATTGGTGGAGACAAACTCTTAATTCATTTGACTTTTCCATGAGAAAAGGAGATTGCTTAAACAAGGTGAGTAAATTAATTAAAAAGATTAAATAAATAGCTTAATAAAAAGTGGACAACTGATGAAAATAAATTTAGCAACAGAGTGTACACCTTAAAAGTGTTAAAATGAGGAATCAAAAACGTAGGACTCACCTGAATTCTACCATCTTTTGCAGCAGCACCTTGCTCAGTCAGCATTTTCACAAAAATACCCAATTTTTCTAGACCGGCATCGGCACCAACGCCCATCCCGATAATAATAAGACCGAGGCCTGATGCCCCCTTTTCTAACTCTACGCTCATCAATTCCAATTTTTCGACTCGCTTTTCTAGTTCATACTCAGCTGAGGCAGCAACTGGATCGACGTCTTCGTTTCGTCGGTCATACTCAGTCATTGAAAACGTGCTGTAAACCTGTGGTCAAACAGAATAAACAAATAATTTACTAACATTTTCAGCTACAAAATTCGCTCCTGGGGTCAATGACCAAATATTCTTTTTTAAAAGACTTGCGACTAAAGATACGTCAAATTTCAAATTTTTCTGAATCTGAAATTTAACTCTTTTACTTCCAAGTCCTTGGATCCAAATTCCAAGTTTCCTGTTGAATTTTCTTTTCTGAGTATAAGCCAAGGAAAAACAATCTTTGCACAGAATTTTTTAAATAAATAATAATCAAATGGCATTAACTGTTTCTCAAAAGTACTACATGGAAAGAAAATGATAAATCTCTTACCATGTCGCACTACTTTTGCAACTTTTTTACAGTTCAGAACTTCAGAGCTTTTACAGAACTTCCTATTTTTGAGAACGCAGCTAAGCATTTTGTTTTGAAGTACCATGAAGTTTTCCTCTTTTCGTAACCTTTCTCATCTGTAATTTTATTGTTTTTTGTTTTGAGTTGTCAGGAAAGATGATATGTTGTTAGGTTGTGTTATGCATATCTTTGACTATTTGTATATTTTTCCTTTCATATCTTTTAGGCGTTTACGCCTGTTGTAAAATTTTAAATAAATAAATAGTAATATCGTGAGCAGTTGGTTAGCCACAAGTTTTGACTTATTGCTACCCAACTTGTTATCAATATGTTTTGATGCATTTCGGAAGCAAGACTTCTACTTGTCAGATACCAATACTCAAAATACGTGAGCTCTAATACTTTGAGTTCAGGTTAACTAGTGACCATTTTATTTTCAATTTTTACCAGCCGATCCCAAGAAAAATGCCTGTGTACAAGAGCTTACCTTTATGGGTCCAGTGCTAAAAGATACTTTGGAACTAGCTTTAGTTGGCACAGAATTATCTTCATCATACAATGAGGCAGTACTCGGTAATCCAGGAACTTCCATCCAGAAATGTCCGTCTTGGTAGTAATGAACACCGTTTTCCTCAAAAACCTTCAAATCATACAACAAATAAGCTTCATTAGAATTTTTGTTGAAAAAAAGAGAAATCTACTGAAAGAAGTACCTACACAGAAAAAATACTTCGGTAAAATTTGATCACCGAAGTTTTCGGTTGCAGGAACCAACGTGTTTGGTCCTGAGTACCGAATGCTTCATCAGTAGTACCGAGTAGTCAGTAAGGGTGGCATTCAGGTTATACTTACCGAAGTCTTCGGTACTTTTAATGAAGTATTCGGTACTTTTAATGAAGTATTCGGTACTTGGGATCAAACCTTTTGGTTTCCTCAACCGAAAACTGCGGTGATCGAAATAAACCGAATCTTCAGTTCTAACAACCGAAGCATTTTTCTCTGTGTAGTAAAAGCCAGCCGCCCGGACACTATGTGCCGTTGATGACCGTGATCCTGTGCTAATCACAGGATGAGGAAACATCCATTTTGGATTTCAGTCTGTGTGCAGCACTCCTCATCGGCAGTAATCCAAGTTGATTATTTTTTTACTTAAATAAGTTTTGTTGTATTTTAATTCGGTCTGCATGCTCAAAATGTACTCATATTGATTCTGTTGCACCACTAGTGGCTTTTTAGCTGTTTAAACAGCAATTTCCGAATTTCTTCAATGGTAAGTTTTGGCGTTTGATGGTTATCGCGGTCAGAACTGCCATTTTGCGTAAAATTAATGGTATTTTTCAATGGGGCAGTTGCAAGGGTCTAAAATGTTGTGTTTTTTATAAAGAAAATGAAAGTACTTGATGAGCTGAGGACTAAAGTGCCTTTGGTTCCTAATCAAATCCCATTGTTCCGGATATGAGATTTTGGCCCAAAATACATTTTTTTAAATGGGAATTCCGCGTAGTGACGTCACTACACACACGATTTTTTACAACTTTATATGTGTGTATCTCCAAAACTGGGACATATAGGAAAAAACTGAAGGCACCATTATTTTCAGCTCATCCAGTACTATCATTGTCTCTATGAAAAACACCAAAATTCAGACCCTTGCAACTGCCCCATTCACTGGTGATTCCACCGACAAAGAAAAGATTACACAGTTCAGGTCAGTGTGTGACTGTAATGCACAAAAATACTTGCATCTGTAATCTTTTCTCATCCAGTAAAGTCGTCAATGACTTAAAAAAACTTGCGGATATTTTAATAATTTAACAGTGATTGCACCGATCGAGAAAAGATTACAAATCAGAGTATTTTCATGCAGTACAGTCATACACTGAACTGAACTGAGTAGTCTTTTATTAACCGGTGAAATCATCCATGAATTGAAAACTGTCATTCATTATACGCAAAGCAGCTCTGATTGCAGTTGACCATCTCCTGAGGTGCCCAACCGCCGAAACTCATCATTGAAGGAATTTGGAAATTGCCGTTTAAACGGCTAAAAATCTTCGAGTGATACAAAAACTGGATTATAATGAGCACATTTCGAGCGTGCAAACAGAATTAAAATACGACAAAACATGTTTACAGAAAAAATAATCAAAATTGCCATAGCGATGGCAAAGCAAAATACGGCTAATTGTGAAAAAAGAGGTTTGCAATCAAAACGGAGCCACAAAAATCAAAAAACTTCCCAGAACTTACTTCTTTATTGGCTTCTGGAACAAATCCTTCGTAAGGATCAGGTTCCTGATCAGCCTCTTGCTCTGGCTCTGGTTCTGGTTCAGCCTCAGATTCTTTCTGGTCTTGAAATTGAGGAGACCTTGTGAGATCTAAATCATCCAAACTGTTGACGGAACTGATTCTACTAGTGTTCATATCCAAGAGATTTGAATCGGAACCATAGTCGGACCCTAAATGACTTGATACAATCGAGTCTTCAATATTTGTTGTGGAGCTGACTAAGTTTGATTTTGAGTCTTCTGCTATGGAACTATTGGTCATTCTGAAAAATGAGAATATATTACAATTACAAATTATTCTCTGAAAGTCTTTTTCTTTTCAAGTCCACGATCATTCAGTGTGGATCACTGAGATTCATGGTCACCATTTTGATCTTTTGTCGACCATTTGAGTAGTTCTAAAATTTCATAATTTTTGGAATAAATTCTATGAAGCATTTAGAGGAAGACTTGGAAAATACTATGCAGTATTGATACTTTGACAACGTCCAACCAGGAGAAAATCAATAATCGATATTTCACAAGCTGCCGTAAAAGATTTACAGCCCTCCTGATTGTTTTGGAGAAATTTTTGTTTGGAGATGACCAATTTTCATACTTCAAAATTCTGAATTATTTGACTAACCCAGAAAGCCTGGGGACTGATTCTGCTCTCTTGGGTAAGACGAGGCAAGATAGCGGGAATCGATCATTTTAATTGGTTTAAACGGCGTCACGTAACAGATTTCGAGCCATTTGATGGATGGAAGAGTAATTTTTCTGAAATGAATGACTCAAACAACTTCAACTCTGTCACGTGATGCCTTTTAACCGAATGGGAATGATCGATTCCTGCCATCTCCTCTCCTCTGGTCCAAAGAGCAGAATTAACCCCTTGGTGTTGAATGGTGAACACCCTCCTTTTCGGCTTCCCAGTCTATCCCGCTTGTGTTTACAGAAAGTCACCATTCAATGCCAGACCTAAATCAGGGAGATGTTGATATGTAGTTGCTTTTTAGAGTCCGCTAGATTAGAGTATACCTTAAATCTTTCCAATATGTGTACTGCACCATCTCTAATTGCATCTGATATCAGACAACTAGACCACAGCCTCAAAAATGGAGAAAATCAGGTTATTTAACAGGAACATTTTAAAATGAAAGTCAAATTGCAAAAAACCAAATTCAAACGAAGAATATGATATTGGAAAATTTGAACAACCAATGTTTGCTAAATCAAGCACAAGCATCTTGTTAAAGTTAGAATGGGGCTCTTGCAAACTTTTGCTATAAGCAAATCAATGGTCCAATCTGCTGTAAAGACCAGTGGAAATCACGAAAATCACACTAAGAAATTCTAAAATTCAGTAATAAACTCACATAACTGCTATAACAGCAAGATCGTAATGGCGGTTCAACGCAGGTATCATGGGAGATTCCTGTCTATTATGTCACTTTCTCTACAGAAACACAGAGATATGTCTCAATTTAGATAGGAATCTCCCATGATACCTGCGTCTCTCCGTCATTAAGCCCGATTGTGAGAGTGAATGTCGTGATTTTCTAGTGTGCTCATCGTCATTTTTACTGCTTTTTATGCAAGAATCAACTCTTCAATCCCCTATAGCAAAATTTTGCAAGAGCCCCATTCTATCTGACGGATCACACCACAGACGTTCGTGACAAATCTACAGCTGGACTGCGTAAGCAAAAATCAGTAAACTCAGGTGCAGAACTGAAAATGTTGAAAATAACGATAAAGGCATCAAAAATGAAATAATTAAGCTCTGCATAAAAGTGCTTACTTATCAGGCAAGACGGCTGTTTTATCTGGTGTAGGAGAGAGTAGCCTCACTACTTCTTGCGCTTCTTCATCCGACAGTAATCCTTCCAGAACACCCCTAAAGTCAATTAAACACTGGTTAGCAACTTACATTTGTATTGATGGTGCTTGGTACTAAAAAATTACCAAAGATGCATTTCAAAAAGTAAACCATGATGCAGGACTTTGTTACCATGTACTGTCGGCGAATCAAATAATGTCAGTTGACTCCTAAAATTTTAGCTAAGTAGGCCACCTGCGATGATTCAATTCATTGTGTTAAGTATTGCAGGTTGCCTACCTAAACCAAAATCTAAGGAGCTGACTGACATTATTTAATTTGTTGATTGTACATATGCAAGGACATACATGTCGATAAGACCAGTTTACAGCTTGTTCAAATCATTGAATGAAGAATATCTACAATATAAATGGTTCATTGTACAGTGCTTTAATTAGATATTTCATCAGTGTTTTTACAAAGAGGTGTAACTAAATTCAACATAGGGTCGCTCCATTTTAAAGCCACGAATTTGAAAATCCTCTGCGCCGCGAACCCCTTGGATTTTCACTATTTCTTGTTTGTTAGTTTTGTATACTTTCCCGACAACAAATATCTAAAACATTTTATCATAAAAATTTTCCCTCTGAGTTAGGGACATTTGAAGATCAAGCAGACGGGTGAAAAGAGACGATTTGGACCGAACTTTGAGAGGCAAAAGAGGTTGTTTCATCGCCCATAAGGAATGGGCTGAGAATGGATTTCCTTCATTTTTTCAGGGCTGATAGAGCTATTCTTGGGGTGTCTAAAACTGGCCTATTTTTTATTTTTGCCCTCTTAGAACAGGGGGGGCGGGGGGTCAAGGTAAAACGGTTTTTCGGCCATAACTTTTGAACGGTTGAAGATATTAAAACGAACTTTTTTTTAATCGAAAGATCTTTTAAAGACCTATCTTTTGATGTGTATGATATTTCAAAAATATTGAATTTCAGTTGAATTGTTGCATTTTCAAAATTTTGGAAATTCCAAAAAATTAGTTTTTTGGATTTTTTTCATATGGGGATCGCACTGAGGAAAACAAAGAACTGTTTCAAAGAAAGCCCTTTTTTCACCGGTTAAAATGAGCTAAAGTTCGTTTTCGGGAAATGATTTGTCTTTGAGTTATGAATTTTTAAAGTGTCAAAAAGCGCTATTTTTGGGTTCTCAGCGGCAGCGACGAGGCCGAAAAAAATCATTTCTCCGCATGTAGTGGACTAAATTCAATGAAAATCGGTATCTGTGGGTTTTTGAGGTCGCAGATTTTAATTCTGCCGTCAGATTTGAAGAATTGTGAAATCCAAGATGGCTGCCGAGTATATAGAGGTCGGCAGCCATCTTGGATTTCACAATTCTTCAAATCTGACGGCAGAATTAAAATCTGCGACCTCAAAAACCCACAGATACCGATTTTCATTGAATTTAGTCCACTACATGCGGAGAAATGATTTTTTTCGGCCTCGTCGCTGCCGCTGAGAACCCAAAAATAGCGCTTTTTGACACTTTAAAAATTCATAACTCAAAGACAAATCATTTCCCGAAAACGAACTTTCGCTCATTTTAACCGGTGAAAAAAGGGCTTTCTTTGAAACAGTTCTTTGTTTTCCTCAGTGCGATCCCCATATGAAAAAAATCCAAAAAACTAATTTTTTGGAATTTCCAAAATTTTGAAAATGCAACAATTCAACTGAAATTCAATATTTTTGAAATATCAAACACATCAAAAGATAGGTCTTTAAAAGATCTTTCGATTAAAAAAAAGTTCGTTTTAATATCTTCAACCGTTCAAAAGTTATGGCCGAAAAACCGTTTTACCTTTGACCCCCCGCCCCCCCTGTTCTAAGAGGGCAAAAATAAAAAATAGGCCAGTTTTAGACACCCCAAGAATAGCTCTATCAGCCCTGAAAAAATGAAGGAAATCCATTCTCAGCCCATTCCTTATGGGCGATGAAACAACCTCTTTATTTTTTACTTCAACGTTTTTTGTTTGTTGGTGCCATACACTTCCCTGACAGCAAATATATCTACATTTTTTATTTTTAAAACTTTCCCTTAGAGTTAAGGACATTTGAAGTTCAAGCGGACTGGTGAAAAGTGACGATTTGGACCTAACTTTGAGAGGCAATAACTGTTCTTTTTAATAGAGCAGTGAATAAAACATACATACTTAAATTGAAGGCCAAAAATGAACTTTATTTTATACTGGCCAAATTCAATCCTCCGATACTTTAACACAGGGTTTTGAAGGCTCTACGATAAACGACGGAAACATAATTTTTTGGCTTATTGATGATTGAAACAAGACTGAAAGGGTTGAATTAGGGGGAGGGGGGTTGATTTGTATGTATCAAAATCTCTTTTCACAGTTTCTTTTGTTAGCTATGAATTAACCAATCAATCTTCATGAAATTTTTGTGTGAGATTTTCTAAGTTGCACATAAAAATTAAGAGGGAGTAGTAGCAGTTAAGTCCAGCCGCCCAACCACAGTGGCTCCTTATACTGGTTTTCCATGGGAAAAAAATCAAGAAAATTGAGTTTCGACTGTCCTTCAGAAATGTGAACATTAATGCGAGATTTTGAAACTTTGCATTGAATTTCCTTCTTCGTAAAAGAAAAAAAAGGGAATTTGTCTTCTGATACTCTTCTAAGAGTAAGCTGAGTGGATAAGAAAATAAAATAAATAAATAAATAAATTTTAATCAAGAGACCTCTTCTGTATTTTTTTTTTGAGGAAGAGGTATTATAACAATAACATGCACGAACGATGCGGCAACTATACTAAAACCATCAATAATTGAAGGACTCAAAATGCAAAAAGAACCAATAAAAAAGACACATAGAGATGAGAGACCAGATTTAAACAAAGCTGACCTTACGGTAAAAACAATGATACCTACCTGCAACTAGTGTAAGATTCATTTCAATTTCCAATAGATAATTTTGGGTTCTAAAATTACAGCTCAACAAACAGAGGAAACATTTACAACTTTGTCCGCAAAATTCTTACTGCCTAAAACCCTGGGACAAGATTCTAAGGCTTTTCAATGAGGAAATAACCATTTCACAGTTAATGAAGCATCTGATATATTTTAAAATATTAGTGGGTATTAAGCTCCATATTGTCAAAATTTCAGCATTACGGAAAGAATGAGTACCATGGAGTGGACAGAGATTCCGAGAAAGATGGAGCAAAGTTGTGGCCAGTTGCAGTCAAGAGTTCAAAATTTAATGTACAAAGTGCTCAGCCAAGTTTACTTTGAAAATTCCTTGACTTTTTCAGTTAATTTTTAAAACGAATCCCTGGCTTTGGCACAAATTTTGCAAACTTTGCAATTTTTTCAAAAACTTAAACGTAGGGTTGCATTACTCCAAATGGTGTCTTTGATTGACACACTTTCATCGGAGAAGAGAAATAGAAAGAGAAAATAAGAAATTTTGGAAGAATTCAGCAAGATTAAGGAGTACGGTTGTCCTCTTTCCTTTCCTTCAACCTATGAACCAACAAATATTAAAATTTCTGACCTGGATCAAATTTTCAAATAACACCCCAGGGGTAGGGTGACTCTTATTTTTGAAAGTTTCGAAAAGTTAACCTCCAGTTCTCTCAAAACGTGCTATGAGGCATAAAAATCAAGAATATTTGTCGAAAAAAAAAATTAAAATTTTTTTAGAGGTCTCTCAAGCGGCATAAAAGGCGTAAGTGCAAAATTTGCAACTACAGCAATAGTATAGTCAATTTCCTATGTAAAATGCAATAACGCTGCCCTTAAGGGCAAAAATTTCGTCCGTTTGACCCTATCTTGAAGCGTTTAGCGGGAAAATGTCAATTAGAGAGGGCGCAATTGCAAGTTTGCGCGCGCGCGAGGAGCTTAGCGGCGCGTGGCCGGGTCAGCACGTTAAACGATCGTTGCGCGCGCAGTTGGTAGGCAGATTGATAATGGATATTCTCTACATACGTGCAAAGGCGTATTGTGCGCTCTTTTTCACCTTATTTAGAAAATATGTGCGTCAAATTATTAACTGGATAATATGGAGACAGAGACAGAAAAATGCAATTTTAGAGGTAATCGTTGCCTTGTTCTGTATTACAAAATTAACAAATAGATAAATTAATACAGTCGTCAAAAACATAAAATATCTTGAACTAAAACGACTAAGGTGGCCCCAGTAGCCGACGCCTGACAACCCTGAAATGTACCAGTACCAGACACCCGCTTTTTACTATGTGAAAAATATTAGTTTAGTGGCAATTTTGATGTTTTGCGTAGGTATTGATTTCGAATGTTTCACAGTTGAAGTCTCAGAAAAAACCACACAAAACATCAGTATTGCCACCAAACTAGTACTTTTTACAGTGTGAAAAATGGGTGTCGGGTACTGGTGCAAGTCGGCTACCGGGGGGGGGGGGGGGGGGGGGGGGGGGTTTCACCATAAAATAAACTAAATTGTCGCACAACTAAAAAGGTTTGAAAAAAGAAGTCTTAGCATTATAATTTTTTCAAGTCATGGACGGAAATTTTTCTGGACCGTTTCCCTATATTTTTAGTGAAATGGGTTGCTCCTTTGCAGTAATTTTTGAAAATCTTCTACTTTGGTCGTTACTTTTACTTTCTCACTCTAATGAAATTAGAAAAATTGAGAAAGTATTGCAATGACGCAGAGATTTTTGATGCATTTTGTTTCGATACTTGGCCCACTATGAAATAAGTGGCTTTCATCATGCCTAATACTATCCTAAAGAACATCTATCCATGACATTTTAGTATCTCTTAAATATATGTAGTTTGGAGAGGTAAATGCTTAAACTTTCTGTGGCGTCCGTGATTCGTGAGTCGTGATATGTGCGTCCGTCTGCGTATCCCAGCATAACTTTTGCACAATAGGTCCAAATCTATTTCCTCTAATAGACAGCCTATAGTCAAATAAAGTACTTGTCCTTGTTCTATTAAACCCTTGAGACTCTTTTAAAAATCAAAATAGGTGCGATCAAACCCAAAAAAAAGAATGAACGTGAAAAAGTAAAAGTAAATAGTAAAAAATAGAGTCAATCGATATGGGTTCAATGAATTTTTATGAGACACTTTGACCACAGAATATATTACGAAAAAGTAAAATATTTCCCTCATATCACGACTCACAGATCACGGACGCCACAGAAATTTTATGCATTTACCTCTCCAAACTACATATATTTTGGGAACGGTCCAGAAAAAATTTTCCCTCCATGACTTGAAAAAATTATAATGCTAAGACTTCTTTTTTTAAACCTTTTTAGTTGTGCGACAATTTAGTTTATTTTATGGTGAACCCCCCCCCCCCCCCCCCCCCCCCCCGGGAGCCCACTTGCACCAGTACCCGACACCCATTTTTCACACTGTAAAAAGTACTAGTTTGGTGGCAAAACTGATGTTTTGTGTGGTTTTTTCTGAGACTTGAACTGTGAAACATTCGAAATCAATACCTACGCAAAACATCAAAATTGCCACTAAACTAAAATTTTTCACATAGTAAAAAGCGGGTGTCTGGTACTGGTACATTTCAGGGTTGTCAGGCGTCGGCTACTGGGGCCACCTTAGTCGTTTTAGTTCAAGATATTTTATTTTTTTTGACGACTGTATTAATTTATCTATTTGTTAATTTTGTAATACAGAACAAGGCAACGATTACCTCTAAAATTGCATTTTTCTGTCTCTGTCTCCATATTATCCAGTTAATAATTTGACGCACATATTTTCTAAATAAGGTGAAAAAGAGCGCACAATACGCCTTTGCACGTATGTAGAGAATATCCATTATCAATCTGCCTACCAACTGCGCGCGCGACGATCGTTTAACGTGCTGACCCGGCCACGCGCCGCTAAGCTCCTCGCGCGCGCGCAAACTTGCAATTGCGCCCTCTCTAATTGACATTTTCCCGCTAAACGCTTCAAGATAGGGTCAAACGGACAAAATTTTTTTTTAAGGGCAGCGTTATTGCATTTTACATAGGAAATCGACTATACTATTGCTGTAGTTGCAAATTTTGCACTTACGCCTTTTAGGCCGCTTGAGAGACCTCTAAAAAAATTTTTTTTTTCGACAAATATTCTTGATTTTTATGCCTCATAGCACGTTTTGAGAGAACTGGAGGTTAACTTTTCGAAACTTTCAAAAATAAGAGTCACCCTACCCAGGGGTGCAAAATGTGCTTGATCCCGAGACAATATATAATAGAGACCACGCACTAGCCTTGCGCGCAGTGGCTGACTTTTTTCCGGGCTCAACAGAAATTAACATAGGGACCGTGAAGGAGCACCATCCAACATGGACCATACGTTGACTGATGCAATTTCCGTGCTTTGGATTCACCAGGCAAAAGCTCGACGACGTTACTCATCAGTCAACGTATGGTCCATGTTTTTCGGTGTTCTGTTGAGACCCCAAAAAAAAAAAGTTGCCACCGCGCGCAAACATGGGCAAGATAGGTAGTGCGTGGTCTCTTTTATATATTGTCTCTGGCTTGATCTAGCGATCTGCGGACTGCGTGAAAGTGAGGAAAATTTTTGGAACTAAGGAAATTTGCTCAATTTTTTTTTTTTTTTTTTTTTTTTTTTTTTTTTTTTTATACAATGGCAATAAAATTTACTTGGCAAATGGCCTCAAAATTTTAAAATATTGGTAACTTTTCAGAAATAGGGTGTTAAAATGTTGAAATAAACAAAAGAAAAAGATCATAGTGAAACTTTTCAATTTTTGAGAGGAAATCTGTCGAGAATTCTGTAAGGAAAAAATCTTGGATTGCGTGAAATTTCTGAGGTTATGGAACATTTGGCACCCCTGAAATTATCTGACTTTTCCAGATGATCGATAATTTCTTGACTTTGCCCAATTATTTCAATTTTCCAGACTGCTGAGCACCCTGGCTTTAGTCTGCAATTGTACATCATTGTCTGCAAACTCCGGACACATTGAACAAGTGTAATACCATATTCACCCACGTTTAATTCAAAGAAAAACAACCAAATCGACCGTATGAATTTAAGGTGTGTATTAAAACAAAAAACAAAAGCGGCAGAGATGATTTCACCTCTGACCTTTATCCAGTCACTCTGCCAATAACATTTAAAAAAAGCAGAGGATTTTTAGATTTACCTAATTGGCTTTCAGCTCATTCATCATCGTTAAATTCCTGATTTAACATGTTTTTTTGTAGCTGAAACTGTGTATTAAACATGGGTAAAAAGTCCTTTTTTTTTCAGACCCTCTTTATAATCTGGAGTGCGTATTAAACATGGGCGCATATTATACATAAGTGAATACGGTAAGATTCCTCTGTTTGTCATTGTTTAAAGAACAGACATTTCACAATACAACTTACCTTTTGGAAAGGATTCTATGGAGAGGAGATCAGATTCAGACCAGGGACAAATTGAACGAAATGAAAGTTTTTGTCACAGGAGAAAAAACAAAACAAAACAAATAAAAATAAAAAATGAAAAAAAGTTAGTGAAAGCAAGCATTAAGATAAAAGAGAACATTAGGCTAAGTAGAGTAGAGATGGTTAAACATTCAAAACTGCAGAAAAGATGAGATATTCTTCTGATAAATTCTAAAACCATGGTAAACTTTAAGAATTTGCCATCTTCAAATCCTGTCATTTACATTTTTTGGTCCACAAGAGCTTTTTCTGAGGAGACACTTTTAAGCCACATACTTCAATTTCATCAAATTTCACCGGGAGCCATTACCCATAAGCCAAGCACTGTCCCCTTGAAATTTTTTTTTTTTAAAAAGATCTAGCATGCAATCTCTTTGCAGTTTCAAACTAAAACTTAATTTTGTGGCACTCTCTTTCTGTATCTACTGTTAATTTGAGTAAAATTTTGAGACAGTGCACCATTAGGAGTGAACATTTTGCGGAGCAATTTGTTTTCTGATAAGATCATCATTTCGAAGATAATGTAAATTTTATGGCAACAGTTTTGAAAATTTGGTAAAGCTACACTAATATTGCAAGAAATTTTCCTTGCAATCTGACTTCTTACAGCCCTGCCTCATTGGTGCTTCTGATGACAACTGTTGTGACAAAGCAACTGTGAAGCAGTTGATTAGCAGTTACTAATATAGCAGTAATATAGCAGTACTGCTAAGTTAGTCTGTGCAATCTGCACCAAAGGCTTTAAATTTGCTGAACATTTATACACGTGAATTATTTTATTAAAAGCTGAAGAGGAGAGTTGACTATCAAAGCAATCCTTGGTTAGTTCCAACAAACAGGTTTAACTTTTCAATTTTTTTATAGTCTTCAAAAGTTTTGTCAACCTTCTTATGTGACTCAAGCTGATAACTCAAAAACAAAACACCTCCAAAGATTATGCTGAAACACGATGCACAGCTTGCTAATTTTTACACAAAGATTGAATTGAATAATGAAAGTATAAAGTACAATGGAGGGAGGCTTTTCCATTAGAAAGATGCATGAGTTTTGAGAAGGGGGCAGGAGGTTGTAAGTTGTAACATTCACAATCTATGCAGGGGGCTTTGACAGATTTACAACAACGCATGCACAAAGAGATGCAATCGAACATTATTTTAGACATAAACAGTTTCAGAGAAAAAGTTTTCACTGTAATTCATTAAGAAATAAAAGAAAGTAAGTCTTGAAAATTTGATTTCTCACGACACAACTATCATGTGAGAATGGCACTTGCAAACTTTTACTCGGAGCAAGTGAAGTCAAATTCTATGTAAAAACCAGCAAAAATCACAAAAATTACACTAAAAAAGTCTAAAGTTCAGAATTAAACTCTAAAAACAGCTGTGACCGGCAATATCGTAATGGTGGAGCAACGCAGGTATCATGGGGGATTCCTGTCTAATTTGTGACATTCTCTATGGACACAAAGAGATCTCAAATTAGATAGGAAACTCCCTTGATGCCTGCGTGGCTTTGCCATTGAGCCTGATTCTGAGAGTGAATTTAGTGATTTTTTGTGGGCTCTTTGTCATTTTTACAGGGTTGTATGCAAGAAGCAACTCTTCAATCACCTGAAGCAAAAGTTTGCAAGAGCCCATTCCTTCAAGTGAATCTTCCGTGTTTAGCACCAGTTCCTGTCACCACAGCGCTAATATTCGATTCCTGTCAAACTGCAGACTAAAAGTAAGTTATATCCAAGAAATGGAATTTCAGGTACTAGATTATCATCGGACCAATGTCTCTGCAAAACTATATCTCGTCAATATTTTCAAAAATAAGGCTGGAAGTATCAAACAATGGAATATCTCAAGTCGGTTCCTCTGCTGAATTGCAATATTCTTTTTTTTTTGGTTCTCTCAGCCTTCTTTTAAAAGTTATTGACGAGATATATTTTGCAGAGACATTCTTCAGATGATTGTCTCGTAACTAACACTCTATTCCCTTTAATATAAATTACTTTTGACCCGTAATTTAACATTATTCGAACAGAGGTGCTCTGCTAGCAGAAATCAGCACTAAATGCTGAAGATTCACCTAAAGCAGAGATGAATTGGAATATTGACGGCCATTTTTCAAGACATACATGATCTAGCTCCAATGGTATTTATCCCATTTTTCCATGATTCGGAGAAAATAGCCAAGTTGCTCAATTTTTTTCCTTTCAAAGAATAAAGGGAGAGAGGGGGGATTGCTTGCTTGACTCTGCATACAAGCATTCATAAAAACATTAAGAGAGTTCGAAAATTTCAAGAAGGTCTTAAAAGAATCAGCATGGTAAAAATTTAAAATTTTAGAAATTTTGTAGGCTTATAATCACTTAAAATAAGCACAGTCCATACTTTTTTCTTGTCCATACTGCCCAAATTTTCTTGGCTTTGAAAAACTATTGCTAATTTTTAATATTCTCAGACATCTTTTAGAAATTTAAAAAAAAAAAAAAAATAGGAAATTTTTGTTGGCAATTTAATTCTTTGAAAGAAAAAATCAAGTGTAAAAATAACGATCATCAGCACAGGGTGTCCTGTGAGAGTTTTCGAAGAAACGTCTTCAAGCAACTGGTTAGTTTACGCTCAAAACTACTAGATCCAAAATTGAACAAAGGACATCAAAGCTGCAAATAGGAAAGTGATCTGCAAGCAAAGATTATTACCGAGTACTGAGTAGATTATCTGCTTCATCAGGAGTCATCAGGCTTGTATCCAGGGGCGCAGTTCGATTGGTATCAACGGACAAACGGCTGGTGTCCACAGTGGCACAACTTGTTTCCAAGACAGAAGAGCTAACTTTTTCCAAATCAGCTTGCTCAATAGCTTTGATGATTTCTTCTTCTGTTTCTCCTTCTTGGGCTAACGCTTCAACCTGTTTGCAGAGAGAATACAAATTTCATTGAGTATAACAATAGAAATTGCAACACTTTATTTATTTATTTTAATTGGTACAAAATGCCTTCGCGGTCAAATACGGGTTCATTTTTATTTTTTACAAGATCTCAAGCATATTTAGGGTGCCAGCCCTATTTGCACCCACTCCACTTCCAGTGCCAGCCATTTTTACCCTTTTTCAATCCCCTTTTATCCCACTTTCTCATTTTTAAAAAAAATTCTACTTGACACATTTAAAAGCTCTTGATCGCTTCTTTCTATTGCATTGATCAGTTTTCAGAATTTATTTCATCGGGAAAGTATGGTGGGCGCACAAAAAACACCCTATTTTCATATTTACAAAAATCCCGTACAAAGCGACATACATCTAAACGGAGGGTAAAAAATGAGAATAGAAGATGTTTACAGCTTTAGTTGACCACTATTCACTATAGGGAGTAGCAGAAAAGTCTTTGGTTTCATCGAAAAACCCCTGAATAAGCGCTATTTCTTGCTCGTAATAGCTAAAACAATGGAAATGTAAACAAATCACTTCATAGATGGTTGAAAACAGGAGAGGGATCAAGCGTACTGCGTAGCCCTACGTAGCCTGCACCAACGTCGCTATCCAGCAGCAAAACTTGGTTTTAGAGTTTCCAAGGCCACCCATATGCGACTACACCGCAGTTAATAAACGTCCCGATCTATCGAAACACGTGTATGCGCTAAAGACTATATACGGCTTTGGCACGCAATGGCAAAATCGGCAGGCAGTTTATAAACGGTATTGGCACTCAAAGTGTTAAACTACATAAAGGTATTCATTAGGTGTAGTAGGTACAGTAAAACTTTGATTTAACGTTTTTCAGGGGACCGAGAGTTGTCAACGTTATATCGAAAAGACTCCGTACATCTGCGTAACTCCTCTCTTTTTGTTTTGATATTTGAAATTCACTCCCTTAATAACTCCTATACAATTCTTGCTTCTTCCTTCAAACAAGTCATTAAGACTTCACTAACTGTTACTTCATCACAATGTGACAACACTGTTAGAAATATAAAAAAAAGAAATTGAATAAAGATGTAAAATAATGTAACTACTCACAATATCATCATGCTCATATTTTTGCTGTGGATTATCCGATGAAGAAGACGAGCCATCATCATCAAGGAATTGTATGCTTGTATCATTCAAGTTTAACAATTTCTGGTCCAATTCCTTTGTATCACTGTCAGTTATAAAAGAAGCACCTAGATTAGCAGCTTCCGATGAGACGAATCCCGAATCCTCCTCGCTCACAGAGCTGCTACACATCGTCGTAGTCGATTTTAGGAGCTCGCTATTCAAATCACTACCGATATTGAACTGTACATTAGGCTTATTACTAACACACTCAGACTCAGTCGTTTGCTCTAACTGAGACGACAGCGTTTGATCATCGTTCAATAAACTATTTTCTAAATTACCTGCTAAATTCTCATCTACATTATAACTATTTGCTTTTACTTTTGATTCGATATCAGCGTTGTGAATGAAATTATTTGTCTGTACACAATTCGTCTCGTTACTTAAAACTAAATTATCTTTTGCTTCAACACATTCTAATACTGGATTGGTAATGAAGGATGGTTCATGCTGCCGGTCGTCTTCAAGTTTACCCACGAGAGGTAAAACTTCTTTCGTTGGGCTCTGCAAAAAAAACAAAAAAATTATGTGATTAAAAAAGGTAACAAATGAAGAAGTCAAAAATAATTGGAGCACAAGAAAATAAAAGGGGCTAAACAACAAGATCACTCAGTATTGCCAAAAAGTAGGTTTATTTGATAGACTGAAACAACAAAACGAAATTCCCCAAGAGTGCAAACATTTTTAAGTTTCTGCTCATCCGAATTTAAAAGTTTTTGAAACCTCGACCGATCAAAACTTTGTACTTATAATGTCAAAACACCACTTTCCTCAAAAGCGACTGGAGGCACTATCTATTGAATTGAAATCTGATAAAGTTTTGTCAGGAGTCGCTTTCAGTAGCAGTAGTAGCAGCAGTAAAGTCCAGCCACCTAAATCACATTCTTACGATCAAGAGGTAATGATAAGCAAAAGTTTTTTTACAGATCAATTCCTTGAGAGTATGGATCTTTCTAAAGACAAAAGTAATTGAGCAAACAATGGATCATGCCAATGAGGAGAAGATGATGAATATGCCAACTTACAGCTGAGGGCGCACTGCTTCCCTGGGTTTGAGAATTGACTAGCGCAGGGATCTGCGGGGAATCCAGAGTTACACGTACCGATGAGACCATCTTTTTAGATCTTCTTAGCGTTTGAGTGTAATCGACAGGAGACTTAGGACTGTCTTCTTCTTCCGTCTGATTTTCATTTTCACCAATTAAACTATGCCCTAAGAAGAAAAAGTCAAAATAATTACAACTCTTGAAGAAAATCATCGAAACAATTGAAGTAAATTAATACCAAAATGAAAGAAGCAAAATTTTCCTGTATGATCATTTAACAGGCAAAATGTTGTAGAACTCATTTCAGAAGTCCAAGCTGAGCTTACCGATAATCTTTGGCAAAGTTTCAATTTTCATTCCTTCAATCAAAACAAAAACTGCCTGCAACTTTGACTTTTTGATTTTATAGCGTACATCAATGTAACGGCAAGGTTCAAGGTCATTTCCATCCATTTACATTTTGTACCAAGAGAAATAAGAGTGGAAAAATTCCAAAGATTATCGATTGAGCTTCGCTTCCACTTCTGCAACGAGCTCTAAATGCCAATTCAGTATTGCTTTTCATGAGGCTGAAAATACTAAATTTATAGAAGCTGAGGACATCTTTTGAACATAAAATTTGAATTTCAAGGTCTAAACACATTAAGCTGTCGAATTTAGACATGAGTGGTAGGGGAAAAACTAATTAACTGTAAAAAAAACCATGCTTCATTCTTACGGAATTTCGGCTTTCAGTGACTTGTTTTGAAAACTAAATATCTGTATTCTTCTAAAAATTGAACAACAGTTAACCAAAAAATGCTAATCTAAAGTGCAAAAATGATTATTTTTATACTTGAATGATAACTTTTTTCTGATAAGATCACTCCTGAGCAGGAAAACTTGTTTCTGACTCGATTCCTGATGTTTTGCCTGTCAGGAGACGATTTGGTTGGAACAAGTAAGTGCCTTCAAATTCAAAGCGAGGTCACAGGAGGCTTTTGAAACAAGGCCCAAAACATGATTAAAATTTAAAGAGGATTTAGCATAAAGATAACCTAATAAACAATTGCCAAAGCTTCCCAAAACTGGCAACCTCACATACACAGAAATAATTACTTACTTGCACAATAGTAACACAGAACATGCAAACACATTTGGGAACAAATAAACAAAGGCAATGAGGAAATAGAAGAACTATCTTTGTAAACAAAACAAGCCTAGAAAGAGCTTGAATAGGTGTAATTTAAGGTGATATAATGATCAACAAAGCCTAAGATCACAAGTTGCCAGAAATAAAGTGTCATGACTGAGAACAGAACTCAGAAACGCAAAGATGAAAGTTTTCAGACAAGACGATAGACAGTGGTGCATCTGAAGATGATTTGGACAGGGAGAATATTTCCATAGGTAATGGCAAAATTAAGTGAGCTCATGAGCGGACTCAAAATTAGAAGAAAATAAATAGAAGATAAGGAGGAAGATCTAAAAATAAATACCAACATGTAGTTTATCTCTATCACAGTCTGTTGACAACCCCCATTGGGCAAAGAGCCAAAAATCCCACCGCAAAAATAATAATAAATAAAAGAATAATCAAACTGGAAAAATTACCTTTACATTTATTACCCTCCATTTAAAATAAACGTCACAGATCAAATTTATGAGGTGATGTTTGATTGAGAGGGTGTAACTAGCGTAAGAGGATATATCAAAGGACTCAACCCCTCCCCCCCCCACTTACACAGTAAAGAAATGGACGAAAAAAGGATTTAACGAGATGTAGAAATTATGTATTTTTTACATCACTGGATATGCATTAGACTTCATGAAACAATTACATACAATTAGGAAAGCAAAGTTCAAAAATAAAATCAACAAAGGAAGCAAAATTACCATCGGTGAAAAGAACAAGCAATAAAAATCTACAGAGAAATATCTTAAAAAAAAAGAAACAGAAAAAGAAAAATCTAACACAAACAGAAAGAAGGAAAAAAATCTATGAAAGGAGATGTGTGAAGCAGATGCAAATAGTTAAATAAAATCATTTATTGTCTGTAATTACTTATTTAGAGATGTTTTTCTTTAGATTTTTATCACTTGTTCTTTATCAGGCGTGCAAAATGTGCCCGATCTAGCGATCCGCGGATCGCGTGAAAGTGAGGAAGTTTCTGAGAAAGTGAGGAAATTTGTAATTTTTTTTTTTTTTTTTTTTTTTTTTTTTTTTTTTTTTTAAATAATGGCAATAAGGATTTTCCAGGAAAATAGTGAAAAAAAATGGGGAAATATCGGACATTTTGCGAACATACGGTGTTGAAATGTTAAAATAACCAAAAAAAAGTCATCACTTTCAAATTTAAAGAGGACATTTTTTAAAATCCTGTGAAGAAATAAGTCATGGATCGCGTGAAACTTTCGAAGTTTTGGAACATTTTGCACCCCTGTTCTTTATAATACTGGTAATTTTGCTTCTTTTGTTAACTTCATTTTGGACTTTTGCTTTCCTGATCACATGTAATTGTTTTTTAAAATCTAATGCATAACTAGTGATGATGAGCAAACCGCTCGAAAAACATTTGGGACAATAATTTCTGCATCTTGGTAAATCCTTTTATCATCCAATTAAAATCAGAGACAAATAGAGACAGAGCTTTATGCTAAAATACATAGGGAAGATTTGAGATTCTCGCAAATTCACCAAAATCGTAGCATGGTGTTGAACGGTGAGCACTGTTGAGCACCCTCTGCTTCACTTCCCATCCACACCCCGCCATTCTCCCCTTGTTTACCCAAATTCACCGTTCAACACCATGAGACGATTTTGATAAATCCGTGACAAACAGACGTATCTCTGCTGCAGCCAGTTAGTGCTCCGTCTTTATTTGTCTCTGCTTGAAATAGATGCAAAATGCGCTTTAACCATTAAAAAATGGAGGTAAATAGCCACTTAAGGTGATTCTCCAGCGTTTAGTGCCGATTTCTGCCACCAGAGCGCTACTGTTCCATCAATGTCAAATTACAGGCCGAAAGTAATTTATGTGTAAGAAAACTGAGAGTCAGTTACTGGATAATCTTCTGAAGAACTTCTTTGCAAAACATCTCTCATCAATTACTTCAAAAATAAGGCTGAAAGTACCAAAAAATGAAGTATCGTAAATCAATTCTTGCATCAAAATACGATATTTGATATTTCATTTTTTGGTACTTTCAGCGTTATTTTTCAAGTTATTGATGAGGTATTTAGCAGAGACGTTCTTCAGATGATTATCTAGTGACTGACACTCCATTTTCTTAAATATAAATTACTTTTGGCCTGTAATTTGATATTAATTGAACAGTAGCGCTCTGGTGGCAGAAACCGGCACTAAACGCTAAAGAATCACCTTAAAAAAGAGTAAATAGAAGGAAACAAAAAATGAAGAGGCAAAAGAGTCATGAAGTAAAGAGAGTGGAAAGATCTATTAAAAAATTTGACGCAACTAAACCAAAATTTAGACAGAAGTAGACACCACAGAGCAGAATGCAATAGTAACATGTTGATACAAAAAACATTAAAGAATACAAAAAGAGCACTTACTTAAAATACTTTCTTCATCTTTTGTTGGGATATTAACACTATCTGTCCTGAAACAGTAAAGAGTAAAAATATTTAATCAATTTGTTGTCATGGATTATTTTTTTTTTTTTTTTTTTTTTTTTTTTTATTTTTTTTTATTTTTTTTTTTAAATTATGGGTAAAAATAAAACTCCAAAGAATTACAGTGAAAATTTGTTGTGTGGAACTTCGATCCAGCCCCAAAAAAATTCAACGTAGCGAAAGTTCCACTTATGAAATTGCAGTCATAGTATGGGAGGTGCTGAAAAAAAATTCCACTTAGAGGACGTTCCACACAACGAACTTTCACGGCAATAAAAATTTCATGATGTACAGTCGAGGACAAAAAGACCATTAGACAACTCCTTGGATTTTGGTATCAGTAGACCACCTGCAATGCTTAAATTCATTAAGATAAGTACTGTGGGTAGTCTACATCCAGGAGTCATCTGACATTATATTTGTCCCCAACTGTACAGTCAGCGACTTGAAAAATGTCACTCAACTTCTTAGATTTTGGATTAGGTAGGCAACCTGCAATGCTCAAACTCACCGTGATAAGTATTGCAGGGTGCCTACTTGAGCCAAAATCTAAGGAGTCGACTGACATAATTTAAGGTAATTCCAGGCAAACATTTTTCAGATTTCAATCCGACCGATAGCGCCACTTATCACTTTTGGGAAAAGTTGTATTTTTAGCATTTTAGATTGAAAACAAAGAAAAAACTCAAAATCCAAGAACGTGAGTACCTGCGAATTTATTCATGGATTTTTTAAGCCTAAAACGAACAAAACTGGTTGAAACATTAAAGCCTTAAGAAATACATTTAGTCATAAGCTTAGTTAGTGCAAGTGAGTGCAAATGATAATACGTCTATCTGCCTCACTCACACTTATCGTGGCTTACGAGAATTTTTATATTTCATAAATACAGGCTTTGTTTTTTAGTGTTTCAGCTTAAAACTTTTTAGGAAACTTGAAACTTGGAACTTTTCAGTAGGTAACTTTTCTGAGGTGCTCGCGGAGGCTGATGTTCCCCAAATTTGTACTTTTACCATAAATGGGTCTGTTCCGTACTTTAGTTACGGCAATATGCTACATTGATTCTAACGTAAAATTCGGCAAAAATAACAATGCGCACAGTAAAAACTTTCAAAACCCACTCATCAACTCAGGAAATCACTTCCATTTCAAACAAACCGTGCTACACTAGCCACTATTATCACATACAACTACACAGACATAACCACTGCATTTATGTAAACATCAACATAACTTACACACATTTAAATGTTTCATTTAATGTTTCATATTATTTTGTAATCTTAGAAAAGCCAGAAAAGATCAGACAGCAAATGCAGCCAATATTTGGAAGGAGATTCCATCATTTTGTAGTTACAATGTTGTTTACATGTGCGCAGTGATTCTGTCGATGTAGTAGTATGCCAGTGTAAATAGTGTCTAGTATAGTTAGGCTGTTTGAAATTAAAGTGATTTCCTGAGTGAATGAGTGGTTTTTGAACGTTTTTTTTGTGCGCCTCATTGTTTTTGCCCAATTCAACTTAAGATTCAAGGTTCTATATTGTTGTGGCAAAGGTACGCAACAGACCCATTTGTCAATTTTAGCAAAACCTGTTGACGTTTTCAGCAGCGCAACGTCGTGTCCACGGTTCGAACGAATCAACCCTGGAATCATCTTGAGACTATCAATTAATTTTACATTGAAAATTGTGAGGTTGTGGGTGCCCTAAATTTGGTTACAGTTACAGTTCGAAATTGCAGAACCTACTTTAAGGAGGCAAGCAACTATTTCAAACTTAGAAGGGCTCTAGCTTGGCGAATGCCCATTCTGAGACACATGTTCACAGAAAAAAGAAAATCTTTTGCTAGCCTCCAATACATGAAACACCCAATACCAAAACTTCAGTTTATTTAAACTTTCCCATCAGCCAATCATTTTTATCGGATTCAATTTCGGAGCTCTAAATGCTCTGTCCAAGTTCAATCAATCCATCGGAAGAAAGGGAAAATCTGGGATAAAATAACGAATCACTTACTTTAAATTTGATGTAGAGTGATTTTGAATTGTGCTGAAATCCTCTACAGGGTCTTTATCGACAGGTTTTGGCAAACTTGGTGTCGAAACTTTGGTAGACTGTATATTTGTGCGAGGCGACTTGACAGGAGATGACTTGGAAACGTTCGGAGGAGGGGGTGGGGGAGAAGATGGAGGGGGGGAGCGTAGACGAGGAGAGGTGAACGACGAGCTCCTCGTTGCAGCAGCTGAATTGTCAGGAGTATTTTTCAGCGCAGGTGTGGCTTTTACATCTAACTTGCTTGGATCACTATTTGACCTAGAAAAAGGAAAAAATAAGGGTGCTTAGTTGTGATCCTAGATCAAAAGAACAAACAAATGACCAAAAGGAAGGGACTTGTCTTTCTTTCAAAGTATTGGCAAGTGCTTTAGAAAATTTAGGACTGATTGAAGACTATTTTTCACAAAAAATGGAAAGATAGGGGACATTTTTGAATGAATTTTTCTCTGATGCTTTAATGTCATATCAATATCTATCATCCGTACAAATGAAACATTCACAATTGAGGAGTTCTTCGGTGAAAGAGCCGATAAAACAGTGGGTGTGCTCGTATTCAAAAAACCTGATATCAAAAGGTTATTTTGTGGGTATGAAGAGTTGGATTGGGTTCTCTTAATCATCTGATGATTTGACAACACGCTCTAATTGTTAGGTATAATTAAAAAACTCCAGTTTTCCTCATCAGTTTGACTTTTGAGCAGGACTTTTGAGCTTGAGCACAGCCTCTATTTTATCCGCCCTTTTACCAAAGAACTCCTCAATTTCAGCAAAGAGTTTCTTGAAACAAGCTGCAAAATATAATGACAGCGATTTCCAATGACCGGGATGGCGTGAAATGACAAAAAAAACAACTACGCCCATTTGATAACAAAGAAATGGAATTGAGGCCATTTTTGGAAAAAGAGCCCATGTCAATGACGGGTGAGCTCTTTCTGAAAAATCAGCATAGTGATTGAAAAGAAACTTCTCGCTGAAAAGCGCACCTTTTATTCCATGGGTCCTTTTTCTTAGAATAGCCTCAATTCTGAACAAGAAAAGGGCATACATTATATACCATAGCTACAATGACTTAATGAGGTCTAAAGGTAATATATCAGCTATAAAATATTTTTATTTATTCACTTCAGTCAATAATACTTCATACTTCAAAATTTAAAAAAACGAACCAATCCCTTTCATAGAGGCACAAAGGAAGAGCAAGCCGCACGGCCCACAGGGCTTCTGGACTTGTGTGACCCCTCAATTGTTGTAGCTTACTGGGTTAGCATTGGCTTCATCGGAATCATCGGTGAATTAAACAAGTTATTTAATATACAAAAAGCGGAAGCTCTGAGAGAGGAATAATTTATAGTAAGGAAACTGCAATTTTAAATTTATTTGTTCATTTACCTGGATGTACTATTTCTCGTTTTAGAAAAATGGGAGGTCCAATTTCTTTGCTTCTCGATTAACTCCCGACTATTTAATTTTCGTTCCGGTTTATCTGGCTTTGAAGGTTTTTCAGTCGAGCCATTTACAAAATGAGAAGTACGGCTTGAGAGTAACTGAGAATTAGATGTTGGAGTTAGGATCGGCTCATCAGCAAGAGGTTTACAGTTTTCCGTTGCTTCATGATTCCCATTCATTTGAGCTCCAAAACCATTTGGCACACCATTCTACGACAAGAAAAAAGAAAAAACATTGATCAAATACTGAGCCTAAAGTAAGACAGCAAAGACATCTAAATAATTTCAGGAGTGAGCGAGCTCTTCAAAAAAAAAAAAAAAAAAAAATTAATTAAATTAAAAAGAAAAATAAATAAATAAATTAATAAGTATTAATTAGTTAAATGAAAACTATAACCCTGACTTGCATATAACCTTGAAAACTTTGAGCAACCAAAGTTTTAGGTTTTCATACAAACAAGTTTCTAATAATACTTCTTTCGTGAAAGTTCGTTGTGTGGAACATCCTCTAAGTGCAATATCTCTCCAAGCGGAATATTTTTTCAGCACCGTGAAATCTCCCATACTCTGACCGCTATTTTCTAAGCTGAACTTTCGCTAAGTGGAATTTTTTTCGGGGCAGGACCAAGGCTCCACACAAAATAAACTTCCACTGTATTTGTTTCGTTGTAATACAGCTCCTTGCGTATTCTTTTGATACTCTCAGTTTTAAGCTCTTAAAATTTCAAGTTCTTCTTTCTTCTTTGCAGTAAGTGGACTGCATAAAAAATTATTAAAAGCTTGGAGGTAGGCAGGTAACAAAAATTGTACAATAATAATCATAACTACAAACTCTTTCATAACTAGGTACATTAAATCTTCAGAGAGAAATGTTCATAAAGGAGGTGATTTCTTCGAGCCTCATTCGGTCTATGTAGTATTGCTTGCAGTATTTTTTATGTATTTGATAGTCTTTGTGATTACAGACTCTGAAAGAAGGAAACTGGAAAAATGGCACTATTAACAAAATTCCCAGGCCAACTTAATACTATGAGAAGAACAAAAGATTGATTCACAGCATTCCTATATCACAGAGATCGTTTCAGGAGAGTTTGCCATTCACAGTTTACTGTCACATGCTTGGAGGGGTGTATTTTTGTCCTCTGTGCAAGTTGCCGTCAACGCAAAAAGTAGAAACATTGAATTTAACCTGACTTGCGTAGATTTTGGTCACAACAACCTACGTAGAAGACAAAAATACGCCCCTCTACGCATGTAGTTGAAAATGGCAAACTCTTCTGAAACGACCTCTAATACTTACCTTTGCCTAATGCAAAATACCGAAAAATAAGCTAGTTCTGTATTTTTTATAACGTGAAGATATATGATAAAGAAATGCAAATAAATTACTTTGATGATTTTGTAGTATTAAGATGGCCGCCGGAGTTTTGATATCCACATAAGTTCTGCCAGTTTCACTCTTACAGAGGCAGTGACGTAACTAGGCATGCATGCGCCCCCTCGCAAAAAATTGAGCTGCGCCCCCCCCCCATCATCTTCCCTCCCTTCCCCATCCCACCCCTCCCCACTCCACTCCTTACTGGCCTATGACCCCGGGGCTATGTAGAACATATACTCCGACGAAAGAAAAGTTACGAATCAATTTATTATTTTTTTTTTAATTTTAAATCAAAAATCGCCTGCCTTTTCTTTCAAAATTTTTTGTTTCACGCCTTAATTGTTGCGAATTCGTCATTAAGTCTTCCAAAATCCATCTCTTTGGCCCTTCTTGCTTCAATGCTGAGCATCGCTAAGCTTAAGAGACGGTGTTGACTCATTGTACTCACGTCTTCTAGAGGTGGTTTTAGAAGTGTAGGCGCACCCAGACCGATAATCTTTGGAATTTTTCAACATTATTCCTCTTGTTTCAAAATGAAAATGAATGAAAAGGAATTAGAGTGTTAGCTTTTCACTGAGCAACACATTAATATTGAAAGTTCAAAGTCGAAGACAATAAGTTTTGTTTAGTTTTGAAGAAATGAAAATTCGCCAAAGATTATGGTCTAGGTGCGCCTACACTTCTAAAACGAGCTCTATACGTACGTCATCTTCGTCCCTATTTTCCTACTTTTTGTTATTCTTTTTATATTTTCTTCTTCTCTTCTTTCTTCTTCTCTTTCTTTTCCTTCCTTCTTTTCCTTTTCTTCCTTCGCCCCGTATTTTCCTCCTCTCTCTTTGCGCCCACCGACGCCTTGCGCCCCCCCGCAATTGCGGAGGCTGAGGGGGCTATTGTTACGCCACTGTACAGAGGCTATAATCACGAATAACTACGAATACAAAATAAATACCAAAAGTAATATTGCACAATCATTGGACCAATCTTCTTAGAAGTTGCACATTTTCATTAGAATAAAGCGGCTACTTACAAAACTAGCAGACTGCGAATTTGTATGAGGGGAAGGTGAGGGGGATCTAGAATTGAGCATGGTTGGAATGGAAGAGCACGAAACTGTTTTCTGAGCCGTTCGGTTAGGGGGCTCATCCCCCAATGATGAGTTGGTGGAACTTGATCGAGATCGAACATCTTGTTTGGAACTCTTGTTCCTATCCGAGCCCTTGGACCGATTTTCTTCACCTGAAACAATAAATGAAACAACTTGAAAAAATGGCATCAAACAAGTTTTGCACAATGCATTCAATTATTCAAATAACATTGAAAGCGTACAGCAAGGTTTCCCAAAATTTTTCGGCGTGGACCCCCAGGCCTGCAGAATCTTTCACAACCTCTGTATTCTTCTGCAGTCCCAAAAAAATGTTGCCGCACGAACTCTGTTTTGTCGCAACCTTTTCGCAAAAAGGTTGCGACAAAACTTTTAATTTTTGCCATAATTTGCCTCAAAATTTCCTATTTTGAAACACCGATCACGCGATCAATGATTGCCCGATAAGGGAATATTCTGCAGGCCTGCAGACCCCATTGCCGCCCCTTTGTACAGAAAAAAAAGGAAAAAGGGAGGTTGTCGAAGAAAAATGTACGTGTCATTTAGTAACTAAACCGTTTACCATCGCATTTAAAACATAAAACTTTACTTCAATCGCACTGAAATTTAACTGGATACGCAAAAAAAAAAAAAAATATATAATAATAAAAATAATAATAATAATAACCAATGGTAAACTTTGACCACTTACACTTTGAAACTTTTCTTGTCCGTAACAATTTGCTTCATTTTTTCTATTGAGAAGAAGTCAGAGCAATGAGTAGAGCCTGATAATTTAAAAAGTTTAGGCCAAACACGTTGCCAAATTTTACTTACATACGCTTTGGAAATTTTCCCTACAAATATACGCCTACACGTAAGATGGACGACAAACTCTGACTCTAAATCTTATACTGCAGCTTGAAGAAAAGAGAAAGAGAGAGAGAGAAAGAGAGAGAGAGAGAGAGAAAGAGAGAGAGAGTACAAAAAAAACATACCTAGTTTTTCAAACAAAGCCCGAGCGTTATTGAACCTTGCAACATGACTCTCGGTTCTAACCACAGTGACGATAGTGGGGGATTCCGCAAGGGATTTCGGCTCCTTAAAGATACTTTCCCTTCGTTCCGACTTGGGAGACGTCGACTGCTCCCTCTTGCAACGGCCTCCTCCCACGGATAGGATATCGCCATTGCTACCCGCGTGAGGAGGCGTGAACGACTGGAATGTCCTCGCAATCTGGGAGACTTTGGAGCCACCGATGACCCGATTCACAGCTAAAGTGCCCCCAGAACAATTCTTATCTTCCATCATGTCATCAGCCTGAAAGAATACAAAAAAATAAAAATTGGTAACACTCTACAACAAGTAATTACTTATTTCAAAAGCTTGCTACTAGCAGAGGGTGAAATGTAAGCAGCACCACTCACAGAAACATTGAGACAGTTTTATACGGATACTCAAAGCAGTGGGCAGGCAAGATTACGAAAAAAAAAGGGAAAAAAAAACGGATCCTATTACAGCGTAGCTCTTGACTAGATTACTATTTCAACAGGGTTTTTTTTTCCTCTCTGTTTTTTTTCTCAAGTTCAAAAATGAAACAGTTATTTTCAAAGATAAGATCAGTGGGGAGCTACTGAGGTGTGGCGTAAGAATTTTGAATTCTAATCATTTTCAAAATAAAGGCTTTGCAAAAGAGATCTCAAGTCAGTAAGAAGAATCTCTACAAAAAGCAAAAAGAAATTCTGTAAAAAGAAAAATTTTACTTCATTATCAGAAACAAGTAATACGTTTCAGCATCAAAATACTAAGTTAAAATTGGTTTCGTGAAAAAAATGTCAGAAAAAAACAAAAATTAAATAATTGGGTGCGGTGATGGAGGCCATCAAATATCTGATGTGAAGAATAAGGAGGGCTCCGATGCGATGTCGCGTCGGCTCAGTTTATTGTTAGATGTTAATAGAAGCGCCTGCAAAAAGTGATGTATGCAATAGGGGTTGCACACTTCTGTTAGCTGTTTTGCATATGTTCTTGCCGGAAGGCGTCTTTGGCCATCAGCGAAATGAGCGTCAGCGGTTCGCGCAATATTCAACGTATCTTCAAGTAAAGAGTGTTCAATTAAATATGAACCCCTTCAAATGCCACGACGTCTAACAATTTCTTACAATTGACTACTGTAATGATTTTGAGTACATCGATTCTTGTGTCGAAAAGCTAAATTCCGTTTTATTTTTGGTACCTCTAGTCCTCTAGCCTTGATTGTAAAGTGATTGACAATATATTTAGCACGGACATTCTTCAGATGAGTATCTAAAACCTGTGACACTTAGAATTACATTACTTATGGTTTGGGATTTAACATTAATTACAATAAGGATCTTGCAAACTTTTGCTGTGAGCAAAGGAACAGTCCAATTCCAATCTGATGTAAACACCAGCAAGAACCAGGAAAACCACACAAAAAAAAACTCCAAAATTCGGTAATAAACTCATACAAAACTGCTACTGCGGCAAGTTCGTGATGGCGGTTCAACGAAGGTATCATATGAGATTCCTGTCTTTGTCACTTTCTCTACAGAGACACAGAGATGCGTCTTAATTTAGATAGGAATCTCACATGAAACTTGCGACTCTCCGCCACTAAGCCCGATTCTTAGAGTGGATTTCGTGATTTTTTGGTGTACTCTCATCCTCATTTTTACAGGTTTTTATGCAAGAATCAACTCTTCAATCACCCGTAGCAAAAGTTTGTAAGAGCCCCATTAATCAAACTGAAACGGTAGCGCGCTGGTGACAGATATTGACACCAAACGCTGAGGTATCGCCTTAAGAAGATTACTACTCCAACAGCAAATTAATTAGGTACGGCTAGAAGGGAAATACGGGATTAATAAAATGTACCTTAGATGAAGCAAGGAGACTCCGATCCGGCGACCCATTTTACGAGGTGATAAGCGTGACCGCTCCTTCCTTGCTCATAAATCTGTAACAAACCAACGAACAAAACAATCCATTAATATTATACAATGATAGTCTTTTAGGTGTTTGATAGTCACTATTTGAAAGTTCGAGTCAGAAATGCATAGCTCAGACAAAATTTCAGAACAACTTATTTCATGTACCACGCTCCTGACGCACAACGTGGTAACAATGAACTCCCTCCATTGAAACCTATGTAAAAGAATCGATTCTTTGATGAGGCACTGGGTCTCACCTAGAATCGATATCATTGCATAGTTTAAATGACAAAATAGCACGGTTGCCAGATTGCTCAAGCCGCTAGTGCACGACACCCGCCCTAGCTTTGTTCATGGCTTAAAAACCATACAGCATAAATTATTTGACTCGCGAAAGCATAATTATGGCCTAGAATGTTGGCAAAATATATTTGGCGAGTGCGATCTTACGCAGATAGAAACGGGATGACAATTGTTTCAGGAGTAAAAATAATGGTGTGATCAAACAGGAAATTTAACGCCGGTTTGAAATCACTAGACATTTTTTGTTCTAAACTCATTAGTTTCGCAGCTTTATATGCAACTTAATGTTCAGAATTAATGTACGATCTTGCCCACTTATTGTCATTCCCCTTGATCATTACTACTGCTGCTACATCTCACACTCATTGTCCAAAACCAAAATCCGGTTCAAAAAGCACACAAGGGCGTACTCAAGGGCGGAAGGGAAGGCCCCCCCCCCCCCGTCCCGGAAAAACGCACAGATAAATTGAGAAACATGCAACTCATTTCTATAAACAACGGATCTGCTTGTTAGCTTGTATAGCTTGTAGAATTTCTCATTTAAATAAATAGACGATCCTGCCGACCTACAACTAAAACGAGTAGACCTGTTTTTAGAGTCTCGCGAAGTTATAAGCCATGCTGGCGTGCTCCACTGTGAAGCGAATAGAAGATTTTTAAGTTTCCCTCTTTTTTTCTTTAATCTAAACGTGAGTACCGAGTGCGTTGTGTATTAATCACAAAAAGTTCTGATGTATGACTTCAACGATGCAGCGTCTGGTGATTTTGCATTTTATTTATTTAAATCCACGAAAAAATATCGAAAAATTAGACGAATGATGCGCACGCACCTTTGAATTCGACATTTTGAATGGGTTTAAACAGATGAAAATGCAACGTTGTCAGCGGTGGCGCATGGCGCAGCGTTCAAAAAAGCATCGTTGCATTTGGTCAATTTAAAACCATTATAACGCGATCGAACGATTTGGTGTTCGGTGAACAACCTCGAATTCGACCTTTCATACTGGCAGTGGCGGATCCAGCCCTCGCGAACGGGGGGGGGCGAATTTTGAATTTTCGTCCCTAAATGACCCCTTTTTCTTGTTTCCGCTGTTGCTATACCCCTTCCTCTCCCCTCTTTTCCCACTTTTTGGGCCGAACGGGGGGGGGGGCGATCGCCCCCTTCGCCCCCCCCCCCTGTATCCGCCAATGCATACTGGTTTGAATGGAAAAAACGCAACTATGCCAGCTCTGGTCCCCAAAGATCTCCTAAATTTGTTCCGAAAGTCACCTTTAGGTGATACCGCCAAGAATTTTCAATGATATCACCTTGTTTGCAGCTGACTTTTGGAACAATTTTTTTTAGGTGATCTTTGGTGACCAGTTTTGCCAGGGCAATCTTACGCGACGCCACTAAATGCATGCTTTGAGAGATCGTTCCAGAAGTGTAGGCGCACCTAGACCGATAATCTTTGGAATTTTTTTTTTTTCTTTTTTCATTTCTCATGTTACAAATAATACAAATCAATGAAAATGAATGTGAGCATTGGCTTTACGCGTTAAAATCTAAAGTTGAAAAACGAAGGCAAGTTTTGTTTTGATTTGAAGGAATGAAAATTGAAAATTCGCCAAAGATTATGATCTAGGTGCGCCTACATTTCTGAACCGAGCACTATCATTATAATGGTCGATCATCGGACAAATAGACACCTTTTCAGTGAAACATATTGCAATTCTAAACCCTCTCAAAATGTAGTTCACTACGAGCTTTGGCTTCAACCTAATCCGATAAACCTGCTGTACATTGACAAGTTCAGAGCTCACTTTACAGACACTGACACACACAAACTCACACACACATGCGCCCGGTCGTTACCTATACTCGCAGTGCAAATCGTTCGCAAAGTGAGATCCAATTAGTATCTACTATCTACTTTCTCTCCGTCGTCCACCTATATCTGCCCTTTCTCTGTTTGGTTATTTTTAACGAGTGAATGAATATTAAGCAGATACCTTAGCATATAGTATATCTCGCTTAAAGCTTGGTCTTGCAATCCAATTTTGCAAATCGCTGATGTCGTATAAAGAATAAAGACCACACGCTATTTTCTACGCATAGAAGTGTCCCGAGCCATTTTAAGTTGAGCTGATCGTGCAAAAGCAAGCGACTGAAGTGACTCGCGCAAATAATAATGACCGCAAGCATACACGCAGCTTAAAGCATTTTCAATTGGATCCACGGTATGGGAACTGTGAGTACTATGACCTGCAAAACAAAGTACCTAGGTCGAAATTTTCACCCTTTTAAATCTTGCCAATTTTTAAACAATTTTGCGGCTTTCAAGTTGAGGACTATAAGCATAATGCCGGAATGCCCCCTCAACCTATTTATGCCCATTGGGTCGTTAACGACCCACTTAAAATGGTTTTTTTGGACCAAATTACAGTGAATTTAGGCCAATTTAACTCAAAAATCAATGTTGTGACCATTCAGCACCTATAATTTAGCTGGACCAGAAAATTTCACAATTCTTAAATTTAAAATTTTTTTAACTCTAAGGTGGTGTTTTTTGAGAAAAACCCCAAAAAACACCCAACATGTTCAAAAAAAGTTGGGCATATATGGGTTAAAGTACGTCAAGAAAGATCGAAAATGCTATTGAAAAGAACGGAGAAAAACAATATGAATCTCGATCAGGCGATTTTCTTTTGAAAATCATAGTACATACATTCAACACTCGGCAAACGGACATGCAAGGCCATTACAACACTTAAAGCTTTTATTAAGAAGTTCTGGTGAGTTGAAGATGGGAATCACAAATCACTATTGTCAAAAATTGCTGCAACTGTGGAGGATGGAGTGGGGTGGGGAGGGGGGGGGTTGTGGTTATTGGACGAAAATAGGTCGGTCTTTTTAACAAACAATGCTGCCAGATTAGGTTTAAAAAATACAAATTTCCAATATGATTTGATGTAAACTGTATATATTTTTTGCCAAATTTGGTAGCACTGTAAAAATACTGCCAGATTTGCTTATAAATGACTAACTTTTACATAAAGTCAACCCTGAAAATCGGATTTGTATCCTAGAAATGGCAACATTGGTTTTATACGTACTTACATCTCGGCGGTTTAAAGCGCGGCTGCCTCCTTTGAGTATAATGTCACAAAAAAAGATAGAAAAGAAACAAGAAGAAGAAGAAGAAGAAGAAGAAGAAAAAAACAACGCTCCCTCAGAAGTTGCCAAAATCCACTGGTAAGCTCAAAAATAATTGCACAAAGAATACAAATGGGACTGTTTATGTCACAATTGAATACTATTTAACCCCGCATTTTATACTACAAAGCTGTTCACTCGGAAAATTTAAGTAGGTATAAATACAGACAAATATAATTGGTCTGTCGCAAACTTTTGCTGAGTTGGAATAAACAGGGTCGAATCAAGGGTTTTTCACTTGAAAATGGCGTAGAGAGCATCAGAAAGTTCGGAAATAGACTCGCCAACACAATGAATGCATTCAACGAAAATGCCAAGATGCCTGCCATAGTGTCATAACCACTAAAAAGTCACAATGAGGAGATCCCTTCAAATTGCAGCATTATCTCTATGCTGGGCCAAACGGATGTAGAGTGGCAGACAAATTAGATGGGACTCCTCAATTGTGACTTGAGCTATACGACAGCCATCTTGAAGTTTTGTTTAAACGCATTTAATGAGTTGGTGAGTCTACTTTGATGTCTGATGCCCACCACGTTACAGCCAAAAGAAAATGCATCGGACTCGTACGTACTCAGTTGTACTTCGCGTAGCAAAAGTTTGCAACAGAGACGCCTGTCTGTTAATTCTCTTTAATTCACAGTTCTTTGCAAACCAAAATTATTTCAATTATTTGATTTCATTCAAGCGGTGTCATGCATGCTCATGTGGCCGACTTCAAAACCCGCCTAGTTATCTAAGTTTGCTGATTCGGTAATTTTAAATCTTCTTGGTAGATTTGACGCATGCACCACGGACATAATATATCGTGGGAATCGATGCTTTAAATCACGGGGAAAAGAATGCGCCGATGAGCGAATTTTACTATAAGGTTCGGGTGAAGATTTTCATCCGAACCTGATAATAAAATTCGCTTATTGGTGAATAGAAAAACTATAGAAATTTTCCTTTTTGAGACAATCAGTTTCAATAATTTAAGCAGTGCACGATTGCAGAGCTGCCGATTTGCGTAGATTTAATGGCATTTTGAAATTCACCGAAGATTCCACCGGTTGAGAAAAGATTACAGAGTTTAGTTCAGTGTATGACTGTAATGCACGAAAATACTAGCGTCTTTTATCTTTTCTCAACCGGTATATTTTAATTAATTAACGGCGTTTCTACCGATTGAGAAAAGATTACAGATCAGAGTATTTTCGTGCATTACAGTCATACATTGAACTGAACTATGTAATCTTTTCTCAACCGGTGGAATCTTCGGTGAATTTCAAAATTTCATTTAATCTACGCAAATCGGCAGCTCTGTACGATTGGAATCAAGCGGCAACACCGGATTTATGTCATTTTCGAGTCATCTTTCTGAGCTCTTTTCTAAAAGAAAAGAAAAAAAAACCGAAACAAACTCCCCTCCTAGTTCATCGAACAAAATGACTCACGTCGGCACGTCAGACGATAGAAAATCTTATAGAACCGACGCGACGTCTAAAAGCGAGCAGGATGAGATAACGAATGAACTTGCCGATTCAATGAAACACCGTTCTGTTTACAAAGTTTCCTGGCAAAATTTTAAACTAAGAAAAACACAGTTTTAACCTTGCTTACGTAATTTTTTTGCAGCAAAATTTGATTTTTTTTTTCCCAGAAAAATAACGAACGCCTCTTTGATATAAGCGCCGTGTACGAGGACGCATCTTTTGGGCCGCATCCACTATAGGCACTAGCGGATCCAAGATATTGTCCTTCTCTCTCTCTCTCTCTCTCTCTCTCTCTCTCTCTCTCTCTCTCTCTCTCTCTCTCTCTCTCTCTCTCTCTCTCTCTCTCTCTCTCTCTCCTCCCATTAGAATGCATGTGTTAGAAAAGGATAGAAAAGGGGGCGAAAATCACGTGACTGCCCCTGATCTATCCTTTTCTAACATACACATTCTAATGGGAGAAGAGAGAGAAAGATAGATTCCTGGATACGCCAGTGGCCGCATCTTCTTCTTCTTCACTTTATCACTCATTTACAATATGACCATACTCTCTTCCACACATAGGGACTCTGCCAAAAATATTCAAGATCAGATTTTTCGCTTGCACGATTGGACAACTCCGATTATATTCGGGATGCAGTTAGCACGGGCGCGGGCGAGCCGCCGCGCCGCGCCGAGCGTCGCTTCAGCGATAGAGCTTTGTCACGTAAAGATCTTTTTATGATGCGGTTCTTCGCTCCCTCTTCTCTCTCTCTTTCTCCCTATAGCACCCCTCCCCCCACCCTCCCAACAAAAAAAAGAAAAGATGACAACTCCGATTGAAAAATTATGTACAGTCAGCTTGTTAGAGTTGAAGTGGCGAACATAGCAAGTACGGCAGATATAGAGTCGAAGCTCGGAGCACGACTCATCCGATATCAAATCTTTATCATACAAAACTCCGCATCTTTAGCACTGGTGATGATGAGCCAAATGACACTCCAATTTCATTTTGATCACAGTGTTGTTAAAATTGTTATAAGTTCGGTATTTGGGTATTGTTCGAGGGGGGGGGGGGGCGCTTCAGCTACATAGGTGGAGTCCGAAAGCCCCCCCCCCCCGAGTGTGAAGGAGGGCGGGGGGGGGCACGTGCAGTCGTTAACACCTATAAGGAATTTGATACTTGCTGGGCCACATTAAGCGACTACGGCCAAAACCAAAAAATGTCTTACATAAATGGCCAGAATTTTAGTAAACAAAATTTCCGAAGAGAAATTCTGACCTTTCCGACGAAAGTATTGGTATTTTTAACATGAAGTCTAGTTTTTTGGAGTTAAACAGTCAGGAGAAAAACGCCAATATTTTCAACAATAATGACGAAATTACTTCCTGCAACTTTGTATTATAATTCCGAATAACGTTTGTATTAGAATTCCGGCTATTTTAAAGTGAGCTTTCTTCTTACTGTCAGTGTATTTTCCGTTGAAACCAGGCAACTTTTGTGGCTTGTAAGAGGGGAGACATTCTGGCCACGTGATCAAGAAAAGGAGCGGCAAAGGCGACATGTTCTGGTAATTGTTTTAAAAAAAACGCATAATGATACCAAAGAAGTTTCTGGCTATAAGTTGCTTGCCTTTGCGACTACAATTTTTTGGTCGTTAAATTGGATCTCCGTAATAAAGTTTGAACTAGAAATGTTTTATCGGGGAAAAGATAAAAATGAGTTTATTATACAGTAAACACTGTACTCACTTAATATTTCTACTCCACAGTCAGATGGCAACTAACTGATTGTAATCATCACTTTTATGCAATCATCAGTCCGCAGTAACCAAATAATACAATTGTAACAATGTTGCTAAATTTACCGGGAAATTCAAAAACTTAACATCGAGTTAAATGGGAAAATGCGAATAATTATATGCAAAATGGCAGCCCTGATTTGCGGTTACCGCGTTACCTTCATCAAAACAATCCCCGGGTCAGCGCTTGGCGCACAATAGATAGAATAAAATAATGTTCCGGACATAATTTCATCAAGGACAAAAATCAAAATTAAGACCAGCAGTGAGTAGTAACAAAACTAAAAAATTAGTGAAATTATCAGTGTTGCTGCTTCCTTTTTCAGTTTTGGGAGCCACTTGACCGGCACGTTTGCTTGATAGGGGCCATCTACAATTTTTTAGGAGCCGCACAGTGTGTAATTTTGGCAATCTGGCGCCCGAAAACCTCCAAAAAGTATATTGGCAGATCATTGAAAGAATATCTGATATTGACAAATTAGAAGTACGTGGAGCAAGAAAATAGCATCATATTTATGACCATAAAGCACCTTTTAAAGGGTAGGGGGGTCCTCAAATTCATCAAATTTAGTGAACACGAATCATACATCAGCCGGCGAATCTCAGAAACACAAGGGAAAAAAACAATAAACATAGATAGATTCAAATGAAATTTTCGCATGATGTACTCAAAAATACTCGATTTTCCTTTGTATTAAAAGAAAGCTGAGAGTCTCTACTTTCTTTATCTGGAAAGACATCCTGCGAATTTTTGCGATTTTAAAAGTTGCGAGCATAAACGTGAGTGTCATAATCGATCGGTTTTTTCTGCAAATCTGAGAAATGTAAAATAAACCGTAAACATGGATAGATTCAGATGAGAATTTCGCCTGATGTACTCAAAAATACTCGATTTTCCTTCGTATTAAAAGAAAGCTGAGAATCTCTGCTTTCTTTACCTGGAAAGACATTCTGCGAATTATTGCGAATTTAAAAGTTGCGAGCATAAATAGAAGGGAAAGTTGATCTGTTAGTTCTGCGCGCTTCTCAGAAACGCACTATTAAAAAACAAATAAACATCATTAGATTCAGATGAGAATTTCGCATGATGTACTCAAAAATACTCGATTTTCCTTTGTATTGAAAGAAAGCTGAGAGTCTCTGCTTTCTTTACCTGAAAAGACATTCTGCGAATTTTTGCGATTTTAAAAGTTGCGAGCATAAAAGTGATCTCATAATCTATCCATGTTTTCGGTTTATTTTACATTTCTCAAATTTGCAGAAAAAACAGATCGATTATGACGTTCACGTTTATGCTCGCAACTTTTAAAATCGCAAAAATTCGCAGGATGTCTTTCCAGATAAAGAAAGTAGAGACTCTCAGCTTTCTTTTAATACAAAGGAAAATCGAGTATTTTTGAGTACATCATGCGAAAATTTCATTTGAATCTATCTATGTTTATTGTTTTTTTCCCCTTGTGTTTCTGAGATTCGCCGGCTGATGAATGATTCGTGTTCACTACATTTGATGAATTTGAGGACCCCCCTACCCTTTAAAAGGTGCTTAATGGTCATATATATGATGCTATTTTCTTGCTCCACGTACTTCTAATTTGTCAATATCAGATATTCTTTCAATGATCTACCAATATACTTTTTGGAGGTTTTCGGGCGCTAGATTGCCAAAATTACACACTGTGAGCCGTAGTGATTTTTTTGCATACTGATCACGGCGCATGATGTTTCATTGAAAAGAAAACACGCGTAATGTAATGTTAGTAAATAAGCCCAGATAACTAAGGAATATGCTATAGAATAACAGTAAAGAAGTAAATAATTAATACTTATTCTCTTATTTCTCCACGCGCTTTTGGTGTTTTTTAAGGAAAACATCAACTTCATATTTTTTGCGGCAATTTTTTGGATTTTTTTTTTTTTTTTTTTTTTTTTTTTTTTTTTTTTTTTTTTTTTTTACGGCATGTTTCAGCGGATTATGCAGTTCAATTCTAATTTTATATCGTCTATTTACATGAACTCAAGCCACCGCCTCCTCCCATAAGGGGGGGGGGAGGCTTTCACCTCGGTAAAAAACGCGATTTGTACGAGCTACCTCGCCAGATTTGCCGGATAGTCGATTACGCGGCTTTTTTTCGGGAAATTCGCCGATTCCCGCAGAATTTCGCTGGAAATCGCCGATTTCGCGAAAATTTACTTAACAAAATTGAACTCAAGTGGTCACAACTGATACTCCTGTGAGGATCAGATCGCGATACGACCGTTTTAAAAATTTCTCGGCATTTCGCTGTCGCGACATTTTCCAAGCTCTACTGGCATGAGCATACGGGCGAACATTCAATTAGGCGCCACGTTTGACCGAAGCAATTGTTTCTTAGGCGCCAACGCCGAATTTTTAGGCGCAATTCGCGAGTGGCCCCTGGGGAAGCAGAAACACTGGAAATTATTGATTTTATAGCTTAAAATACGTCAGGTTACATGGTTATAGCAAGAGAATATCACCGCACGAAGACGTTTCCAAAGCGAAAAGGGAAAACATTTTATGTCTGGAAAAATAAGCATGTTTTGATTTACTGTGCGACGCGGCGGCTATACCAGAGATGATCTCAAGTTCGAGGTCATGAAAGACGTAAAAAATGCTTAGCCTTGCTCTTCAGCAATTCCAATTTTGCGAACCGGTAACCTGTGTAAAATAATCGATTATTTCAATAGACACCGTACTTCATCACTTAGAATCGATATTTTTCCATAGGTTTAAATGGCAAAAGAGCACAGTTTTACAAGCCACTATAGTATAATACTGGTGCGTGCACGGAGAAAAAAGCATTTTAACGGCAACCAGATGAATATTAAACTTTCGTGAAAGTGTTTTTTGATATTCTTATAATCAGAATTATTCTAGTAATGCTCAAAATATTTTTGATTACTCGAAACGAGAATTCTGGTCACAAACGCGAGATGTTACATCGGAGCAGGACTGACTATAAATTTCCTAGGCGGGTAAGCAGGCTAAGCTCACTATATGGGGCCCCCTTCATGCCCATTCACATACTAATCCAGGGGGCCCTATACTTACCTAAAACGGGGCCACATCTTACAGTAAAGACCAGATTACCTCCCTATTTTTTCTTTCCTCTTTTATTTTTAGTAACTTCTGTCTTTTTCCCCCGTTTTGATCTACATTGTAGCGCGACTACATTGCAATTTGGGGGCCCTCTATAGGTTCGACCGGGTAAAGTTAGACAGGAACACCCGCCTGGGCCAGTCCACCCCTACGCATCTGAGGTTTGTTTGACTAGAATAGTCTGACATTGTTGATCCAGAATAATAATCAGACATTTTTGATCCAGAATAACCTGATAAAAATGTCCATCATTTCTAACCAAAACTGCCAGAATGCTCCTCCGAACTGTCGGAATTTCTCCTAGGGAACTCTTCATTACAATTCTGGCCATTTTCAGTAAAACATTTTCCTACGCGTGAATTCATTTCAATGGGGCTCTTGCAAACTTTTGCTACAGGGGATTGAAGAGTTGATTCTTGCATAAAAACCTGTACAAATGACGATGAGTACACAAAAAATCACGAAATTCACTCTCAGAATCGGGCTTAATGGCGGAGAGACGCAGGTATCATGGGAGATTCCTATCTAAATTGAGACGCAACTCTGTGCTTCCGTAGAGAAAGTGACATAATAGACAGGAATCTCCCTTGATACCTGCGAACCTGCGTCTCTTCGCCATTATACGATCTTGCCGTTATAGCAGTTACGTGAGTTTATTACTGAATTTTAGACTTCCTTAGTGTGATTTTCGTGATTTCCGCTGGTCTCTACATTAGATTGGACTATTTATTTGCTTATAGCTGCAAGTGCCCCATTACGGGTCGAGACGAAAAATAGGGAGCCCTCCTTTCTGAACGACCCTCGTAACTACAATAACAGAGAGCACTGCCGTGTTTGCCGTAAATTATTTCTCAGTTCGAGATATCATCAATAGTCTTGGCAATCTTCGTACACAGCGAAGTCATCATCGCCCCATCTGTTACACGAAACTGTTATTGTAGAGCTACCGACTCAAAATCACAGAGCTCTAGATACTAGAGATTTAAGCCGCTATACGAAAGAAGTTGATATGGACGAGCCGAGCCCGAGTCTTCAATGAACGATTTAACGGATCATCGAATGCGGCTAGAACTGATCAGACTGATCATATTAACAACCCCCCAACCCCTCCCTCACGCGTCTCTTCCTCCTCTTTCCTTTTTACCGAACACAGCTCGGAAGTGATGAGCCAATTCAGTGCTGCCAAATTTGGCAAAAGAAAGACACATTTTTACATTAAATCTTATGGGATATTTCTCAACTTTTTAACACCAAATTATTGGCAACTTTGTGAGACATGCGGAGAGTGCGACGGCGTCACATTTGTCATCGAACCTGTCAAAATTTTATCATTTCCGTATCAACATCACGGCGCGCATGACACTTCTTCATTTCTCGGCCATTTCCAAAAAAAGATATTTTTGGCCTGGAAAAAATGCAGACTCATTAAGGAAACGCAGACGAGATACGAGACGCACAGTGGATGGAATGGAAAGGGATTCCCCGGACATAATTTTACGAATAAAAAATCAAAATTGTGAATGCGGTAAACGATTCTTTCTTGTAAATTGTCGAACGTTCTATTGGATCGATGAGAACTATTATTATTGGTATAATAGAACGTTCTGAAGAATCACAAGAAAGAATCGTTGGATCAATGAAAATTCTTGTTAGGTATTTTAAAATAAATTTATTTTTATCCCATGTTTGACAGTGCGTTCCGTAATCCCAATGGAACTCTTGCAAGGTTTTGCTGTAGACAAATGGCCTATCAATTCTGATGTAAAATGCTGCGAATGAAAATAACGATGAGACCATTAAAAAAGTCTAAAACTCACTCCTCGCAGAGAAAACTTGACTTGAAATTTCGAGTGACCACCCTTGCATTATATGCACGAACCTTGCATGGGTTCGGACCCCAAACAAAAGAACAGGAAATGAAATTAAGTGCCGTCTTCTTCGTTTATTCCGCAACGTAGAACTTTTTTGTAGTTATCACCGTGCTCCTAGAGACAAAATGTGTATGAATGGACCTGTAATTCCTTCAAATTTACTTTTAGAAAGCAAATTCATTAATCTCACTGTTCAAATTCGTAGGTTATGTTCTTTTGTTTGGGGTCCGAATCCGAGGTTGGTGCATACTATGCAAGGGTGATCACCCGAAATTTCAAGTTAAATTTTATCTGCGAGGAGTGAGTTCTAGACATTCTTAATGGTATCATCGCTATTTTCGCAGCATTTTACGTTGGAATTGATACTCCCTTTGCCTACAGCAAAACCGTGCAAGAACTCCATTGAGAAATTTTTCTCCGTGTAGATTTCTACAGAAAAAGAAAAAAATATATAAATATAAAAAATAAAAATATAAAAATTCTTTCAATCTCCCCCCCCTTCTGTGCGTCCCCTGAGCCTGAGCGCCCGTCGACTTTCGCAGATCAAGCTCTACACTGAAACCCCTGGGGTCCCCTCACCTCCTCTTTCCTAGCTTCCTTCGCGAGATTCGCGATCATTTTGACGGCTCGCGTGATCCACGCGTGTTCCTCCGACGCACAGAGGAACGAGTCAATGGAAGTGGCCGGACATGACGTCGCAACTTTGAATGCGTATATCTCTGTTAATACGCAACGCAGACGTTTGAAAGTGGTTTCATTGGCTTTATCGTAAAATTTTCTTCAAGAATCACACATTACAGTTTGTTTTTCGACTGTAAAAACATTCAAATTTGCATTTTTAGTCATACCTATATTCCATGTCCGAACCCCTCCCCTTGACTCGCCCCACTGTGCGACGAGACTCTCCGAGAGGCAAAGCAAGCAGTCCCGAAACATCGTCGACTAACACAACATATAACGCTTCGAATGAAATTAGCGAGCCCGTCAAATCAAATATCACTCGACACGTACGAGATGAAAACGAGATGAAAACGAGACTAACAAATCGAATCACTGGATAAAGGGATTTGTTCGGCTTGATAGAATAAATTAAATTCGCGGGACGTTCGCCGCGACTTACTTGACGTGGAGCGAGTAGCGAAATTGAGAATCAAGGACAGCAGCGCTGAAAGGGAGGGTGGGAGGGGAAGGGGGAGAGAGAAAAGTCGTGGTGTCGGCACAGAAGTGTCGGGACGAGCCTGCTTCTAGCACTAATGCCAACTTGATAAAAAAAAAAAAACGAAAAAACAAAAAAACAAAAACAAAAAAACAGAATGTCAACTCCGTGTGTATTGATAGAGAGAGCTGAGAAACTTAGGGGTGCAAATCAGAAACTTTTACCTGACTTGACTCGCATTGTAAACATCCTCCGGATTCAATTTGGTATTCAAAAACACACCACAAACCAAAACACCTTGAGATTTATCGAGCAAGGAAAATTCAAGGAGTATTTGAGTGAGAATAGACACAAATTGGCAATTCAGAGACGCACTTCGAAAACACACAGTTTCCCACTCAAGATTTTAAAGAAGACAATGTCAAGGTACAGGTAAAGCTCGTTAGCTACCTTCAACTAAACTTGCGAATGGGGCTGTTGCAAACTTTTGCTACAGCGCTGTAGCGTGTTCAATATCATGTAAAATCGCGTGAAAAGTCCATTGGTCCAGATAGTCATAAAATGCAGTATAAAACTCACAAGAGACGTTTGATGAAATCCAAGATGGCGGTAAAATATTGAGCAACCTGTATGCATGCACCACAAACATCCAAGGATAGCCAACCTCACAATATCGATCACACCCAATCACAACGTAAATAAGCACATAACCTCTGAAGCTGTGAGGTTGCGGTCAACGTTGGCAATCCTAGGATATTAAAGGTGCGTGTATACAGATTGCTCAATATTTTACCGCCATCTTGGATTTCATTAAACGTCTCTTCTGAGTTTATTATCGCATTTCATGACTTTCTGATGCCACCAATGGACTTTTCGGGCGATTTTACATACTACGAAACATTCAATAGCATTGTAGTAAAAGTTTGCAACAGACCTATTCTCCAGAATTGCCGATTTATGATGAGCGTATCCATATTCCGTAATGCAGGAGGTACACGCTCAAACTAAGATCGTCAAAATGGCATCGGTGAGCGGAAATCCACCACAAACGGCAGGTGAGCCAACCGTTGCATGTTTGATTAATGTTTCGTTCGTCATCAAACAACTGTGCATAGACGGTCTATCAAACTGCAGAGTTATTTGGCGATGACTGATGTGTTAACTGTTCACCGCAATCTACAGTCAACAAAACCAATAAACCCGTTTTGGTCTACTAGGTTATGTTTGAATTTTAGAAATGTCAAGAGGCTGGCATTTCTGCAGTTTGGCCAAATCCTACGAAGACCTAGTTTTTCTCGCTCGACTTAGTCAAGTAGATCTCAATTATTAATTAAAGTCTCTAAATTGCATCCAAAGAAAAAAGATCTCCTTAAAATGGCCAGATTGGCCAGCCTTCGATTAAAGAGTTCTGAAAAGAAATTCTGGCATTTTTGACGAGAGTGCTGGTATTTTGAAGGATCATCGATGCAGTTTGGTGAGCAAAGAGTGAGATTACGCTAGTTCAAGTCAAGTCCTACTTGTCGCTAACTTGATCCGACAATCGCCCCGGCCTTCGTGGCTGGAAAAGATGCCAATTTTCATTAGATCGACTTAGTCAAAAATGCCAGATTAATTTGGGCAAAAATTCGATATTTTTTCTTAGTTTATTTAAGTATTTATTTTTCTGGATTTGCATGGTTTGGCAATACTGCACTATAAAAGAAGGTGCGCGGTGATATGCCTTGTATAACATCACCGTTATGAGCTTGGATTTATTCGATACAAAAGAAAATCTATCCCTTCCGAAAATGTCAGGGCAAGGCTTGCTTTTGTATTCGGAGTTTCAATGTGGGAAAAGCTTTTCTTCCGAGGTTGTTCTTTTTCTTCTTCTTTTTTTCTTATCATACTTCCTTTTATCCGTGTATAACAAACTTTCAAACCAATGGCTTGAGAGCGTATTTAATGATGTTTCGGGACGACACAGATCCGTCCTTCGCCTCGCAACTTCTCCAAAATTCTAAGGGGAGTATTCAAGGCCACACGCTCATCTTGTATTAAATATATTCATTCCTTAAATAAATCCTTAATTTGAGCAAACTCCGTGTGGAATACATCAAGTTAATTGAGTAGACTTTAACCCCTCATGGGGCCAAGCCCGAGTATACTCGTTTTTCTTCTCTCGGCTAATTCACATAGTTTCAGTCTTTATTCCGAATAAACGCAACTCATCGATGAAAACACTTACAAGATAAGGCGCCTTCAATTAATTGGATAGGCAATTCCAACTCCCCCGAGTACGAACAGTTAACTACCTTCCCTATGTAAACGGAAGAGTGACGTTCTTGTGAACTACCCAGGCCCTTAAAGGGTTATAAGGAAGAGATCGGAAATCAAAATTCACAAGTTCACAATCAATTAATTAATTGAGTGAACACATGAAAAAAAAGTAATGGGTCTGTTGCGTACTTTTAACCCGACGTGCGTGCTTTAAAATAACGACGCGCGCATTAAAAACTTTCAACATCCATTCATCAACTCATCAAGAAATCACTTCCATTTCAAACAAACCGCGCAACACTATACACTATTATCACCGACATGTCCGACATAGTACAACTACATAGACGAAACCACCGCGTTTACAAAAACATCAATTTTGTTGACTTTTGCGTAAAATTCAAGGTGCTTGTTGTAACAAATGGTGTCCGGACATTTCCCCCCCGCAATTTCCCCCCCGGACACTTCCCCCCGGTCATTTCCCCGCGGGGACATTTCCCCCCTGTCAATTTCCCCCCCCCCCCCCCCCCGGACACTTCCCCCCCAAGGACATTTCCCCCCCGAGGACATTTCCCCCCCGGACACTTCCCCCCGGTCATCCCCCCCCCAGTTACTTCCCCCCGAGGTTATTTATAGCTAATCAAATAATCAATCAGTTTTTCCCTCACAATTTTCACAGGTTTGAAGGGCGTGTTTAAAAAGCTGCATTATTTGTTTTTGTTTTATTTTTTGTTTCGTTTTAAAGATTTTTTTCATCGTTAATGTTTCATCAAAATCTTTCAAGAAGGGGGTGTTATCTACTAAACTAAAATAATCTTTTGGAGATCGACAGAGTCTGAAAGAGAAAACCAAATATTGCATTCAACTCAAATAATTATTTTATAAAATAATTTTAATAGTAATAATTTTTAAAAGTAATTAATTAACAATAAAATTAGGGGGAACAGATGGGGGGAAATATCCGGGGGGGTGAAATGTCCTTTAAATTCTGATGTTGCTTTCAACAAGTTTTCAAGTGATTTCAGGATATAATATGTTTTTATTCTTTGAGTTGAATGCAATATTTGGTTTCCTCATTCAGACTCTGTCGATTTCCAAAAGATTTTTTTAGTTAAGTAGATTACACCCCCTTCTTGAAAGATTTTGATGAAACATTAACAATGAAAAAAATCTTTAAAACAAAACAAAAAATAAAACAAAAACAAAAACAAATAATGCAACTTTTTAAACACGCCCTTCAAACCTGTGTAAATTGTGAGGGAAAAGTTGATTGATTATTTGATTAGTTATAAATAACCTCGGGGGGAAGTAACTGGGGGGGGGGGGAATGACCGGGGGGAAGTGTCCGGGGGGTAAGTGTCCTCGGGGGGAAATTTCCTCGGGGGGGGGAAGTGTCCGGGGGGGATATTGACGGGGGGGAAATGTCCTCGAGGGGAAATGACCGGGGGGAAGTGTCCGGGGGGGGAAATTGCGGGGGGGAAATGTCCGTAAACCGTAACAAATGTACGCAACAGACCCCCATTGATAGTTAAACTAATTTAAAAGGTGACGAAAATGTGCATAAAGTTTCAGAAACTCTAGGGTCCAACTGAAAGAGTTCTTTTTTAACGTACCATGGAATTTTCTTCTAAATTGCATTGCTTTTTTAGCTCTACTTGGAAGAATTCCTGAGTTCCTCCCTAAACCCATTTTTCTCGTGCGGAGTCTTTTGCGGTTATGGAAGAGCTTGAAAACGCACATTTTTTCGAGAATGATCTGCAAGGATTGCCTTTGTTGGGAGGTTTCTAGATTTTTGGATTTTTGGGTTCGAAAATCTGCAATGGGCGCCTTTCGAGTTCAGAAAAAAATTTCAGAAAAAACCACGTATCAACACCCGTTTCGGGTGCGGATACTTGGGTATTCTACATCACTGGTTCCATATCATCAAAGACAAAAATTTCCGGTGTTTTTCAGAATTTTTCCGAAATTCCGTTTCCCAGTTTTTCTCGTCGATGACGCTGTACATGGTGAACATTCTGCACAGGTATCAAACCAGGAATTTCAAACCCTGAAATAACATGTTTCAAAATTGTTCAAAACTACGATTGCCTCGCGAACTGCTCATGCATTTCTCAAGTCGCCTACACGACGCGAGGCCAAAAGGCGCGGTGCGAACTATTTGTTTACAAAAGACGAGGCGGTCGCGGCCAATCGATCGGGTATCGATTCGGTCATACGAGACAATCGATCGCGGGAAGAGCGACATACGCGATAAAAAGTATTGCGGGGAAGTGTTTGAATGATGCGAGGTGAAATATTAGCCGACTATTGATATTGACATGTGAAATACAAGTGTGTGCGAACTGCGAACAATAATACCGAGCCGCACGCACAGTTGTACCGAATAACTCGAAATTAAGGTAAATCTGTGACGCCACTCAATGGGCAGAAAATGTGGAATTTCCCGGACATAATTTTACGAGAAAAATTAAAATTAAAAACTGTAGAAAAAAGCAAGATAAAATTAGGAAAAATGTTCCAATCGTTCAGTTCTAACGAGCTACAGCGATAGAGAGACTGATAAATGCTTTAAGTCCTGTCTCAAAGTGTGACAGCATAGGCTATCTGAATCTGGTTTGTTTGCCTCATACTTTTTAACCTTAAATTTAAAATTGTAATAAATCTACTTGAAATTGGTTTTAATTAACAAAAGTAGTGTTTTAGAGTGGCTATTTGGACGTAGAACTTTAATACAACTATCCAGGTTAGAAAATTCATACTATTTATCAGTTTCTTAATGGGTAACCTGCGTAACCATACGATTTTTACGCCTTGACAACATAGTGTGTCCAAGGGCGGATCCAGCAATCTGGCAACTGTGTATTATTCCCATTTGAAAGAATGAAAAACAATCGATTACCAACAGGGCCATGGCCCCCTCAAAAATCGATTGTTTCTCATATGTTCAAATGGGATGAATTCATGGTTGCCAAATTGCAGAATCCGCCCATGAGTGTGAGCTGTTATGAACGTAAAACCAGGTTTTCTCATCATAAATTAGCTCGTTCTCACCCCTCTCGCGGAATTGCACAATTATTTTGACCAGCTGATTTCAAATTCGGCCTTAGTTTTTACACAAAACTCATACTTTTCCCAAAATTCAGAATTTTTCGCTAAGAAGACGTAATTTCGAATTTACGTTATATCTAGGCCAGTTTAATGAAAACTGATAGCATTTTTGAAATCAGCGTCTCAAAATACATAAGATAGCGATGATGAAGTGAAATTGTAGGGGTAGAATTATTCTAAAACACTAAAAATTAATAAAATTAACACTGATGGATGGTAAATGTCGCGGACACATTATGTCGTTTTTGATGCTTACTTCGTAACCACCATGGAGAATTTTTAGGTTAGGTTTAAGCGTGTAATTTTGTCCATTTATTTCCGTGTATTATGATGGGACGGACACTAGATCGAAACATGTTCCAGCCTCTGCTTGTTGCACCAAAATACATGGGAATAAAGGGACAAATTAGACGCTTAAACCTAACCTAAAAATTCCTCCCTTGGTGGTTACGCATGGGTTACCCATTAGACTGCCTCTCTAGATACATGTATAGCTCGTTGTCCATGTTTCGATACAAAGTGCATCACTGCGCCAGTATCAGTGATGGAGGTTCGTGTTGTTTGGAAACCATGCTTTTTTGTCATTAGAATTTATGCAAAAGTATTGATTTATCAGGGATTCGGTGAATCTCCTAAAGATCGATTATTTTCGTAGGTTTAAACGGAGAGAATCTGTTGTTGCCACATAGCAAGAGCCGCCACTGGCCAGTATACTACCACAGAATAATACAATCAGAACGGAAACTCCCATAAGAGCCACTGGAAGCAAGTTTGGAATTTAACGGCACCAATAGGCAACGCTGTGGTCCTACATCCCAACATGGCGGACGAGTGTGATTTGTGTTGAAACTCATTTATTTCTGTAAATTCTGGAAAGAAATCTTAAGTTTCCGGCCTCACTTTTATTCTAATGGCATTTCAGAATGAAAATTTCGCGGATCATGTCCTAAATTTTTTTTTCGAGCGCGAATCCAGATGTAAACATCCTATATCCCAACATGGCGGACGCGAAATGAATTTCCTTCAAAATCCGACAGAGTTTCCGTTCTGATTGTATTATTCTGTGATACTATACATTTGACGGGAAAATAGGAGGAGGGGAGACTTTAGGGGATATAATCCATTATTATCCAATCACGAAAGACCCAAATTAAACGCTTTTCGTGGAATCAGAGATCAGAATACATGTATAGGTTAAACTTTCAAAACGCGTTTTTTCGAAATGCAGTTTAGAGCTATGGGTTGTTTCTTCCGGCAAGGCTCATAAAAATTCTAATATTTGTACGATTGTACGGCCATACGGATGGTATGGGTTCATTCCGCCCGTATAGATCTATGATTGAAACACAACTGAATCAACTGATTCTGATACCATAAAAAACTAACAATCCGACTAAAAATGCAACGCCCTCGCGGCTCGCCCCTCGGTCTCGGTCCTAGATGAATGACACACGCAGTCGCGCGACGCACATTGGATTAAACAATGATATTTTCTAAAGACATCGTTATTGCGTCAGGAAATAAATTCATACGCATTTAAAAATAAGAATAATTTAAAAATTCATGTGCAATCACAATAACTTGGAAATCTATACGCATTGTAATCACAATAACTTGACGATTTATATACGCATCTGTAATCACAATAACTCATTTGCAATTGAGGCATTTTTCGGTAAATGGGCGTATGGCGATTTACGCCCTTTTTTTGGAGAACTCGTTTTTGAAATCCAGGCGATGTGACCTAACAGGTGATATATAAAGTTATTCATATGTTAAACAGAAAATAACCAAGAAACAATCGTTCGAATGGACGCACCTACAACGTTTTGTTATGACGTTTTAAACTTTCAAACGCGTTTTTCTCGAAAGCCGTTTTTTCGCCATACGCCCATTTACCGAAAAATGCCTCAATTATAGTCGTAATGACTTAAAACTGCATACATTAACAGTTACAATAGACTGTTTCAGTAAAACGACGCCTTTAATTTTGGATCAGGTAGGCAACCTGCAAGACTTATCACAATGACTTTTCAAGTATTACGGGTGGCCTACTTGAGCCAAACTTTAAGGAGTCAACTGAAACTATAATTAATGGGGCTGATGCACACTTTTGCTATAAGCGATTTAACAGTCGATTCTGCTTTAGAAACCTCGAAAAATAACAATGGCAGCACTAAAAACTACCGAAATCCACTCTTAAACTCAATAAACGCTTTTATTTGCGAGTGCAATAACAATGGGAGATTCCTATCTTAATTTCGTCACTCTTTCAATGCTGACAAGGATGAGTATAATTAGTCATCAGAGTGATGATCCACATCCGATGAATGGTACCGCAACACCTAGTGACACCGGTGTCAAATGAAAGTCGTCTCTTATTGGCCACTTCTTGATGGAGTCACAGTATTGTTAGATGGGAATCTCCCACATTGTTACTACCCTCAGCCACCATTACGCCCGCGCAAATAAAAGCGTTTATCGAGTTCAGGAGTGGATTTCGGAAGTCTTTAGTGCTGCCATCGTTATTTTTGGAGGTTTTTACACCAGAATCGACTATTAAATCGCTTATAGCAAAAGTGTGCAACATCCCCATTTGCGAACTGTAGCTCGCTGTTTCTGACACATAAAATTGAATATTATCGTGTCCAGAGAAGCATGTGTTTTTGACTACAGAGCGCGGGGCTGCTATCACAATGCGCACAAGCTGCACCGGCCAGGCTCGGCTCGCCGGTAAAGTGTCGCCGCCGCGCTGCGCTGTCGCGTTTGTCTCGTCGGAGAGAGAACCGCGCGAGAAGTCGAAACTTGACCTCAAACTTGAAACTTGGAAACGATTCCGGTTCACGCACAGTCGGTAAAAGAATATACAGCGGAATGCAATCACAACTATTTTGTATATTACTTCGACCAAACGTATCGCGTGCAATTTGGCAACATCGAACTTCGTTCATTTAAACCCTTGAAAAATGACGAACTGTTGGAAGTGCACAGTGCAATCCCTTGAATCGATATTTTACATGGGTTTAAATGGGCGAAACTCAGTGCTGCCGGATTGCACGCGACGTGACTTACTCCGACGCTTGCATGCATCAATTCGAACAACTTTATTTGAGACTTATATTTGAGATCTAACTCGACTTGACTCGCACTCTAACAGTCCTCCTGCAGATTCAATTTGTTATTCAGAAACACATTTTGAACCAAAACTCTTTAAGATTTCTTGAGGATCGTAAAATGATCTTTTTTTGAGTTTTAAGGTTGCTTCGCGGAGAAGCTCCAGTTGCGCTTCTTTCGAGACGACTCTTTACGTGTGTCTTAAAAACAAATAGATGGAGGAAGTTTCGAGGAATTTCCAGTCAGAATAGACGAAAACTGGCAATTCAGAGACGCTTTGAAAGCACATAGTTTTCTACTCAAAATAAATTTCAAAGAGACGATTGTTTCAAGGTGGCTTGTTAGTTACCTCGAACTAAACTTCAGATTCCGCAAAAATTGCCGATTCACGATGAGCGCCTCGGCCCGAGTATCCCTCAAGCCAAGGCAAGGCAATCTCAAGGAAAGTTTCTGAATTTCACGCTCCACTAGCGGATCCAAAAAATTGTTCCTCTCTCTTTTTTCCCATTAGAACACATGTGGTAGAAAAAGATACGATATAGGGGGCGAAAATCACGTGAATATGGGCATGATCTGTCCTTTTCTGACACACGTTTTCTAAAGGAGGGAAAAAGAGAGATGGATAAATTTCTGAATCCGCCAGTGTCACACTATTGTTAGATCACTTATTCATCTTCCGATCCTATTTCCAACCAAACCCGAGGGCCCTTCCTCGACAAATTGGGGAAATTAAGCTCTTTCTGACGTGAATTTAAGCTACTTCTCTTCAAAAATCTTGAAAGAATTAGCTCCAAAAAAAAACAAAAAACAAAAAAAAACAAAAAAAATTGAGATTTTTCGCAATGATGCTACATAGTAATCGATCTACCGCCCTAATCTGCTGTAATAGGATACAATGGGTTAAGCAAAAAAACCCGAACATCAGATTAAAAAGGGAATAATCATCTCGTTTTTTACCTCAAAGCCTTTCGCCAAGTACCTCTAAAGATGGTGTTCAAGCACTTCCACTTTCATGTATTCTTGTTTTATTATTACTTATTATCTTGTTTCAGGGAGCCCCACCCGTTTCTCCTTGAAAAGTATACTTACACGTTGGAATATAGTGGGATCGTCTGAATGGTCATAAATATGATAAAAAGGAAGTGACTGCCCTTCACAAACACCAGAGGGAGGAAGATCACACCTTTAATTTTGAGGAAGTTGAAATTTTATGTCGGGAAAAAAGGGATTTTCCTCGTTTACTGCTTGAGATGATTGAGATTATCAAGCATGAAGGGAGCGTTTGTAATTCGCGGGGAGACGTTCAAAAATTAGCGCCTTCTTACCATGCGTTTTTCAACAGCCGTACGCTGCCTGGTGGCGATGTGTAATACTACACTGTTGTCATTGGTGGTCGGTGGTTGTTGCTCATCGATTTGTCTCTGTTTGAGGTTATCCTCATGTTTATTTTAATTTATTTGTCATGTCACGGTCCAGTATGTAGCAGTTAGTACTTTAATTCCTTTCTTTCTTTTTTATTATTTACCACTGAAGAAGGCCAGCGTTTGCGGCCGAAACGTTTGGTTTTTATTAATGTTTTTTAGCCTTGTTCCCACTCTTTAAACAGTGATATTATTTATATATATATATATATATATATATATATATATATATATATATATATATACCCTTGCCCTTCCCCCTCCAAGAAGGAGGGGGAAGGGCAAGGGTGCTCCCATGCTCCCCGAGGTCATACAAAAAAAACCTCAGATGCGTGCAAAAATCTGAATATTTTGCGGGCTCCCACTGTGTTTTTTCTCTCTCCTTCTCCTTACGTTCTTTCTGGTTTTTCCTAGCATTAACAGTTTTCTTTCCTTTTTTCTTCTTTCTTTCTTTTTCATTTTCTTCATTAAATGTTTTTATTCTTTGGGCTTAAGAAGGGGGGGGGAGGGCAAGGGTGCTCCCATGTTCCCTTAAGGTCATGCAAAAAAACATTAGATGCGTGCAAAAATCTGAATATTTTGGGGGCTCCGACTGTGTTTTTTCACCCTCTCTTTGAGTTCTTTCTAGTCTGTGTTTTTTCCCTTCTTCTTCTTCTTCGTTTCTTTTCTTTCCTCTTTTTCCACGTGTGCCGATTTTCGGAACAATTATTTGTATTCATGTGTGAAAACTCATCAGCGGCATCCATCCGAAAGAAAGACCGGTTCATTTTCGCGAGTTATCCGTTTCCTCTTTACGCTCTATCCTCGATCACTCTCAGGGCGGAGCGGCGGAAACGCCGATTTGTTCTAGAAGGTTCTAGAAGGTTCTGGGAGCTTTCCTAGCGGAAGCCAGGCCTTGTGTAACCAAGCGTCTTCATTCGAGTGGTCTCTCTCCAGCGTGCCGGTTGGACACTGGAGAGAGAGCTCCCGTCTCATTTTGTGCTTCGTGTCTGAATGTTGTTTAAGTACTCCATTTTAACTGTATCAGGATTTTAGTCTACGTTTCTCTTTTGATACCTTTGCTGAAATACATGAGCGATTGATTTCTCCATCCCCAGTATTATCCCCAGTATATCTAGTCAACTACGTATTGGCCATGTGCTTATTTACTCTATTTAATGTATCCGATTGCGGTGCAACTAAAATTTTGATTTAAAGTAAAGAACCCGCAGATTTTTCCTGTTGGGTCTGTGAGAGTTTTTGACCGAGTTACTTTTGTTAATCTCACCCGACTGATTTAAGAATTTTTCAAGCGACAAGTTTCATTGCGCTAAATAATATTTTCATTTGACGGATTTCATTGTACCTTATGCGGTGCAAATTTTTTATTTAATATTGATCTGGTGATCTTGTGTGTGTGTGTATTATTGTTGTGTGTATGACAGTACAAAAGACTGTTTGTTAATCTCATCCTTTTGATTTATAAAACTTTTGTCAAGCGACATGTTTGTCCGCTCGATTGAAATTAATTTTGACGGAGCACTCATTTTGTGTCTGTAACTTTGTGATATTATTATTGAGCTGTGATACTTTGAACATTTGAATAGAATTTTGTAAAAGTTCTCCTTGTTGCTTTTGGCATTTATTTTCCTTGTTGTTTTTCCCTTTTTTTCTCTTATTTATAAGTGACAACAGTAAAGAGTTGTTACAAATGGTAGCAGAGCGTGGTTATGATTTCATTTCTCTGGTTGGGTTTTGTTCCCTTTCTTGTTGTTAGTGTTTGATTTGTGTGTGTGTTGTTTGGTGTGACTATCCCCTTGCTTTTCCGATAATTCTGGTGCATTGATAATTGCTTTGTGGCATCATGTTATTCATTCCTGAACTTTTGTCGAAGGAGCTCATCGAGTATGAATTGGCTATTAGAGGCGATGAAACTCGGGGCCATGTTCTAGTATGTTGTAAGCAACTTAGATCCCTACTTGAACAAGGAGTGGAACCCGATCCTAAAATTATTCAAGGTTTAGATTGTAATGTAGAACTTAGTTGTGTTGAGGAAACCTTTTCTAGATTGGTGACTCTAATTGAGGATTTTGAAATCGACCCAGTGTTTGGACGCGATAAGCAAATTTTGGGTCGACTTGAACATCTGTTGCGACGTTTGTTTTATTTAAAGTTATATTCGCCTGATTGTGATCTTATGGAAGACCTTGCCAATCTGGAATATAAATTAAAAACTAAATTAGAGGAGTTTAAACAATTTCTTGCTCATAATTCTGACTCTTTCTTAGAATTATCATCGGCGGTGTTGCCAGTTAGTGCTAGTACTTTTCTGCCAGTTAGTTCACAATCTGTTGTTGTTTTGTCCCAAAATGTGTCCACACCAAGCGTTATCTCTCAGGCCCCTATTCCATCGGCCGCTCCTTGGAGTCTCTTTAGTGATCCTATTTCTCGTCCTAATGTTAGTGTACCCAATGTTGCCTCGTCACTTGTTACCTCTAGTAGTGTTTCTATCTTTAGTCCTCCTGTACCTGTTACTACCTCGTCGGTACATTTCTCTAGAGCTTCTGATGCCCATTTTGCTCGATCTATCTGTGGTCCTTCTTTTGGTCAAAATGTTAATTTACCTAGTCAGCCTCCTGCATCTGTTTTTGGGACGTATGAGTTACCTCGACAACCTGCTATTTCTAGTTCTCGGTTGAATCCTTATGCTGAAACTTTCCCTGTGTCTTCGAGATTTGCACCTGCTAGTTCTAGTTTCAATGCGACTTTGTCTCAATCTACTTTACTGCAGAATCCTCGTAACTTCAGTAAGATGCCAAATCCTCTTGAACGTCTTCTTCGCAGTCTGCCTGACTCTAACGGGTTGGACCCTGAGGTTCTGTTAAAATTTCTTGAACATGTTATGATTGTTAGACAAACGGCGGGTGTATCTGATCAAGATCTATTGGCTGCCATCTTACGTTATACTCGGTCACCTCTTTCTCAGTGTGTTATTGAAACTTTGAATTTAAATCTTAATTTTGATGCTTTTCATGAAAAGGCTCTTGATTTGTTGCCCCCTTTAATTCATCGCCATATTAAGCATTCTTCTGTTGATAGATTTCAAAGAGACGGTGAAAGTTTTGCTGATTTTGTTCATGATATTTATTCTAAGGCCTTGCTAGTGCGTGACTCACGTTCTGAAGCTGATTTGGTTCAACTTGTCATTTCTAATATGCATCCGGATTCTGCTGCTCATTTTGTTTTCCAAAGTCCACCCCGTACTTTTGATGATCTTCACCGTTTGAGTCGCATTGCGCAAGATCGGGTGTTTGCTGCTACTCAGCGTGCTAACCAAGGAATTTTGTTTAAATCTGCTCTTGTATCTCGGCCTAATGTTTCTCAACCCTCTCGTCATCGGGTGAATGTGGTTGAAAGTCCTGCAGTTTTTCCACCGGATATTAGTGCCCCACCTCCTGGTTTCTCTGGTAGTTCTCCTGTGAATTCTGCTCAACAAAATTCTAGAGATTGTTATTATTGTGGTTTCAAGGGTCATATGGCTCGGAATTGTCCAAGGCGGGTAAATCCAAAAAACTAATTTCGCACCTGGATTTCTGGAGTGGTACACAGGTGTCGAAGGGTAATGCTATTTCTGATCCTTTAGTTTATCGGATTGGTGTACCCAAAACCGCTCCCCTACCTCATTCTGTTGTTCAGTTAGGTTCTTTGGAAATGTCAAGTTTAATTGATTCAGGCAGTGCTCGTACTTTAATTTCTGAGAGAACTTTTCAATTAATTAGGAATTCCAAATGCCTCAAGAAAATTGAAAAGTGTAATATATCTTGTTTTACTGCTTCGCATGAGCCTCTAGAAATTTCTCGTTCTGTAATATTGCATTTCAAGATACAAGGATTTTCCTGGAATTTCAAATTTCTTGTTGCTCCTAATCTTCATGCTGACATGATTCTCGGTGCTGATTTTCTTAGGCATTCGGGTTTAATTCTTGACCTTCATGGTAACACCTTTTGTTTTAAGTTTAAATGCAAAAATCATTTTCCTATTTCTGGCTACAAACCCCCTATATGTATTGAGGCACTCTCTAGTTTTGATGTCGATTGTTCCAATATTGAGAATCAGTGTAACACAAAAACTCCCGAGTTGGATGAAACTAATGGTCCAGATCTCTCGCATCTTAACAGCTGGGAAAAAAGAAAAGTTAGGCGAATTTTGGAAAAGTATTCTTCTGTTTTGACCACTGATTTAGGGCGGTGTAATTTGCTTGATTATGACATAGTTTTGAAGGATAGAAAACTTGTTCATTCCACCCCGTATACACTCTCACCCCCTAAAATGGAATTTCTGCGGCAGCACATTGATAAACTCCTTTCTTTGAATGTCATTCGTCCTAGTAAGAGTAGTTATGCTTCCCCTGCTTTTCTTGTGCCAAAGGGTGAAAAGGATTTTCGCATGGTGATTGATTATCGCAAATTAAATCAGCAGGTTGATATCGAAGCAGTTCCGCTTCCTGACATTAACACCGCTTTTAATTGGTTTGCTAAGGCTAAATATTTTTGTGTTCTCGATTTAAATTCTGCCTATCATCAAATCAGTTTGTCTGAAAGGTCCAAAGCCATGACAGCATTTTGTGTACCTTTTGGTCTCTTTGAATGGGAACGAATTCCGTTTGGTCTTGCCACCGGAGCTCAGGTACTTACTCGACTTGGCAATTTGCTTTTCTCTGATTTGCGTTTCAAAAATCTTGTAAATTTTATCGATGATTATGTTCTTTTTGCTGAAACTTTCGATGAGTTGATGGATGTTCTTGATACTGTCTTGTCACGTTTTCAAAAGGCGGGTATCACCATCAATCCAAAGAAATTACAGGTCGCTGTTCAACAGATTTCTTATTTAGGCCATCTCTTTTCGCTTCGAGGTCTTGAAGTCGATCCTGAACGCACTTGTGCAATTCGTGATTTCAAGCCACCTCGAGATGCAAAGGGAATCGCCCGTTTCTTAGGAATGATTCAGTTTTATGGAAAATTTATTTCAAATTTGGCTGAGCGCGCCTTACCTCTTAATCGACTCCGTAAAAAAGGAGCAAAATTCGAATGGGGTGATGAGCAACAACGTGCTTTTGAAGATTTAAAATTAGCTATCATCAGCCCTCCTGTTCTTCAAACTCCTGATTTTTCAAAAGAGTTTATTCTTCAAACTGATGGCTCAGGCTCTGCCTTGGGTGCTGTCTTACTTCAAGAAGTTGATGGTGTGCGTCTTCCGGTTGCTTTTGCTTCTCGCACTTTGACTGATCAGGAACAGAAATATTCTGCGTATGAAATCGAATGTCTGGCAGTGCTTTTCGCTTGTGATAAGTTTCGTATATATCTTGAGCATAAGGAATTTCTCTTAGAGTGTGATAATCAAGCTCTGACATGGCTGTTAGCACATCCTCGTCAGCTTGGAAGAATTGGTCGTTGGATAATTAGAATTTCAGCTCTTAAGTTTCGAGTACAGCATATTCGTGGAACAACTAATGTGTGTGCTGATGCATTATCTCGTATGTTTCATCAAGAAGATTTTGAACCTCCTGAAATTAATGTTGTTAAAATCTCTGTCCCGGTTTTCCCTTTTGCTCACGATAATCTACTCCAGTATCAATTAGAAGATCCCTTTTTGAAAGAGAAGATTACTGCTGCCAATGAAGGTAAAGATATTTCTCCCTACCTCCTTAAGAAGGGTGTTGTTTTTTGTATTGATGGTCGAACTAATATTCCAAAGATTGTTGTACCCCAGGCCTTAATTCCCATGATCTTTCAGTATTATCATTGTTCAGTGTTTGGTGCTCATGTAGGTTCTTTCCGAACTCTTCAACGTATTCGAACGCATTTTACTTATGCAGGAATGGCTTCTGACGTAAAAAGGCGTGTTAAAGCATGTGAAATATGTTGTCTCAGTAAACCCGCTCAAAATACTCGTGTGGGGTTTCTCTCTTCTAAAGTTCCTAGTAGACCTATGGAGAAGATGCATATCGATTTTGTCGGACCCTTACCCAGGAGTAAATTAGGAAATCAATTTCTTCTCACCTGTTCGGATTATTTCTCCAAGTTTGTGTGGCTTTTCCCTATTCGTCAGGCAACCTCTGTAATTGCAATTAAAGAATTGAAAGGAATCTTTCAATCGTTTGGTTTTCCTGAGTCGTTGGTGAGTGATCAAGGTCGCCAATTTACTTCTGACATTTTTGAAAATTTTTGTTTTTGCCTCGGCATTAAACACATTGTCACTCCGGCGTATTATCCTCAGGCCAATTCGGCTGAAAGGGTCAACAGAAATTTAAAGAGTGCATTGATTGCTTATCATCATAACAGTCATAACACCTGGGATGAAAATATTCCTTGGCTGCAACTCTCTTTTAATCTCGCATATCACGAAGGTCATAAGCACACCCCTTTTGAAATTATGTTCTCGTTTCCAGCATCTCATCCTCTTGCTTTGCATTGGTCACTTAATGATCTTTTACCCTCCGAACCTCGAGATATTGAGAAGGTATGGAAGGATGCAACTAAACACTTGTTGAATGCTCATAAAAAGTCGGAAGTTAGGTATAACCAATCTCGTCAGGATCATAGCTTCGCTGTAGATGACTTGGTTTTACTGAAGGCTCATAACCAAAGTAGTAAGGCGAAGAAATTTATGGCGAAATTGGCTTTCAGGTGGAATGGTCCTTATCGTATTCAATCTTTTTTGTCTCCAGTGACGCTACTTCTTGCGGACCCTAAAACGGGTGAAACGCTGAAGAAAGCGCACGTCAGTCAACTAAAGAAATTCTGTGAAACAAAGTGAAGACTTCAAAATTTTTTGATTTTGCTTTGTTTCTGTGTATATTTAAGGTGTGTGTAAAATGTATCAAAATTCAGTATTTTGGAAGGTTGTTTCCTGTACTGTAGATTTTCTGTGCTCTCTATTTATGTGATTTTGTGTAGGAAATTTTTGAGTACCATTTTCTTTTCTTGTTTGCACTAACCATTTCCATGGAGTGTTGTTGAATTCTTGTTTCCTCTAATATCTCCTTTGTGAGATTGTTTTTGATTTATTTTGTTGCCCCGGGTTTTCCTGGTGGCTACCTTACTGTGAGTTGTATCTCTCTCCCGAATTGTGTCTGAATCATTATTATGGGTATTGATTCATTATTATGGGTATACTGTCGCGAGGTATCTCCCTGGAAATGTTTTCGCGAAACATTTCCTAAAACGGATGTGTCTTTAGATATTATTTTAGGTTAGTATAATTTCGCAATGGGATTTTTCTATCCAATTGCTCCGTACTCCTTAGTTGATTAGTTTAACTTTTCTTTAGGTTTATTTCCTCTTTCCCGAGTAGTTGGTAATATTAGTGGTATGATTTCCCCTTTTGAATAGTGTTCAATTATTCTCATCTTTTATGGTATTATATAATATTTTTTTTTAAAAAAAAAAATTTTAGGCTTTGGTTGTGTCTTAAAATGAATAGGAATTTTCATCTACCGATTTGTGGAGAAAAAAAAAAAAAAAAAAAAAAAATATACACTTGGAATTTGATTCCTGTGTTAGCCCATCGTTTAGTAAGATCTGTCTGCATGTGAATGTGGAGTTGGATCGTCTTGTTCCTTGTGTGTACTTTACTAGGTGTTTCATCGAAAGAGTCCCAAGGAACATTTTGTCATCTTTTGTCCCTCTGGATTTGGATTTTGAAGAGGTGTTTGTCCGAGAGCCTCTCACAGTAAAATTTGTTATTTTTTTTTTCTCTTTTTGCTTTCTGGCTTCGAATCAGTGACTTGTTTCCTCCTAGTGAGTAAGTCTCTAACAAGAACACTGATTGCTGCCTTGTGTATTTAGATACGAAAGGTGTTCGTTTCTTTGTGTGTTTGAATTATTTTGTCCCGGTTTCTTGCCTAAATCTACTCGCTTTTCCTTTTGGATAACGCTAGCGAGAAGGATTTAGGTGTTGTCAGTTTATTGATTTGTTTTCTTTCTGCCATTTATATGGTGTGATTTGGTTGAGATTTTTGTGTTTGTATTTTCCTCTTGGTGGAATAATTAGTGTGGATTTTACTTTTCCCCTTGGGGATATTCTAGTAAATTTCCTACGCTACCTTGTATTTTTGTGCCCTCTTATTGGTACAAGTTTTTCAACAGCCTATGTAGTCGACCCAGGAAAGTTATGTGGTACTCTTTAATTGTCAGTTATGTTTTTCGTGTGCGATACCTTATTTCTGTAAGTACTTTTAGTATTTTGTTGTTGTCTGTGGATCTGGTTAATGAATGGGTGTTTCTTTTGGATGGTTGTCGTTGGGGGGAGGAGCCTGTGCCGATTTTCGGAACAATTATTTGTATTCATGTGTGAAAACTCATCAGCGGCATCCATCCGAAAGAAAGACCGGTTCATTTTCGCGAGTTATCCGTTTCCTCTTTACGCTCTATCCTCGATCACTCTCAGGGCGGAGCGGCGGAAACGCCGATTTGTTCTAGAAGGTTCTAGAAGGTTCTGGGAGCTTTCCTAGCGGAAGCCAGGCCTTGTGTAACCAAGCGTCTTCATTCGAGTGGTCTCTCTCCAGCGTGCCGGTTGGACACTGGAGAGAGAGCTCCCGTCTCATTTTGTGCTTCGTGTCTGAATGTTGTTTAAGTACTCCATTTTAACTGTATCAGGATTTTAGTCTACGTTTCTCTTTTGATACCTTTGCTGAAATACATGAGCGATTGATTTCTCCATCCCCAGTATTGGGTAAGTTATTTTTGATTTGTTTTGAGTGACTTTTCTCTTGTGGTTTTGTCGAGTCTTTGTCGTATTCATTGCCAAGGCACGTGCTACCATTTCCCTTTTTCTGTTTTCATATTTCTCTCTCTCTCTTGCCAGAGCACGAAGGAAAACTTCTCTTGTTAATTATTGTTTATGAGATCTGAAATTGCCTTTTAAATTCATTGCCGAATGTTTAACGAGCCCTTCTGGCCTTGACGACACTTTGTCTCAAATCAACCACCTGTACGATTGCATGGAGGCCTTCTGCCGTCCATTGCTGCATTTTAATATCTCTTTCTCGTCCTTTCAAACTCTTTTCAATGTCTTAACTTATGTAACCTTTATTTTCAGGCAAAACGTAATTTTTCTCTTTTCTCAGGTGTAACTTTAAAATCCTTGTAGGCTTTATTTTAGGCTTTCAACCATGTGCTTTTTCTCACTGATTGCCTTTTTTTTTCCAAGTTGTCTCTTAAAGACGAAGCATTTTCTCATTAGATCTCAGCTCATTTCTCTTTAATATTTTCCTATTTTGTAAAGTGCCTCCGTTTTCTTAAAATCTAAATTGTTAACCAGAAATGGAACTTTGTTGAAAGGCTTAGGCCATGAGGCTAATCTCAAATTCTCAAATCAAAAGATTGTTAGTCAATTCAATTATTTCTAGCCAAGTGCTCATTCATCTGCTGTGTGTTTTCTAGGTTATCTAAGTTATTTCTGTGTTATTATTTTTTGCTTGGAAATTGTTTCATACAGGGTCGCTGTCGCTGTTGCAGTCGCTGTTACAGTCGCTATCGCTGTTTGCAGTCTCTGTTCATATCTGTACTAGATGGCTGGTTTGGCCTACTTCGTGTTTTATGTTCCTGTTCTGATCTACCCCTTTTTGTCTGGATAATTTATCTTTGGATTTCTACGTCTTGAGCCGTTTCGCTCGATTAATGATATACGCCTCTTGGATGTCTTCAACTATTTAAATCTACGCTTCGTAACCGATTGGATATAAGTGAATCTACGCTTCATCATCTCTGGATTTATTAACGTGAGCTAGATTTTACTATTTATTTACATCTTTACCAACGGATATTTCTGATATGAAGTCATAATCATTTTGGTCTAATAGTCATTCGAGAAGGCGTTAATCAGGTTTTGGTCATCGGCTGCGGCCACTAAGTAAGACCCTAACCGTTCGGCGACGCAGGTTTTTATCCAGCATATATATTTTCTTGAAATTTAAACTTTTGTCCCCCCTTTTTGTTTTTGTAATATGTGTGAGTATGTGTGTGTGAGTGTGTCAGGAATTGTGTAATTTTCCTATAAATTGAAATCGTCACGTTATTCTAGTCAACTACGTATTGGCCATGTGCTTATTTACTCTATTTAAGGTAGATGTCCCAATTACCGCCCATGTCCCAATTACCGCCCCCCTATTCATTTATTCTTTAAAATAAGCTCACACTAGCAGGGAAATTCAAGTGAATATGGAATAAGTGTTCTAAATAGGTCGGCTGAACTGGTGAAAAAGTTTGAAGTTGATAGGTGGCAGCACTGTGCCCTAAAAAAATCACGGAAGTGGACACCTGCCGAGCACCACCTGTTTCCGCTCATTTCTTAGCTGTCACGTTAAGAGACAAGTTAAGCAAATCACTCATTTTCTCTTATACGTTACATTGTTTTAATATGTTTGGTTGTTTCAGGGTTTAATTTAATGATTTTTCTGACTGAAAACAAGTTTGTTTTGAAAGGAACCTCAATTTTACTATTTATTTGTGATGGGGCGGGAATTGGGACATCAAAAGTCACTGCTGTCCCATTTACCGCCAGGGGTGGCGATAACTGGGACATGCGAAAATTCACGATGTCCCAATTATCGCCCCCATGCTTTTTCTTTTTGAATCTTTTGCGTTTTAGATTTTGTATAACGCTCTTACGTTAGAGAAATCATATTTGGAGTAGAGTTGATACATTTTTAGCTTTGCATACATCGAAAAAAAGGGATCGTAATCCAATAGGTAGTCGATTTGTTATTAAAAAAATGCTTCCTGTTTCTAGGTTGTTTTATTTGCCGTGGGCCCTAACTCAATATACTTAAAATGTTGGAATAGTTGCTTGCAAATCTATCATTTTACATCATTTGAATCATTTAACGTTCTTTAAATTTTGATGAAGCAACATATTAAACTCTTGAATTGACATTCTATACCTCGGTTTAACATCAAAGAGTGTGTCAAATGAATATTTTCTATTGTTCGCTAAAACAATATTCCAGCTGACTTACCTATCTGTAAAAGTAACAGTCATTGCTGTTGTTGTTAAACAACAGTAAAAGTGTTTTTTGGATACGCTATTTTCGAAGGAGGGGGAGGGGGGAGGGGGAGGGGGGAGGGGGAGGGGGGAGGGGGGAGGGGGAGGGGGGCAACTTAATTTTCTTTTACGGCACACCCCATCTTGTGATACATCGTTTGAAATGACTTTTTATTCTAAGACTTTTGGCGTAAGCACCAGCTTGGTAGCGATTTTGGTTTTCGATATATCGAAGGTTAAAGTTCGATATGGATCCATTTTCAAAACATCATTACTTCAATTTGAGGAATCGGAATTTAAAAAAACTGGGAGTCTAAAATACTCCAAAAAGCAAGCCCTTTTGAGAAAAAAATAAGGCTGTGACTCAAATTTTTAGTCAAAATTAGGATTTAGCGCTCTTGAAAATTTTTAACGCTTTTGCCCTCTAGGGAGGCTATCAAAAAAATTCCGTGAGAAGATCCCTATTCTGTGATACAGAACATACCAAAATTAGCATTTGGCGAAAACCTGAGGCCGATATCATTTTCCACATTCGAGATATCGAATTTTGTAAATCGACATTTGACATTCGATATCTCGAATATAAAAAACGATATGGACCTCCGGTTTGCGCCAAAATGCTCAGTTTATTACGCCTTTTTGATTGATGTATCACTCAATAGGGGTCGTCTCTCGGAATTTTTCTGATAGCCCCCCGGGGGGGCCCAAAAAACGTTAAAAATGTTTGGGGGCTTTAAAACCAAATTTGGACTAAATTTTTGTTAAAATTGAATTTTTTTCTAAAAAGGGCTTGCTTTTTAGAGTATTTTAGACTCCCTGTTTTTAAAATTCCGACTTTTCAAAGAGGAGTAATGATTTTTTGAAAATGGGCCCAAATCGAAATTCGACCTTCGATATATCGAAAACAAAAAACGATATCGACCTCCGGTTTGCACCAAAAATCTTGGAATTTTACCTTCTTTTCGAATTTTAAAATAAAAAATTGGGGTCCCTATTTGAAGTATTGGATTTAGGGAGGTCCTGCCCCCACGGGGGGCCCCTTAGAGGGGGCCCTCAAATCGGTGACCCCCTTAAAAGATGTCCCCTTCAAAATAATCGAACACGTGTTTCAGCGTTTTTTGAAATTCGGGGCTGTTCGCGAGATATTCGGCCTGGCTCCTTTTTTAATTGACACCCTGTATAATTATTGTTTAGCCGACGTGGTTGTTCATTTTAAGTCATTTACGTCCTTCTTTGTACTTAATTCCTCCTCAGGATTTAAAATTTTATTCAGTAAGGCAAAAATGTTAAGTTCCTCTTTTAAAGTCTAGTGTAAAAAATTTTAAATCCTTTTTTAGGTTGCCTTTGACATTACACATTTTTTTTTAGTTTTCAAAACAAGTACTTGAGCGCCTTCCTACCCTTTTTTGTAGTCATTTTTATTAGTCGTGTGGACAATTTTGCCTCTAAAGTGAACATTGTTTTTGTTTTCTTTGTTGCCTTTTACTTAATCATTAACCAGCATAAAGTTCTATAACTCTTTTTTCATTTGAGTGCATTCAAAATTTGACTGAAGTTGCTAATTTTTATCGGTGGCTTAGCGTGCGATTTGGCAACGTTGCATTTTTTCCCCTTCAAACCCATGCAGTAGGTTGAATGCGAAGGTGTTCACCGAACACCCAGTATTTCGATCTTTTTTTATTAGTTTCAATGGACAAACTGCAATGTTGCGAAATTGCACGCTACGGCACTAAATTGGATCGGTCAATGACTGAAACCTACAAATTTTAGAAAATATTTAACTTAAAGTTACTCAATTTTACTCAATTTTCTTTGTAACTAGTAGTCATACTTATTAAATATCTGTTATCTTCACTTTCTGCGTCTTAAATCATTATAATTTCATTATTTCCTGACAATAAACACGATAGTTTGAATGAAAAGCCCGTAAACATATGCAGGGCGGTAATTGGGACAACTGGGGTGGCGGTAATTGGGACAAAGCCACTTTTGGGGGGGCGGTAATTGGGACATGGGTCATTTTTTCGAGTTTTATTAATAATTTTTTTTCCTGATTGATTACGCCAACTTTATATTTTTTTCATAAAACTAGATAGTATTTGAGAGGCCCTAGTGAAAACCGATCATAGATTTGATAAAAATTAACATTTTTACAGGCATTTTACGGCAATTTTTTCTTAAGGGGGGCGGTAATTGGGACATCTACCTTAATGTATCCGATTGCGGTGCAACTAAAATTTTGATTTAAAGTAAAGAACCCGCAGATTTTTCCTGTTGGGTCTGTGAGAGTTTTTGACCGAGTTACTTTTGTTAATCTCACCCGACTGATTTAAGAATTTTTCAAGCGACAAGTTTCATTGCGCTAAATAATATTTTCATTTGACGGATTTCATTGTACCTTATGTGGTGCAAATTTTTTATTTAATATTGATCTGGTGATCTTGTGTGTGTGTGTATTATTGTTGTGTGTATGACAGTACAAAAGACTGTTTGTTAATCTCATCCTTTTGATTTATAAAACTTTTGTCAAGCGACATGTTTGTCCGCTCGATTGAAATTAATTTTGACGGAGCACTCATTTTGTGTCTGTAACTTTGTGATATTATTATTGAGCTGTGATACTTTGAACATTTGAATAGAATTTTGTAAAAGTTCTCCTTGTTGCTTTTGGCATTTATTTTCCTTGTTGTTTTTCCCTTTTTTTCTCTTATTTATAAGTGACAACAGTAAAGAGTTGTTACACACGGGTGGGCCTCAAGCAGTTTATCGCTGCTATTGACCCCGCCATACATCCATTCGGAAGACCAGACCTAAAACCCAACAGGTGTGGGCAAACTCACCTGATAATTAGTGGGCGACAGTATGCGACCGCACGAAGCGAAGCGACCGCGGAGAGACAGACGTATAGTATACAAACTTATTATTTAACATCGCTCGGTTCGGTTCGGACACTTACGGACAGTTCATCAACAGCCGCGCCGATACGTTCCGGATAGTTAACAGCAAAATCAAGTTCGAGGTCAAATTGAGCTGGACCACAAGGTGAGTTGACAGCTGAGATCTCATCTCGCATTTCGTGCATGGTGTTAACATCACTCCCCGCAGCCCCCCCACCCCCACCACCACCCCAAGCTCCTACCTTGCGCGCTATAGAGAGCCCCCCATTCACAGCCGCAGCCTCGAATTGCCGCATTAAACCACTCATTATGCAAGACTGAATGATTGACCGGTGACCACACCAATCGTTCGCGAAACACTCGACGAACAGTGGAAGTGACTCCTAGGGCGGGAGAGGGGGGTTCCTCCGCCCCGCAACCACCCGCACAGACGATGACACAGTGGGATATCCGTGAAAATGGGTCTGTTGCAAACTTTTTGCTACAACGATTAAGAGAGTTTCATGTGATATAAAATCGCCTGAAAAGTCCATTGATGGCATCAGAAAATCATAAACTGCAATAATAAACTCACAAGAGGCGTTTAATGAAATCCAAGATGGCGGAGAAATATCGAGCAATTTGCATGCATGCATCACGAACATCCAAGGATGGCCAGCCTCACAATGTCGATCACAACCAATCACAACGTAAACAAACACATAACCTCTACCTCCAGTGAGGTTGTCAAAGTTGGCCATCCTTGGATGTTCGTGGTGCATGCATACAAATTGCTCGATATTTATCCGCCATATTGGATTTCATTGAACGCCTTTTGTGAGTTTATTATTGCATTTTATGACTTTCTGATGCCACCAATGGACTTTTCAGGCGATTTTACATTAGATGAAACTCTCTTAATCGTTGTAGCAAAAGTTTGCAACAGACCCATTGCAATTGACCCGTTGCGAGACCCTATACGTCCCTTTGTAAGAAACAAGGAGACGAAAATTTCATGAAAATTAAAAAATTAAATATATCAATGAAGGGACCTGCACATCAAGTACTATAATTTTCTTGATAAAAAACACAAAATTTCAGACCCTTGAAATTGCCCCATTGCTTGCGGTTATTGTTCTCCAGTTCAATAAGTGAAAAGCACAACCAGAAATTCTCTATCCCTCTCTATTCTCCATTGAAACACGTGTGTTATGAACAATTGAACGAGGATAGAAAAGGAGATGAAACTCTCTCTTACTATCCTTCTTCTACTTATACACATTCAAAAAGAAAGTGAGAGAGATGGAAGAGATCCTAGTTGCGCTATTGAATCAGCAGGTGTAATAACTGATGTGACTTTTAAAATTGCCCTGATTTTTCCAGGATTCGAAAGTTCCTCGCCATTGAGCGATTATTGCTTCAAATCGGTAAAGGGACGCAGAGGAAGAGCAAAGCGGTAGTACGTTGTTGTTGGTGCATCGAGCCGCATTCATCCGAATTCAATCTACGTTTCCGGTTGAGAATTATGTCACGGTAAAGTTATGCAACGACCGCAAATATCCGTTTCCGGCGAGTATTCGATCAAGAGTTCGATCCAAAGACATTAGAGAAGAAGACAGGGCACTAACGCCGAGAATTGAATTCGGTCCATTGGCATTGGCGGAAGGGGGGGGGGGGGGTGAAGGGGCGAGCGCCCTTCCCATTCGGCTAAAAAAGGGGGAAAGAAAGAGATAAATAGGAAAATCGGAAAAAGGGGGTCACCGGGGGGGGCGAAATTCCTCAGTCCCCCCATTAGCAAGGGCTGGATCCGCCAAGGAGCCGGTCTTAGTGATGGTAGGGGTAAGGGAGCGAGAAGAAATGTACCAATTGAACTATGCGTCTTCTGGATAGAGTCGAGTCGTGCCATAAAACTGTTTCAAAAGAACGCAAATTACTTTTAGTTATCAAAAGGGCTTAGTTCGCCATTTTTCAAAATGTACGAAGCGAGATGACGGAGTTAGGACCAGAGGCGGCTCGTGCAATGTGGCAGCAACGGATTATCTCAATTTAAACCTGAATAAAATAATCGGTTCACAGGTGGTTTATTTGGACCCCCAAACGTTTCGATGCTTTTGCATAGATTTAAATAGCAAAAAAGCATGGTTACCAAATTTCTAGAGCCACCAGTGGCACAAACGCTAGTTAGTAAAAATACGTCGGAATGATTTTGTTTTTAAATTAAAGCACGGTTTGGCAACGCAGCGCGAACCTGAAGTTGTGTGCTGTCTAACGGAGGATCGTAATACAAATCGGTACACGTCGTAAGTTGGCAAGAAAGCAAACAAAAGTTGCGGAGAAGAAAAAGAAGAAGAAAAGGAGAAAGAGTCATCAGCGAGTCGTGTGTCGTGTCACTCCACATCTTGTTGGTCGCAACTTTGAACTTGGTGCTACGAAAAAAAAAAAGAGGAAAAAAATTTACTTGACCTTGAGTTACCTTGGCTGGCAACGAACCATCCCGCATCCTCGTAAATGAATCCTCGTTCATTTCTCTTATATTGTAACCTTTATAGAGCTAGGATCTCAAAGGTCGCCCCTTTAACCATAATTTCTTTACCTTTAACTCCTAGATTTTCCGTTTTGCATGACTGTACCGAGATCGCGTAAAGCATATTCACAAAAAAGGGGGCGGGAGATACTTTGGTAGCGCTGAAAAAACCTCTGGTAGAGAAATGGACCCAGCAAAATACTTTGAATGAGTCGACCAAATCTTTGGTTCACCCAAGCAAAATCTCTTTAGTTAGGCGAAGAAAAACCTTTAGTTAGCTCCAATGAAGTTTTTTGCTGTGTCATTTCTCAACCAAAGGTTTTTCAGGGTTATAAAAACGGGGTTTTCTATTTTGTTTGTGTTTTCGTGAAGAGTATTCCCGCGTAAGATCTGATGTGCTTTTTTAATCCGACGAAGTTGCTGAAAACAAACAAGCATCAGGCTCATTTGAAGCCTCCTCTAGTGGGGGGTTCCAGAAAACCCCAAAGAGAGTGAGAGTGAGAGAGGGGGAGAGAGAATGAGAGGGGAAAGAGAGAGACAGAGAGTAAGCCAGAAAGAGAGATTAAGAGGAGGCGAGGGAGGGAGGGAAGGAGAGAGAGAGATTGATTGATTGATCGATTTTATTGCATTTTTTTAGAAGCAAACATTTAGAAACAAAATAAACAAATAAACTTTAACAAATGAATGCGCAAAAGCAGGATTTGGGCTCGCAGGCCCACTCTTCAACCCAACCCTTGCTCTCTAAGTTAACTCAAATTAATTGGATCGAGATAGTGAAAAAAAAACTAAGAGTACAAAAAACTAAAAAAAAAACGAAATAAAAAAATAAAATAGACAAAAATATATAAACAAGAAAAAAAATTGAAGAAAAACAAAGAAAGAAAATGATTGAGTTAACAAAAAAGGTGATTGAGCTATCAACAAGTAAGAGGTGATTGCAGGGAGAGAGGGAGAGACAGAGAGAGAGAGAGAGAGAGAGAGGGAGAGAGAGAGGGAGAGACAGAGAGAGAGAGAGAGAGAGAGAGAGGGAGAGAGAGAGAGAGAGAGAGAGAGAGAGAGAGAGAGAGAGAGAGAGAGAGAGAGAGATACAAATTCTTGAATCCGCCTCCGACAGCAAAACATCAGGAACAGCGATGCTCGGATTAATTCCGCGATCTTCTTTCCGCTCGAGAGCTGCACCGCGCTACCGTCGCGTCGTTGCATGCAAGCGTCGAGCAGCGACGAGCGGGCACAATAATGGCAGATGGCTCAAAATGCACAACGATCAACGCGACGCGACGCTTCACTCGCTGTAACGTCTTACGTCATCGGAAAACAACGAACACAAATCACGCAACGTTACATGAATCGGAAAAGTATACACACGACACACGCGTGTCGATGCCATGCCACCGCGAGGACGGGACCGATTGGTCGGATTCCTTGCGAGAGCGTGAAGAGATTCTGCCGGGCAGCTATACCTATATAGTCAAGGTCCATTAATGATAGATCAGTCCGGTGCGGTGCAGCGTTGTAATCTTTGAGCTTCGCTCCATACGCGCATGCGTACTGTAAATGCGCGTCATCCCTTCCCCCATTTAATTATACATTCGTCTTCTTCCCAATGGGTGTGTTGCGTACTTTTGCTCCTGCAATATTTAACTTTACGCAAACCTCTTACGTAAAATTCGGCGAAAATAACGATGCACACATTGAAAACGTTCAAAAACCACCCATTAACTTAGGAAATCACTTGCCTGCACTAAACTAGACACTAACTATACACGGGCATACTTATGTACAGATGGAACCATGTAAACAACATAGTAACTACAAAATGATGAAATTTCCTTCTAAATACATGAAATATTTGCTATCTGGTCTTTCCTGGTTTACCAAAGATTACAAAATAATGCAAGAACTGTACGCATCTAATTGAAGCATTCAAATGTTTGTAAGTTCAGTTGATGTTGACATTAACGCGATGGTTCCGCCTACGAAGTTGTGCGTCGGTGAAAATAGTGGAGTGTAAGGCGGGTTGTTTGAAATGCAAGTGATTTCCAGACTTAATGAGTGGATTTTGAAAGTTTTTCATGTGCGCATCGTTATTTTCGCCCAATTTTACGTTAGAATCAAAATCAATGAGTCATATTGTTGTAGCAAAAGTCCGCGACAGACCCATTTGGAGTACGAGGCGGACGGCCCTCAGATTACGGTAAAATCGAGCACAAAATGTGTACCCACCAATCAACAGCGACTTAAAAATGGATTCAAGGTCAGTACGCCTCGTACTCTACCTGAGCCTATAGGGACCAAAAAATGTTAGGTCCCGAGCGTAACTTATGCACGGTCATGAGGTCACGACGCGCGTAAGTTTTCTGATTGGTCGAGACCGCACGCAATTCAACTAGCGCGCACAGCCGGGACCATACATTTTTTGGTCTCAGGTTACGAAGACAGATCAATGTTCTAGGTCGCCCGAATTAAGTGGGTGGTTAACTATTCCTACATCGCGGTGCTGATTTTGCCTATACGCCTAGTTGAAGGCGCTCATGAAAACATTTCATTTTCGAATGTTGCTGATTCGGAGTCGCAACTACTGTGAATAAAAAACAGAGGTTGTGTGAGGCAGATTGGCAGATAAAGTCACAGAGACGAATATACTCAAAGAGGTGGGTATTGAAAAGATTAAAGGGATCCCAAATAGAATGATCAGCTACCCCATACCTAACGATGGGGGGGGGGGGGGTCGTTCTGAAGGCTTTAAATAAGAACACGTTTCCGTTGAAATTAAAACAAATACTTGGACCGATTTTTTTTTTTTTATAAAAAAGGGGGGAATAGGCTCAAAAATTATTTTAATTCGAACGGAACGTATTCTTAAAAGTCATCAGATCAACCTACCATTGCAAGTGCAACGAAAGCTTTTTACCCCCCCCCCCCCCAAATAGTTTGCCGGCGCTCATGATGCTGTACTAAAGTGCGATCAACGAGACATCAAAGATTCTCGACTTTCTTGTAGTGGATCGATGGGAGCAAAAGGCAGGCTGACCTTTAGTCAAAGCTCAAAGCACCTTGAGAAACAAAGCGATGGGGGAAAAAAATGAGTCAAACTCTCTAGAATTATCGGTAACTGCAGGCCGAATAAGCTGCGAGCAAACTGGAGAAGAAAAAAAAAAAAGAAACAAAGCCCTGACTGAAAAGCCTAACATCAAACATTCGTCCGTGTAAATAGACCATCATATCAAATGTATATGCACGATGAAAAAAGAGACGAAAGCGATAAAAAGTGCATGTAAATGGAATGTTTACGTTTACTTGAGAGGGTAATGAGATTAAAATGTTACACGATAATTCACGCGAGTTAAAACCAAGGACAATGTCACGAGAGAGCATTCAGACTGACCTCAGCATTTCAGTAATCGGGGGACGGTCGGGGCAGAGCTGCCGTTTCGCGTATAATTAATGACATTCTTCAATTCGCAAATGATACCACCGGTTGAGAAAAGATTACACCATTCAGTTCGGTGTATGACTGTAATGAACCAAAATACTCGCATCTGTAATATTTTCTCAACCGGTGGAGTCGTCGATGACTTTAAAAAACTTGCGAATGTTTTAATTAATTGGCAACGTTTCCACCGCTTGAGAAAAGATTACAGGTCAGAGTATTTTCGTGCAATGCAGTCATACATTGAACTGAACTCTGTAATCTTTCCTCAACCGGTGGAATCATCGGTGAATTGAAAAATGCCATTAATTATACGCGAAACGGCAGCTCTGCGGGTCGGGGAGCCTGCGGTTGCCACGATCAAACTATGGGCGGATACAGGCATTTGTCTGTCTCTCTTTATATCCTCCCATTTGAATACATATACATTCGAAAAGGATGGAGATAGGAGATAAAGTCACGTGATGCCTCCGTCTTCTTTCTTTTTCGAACACGTGAATTCAAACGGCCGAAGAAATAGAAAGACAAACTTCTGTGCCCACCCATCATGGATCCAACACGAGTATCAAATATTGACGGGGAATCGATCAAAACACGAGTATCATTTTAACGGGAAATGGACAACAGAGTTGCCGTTTTGCGTATAATTAATGGTATTTTTCAATATTCACAGATGATTCCACCGGTTGAGAAAAGATTACACAGTTCAGTCCAGAGTATCACTGTACTGCACAAACATACTCTGATCTGTCATATTTTCTTAATCGGTGCAATGGCCGTTTAATTACTAAAGTATCCGCAAGTTATTTAGAGTCATCGACTTCCCCACCAGTTGAGAAAAGATTACAGATTCGAATTTTTCATGCATTAAAGTCATAAACTGAACTGCAGGCCGATCCTTAAAATTCAAGACTTTTGGGTATAGACTGTATAAGAATGGAAAACGGTGATTGGTGGAGACGAGTCACGTGGTTGCCAAGTCTAATCAAAACAAGGAATTTGTCTAATTGGTTATCAGGTACTCCAAGACTGCCCGATAACCAATTAGATACATTCTGTAGTCTGATTAGACTTGGCAACCACGTGACTCGTCGTCTCCACCAATCACCGTTTTCCATTCTTCCAGTCTATCCAAAAGTTGTATATTTTAAGGATCGACCCGCTGAACTGTGTATCTAATCTTTTCTCAACCGGTGAAATCATCAATAAATTTGGAAAATTTCAAATTAATGGTTGCACTTTTGGCGGTTTGACAGTGATGTTTTCATGAAAGCCGCAGAACTGTTAAGTTCATTCTTTTCTGATACAATCTATATAGCTATAATAAGCTCAATTTGTGCCGCATACGATTTATGAGCCACCCTGTATTCATCCACGAATGACACAGCCACTCAGAACTCGAGTGCCATCGCGCCATCGTTAAGAAATCGCGGCTGCTTCAGCTTCGCCCAATAAGAACTCATATACAAAGTATAATAAAGGAGGCTCGGCTCCAGCAGCGGAGACCGAACGCCGAGGAAAATGAGAAAATGAGAGGATGATTATCATTAATTAAAAAAAAAAGAGCTCATAGAAAAATGAAGGGGGGGGCAGGAGGAGGAGGATGCTTTAATTTCTATTATTTGCAAGACTGGTCTTGAATCTTGAATCTTGTGTCTTGAGTCTTGTCTTGTCTTGGCTGACGCTTCACGTCGCGACGTCCGCGTCCGTCCGTCCGCTGACGCTTGATGCTATGCCACAGGGACATAATGGCGTTCCTGTGTCAAAAGAATGCGACTTGGCTGTTGGCTCCTCTGCTCCGCTCCGCTTCGTCAAATGGGTCAGGAGAGCAACGCAACTCCTGCATGCTATCGGCGCGCGGCACGGCGCACAGTGCAACGAAATCAATGGGAGATGCCGGACATATCATCGCAACTTTAAATGCTTATATCTTTTTAATACTTAAAGTAGAGGTTTGAAAGTAATTTCAGTCGTTTTGTTATAAAATTTCCCAAAGAACCACCCCTTAGAGTTTGTTTTTTGACCATGAAAACATTCAAATTCTCATTTTTAGAAATATATTTCATGTCAGACCCCTGTCATTAACTCGGTCCACTGTGCGACGCACAGTGGGTTGAAAAAGGCCAGTGGTGTAGCGTGCAGCTTGGCAACGTTGCTGTTTGTTCATTTAAACCCATGAAAAAGATCGAACTATTGAGTCTTCGGTGTAAACCTTCTCATTCAACCTATTTACATGGGTTCAAATGAATACAATACAATGCTGCCAAATAGTACGCAAACCCACTACACTAACCCCTTATGGACTAAGCCCGATTTAACTCGTTTTTCTCCTATATAGTATTTTTCACATTGTTCCAGTCTCACGATTCCGAATAAACGCGACTATCGCTGTGCTGTAGACCCTTTCAAGACAAGATTTCGTCGGGCGCCTTCAATTTATCGTATAGGCAATTCCAACTCCCCAGAGTACGAACAGTTAACTACCTTCCCTCTATAAACGGATGACTAGCGAATAGCGATCTTACGAACTAATCTAGTCTTAACAGGGTTAAAACATGCACTGAGAAAAATTTGCCTGTCAATTCAACTGGACATCTGTTTAATACTTAGCCGGAATTCCTGTTCTTTCAACAGGAATTACTGTTATTTCAACATGAATTCCGATTACTTGACCGGAACTCCTGTTGATGAAATAAAAAAATGTATTGTTAAAATAAGGGGAATACCGGTTAAAATAGCATTGAACAAACGTCCGGTTACGGCAACAGGAAATTTTTCTCATACAGTGTGGAATTTCCCAATCATAATTTCACGGATAAAAATCAAACATAATAAACAATAAGTAGCAAGATAATTTGCAAGTGTGTCAGAGCTTAAATTGAGTCAAATACCCCCTCGTTGCATGATGTGCCGCATGTATCACAAATACTGGTTTGGAACTACCATGAGGATTCAATTTGATCGTCTGCAACGGACCTTTACATAGAAAGAGTTTCTATCAAGACTAATACTATAGTACTTGTGTGCGTCGATCGATGCGTCCATTAATATTTCATATCAATTACCGGTCAGAGGAAAGCCACTTGCTTCTTTCTAATACTTTTTCTTTTCTCGTGCCTTGAATGAACTCGCGAGACGAACAGACGACTCAAATACAAACCGACCGACTACAAAACTGTACAACAGCGGCTAGACCAGCGGCAGCGCGAGCCATGCGCCTTGTGCACTCTCCAAGCGCATTCGCGGGTCTTTCCTCATCCCCGCACTATAGTCTGAGATCGAAAAATAATGACCAAAACTCAGAGGAAAAAAGTCATAAAAAATCATCGTTTTCGACCTTTTAAACCCTTTCAAAAAAATTTCAATGACATATTTAGGTACAAAGTACTTGTCATTCTACACAGTTAAAATTGGTCTTAAAGTTTAAAGATGAGAAATCGGTGAGTTTACTTTATGATTTCTGGCCATTTTTTGACGATCGCAGACTTTTGTGCGCCGCAAGGCCGGCAGTCAAAGCTAGGGGTAGGACATGTAATACATGACTAAAAATACAATTTTTTTTGTTGTTTTTACGGTAACAAAATGTATTGCAAGGGGCGATTCTTGTCGACAATTTTACGAGAAAACAATGACATCACATTCAAACTTCCTTATTGCGTATTCACGAAGATACAAGCATCTGAAGTTTACATACCATGTCCGGCATCATCCATTGACTCGCTCCACTGTCCGCCATAGTCCGTACCATCTACAAATTGCCAATTCCAGCGATTTGTAAGGATGGTGGGGGGGGGGGGGGGGGCACCGAATGAAGGAAAAGTTCAAGGATTAAGAAGACTCAATCAGAATCCAGAATTGGCAACGCAATGAACTATCTCACCAACGTTGAAAGTTACAACACAAATGTAAGTTGACTAAGCTCCTTCGTTATAGAAGATTTTAGTAATGGCAACTGGCGGTGATGAGCGTTCCAAACAAAGCCCGTTTGTCCCTTTCGCTCTCACGTGACCCCCATATACTATGCCATCTCACTCTAATTTCAAAAATCGTATACAGATACTTATTTTCTGAAATTTTGAGGCAGAAATGAATTCATCGAGGCATTTATAATGCGATTTTGATAATAATATGTCGTAAAACAAGGCCCTGTATACGAATTCCGAAACTAGAAAGAGATGGATATACATGACATTTGACATTGACACATAAAGGCGCAGTTTGCGAATACACCGCCCTTTCCCTCTTAGTTTAGCGTTTTTCAGAAACTTGAGGGGGCAGCCGTCCCCCGAATACGCCCTTGTAGAAGCAGGCGGATATTGGAGTTTAAAGTTTGCCTCTAAACGCAGAGCTTGTGAGAGTAAATCAGAGATTAGGGCAATACAATGAAGCATAGGCGAAAACAATTTGGACATAACTTAAAGAGAATACATTATGGTTCGGAGCTACAGGCAAGTTAGAGCCGGCGAATGCTTATGACGAAGTGATACGAAAACGGCCGATCTACGACTGACGACCCCTGGAGATAGCTCGGGATCTTGACACTGACTTCGAGTCCGCAGCGAACCAATGTTGCCAGATTTACAGACTAGACTTCAGGCTGTATTTACAGTGTATAACTCTCATTGAAAAACAGAGCTACCGATTTGCGTGTAATTAGTAGGCATTTTTCAATTCATCGATGCGCCACGATAATGGTTTCCGCAAGAAAATATTAACTCTAAAATGTTTTAACGTAAAAAAAAATAACAACTTTCCAAGTCCAAAAAAATCCATTTTCTGATCCACTGTGTGGCGATCGCTGTTTTGACCCGAAATCTGGCATCACGGCCGCGGACAGCCATAACGACGAAAGGAACGCAAATAATGGGACAGTAATTTGTTTCGTAATGTCTTTTAATTATTATACATGTCCCCCGGGGTATAATCAATTTATTAACGAGACGTCCTCTGAGATGTAAATCCTCAAAATCTCTAAAATTCGTTCTGTTTCTGCCAGAATAGGAATATGGAAGGGGGGGGGGGATCTACGCTTCATTTAAATTGATGGCAGACTATTATTATTAATTCAAAGCGGTATAGCGCTCGAGTTTTAGGATGTGCAGCCTATTTTTACGCTAAGATTAAAAAGCAACTGTTTCCGCAAGTGAAAATTCTTGGTTTTCTACCCCAACGTAAACTCGAGTAGGCATCAATAAAGAAAGGGCCGTTTCTGAAAATGCACCTGTTTTTGCACCTTCATTAGATTGATGCTTGATTGATAGTTTAAAATTTCATGAACTTTTAGCCCTCTAAGGGTCAGTTTATTTCAAAAGAACGCTTCTTTTTTGTTTACAAAGGGAAGGTAGTTAACTGTTCGTACTCGGGGGAGTTGGAATTGCCTATACGATGAGTTGAAGGCACCCGAGGAAATCTTATCTTGTAGCCCTCTAAGGGTCAGTTTATTTCAAAAGAACGCTACTTTTTCGCTTACAAAGGGAAGGTAGTTAACTATTCGTACTCGGGGGAGTTGGCATTGCCTATACGATGAGTTGAAGGCACCCGAAGAAATCTTAACTTGTAAGTGTTTTCATTGATAATCGCGTTTATCCGGATAATGAAAACTGAAGCAACGTGAAATAGACTAGAGGAGAAAAACGAGTGTGCTCGGGCTTGGTCTATTAGGAGTTTTTTTTATTATTTATTTATTTATTTATTCGTTATTAGTACACCAGCTTTACAGCTCGGTACAGGTCAATTATATATTACATCTATATAACAGAACAGTATTAAGGATATTATAGGTAAGAAGAAAATATAATAGCTATTTATTATACAGAGGAGTACTAAGACTTGTCTATTACCTCAGTGGATTCAAGTACTTATTTAGATTGTAGAAAGGATTTATTTTAAAATACTCCTTTGTTTTCATTAAGAATGTTTTATCATCTTCCATGAACATTGTTTGGGTTAAAGCTAAATCCAATAAATGACGTTGCTAATGCTCAGAGGAGGGTCTCTTCTTGGGTAAATTCGCGTGAAAATCACATTGACAGCATCGAAAAGTCTCAAAATCCACTCAAAAACATAAGAAAAGCATTTAACAAAATTCCAAGATAGCGGTCGAATGAGCTATATAGTCACAATGAGAGAGTCCCATCTAATGGGGCTATTGCACACTTTTTCTTTAAGCGATTTAATAGTCGATTGTGGCGTAAAAACCTCAAAAAATAACGATGGCGGCACTAAAAACTTCCAAAATCCACTCCTAAACTCAATAAACGCAGTTATTTGCGCGAGCGTAATGGTGGCCGAAGGCACAAACAATGGGAGATTCCCATCTAACAATTCTGAAACTCCATCAAGAAGTGACCAATAAGAGACTACTTTCATTTGACACCGGTGTCACTAGGTGTTGCGGCACCATTCATCGGATGTGGATCATCACTCTGATGACTAATTACTCTGTGAATCATCCTTGTCAACATAGAAAGAGTGACGAAATTAAGATAGGAATCTCCCATTGTTAGTGCCTTTGGCCACCATTACGCTCGCGCAAATAACTGCGTTTGTTGAGTTTAGGAGTGGATTTTGGAAGTTTTTAGTGCCGCCATCGTTATTTTTTGAGGTTTTTACGCCTCACTCGACTATTAAATCGCTTATAGCAAAAGTGTGCAATAGCCCCATTGCATTGCAGCTTCCTATACGAAGAATTTCTTTTCCCATAGAAAGTTGCAATTAGATGGGACCCTCCCCCTCCCCAGGCAACCTGCTCATTTGACCGCCACCTTGTACTTTCGTTAAACGCATTTACAGAGTTTGTGAGTGGATTTTGAACATTTCTGATACTCTCAACATTATTTTCATAAATATATGAGAAAGAGTTCTCGCAATATCAGCTTGCACAATTTGGCAACAACTTTTTCCTCCGGTTGATTCTATGTAAAACAATCGATTTGATATTAAAATCAGTGCTTCACCAACGATCGATTGTTATACATACATACAAATGGAGGGTTAAACGTTGAACGAAAGCGACGGAAAGAGAATATTGACTTCAGTCGCACTTCGCATACGCAAATTTAACAATGATAGACTGATAGAGACACAGACAAGTATTCACTATTCAAGGATTATCAGGTATTTTGATAGTTTTGTTTTGACGTTACCTTTTGAATACGCGGCTGTCAACAATGGGTTGTTCAGAATAATACAGAATCCATAAAAGTGATGACATGATTTGAGAACATACCTGCGAACAGAAAAACATTGCAATAAAATGAAATTAATTCATTCAAGTTGAAGGTGCGAAGATGTGAAATTCATTCATTCATAAAGAAAAAGAGACAGAAAAAAAAAAAAAAACAAAACCAAACAAGACAAGAGGAACAATGTATGAATGAAGAGTGCGTGAGACCAGAAAGAGAGAGAGCACGCGAACAAGAACGGCAAACGTAGATTTTGTTTCATGATTACAAATACTTCCTCTTACCCAGGAGAAGCATCAAATGAGTTTGGAAGATTTTATTATTATTTAGTGCGATGTCAGCGTTTAGCCAACAATCACAACAATGCACTCATCGTCTCAATCAACTGTGACAAAACTTGCGTACAGCGTTCCTAACTATCTCTCTCACTCTCAGGTGACCTTCATGAATGCCCATCTCTGTCTAGTGTCTACATTCGATACAGAGGGCTTTGTTTTACAACATTGAACTATTCAAATCGCATTAAAATGACTCTAGAAATTCATTTCAGGCAACAAACTTCTCACAAAATGTCTAATTGTACGATTTCAGCGATGAGAGTGAGAGAGTAGAGTACATGGCGGTTAGGTGAGAGTGAGAGAGATAGTTTACAGTGCACTCATCGGTCCCAATCAGCTGTATGACAAAACTCGCGTAGCGTTCCAAAGTATCTCTCACATTGTTCTCGAGCGAACTTCATGCATAGCCATCTCTTTCTCGTGTCAAAATACTCAAAATTCGATACAGAGGGCCTCGTTTCACATTTTACTATTAAAATGGCATTAAAATGACTCGCACCGGTCAACACCATGCGACATCAAAAGGTGTTGACTGTTGTTTTACATCAAGGTTATAGATAAAAGAGGTATGCTCATCTAAGTTCGCGCCAAAAATTCAGTGGCGCTCAGTTCAAAATCACTGCAGGCAATATGGTCGAAAAAAGCAGAAAACGTAAACTCTTTGCAGAACATTCGGTTGTTTTCCGCTTTCCTCCAGAGGGCAGCCCGATGTTTTCTGCAAAAAGTATACGTTTTCTGCTTTTGTCGGCCATCTTGCCTGCAGGGATTTTTAACTGCGCGCCACTGAATTTTTGGCGCGAACTCAGATGAGCATACCTCTTTTAATCTATAACCTTGGTTTTACATGTTATTTTGTTGAATCCACACAAATTCAGAGTGCCTCAAATTTTTCCTATGTATTTAAGCGTAGTGTTCCGTCTCTATTTGTCTATACAAAAAGCGAACGGTAGCGCCGCTGAAGAATCACCTTAACGTAGCGTAACGCTGATATCTAGAGGGATCACTCGCATGTTTTACGCGAGGGCCTTTCTTCCTGAGTTACAGAAATGGAACAAGGAGTCAGAGTCTGAGAATCCACTTTAAAAAGACAAAGTTTGCGTAACTGTCGCGTCCGTCAACGTCTCCGAGGCCGCGCCGCGCCGCACAGTGTGGGATATGCCCGATCTAGCTAGAAAAAAGTCGAAAAATCAAGTTGCTTAAAATTGTTCGAAAATGGATGAAAATGAAAGGTGAGGATATGCTGATCACGAATATATGTATTGTTTATACATTTTCTTCGATCCGATTAGTGTAAAACAGCTTGAACATTGGCTTCCGCCATAGTTTGGTTACGACATTTCCTACGATCATTTTCTTAGCCTTAGATTTGATGCTATTTTAAGTTTGCGTGTTACAGTTTCGGAAAAAGTGTTGGTTGCATGTTGTAGAGGATGGTCTGCTGATCATTTTGCACCCTATTTTATTTACTCAATGTCCTTTCTAATGGTTTTTTCAAAGCCTCGAATGAAACGTTCTCCAACTCCTCAAGTTTACGTAAATCGTGATCTTTATTGGACAATAACTAAATTTGGCGGCGTTTGGCGGAACTTTGGTTTACACCACGTGAAAGCCCATATTTCAGAGAACAAATCCATGAAAACAGTAGCTGCCACAAGGCGCCCCCACGAAAATAATATCAATTTGAAAAGTGAGAATCGCCAGTTCAGACCACACTTTGAAGTGCTTGTGAGAGCTCGTCGCGCCACGTACTGCGCATTTTCTGTACTCGCTTACTTGTATGAATAGAAACTCACCTTCACTCACACTGTCTCGCTGGCTCAGTCGGTTGCGGTGCCACCCGATAGATGAAAGTTTTGCAGTTCGAATCCCGGACAGTCAGCAATTTTTTTCTTCCTTTTTTTTATTATTCCGGGCATTTTTTTAAAGGACCAATTCATTTAATGTGAACGTTTCATTAATTAGCGTTGTTGAAAACTGATCCCCTGTTTTTTAGAGGAATAATTTTTTTTTTCATTATTATTCTTTTTTATAAAATTATTTTGACAGTTTTTGGGCTTTTAGAGCACTTGACATTAAAATTCATAAAATCTGACTTCAGATTCGTGATCAGCGACCCTTTAAACCCCCTAGTACCACTTATCGCGGAAGAAAGTCATTGGTCGGACTTTTTTCTCGCTAGATCGGTCAAATCCCACACAGTGCGCGCCGCGCCGCGGAGCAGCCGGGTCGACCCCGCATGCGGAATCGAGCTATTTTCTTCGGATTCTATGTTCCTGAGAACCGGCGAGATGCGATACGCGATGGAACGAGGACGCGGCTAGAACCAAGAACCCGGACCTTGCGACAGAAAAATCGCGCTAAAAACAGACAAGGATTCCCTTCCCATCGAGACCGCGACAGTCCTGTAGATAGTTGTTTTGCGTTGGGAAGAATCATGAAGACAGAACTGAGGACAGGACGTCAACTTTTTTAAAATTCTCGTCAAGGACAGGACGTTAACTTTTTCAAAATTCTCGTCAAAAATGCTGGAATTTCTTAGGTAGGAAGTTTTAATTACGCACAGAAAAACACTTTGGTAGCACTGACAAAACCTTTGGTATAGAAAATTGACCCAGCAAAAGACTTAAGCAACCAAATCTGTGGTCCACCCAGCACGCTGCAAAATCTTTTGAGTTATAGGCGTACACAGATCCTTTGGTTAGATCTACTTATAAGTTTAGCAGGGTCATTCTGCCAAAAGCTTGGCCAGCGCTACCGAAGCATTTTTTTTTTCTGCTTTTTCAGTGCAAAACTGGGGCCTTTCGAAGGAGAACTTCCCCCGCTGGTAAAAAGGAAAAAAGGGATGCGAAAAATGTAGACATTTTAAATTTTGTCTGACAACTTCAAAAGTAACTTCATCAGGCACACTGTTTCGAACAAATTAAATTAAATTAAATAATAATAATAAAAAAAAAAAAAAAAAAAAAAAAAAAAAAAAAAAGATAAAATTGCAACAAAAACACTTTTTACAGTATCCTGGGATCGCGTGCCTCATGAAGAGCATTTAAACACAATTTTCAAGATCACGAGCAATCACGGCGACTGTAAAACACGTTGCAGGTTTGTCGGATCACTTAAGACTCGAGGCGTGCACGTGACTCGAAAGATTATTTGCTTATTATTTCGCGCGCTTCAGATTGCTCAGATTGCTGGGTGTATTCCTGCGGTCAAATACCTCAAATGCTGAAGCTTTAGCGGCCTATATGATAAGAGCAAGAGAGGGCGACCGACGCACTGTAAAAAGCAGCGGATTAAAAAACCATATCCACTTTACCCCATGGGAGGTGTCCGACATCTGAGCCCAGACCATCAATAAGTTAAAAATAGAACCCTGAGCCGCACGATTCGCCGGGATTCGAACTGGAGATCTCTTTATAGGAAGCCAAATATACAGTGTTGCCATTTATGGCTGAAATTATTAGAATTTTACATTAAGTCAAATGGAACAATTCGGATAATTACCCGAAAAATTGTAACGTAGCAAATTTACCACTCTAACCGTTAGACCCAAAAAACCGGCGAAAATAGATGTGCATGTTGCCACAACGCAACACCCCCTTCTCAGCATAAGTGTGAATCGAGCGCATAACAACACTATGTGTTTCAACTTAAAGTGTCTATACGTTTTCTTCAGTATGTAACAAAAAAATGTATGAAATAACCATAATTGGTTAAAAACAACGAGAAACAAAAACAAAACTCGAGGTGCTTTATTTGTGGCAGATCTGAATGTTCGCTTGAAGTTGCGTTCTTTTGTTCGATCAGGCTGCACTCATTGTCAGGTTACGCCGTATGCAACGAATGCTTTTCTGTTAAAGTTAAGCACGTGCACACTTCCCTTTCACAAAGTTGAAAGTTTACGAATAACACCCGTCAGTGCGGTGATTATTCAAGTAAACTTTTAACCCTACTAAGGATTCAACCCCTTGCCTGTAGCATCTCTACTTACATTGTTCCGTAAGTAGGTACACGCGTAAACAAATAGAATAAGTCTGTCCAACCACTCGGGGTTCCAGGAATTTGTCTTTCTCCCTCTTTGCCTATTTGAACGCACATGGTAGAAAAAGATGGAAATAGGAGCACAAGTCAAATATGTGATCCCTTTTCTATCTCTCTCTAACACGTGTACTTAAATGAGTCAAGATAGAGTAAGATATATTCCTGGATCCACCAGGATATCCAACCAACATGATGAGTTGCGAGTTCCCAGTGTGATTTTGGTCCGGTCCCTTTTAAAGAGCCCCCCCCCCCCCCTCGAACGTTCCGTCGATAGTGAAACAGCGAGGACTTAGAGAAGAGAATTTATGTCACACAAGGGTAATCGAGGGAAGGGTTGCTAGCAGTGGCGGCTCGTGCAATCTGGCAACCATGCTTATTGGCCATTTAAACCTATGCAAATGTATCGATATCTAGGGGTGCAATTGCACCTCCTCAAGATCGATTGTTTTTCATAAGTTTAAATGGAGAAAAAACGTTGTTGCCACATTGCACGTGCCGCCACTGGTTGCTAGGAAGGTAAGTCTGGGTTCAGAAAAATAACAAACAATATCGATACTTTAGACAGCGGTAGACAGTATGAAAGTATTGAAAGTATCAGCTCGAATAATATTTATACTTAAAGGAAAAATGAAAAGTTCTCGGATACAGGGGAAAGTTTCAAGTTAGATCAGATGAATAAAGGTTGAGGTTGTCCAACCTAGGGTACACACAACACAGCCAACCTCACAATACCGATCACAACCATAATCACAACGTAAACAAACACATCTCTACCTCCAGTGAGGCTGTCAAAGTTGGTCATCCTTGGATGTTCACGGCGGTGCATGCCTACAGACAGTGGCGTCGCGTGCAATTTGGCAACAATGTATTCTATCCATTTAAACTCATGTAAAAGATCGAATTCAGGGGGTGCACAGTGCACAAGGAAAATTCGATTTATTTAATGAGTTTGAATGGAGCAGTTGCATTGTTGCCAGATGGCACGCGACGCCACTGCATACAGATTGCTCGATATTTATCCGCCATCTTGGATTTTATTAAACGCCTCTTGTGAGTTTATTATCGCATTTTATGACTTTCTGATGCCACTTGTCAGGCGATTTTACATTAGATTAAACACTCTTAATCGTTGTAGCAAAAGTTTGCAACAGACCCATTACACTAAATTAATTACGATTTTCCATTTAAGGTTGCAGGAAAAATATGAGGCAAACAAACCAGAATCAGTACGCCTATAAGCTGCCTCACTTTGGGATGTGACTTTCAAGATGTATCAGTGGCGTAGCGTGCAATTTGGCAAAGTTGCAGTTCGTCCATGTAAATTCATTAAAAATGTCGAAGTATTGGGTGTTCGGTGAACACTTTCGCATTCGACCTTTTACATGGGTTTAAATGGACAAAAAACGACGTTGCCAAAGTGCACGCTACGCCACTGAAATGTATGTATCAGCCTCTCCATTGCTATACCTCGTTGATGGCAACACTGGGCCAAGCTTAAGCGGTGCAGTGTATAGTATGGTGTAGCTGGTATATTGGTGTAGTGAGTGTGAGTGAATATGCCGTGGTAGGTACCCATCATTTTCACGGCGACGGAGAAAGTTAACAGCGGCGGAGAGGACCGCTGACTGACTGAGGAACTCAGCGCGGTGGTCAGCAGTGCCAACTTTGAGGATAAAAACAGCACGTTCCTCGTTGGATCCAACGGGTGGCGAACGGATTATTTCCTCAAATTCGGCAACACTGCAGTAACCGGCCGTTTGAACCGTTTTGCTGCACCGCACTCGCTCACTCGGCACCCGGCACCGGGGCACCAGAACCAGCCGCTAACCACTTCTGATTTGAATTTATGCCCAAGCTCATCGCTGATCGCTGATCGGAGCCCGATTGATGTATCGCACAGTTGGTTCGTGCGATCATTTGGTCGGAAAAGAAGACATTTTGCTTGTTATGGCTTTGATCAAATACAGTGTCACTTTTGAACCTTGGTATCCTGGGCCCAATAAATGTACGTTACAAACGGGCTTTAGGTCGTACCTAAAAATGACGATTCCAACCTCACATTTCATTAACGGCACATCGGAATGTTGGATGCGCTCCCAACTTTACGTTACTTGGGGTGGGTCTAGAGCCTCTCCAACCCACCCTAAGTGCTATTTTGAGGTTAGTTTTGTGGTTTCGCCATTTTTAAACGGTCCGATGCGGTCCGTTGACTGGTGGCCGATGCTTGTTGAAGTACTTAGGGCGGACTTGGGGACGAGGACCGTGTGTACCGTGCATTTATTGGGCCTTGGATTTAGAGTCCCTGAGCGAAAAAATGTTCCCGACGGTCGGGCTTTAGGCTTTGTCCAAAAATGGCAGATCTAACCTCACACTTCTTTAACGGAGCGTGAGAATTATAAGAGTGCCCCCAACGTTACGCTGCTTAGGGCCAGTGTATATAGGGTTTACTAGACCCCCCCCCCCCAGTGCTGCGATTGTTGGTTTACTTTTCGTGATACTTAATTTGAGGTTAATTTGTGGTTCCGCCATTTTTTGACGGTCCAATGCGGTCCGTTGAGTGGTAACTGATGCTGAAAGAGGTTTTCTTGCGAAACCGGACTCAAGAGTTGGGCAGAAGCTAGCCCAAGATGTTAAAGATGTTGTTGTAGGATTTTATGGAGACGATGAAAACTCAAGGCTCCTTCCAGAATAAAAAAAAATGTAATGAGTACTTCCAAAAATCAGCATGTACAAAAAAGACTTGTACTATCAAATTTGAATGCCTTGTTAAGATTCTTGGGGCGGATTTTGGGTCGAGGACCGTCCGTCCCGTACATTTTATGGACCCCTGTATGTAGAGAGTTAAGGCAAGAGAAAAGACAAAATATGATTGGGTGACTCGTTTTAGGCTCCATTTTGTTTAAATTTTCACCAAAGGTCCAACAGTATTTTACACAGAGTTGGTCAAATAGGGTTGTAATCGCTTACACGATTGCTTAAAGTAATCGGTGGCCATCAAACCTTTGGGTGGTAATTAAAAGTAATATTCACTGATTTAAAATAAACTTAAGGATCATTCTTATTAAATCCAATGCTTCTGCAACTAATAAGATGGAAGACTTGTAGAAAATCAGCTCGGATCACCGTAAAATCAGCCTCCAAAAAAAAGACGATGACGATTACTCAGTGATCGCGTCATCGATTATACCACCCCCATTCTCTCAATTTTGGTTTTACGGATAAAAGAGGTATAACTGTCGATGAAGCTGATAATTTTAGTAGTGATGCATCTCAAGAATGTCTATAATGCCAAAAAGAAACTTTAACGAAGAACTTTAACTTTAAGAAAACGTTACCCAAAATTTATGACACTGACTTAATCTAGTCACAAATTTGAGTTCTTTAGAAAAACCACGAATAGAACAGAAGGTGAACAGAAGGCTAAAAAATGCATATTTTAAAGTGTTCTTGCGTGATATGTTTCTTATGATCTTAACGGTTTGATATTTTTCAATAAAAGAATTGTAGGTTAGTGTAGTCCAGATAAAAAGAGTAAACCCATTTAACTCGTCAGAAACACACACACTAACACTTTTTGAATTATGGATTTTTTACGTCGAGCATACCCTCTCTTTTAAAAGTGGTTTCCCTAAAAAAAAAAAAAAAAAACTCCTCAATTTCAAAAGCAGTTTTCTCGCTTCTTCGGCAACTTATAACTTTTTAAATGATACACCAATCATTTTGCTCGTAAAAAATTAAATTCAGGCTTTGAAGACTCATATACGAGTAGGGAACCATTATATTATTAGCGAGAAAGTTATGGGGGAAAGACAATTAAATCCGTATGGAGCACTCAGCACTCAGCACCGGAGCCAGGCAACGCTGCGCTGGCTTGACTGCTTTGAAAAACCGCAATTTGAATCGAGGCCGTGTTGCCGATGCCGATTCAAACGATATCGCCACGCTTTCATCGAACGATGCATCGATTGACTGGACCAGATATCGAAATTCCTAAACAGAGAAATGTGCATGCTTCGGGCCCGGGCAGGGGCAAACGAGAGGCGATCGAGGGCCTAATTTTGACTCCATCACGACACGATTTACGGCGAGTTCAAGCACAGTGCTGCCAAACTTCACAAGTTCCTCATCAATTTAGGGAACTTTAATACAATGGGTCGCTGTAGCAAACTTTTGCTACAACGATAAAGAGTGTCTAATCCCAAGAAAAATCGCCTAAAAAGTCCATTGGTGTTGACATCAGAAAGTCACAAAATGAGATAATAAACTCACAAGAGGCGTTTAATGAAATCCAAGACGGCAAACAAGTATCGAGCAACTTGTATGCATGCACCACGAACATCCAAAGATAGCCATTAGCCAACCTCACAAAATCGAACACAACCAATCACAACGTTAACAA